>CM059432.1:61520537-62720537 GCA_030390025.1 Squalus acanthias
CCCCTCTCTCTCTCTCTTTCTCTCTCTCTCTCTCTCTCCCAGTCTCTCTCTCTCTACCCCAGTCTCTCTCTCTCTCTCTCTACCCCAGTCTCTCTCTCTATCTCTCTCTCTCTCCCCCAGTCACACACTCTCTCTCACTCTCACTCTCACTCTCACTCTCACTCTCACTCTCTCACTCTCACTCTCACTCTCACTCTCTCACTCTCTCACTCTCTCTCCCCCCCCCCCCCCCCCCCCCCCCCCCACCGGCTCTCTCTTCCCCCCAGGCTCTCTCTCTCGCTCCCTCTCTCCCCCCCAGTCTCTCTCTCTCCCCCCAGTCTGTCTCTCTTTCTCTCTCTCCACCCCCACCCCACTGATTCCCTCTGCCCTTTCAATTCTCGATTTTCTCCCCCACCAGCCACCAACAAATCCCCTGACTTCCACACGAAAGCGTGGTCCAGCTGAATACTGTGCATGTGCGGCCCCAGTACACCGCAAGCCAGCACAGAAGGCTGCAAGGGCAAATAATCACAGCGCGGGGGATTCTCCCGCTGAAAGGTCAAAGTTCAAGTGAGAAAAACAAACCCCTCCCGGCGTTATACAGCAACCCTTCTTCTTCTCCTTCTTAGGCAGTACCTCGGAACCGAGGATGACTTGCTTCCACACTAAAAATGAGTTCTCAGGTGACTGCTGAGTCCAATGCGGGACCTACAGTCTCTGTCACAGGTGGGGCAGATGGTGGTTGAAGGGGCGGGTGGATGGGGTGCTTGGGTTGACATGTGCTGCCTGCGCTTGGCTTCCGCTTGCTCCCAGTGAAGAGACTCGAGATGTTCGGCGCCTTCCCGGATGATTCTCCTCCACTTTTTGCGGTCTTGGGCCAGGGATTCCCCGGTGTCGGCGGGGATATTGCACTTTTTCAAGGAGGTTTTGAGGCTGTCCTTGAAACGTTTCCTCTGCCCACCTGGGGCTCTCTTGCCGTGCCGGAGCTCCAAGTAAAGCGCTTGTTTTGGGAGTCTCGTATCGGGCATGCAGTTGATGTGACCCGTCCATCGGATCAACCATCGGAACACACACTTCAAGAGCTGCAATTGCGATCGGCTCTGAGGTCGCAAGACTCACAAACGACTGTCTGGATTCCCAGGGCCATTGTGTATTGGGCCCCTCCCCCCGCCCCAGCTGCTGTCCAGCTCTCTGCGCGGCATTTCAATTGAAATGCGTGGGAGCTCGGGGATTACTCCGCGCGCAGCCGCGCACGTTAGAGGGAACAGTGCTTGGCAGTATTTCTGATGCTGGCAAACTTCTACCTCATCCCCTTCCATTTTGTCAAAAGCAAAGCAGCAAGTTTTCACTTCCAGCCACCTCCTCCCATGCATTGCAAATAGTTCTCCTATGTGGTGGATGCCCTTCTGCCCCAAACAAGGCAATTCTTTTTTTGCCCACTTCCTGAAGAGCAGCTTGAGAGCTGCATCACTAAACAACGATGTTCTTTGCACCACTCTTTCACCTAGATTTCTTCTGAGGATTTGAATTTAATTTGCAGCTGCAGACTTTTATCAAGCACTGTTGGACAGGAAATCTCACTCCCCTCAATCCCCAATGAGCAAGCTCCTGGCACCAGGCCCAGACAAGGCTGGGAGCTCACCATGAATAAATAATAAGGCCAACCCTCAAAGACTGTGTGAGCTCAGGTGTTGTGAACCTCAGCACCAGGGCTCGGAAATCTACCCGGGTAATTCTATAAAAAGCACACGCAAAGTTTTATATAATTGATTTAGACATTTAATATGTACCATTTTGTCAAGGTTAAAACTAGCACTTGATTCACGGTATGGTATTAATTTTTTCCATTATGGTATCACATTTTTCCTTTTCTTGCTCTTTCTCACCTTAGAGGGCAGCCAGCAAACCTGCTTAACATCTCTGATACTGCTACTTTGATATCAACCATTAGGAGGTGGAAAAGAGTGTGGGAGTGATGTGGGATTGTGGATGCAAAAGCTCCACAATCAGAATCATAGAATAGTACAGCACAGAAGGAGGTCATTCGGCCCATCGAGTCTGCACCAGCTCTTTCGAAGCACAATCCAGTTAGTCCCACACCCCTGCTCTTTCCCCATAAGGCTTTCATCCCTGTTACCATTCTAGTGAATCTCCTCTGCACCCATTCTAAGGCCTTGACATTGTTCCTAAAGTGTGGCCTCCACATTGGACACAATACTCCAGCTGGGGCCTAAGCAGTGTTTTATAAAGGTTTAGCACAACTTCGTTTCTTTTGTACTCTATGCCTTATTTATAAAGCTAAGTATCCCACATGCCTTTTGAACATACACCCCCCAGGTCTCTCTATTCCTGCACCCACTTTCAAATTGTACCATTTAGTTTATTGCCTCTCCTCATTCTTCCTAACAAAATGAGTCACGTCACATTTCTCTACGTTAAATTTCATCTGCCATGTGTCTGCCCATTTCACCAGTCTGTCTATGTCCTCCTGAAGTCTGTTACTCTCCTCTTCACTGTTTACTACATTTCTGAGTTTTGAGTCATCGGTAAACTTTTAAATTATACCCTGTATACCCAAGTCCAGGCCATTAATGTATATCAAAAAGAGCAGTGGTCCCGACACTGACCCCTGGGGATCACCACTGCACACTTCCCTCCAGTCTGAAAAACATCCGTTCTCCACTGCTCTCTGCTTTCTGTCCCGTATCCACGCAGCCACTGCCCCTTAATCCCATGGGCTTCAATTTTGCTAACAAGTCTATTATGTGGTACTTTATCAAACGCCTTTTGAAAGTCAACGTACACAACATCAACCATACTACCCTCATCAACTCTCTCCGTTACTTCATCAACGAACTCAATCAAGTTAGTCAAACAGGATTTGCCTTCAATAAATCCATGCTGGCTTTCATTTGTTAGCCCATATTTTTCCAAGTGCCAATTAATTTTGTAGCTGATTAATGTCTCTAAAGGTTTCCCTACCAGGGATGTTTAGCTGATTGGCCTATAACCGCTGAGTTTCTCCCGCTACCCTTTTTTGAACAGGGGTGCAACATTTGCAATCCTCCAGTTCTCTGGTACCACTCCCATATCCATGGAGGATTGGAAGATTGTAGCCAAAGCCTCCGCAATTTACACCTTTACTTCCCTCAGCAACCTAGGATGGATCCCATCCAGACTGGGTGACTTTTCCACTTTGAGCACTGCCAACCTTTGAAATGCCTCCTCTTTATCTATTTTTATCCTGTCTAATTTCTCAACTAACTCCTCATTTACTATGACATTGGCAGCATCCTCTTCTTTGGTGAAGACAGATGCAAAGTACTCATTCAGTACCTCAGCCATGCCCTCTGCCTCCATAGGAAGAACTCGCTTTTGGTCCCTAATCGACCCTACTCTTCCTTTGATTACCCTTTTAATATTTATGTATTTATTAAACTTTTGGGTTCCCTTTTATGTTACCCGCTAATTTATTCTCATACCCTCTTTGTCCATCTTATTTCCATTTTTGGTTCTCCCCTGTACTTTTCGTATTCAGCTTGGTTTTGTACTGAATCGTGAATCATACATTTATCATAAGCCTTCTTTATCTGTTTCATTTTAGTCTCTATGGGCTAAAAATTAGATAGTCCCAGAAAACGATTAACCCACATCAGTTCAATGTAGTGCAGGCAGCACGCAAACTTCATGCGGCCTGCTAATTATAATGATAATGGCGTGCAGCCCAGCACTAAACGTGCTGCTGAGTGCCTGCACACTCAGCAGGGGCCCAAGTTCGTGCGAGACTAGCACCAATTAAAGTTAGCCTGCAGTTCTTAAAGCCAGCCTAAACCTCTTAAAGGGGAGGTGCATTCTGGCTGCAGCAGATACTGGAAGTCGTTGGAAGCCACACATTACTGCTCCCCGATTATCAAAATCCATGACGAGGCCTTGGACAACGTGGACCACTTTCCATACCTCGAGAGCCTACTGTCAACAAGGGCAGACGTCGATGACGAAGTCCAACACCGCCTTCAGTGTGCCAATGCAGCCTTCGGTCACCTGAGGAAGAGAGTGTTTGAAGACCAGGACCTCAAACCCAGCACCAAGCTCATGGTCTACAGAGCAGTAGTGATACCTGCCCTCCTGTATGCTTCAGAGACATGGACCATGTACAGCAGGCACCTCAAAGCACTGGAGAGGTACCACCAACGCTGCCTCTGCAAGATCCTGCAAATCCATTGGCAGGATAGGCGCACCAACGTCCGTGTTCTCGCTCAGGCCAGCATCGAAGCTTTGACCACGCTCGATCAGCTCCGATGGACAGACCACATCGTCCGCATGCCCGATACGAGACTCCCAAAACAAGCGCTCTACTTGGAGCTCCGACATGGCAAGAGAGCCCCAGGTGGGCAGAGGAAACGCTTCAAGGACACCCTCAAATCCTCCTTGGAAAAAGTGCAACATCCCCACCGACACCTGGAAATCCCTGGCCCAAGACCGCACAAAGTGGAGGAGAAGCATCCGGGAAGGCGCCGAACTCCTCGAGTCTCTTCGCCGGGAGCAAGCGGAAGCCAAGCGCAGGCAGCGCAAGGAGCGCACATCAACCCAAGCACCCCACCCACCTGCCCCTTCAACCACCGTCTGCCCAACCTGTGACAGAGACTGTAGGTCCCGCATTGGACTCATCAGTCACCTGAGAACTCATTTTCAGTGTGGAAGCAAGTCATCCTTGGTTCCGAGGGACTGCCTAAGAAGAAGAAGAGGAGTGTGTGACCTACAGGAAGAGTGAAGATGGCGCAACATGGTATAGAGAGGGCCCTGGTGCAGGAAGTGGACAGGAGGAGAGATCCCCAGGGGGCCAGTAGCCCCTTCAGACTGACACTGAGAAGGGAATGGGAGCGGATAGCCGTCACTGAATGCAAGCATTGTAGCCCCGAGGACCTGGATGCAGTGCAGGAAGAAGTTTAATGACCTCACACAAGTGGTCAAGGTCAGTGAATTCATCTTCAAATGCCATATCCCACAAACTGCACCACTAGCCTCACACACTGCTCAATTCACCACACCCCCCTTACTCTCTTACCAACAATCTCTATCAATTATGACTCATGCCTCACATTCATATGCTCCATCTCACACTCACACACTTACACTGCTGCAAGCCTCATACCCACGTCTCACAGCTTGCACACACTGCCAACTATTCAACCATGACAGCCACATCAGCCAAACACGGTGAACCACACTCACTGCAGGGATAGGTGGCGCACAATCATAGGCAGCTGTAGCTAACTGGAAGGGGACAGGTGCATCTCCATATCCTGACCCCGCTCGATGAGACGGTGCTCGCCAAAATTGGAGTGGCTGTGACTGAGGCCGTGGCCAGCGGCGGCGCTGAAAGCATTGAAGATGACGGTATGTTTATACCTAATCCTTCTTCTCACATCCCATTTCCCCCTCATCCTACAATCTCTTTTGACTTACAAGCAGCAGATGGTGTAAGCATGCACCTCTTGCTTCCCCCGCCCCTGCCCGCCTCCCTTTCACCACAACGCAACCCTTGTGCCTTTCTCATTTTAGAGACCCAAGAAATCCAACCTGGCCAGCCAGTGGTGCAAGAGGAAGAGGAGAGTGATGATGAAGAAGAAACACCGTCACTCGATCTGACACTCGCAGCCACCAGCTCAGATACTGGCATTGCGTGAAGTTTAGAAGGTAGTTTAGAGGAGGGATTTGCACGTGGTGAGTCATCGGGCACGAGTGGGCTGCAGCCAGGACAGGGGGAAAGGGTAGCGCAGATGTCAGCTCCCCGGAGAGCAAGGTCGCACATGAGTTCTGCCGCACAGGACTCAGATGAGGACTTCGATGAGGCAGCCTACAGAAGAAGGCTAATGGTTATGCACAACGAAATACTTAGTGCATTGGCAGGCCTGCCAGAAAGCCTGAATCCAATGTCAAGGAGCATAGAGGAGTCCAGCACCAACCTTGCACAGAGTGTGGAGCCCATCCTTTCCAGCATGGAAGGGGTGAGCAGATCCATTGGCGCACTTGTAGACCCAACCATCATGCAGCATCTGATGGATGATGTCTCAGCTTCCATTGCAATACAAGCAGCAGCCACCTAATGTCTGAGTGCTGCAATGGAAGCTCGGACTGTAGTCATGCAAGCACAGACTGCTGCCATCATGGCTGGGTTTACCAGTGTGGAAAGGGGCTTGCAGGCTGTCACAGCAGTCCAGAAATCTGCCTTCCAGCAGATTACTAGGATTGCTGAAGTGCCACCCCGGGGAGCAGCAGTGGTTCCGTGGAGAAGAAACCTGAAAGAAAGAAAATCTTGCATTTATATAGCGCCTTTCACGACCACCGGACGTCTCAAAGCGCTTTATAGCCAATGAAGTACTTTTGAAGTGGAGTCACTGTTGTAATATTATCCCCGGTGTCCTGGTCAATATTTCTCCCTCAACCAACATAACAAACGCCTGCTGTCCTCGCTCAGGATGACGGCGTTCGTCCTCCCACCACTGCCACTTCGCCAGTGCTCTTGCTGTTATCTGTCGGCCAGTCAGCTCAGATTGCTGCCGCCCATGCCGAGGTGGTGCAGTCCGAAGCCGGGCCTACTAGGCCCAGAGTTGCTCGAAGTTGCCCTGCAAGGCCATCTGCAGTCTCCCCCACTGCAAGTCAGCAGCCTTCCACCAGCCATGCTGCAGCCACTGGGGTAGCACTGCGTCGGAGCACTAGGACAGGCAAAGGCACACTGAAGACAGGCACTAAGGGAATGCACAAGGGTGATTAGTTGACTTTTGAATGAAATATTGTAATGTTTTGATTCATAAAATTGGTTTGAAATGTTTGTTTTGTGGTGGCTTTTATTGTAGCATTGTGGCCAAGGTGGCACTGTGATGATCAGTAACAGAGGGAAGGGAAGGTATGGGACTATTGTTGAATGGGAAATTGGGGTTGCGTTCACTGGTAGCGCAGTCGGGTGATTCCATCACGGACAGCCCGGGAGGAAAGGTGCTGTCTGGGTTGCTTCCTCCTCTTCCGTTTCCTCCTCCTCCTCTTCAGCTTCCTCCTCCTCTGCCTCCTCCTCAGCTGGTTGCCGTTTGCCTATGCCGTGTGCCCTCATGATGGCGAGGTTGTGAAGCATGCAGCATACCATGACAAATCTTGAAACACGCTCTGGTGAGTATTGCAGGGCTCCTCCAGAGTGTTCCAGGCAGCGGAAGCGTTGTTTACGGATGCCAATGGTCTGCTCTATCAGATTCCATGTGGCAGCATGGCTTTTGTTATATGCAGCGGAGTCATGATCCAGATGGTCAGTAGAGATAGCCCTTGTTGCCCAGTAGCCACTCTCTGGTTTGTCGTGGTGGCTCAAATGCTGATGGTACAGCGGACTGTCGCAGAATGAAGGCATTATGGCTGCTGCAATGACTTGCACGATGTGTTGAGTATGGTCACACACCAGCTGGACATTGAGGGAGTGGAATCCCTTCCGGTTGTGGTACATCTCTGAATTGAGATGCGGCGCCCGCAAAGTGACGTGTGTGCAGTCAATGACTCTGTGCACCATGGGGAAGCCTGCTATCCTGGCGAAGCTGCTTGCTTGTTCTCCCGGCTTCTCTCTGGCAAGAGAGAATGAAATGTATTCAGCTGTCCTTGCATACAGAGCCTCACTCACCTCCCTTATGCAGGAGTGGACGGCGAGCTGGGAGATGTTACAGATGTTGCCAGCTCCAGCCTAGAAGGAGCCCGATGTGAAGAAGTTCAAGGCCACGGTCACCTTTACAGCCACTGGCAATGCCGTCCTCACCCTGGACTGAGGCGGCAGGTCTGCCTGCAGCAAGTGGCTGATTTCAGTGATCACCTCCTTAGTAAAACTGAGACATCGCTGAACTGTTCCTTGCTGAGGTTGAGGTAGGAGAACTTCTTCCTGAAGACCCTGGGTGGATATGGCTTTCTGTTGGGAGCCCTTCTCCCCCTCCTCCCACCTCTTCTAGCAGCTTGTCCTGCTCTGTGTCGCCTCTGCTCATTCTCCCTGTCATGCTGCAGGCCAGGGGGGATACAAACTACTGCACCCATGTCTGGGAGCAACTGGTCTGAGCAGATCCTTTGCAAGTCAATACCAAGTCCTTGAGCACGTGCCACGCCACTCCTTGTAGAATTTAGGCAACTTTAAAGAAGCCTAGAAAGCACTAAACATTTCTACAAACTAAGCAACAGTTAGTAGAAATCAATCAACAACTAACCTGTAAGTAGGTGATGATCCCTTTACGTATCACTGGTGGGGTGTTCTTCCTGCTGCTGAATGCATGTTCAGCTGTGCGAGGTTAAGAGAGGGTGTTAGCTCCAGCATTGAGATCAAAAATATCAGCGCTGGCGTCAAATCAGCATTACACGCTGATTGAAGTCACGATTTGCCTATTCTGCGTACTTATGGTGCACGCTTCCCTCATGGGAATGTGTTTAGTCTGTACCCAAATGATCTCCTATTTGAAGGGCTCCCATTGCTCATTTAAATAAATATTTCAAAATATTTATATTGCGGTGACTCTGGCTTCTTTTGCAGGAACATTCCAAAATATTTATTGGTATGATTAAGATAACCTGGGCAAGTTTATAGTTGTACAAGTTTCCTCTGTACTCACATCTTTATCAGATTTATGCAACATTTTTCAACTTTAAATATTTTGTTGCACATATTTTGTACAGGACTGAATTAAAAATTAAAGAAAATTTGGCCGGCTATCAAAGTGTGTCATAAATCCCGAGTGCATGGTTTTGATATTGAACTGGAAAATGATAGCCATTGATTTGCTAGTTTGGTTATGACTAATCAGCAATTTATTTAATTTTGTTTTTATTAAGTCATCTCCCACTGGCCATAATTTTGATTATAATTGATCCCATTTTTGAAGAAATTAGTCAAGTAACCTTTGCTTTGCAAGCCATGTCTTGAGAGATGCAAATAAGATTCCTTCTAATTAGTTACATAACACTTGAATGAAAAGGCCTATAATAATAGCTGCAAGATTAGAGTTTTATGACATTTGAGTATTAAGCCGGGATTTTTCTGTGGAGAGGCAGCTCGGCAAATAAAATGGAGAGGAGAGCCATTTCACCAAAAGTTTGCTAACTCTTTGCCCTTGCAAATCACTACCACTATAAAGGTGATGGTGCTGAGCCTGTTCAGTGCTGCACAGGTGGGAAGCAATTTGGGAAGATGAAAGGTCACACAGGTTTGTAATTCTGCAACACTGTCTTGTCTGGGAGTCACTTTCAATTAAAAAAATTGCATTTATGTAGTGTCTTTCATTACCTCAATGTCCCAAAGCACTTTACAGCCAATTAAGTACTTTTTTTTTAGAAGCAGCAGTATTTGATCATTTACAGGTACTTTGTGAAGTTTGCTGAGGAGGCCGTGTATAGTGGAATAATAGATTTCCCTCTAGGGATTCCACTAGACCTAATCAGTGACAGCATCGGAAAAGGCGGCAAGATTTAAACAGCGAGAGGAGACAGCGCGGACCTGAGCGGCACCTCCGACGATTTCAACAACAACAAAAACCAAGGACTGACGTCACAGGACAGCGGGTAGGTGATTGGTTGGTGAGTATTAATGTTTTTTCTCTCTCAGCTAGGACAGTGGTTTAAACTAGGAGCGGGAAACTATAACGTACGGTTTGAAATTTATAACTTAACTAGTTAAACTAATTAATATAACTATAAATAGTCATTGAATAAAGACTTTAACTAATTAAATAAATTAAATAAGGTTAGACTAAGACATGGCAGGGCAGGTTGTGTGTCTGGACTGCAGTATGTGGGAGTTTGTGGACAGCGAGACTGTCCCGAGCGAACACATCTGCAGTAGAGGTCTCCGTCTTGAATCTCTCCAGCTCAGAGTCATTGAGCTGGAGTGCGAGTTGGCGACAGTCCAACACATAAGGGAGGGGGAGGAGTATCTGGACAGTTTGCTTCAGACTTCAGTCACATCTCGTAGAGAGGTGCAGGATCAGAATGGGGTTGGTGTGACCGATAGTGTGCAGAGTAAGGGGAACCCAGGTAAGAAAGGGAACGAGGATCCACAGAAACTGATCCTATCCAACAGGTACAATGTACTTGCTACCTGTGAGGATTAGGATAAAGACTGTCGGAAGGACAGCCAGAAAGGGGACCATGGCACTTTGGAGCAGGAGGCTGTCCTAAGGGGGGAGGAGAGGGAGGAGAGAAAGCATAATGTGGTAGTTGTAGGGGATTCTCTAATTAGGGGGACAGATAGCATCCTTTGTAAGCAAGATCGAGAGTCCCACATGGTATGTTGCCTACCTGGTGCCGAACTGGCTTGAAAGGATATTGGAAGGGAGGGGGAGGATCCAGTCATTGTGGTCCATGTTGGGACCAACAACATAGGGAAGAGTAGGCAAGAGGTCCTGTTTGGGGAGTACTAGGAGCTAAATTAAAGAACAAGACCTCAAAGGTTATAATCTCTGAATTATTACCTGAGCCACGTGCAAATTGGCGTAGAGATAAGCTGATTAGGGAAATAAACACGAGGCTAAAGGAGTGGGGTGGAAAAGAGGGGGTTTCCATTTCATAGGGCACTGGCACCAGTATTGGGACAGGAAGGAACTGTACCGTTGGGACGGACTCCACCTGAACAGGTTTGGGACCAGGGT
Source organism: Squalus acanthias (assembly GCA_030390025.1). Classification (NCBI taxonomy): domain Eukaryota; kingdom Metazoa; phylum Chordata; class Chondrichthyes; order Squaliformes; family Squalidae; genus Squalus; species Squalus acanthias. The sequence continues at coordinate 61,531,175 of CM059432.1, forward strand.
CCAAGCGGAAAGGATAAATAGGGCGGTCACAAGGACTTTAAACTAGTAAATGGGGGGAGGGCTCAGGGGGAAATAGTACAAATAGTAGTTCAAAAACAAACAAAAGGGAAGAGAGTAGAGTAGCAGTCAGAAATTGTGCTTTAGGCACAACAGGTATAGGGAAAACTAAAAGATGTAAAGCGATTAAACCAGGAGAGAGAAATAAGAAACATGTGAATAAAACATTAGAGCTGAAGGACAGGTTAGGGTGTGTGGCCCAAATAAGTGTTCTTTATACAAACGCGCAGAGTATAAGGAATAAATTGAATGAACTGCAGGCACGAATTCGAATTGGAGGGTATGACATGGTAGCCATTACTGAGACATGGCTGCAAGACAATCAGGACTGGGAACTAAATATACCAGGTTATAAGGTCTACAGGAAAGATAGGGAAAATGGCAGGGGGGAGGAGTAGCCTTAGTGATTAAGGATGAAATAATTTCAATGATAAGAGAGGATTTAAAGAGAGGTAAGCAGCCAGTGGAGATCTTATGGGTTGAATTAAGAAATAGGAAAGGATCAAAGACTGTAGTGGGAGTTGTGTATAGGCCCCCTGGTAGCAGCTCTGAAGTGCCAAATTGTATAAATACAGAGATTAGACAAGCATGTAGTAAAGGCAGAGTAGTTTTAATGGGGGATTTTAACTTTCACATAGATTGGGAAAAGAGACTAGCACCTGTCAGAAAGGTAGTTAATTTCTTGAGTGTGTCCGGGATAGTTTTCTACAACAATATGTCCTAGAGGCAATAAGGGGCCAAGCCATATTAGATTTAGTAATGAGTAATGAGCCAGATTTAGTTAGCAGCCTAACTGTGCGTGAACATTTATCCAACCGCGATCATAACATGATCAAGTTCAACGTAGCGTTTGAAAGGAAGAAACACGAAACAGTTACTAAGATTCTAGATTTGGGTAAGGCCGACTTCAACGGGATGAGGCAGAGACTGTCCACAGTAAACTGGGCAAATCTGTTAATGGGTAAAATGACAGAAGATCAGTGGGAGATGTTTAAAAAAGAATTTAATGTGATACAGAACCAGTTTATACCCCTGAGGAGCAAGAGCTCTACTTGCCAAAAAAAACAGTTATGGACAATCAAAGAGGTAAGGGACAGCATAAAACTAAAGGAAAGCGCATACAAAAATGCAAGAAATAGCACAGATCCTGGTGAATGGGAAAGATACAAAGAGCAGCAAAGGATCATAAAACAGATAGTAAGAGCTACAAAAAGGGAGTAAGAAAAGAAATTTGCAAGGGATATCAAAATCAATACAAAGAGTTTTTATAGTTACATTGGGAAAAAGAGGGTAGTCAGGAGCAATGTTGGCCCCTTAAAAACTGAAAGTGGTGATATTGTCGATGACAATGAGGAAATGACGAACATGTTGAATAATTACTTTGCGTCAGTAATTACAGTAGAAGAAGAGGATAGCATGCCAGAAATCCCAAAGAAACTAATATTGAATCGGGGACAGGGACTCAATAAAATTAGCGTAAGTAAAATAACAGTAATGAAGAAAATAATGGCGCTAAAGAGTGACAAATCCCCAGGGCCAGATGGTTTCCATCCCAGGGTTTTAGAGGAAGTAGGTGAGCACATTGTAGATGCCCTAACTATAATCTTCCAAAGTTCTCTAGATTCAGGAACCGTCACTTTAGATTGGAAAATTGCACCTGTCACTCCACTTTTTAAGAATGGCGAGAGAGGGAAACCAGTGAATTATAGACCAGTTAGCCTAACATCTGTTGTCGGGAAATTGCTAGAGTCTATAATTAAGGATAGGGTGACTGAACACCTTGAAAATTTTCAGTTGATCAGAGAGAGCCAGCATGGATTTGTGAAAGATAGGTCGTGCCTGACAAACCTGATTGAATTTTTGAAGAGTTGACTAAAGTAGTGGACAGGAGAATGTCTATGGATGTTATTTATATGGACTTCCAGAAGGCATTTGATAAAGTCTCACATAAGAGACTGTTAACTAAGGTAGAAGCCCACAGAATTGAGGGCAAATTATTGACCTGGTTAGGAAATTGGCTGAGCGGCAGGAGACACAGAGTAGGGATAATGGGTAGGTACTCAAATTGGCAGGATGTGACTAGTGGTGTGCCGCAGGGATCTCTGTTGGGGCCTCAACTATTCACAATATTTATTAACGACTTAGATGATGGCATAGAAAGTCATATATCGGATTTGCCGATGACACAAAGATAGGCGGCATTGTAGGCAGTGTAGATGAAAGCATAAAATTACAAAGGGATATCGATAGATTAAGTGAATTAGGCAAAAATGTGGCAAATGGATTTCAATGTAAGCAAATGTGAGGTCATCCACTTTGGACCTAAAAAGGATAGAATAGATTACTTTCTAAATGGTGAAAAGCTAAAAACAGTGAATGTCCAAAGAGATTTGGGGTTCAGGTACATAGATCATTAAAATGTCATGAACAGGTACAGAAAAAAATCAAAAAGGCCAATTGATTGCTGGCCTTTATATCTAGAGGACTAGAATACAAGGGGGTAGAAGTTATGCTGCAGCTGCACAAAACCCTGGTTAGACCACACCTGGAGTACTGTGAGCAGTTCTGGGCACCACACCTCAGGAAGGATATATTGGCCTTGGAGGGAGTGCAGTGTAGGTTTACCAGAATGATACAGAACTTCAAGGGTTAAGTTACGAGGCGAGATTACACAAATTAGGGTTATTTTACCTAAAATTTTGAAGGTTATGGGGTGATCTGATTGAAGTTTTCAGGATTTTAAGGGGAACAGATAGGGTAGATAGAGAAAAATTATTTCCGCTGGTTGGGGATTCTAGGACTAGGGGCCATAGTCTAAAATTAGAGCCAGACCTTTCAGGAGTGAAATTAGGAAACACTTCGACACAAAAAGGGTGGTAGAAGCTTGGAACTCTCTTCTGCAAACGGCAATTGATGCAAGATCAATTGTTAATTTTAAATCGGAGATTGATAGCTTTTTGTTAACCAAAAGTATTAAGGGATATGGGCCAAAGGTGGGTTAGATCGCAGATCAGCCCTGATCTCATTGAATCATGGAACAGGCTCGAGGGGCTAAAGGGCCTACTTCTGTTCCTATGTTCCTACAATGAAGAGGACATGGAGGAGTAAAGCATGTAAGCAGCACCATGCATGCAAGCAACACCTGATCCGCAGTTATCCCATCACAGGGTCTAAGGACCACGGAGGAGCTATCTGGTATTTTCTTTTAGGGGATTTAGGTTGAGTTTTCACCCAGATACCAAAACAGAGATATGCCAGCTCTTGGAACCTGACTGGCAATCTCTTTCCACCAGGGGCACCATCTTGCCTCTGGTTGTTAAGGTGACAACAACGCTTAACTTTTATGCATCCAGATAGTTCCAGGTAGCCTCTAGTGACAATCACACCAGTTAGTCAACAGTTCATCACTGCATTAGACATGTCATGGATGTCCTGTTCAGGCACAACTCTGAATTCATTCAGTTCCACGTGGACCTAGTAAAGCAAAGAGAGAGAGCCATCAATTTCTTTCAAGTGACTAGACTCCCACCTGTGCAAGGTGCTATTGATGCCACCCATGTAGCTATGAAGGTCCCATCTGAAAGCCTCATCTACTTCCTGAACAATGAATTTCATTTCTTGAATGTCCAGATAGTAAGTGTTGTGTGCCATCTCATTCTGCATGTCAATGTATGTTACCCGGGGAGTAGTTATGATTTGTTTAATCTCAGGCAATCCAGGATACCTGCACTGTTCAGCTGCAGGAATTTGACAGGATGGCTGATAGGAGACCCAATTTAACCTTGACTCCTTTATGACAGTGACTGAAAACAGGTTCGATTAGGCGTGGGCTCTAGAATCATAGGGATGGGCAATAAATCTCAGCTTTGGCAGCAATGTCCATATCCCGAGAATGAATTAAAAGAAAGATCATCGGAATTCTCAAAGCCTATTTCCATTGTCTGGACAGATCAGAGAAGCTCTCATTACAGTCCAGCAAGGGTTTCCAGAATTGTAGTGGGTTGCTGAATCCTCCATAATTTGGCCATTACAAATGGATTGGACCTTCCAAACACAAAAGTAAAGAGGAAGAAGGTGGTGAAGACCAAGTCCCTGCTCACAACAAAGATGCCCAGGAGAAAGAGAGAGAGACAGTAAGTGGAAGAGAGAGAGAGAAAGACACAGTAAGTGCACCCGGACAGCTTGCTGCCTGCTGCATGTGCGATCAGGCAAATGGTCATCAACTTCTTCCATTAATGAGAGTGTCCTTTATCTACATGATACAGTAAGCTCTTCATGATCCTTTGCCTTGCATTCATTTAACCATTCAGCAAATCTGCAATACCTCTAATATCCTCCCTGGGAAAGGACAGTAACAAACATTTATCACCATATAAGAGGGATAACAGGAGTCTAACGAAAGAAAGTTCACGTTATCTCCCAGTTTGTCCGTTCAGTTTGTTCTCCTACTACTGCTGCTTCTCATCACCTTGACTGCCTTTTGTGCCTAAAACGCTTTTCACTCATGATCCAAGCCTCTTACACCTGCTTGGTGCTACATCAATGTCAGAGGTTGTGATGTTTCTGGTTGGGACTATGGGTAAAAAATTGGGTTGCTTTGCGCCTCCCGTTAGTGCCCTAAGAGGGTGCTAACGGGGCGCAAAGCAACTGGTGCCCGGGCGCGGTGCCGCCCACGCCTCCCGTGAAATTCAGTGGGAGGTTAGCAGCGGCGCGAACCAGTAGCGCCCTGCGGTGCTGCGCCACCAGCGATGACGTCATCGCCGTGCGCAACGCCCCGGCCGCGATCTTCGGAACGCCCCCTGACTTACCGCCGGACGCTATGTCCGACGGGGTCAGGGGGACCTTCCCACGGCGGGGGAGGCGCTATTTAAAGGCGAGGTGCGTGGCGGCCATTTTTGTTGCTGGCTGCCTGCCAGCCAGCACCTGCCTGCGCTCCCGTCCCCAGCCTCCTGAACGCCCCCCCGCGCCCCCCCCCCGTGGAGTGCCGACTGCGCTCCAAGAGCCCGGCACTTCTCTTGAGTGCCAGGCTCTTTTGCCGGCACTCCCGATCCCCGGGGACCCAGCTGGGCCCCGGGTCGCGCTGCGCAAGGCCCCTCCCCTTTAAGAAGAGGAGGAAGGCCTGCAATACCGCGGCACATAGCGCCACGATATTAACTCGCAGCGCCCCAAGAGGGATGCGGGGTGCTTCCAGTAGCGCCCTGCTTCCCTCTTGGGGCACAACCACTCAATTTCCGGCGCGGGGGCGTTAATTTTTCCATGGCACTAAAAGTAGCGCCCTGGCGAAGTTTGGGGCACTACTCAATTTTTAACCCAAAATCTTTTAACAATATAAATATAAGTTTATTCATTCTTCGTTACCAAACCCAGACCAGAAGCTCCCTCCTGTGTTGGCATAGATGCATTGATGCAGGCACCTGATGAAGAAGTAGCGACATCTTCAAATACAGCTTGCAGCTCTGGATACGTGTTCAGTAAGGCTAATGGTCTGCGTGAAACCAGCCAAACATTACTAGTTAAGTCTTGAAAGCACTGAGCTGGGGTACTCTTCAGTGCTTCTATGGAAGCAGTCTTTGCTGTTACTTTGGAAGTAAAAACTGCCTTTCGGGCCTCTTCTTGATGTCTTGAGGCTCCATTGATCTACTGAATTGCCGCAGTCACCAGGGTGATCCTCACATCATGCCATACTTCCTGCATTATGTTGTAGATGCAGGTTCTGGACTCGACCAACTTATCCACTGTCTGCAACACATGAGAAGAGATTGTCTCCATTGCCTGCACTTGTGATCTATGCTCCTGAATCATAAATCTTAAGGACTGGGCCCCTGAGATCTTGGTCTGTCGTTTAAGAACATAAGAACATAAGAAATAGGAGCAGGAGTAGGACATTTGTCCCTTTGAGTCTGCTCCGCCATTCAATAAGATCAAGGCTGATCTTTTACCTCATCTCCACTTTCCTGCACTATCCTCATATCCTGTGATTCCCTTAATATTCAAAAATCTATCGATCTCTGTCTTGAAAATACTCAACGACTGAGCCTCCAGAGCCCTCTGAGGTAGAGAATTCCAAAGATTCACCACCCTCTGAGTGAAGAAATTTCTCCTCATCTCAGTCCTAAATGGCCAACCCCTTATTCTGAGACTGTGACTCCTGGTTTTAGACGCCCCAGCCAGGGGAAACATCCTCCCTGCATCTACCCTGTCAAGAATTTTGTATGCTTCAATGAGATCACTTCTCATTCTTCCAAACTCTAGCGAATATAGGCCGAGTCTACTCAATCTCTCCTCATAGAACAATCTCTCCCATCCCAGGAACCTGTCTGCTGAACCTTTGTTGCACTCCCTCTATGGCAAGTATATCCTTCCTTGGGTAAGGAGACCAAAACTGTACATAATACTCTAGGTGTAGTCTTACCAGGGGCCTATGTAATTGCAGTAAGACGTCTTGACTCTTATACTCAAATCCTCTTGTAATAAAGGCCAACATACCATTTGCTTTCTTAATTGCTTGCTGTACCTGCATGTTAACTTTCAGTGAATCGTGTACAAGGACACCCAGGTCCCTCTGAACATCAACATTTCCCAATCTCTCACCATTTAAAAAGTACTCTGCTTTTCTATTTTTCCTACCAAAGTGGATAACTTCACATTTCTCCATATTTTTTTCCATTTGCCATGTTCTTGCCCACTCACTTAGCCTGTCTATATCCCGTTGAAGCCTCCTTGCATCCTCCTCACAACCTATATTGCCACCCAGCTTTGTATTATCAGCAAACTTGGATATATTACATTTGGTCCCCTCATCCAGATCATTAATGTAGATTGTGAATAGCTGAGGCCCAAGCACTGATCCTTGCGGTCATAGAGTCTTGGGGGGAAAAATTGAGTCGCGCCCCCTTTGGGGTGCTAACTTCACCGGGGTGCTACTTTTAGCGCCCCAAAAAATGTCGCGTCCTCGCAGCCGAAATTCATCGGTAGCACCCCAAGAGGGAATCGGGGTGCTACTGGAAGCACCCCGCCTCCCTCTTGGGGCACTGTGAGGGACTAGCGCCGCGGTATTGCAGGCCTTCCTCCCCTTCTTAAAGGGGCGGGGCCTTGCACAGCGCGACCCGGAGCCCACCTGGGCCAGCGGGATCGGAGTGCCGGCAAAAGAGCCTGGCACTCAAGAGAAGGGGGGGGGGGCTGCTCAGGAGGCCAGGGACGGCAACGGAGGCAGATGCTGGCAGGCAGCCAGCAACAAAAATGGCCACCCGGCACCTCGCCTTTAATTAGCACCGCCCTGGCCTCAGGTAGGCCCCCCTGACCCCGTCGGACATAGCGTCTGGCGGTAATTCAGGGGGCGCTGCTGAAGATTGCGAGCGGGGCGCTGCACACGGCGATGACGTCATCGCTGGCAGCGCAGCACCACAGGGCACTAAAGGTTACCGCTGCTGCTAACCTCCCGCTGAATTTCACGGGAGGCCTTGGCGGCTCCGCGCCCGGGCGCTAGTTGCTTTGCGCCCCGTTAGCGCCCTAAGAGGAGGCGCAAAGCAACAAGGGGGAAAAATTCAGTATCGCCCCGTTTTGGGGCGCAATTATCGGCCAGGCGCAAAGATTATCGGCTGGCGCTAATTATCGCCTCCGACTGCAAACTTGACTTGTATCGCCCCTGGTGGTGATTGGAGCGCTAAATCAGGCGCTACACATCTGTCTTAAGGCGCAAAGGCCGAGGAGCGAGGCGCTAACTCAGAGCGCTGGCGAAGCTCATGAGATGTCAGTCAGCAATGGAACACAGACACAATGGCCCCGGCCAGTTCTAAAAGTGGAGGGTTGATCTTGCTTTCCATCCACATCCTGCTCATTGCAGCCTTGAATCTCGGCCTGGAGAGACCTGTACATCAAATCTGCTGGAAAGAGCAATGGAGAGTAGCAGGGAAAGAGCTCCGAGTGCAACCCCCACAGTCTGTTCTAAATCGATACAAGGAAGGGCAAATCAAAATGAACCTGCAAAGTGCTGCTCAGTACCCAAAACTCCTTCACACAGCGTTGAATCTCTCCAGAAGTCTCTCTCTCTCTCTCTCTCTCTCTCTCTCTCTCAGAATGCATGGTTCAAAAATGTCGCCAACAAAAAAAGGCAGGAGGCGGTTGCCTTTAAATAGCGCTCCCCCAGCCCCTTCCTGACTGCAAAACGCTCCCCTGAACCTGTCGTTGCTAGCGGCAGGCGGTAAGGCAGGGGGCACAACTCAATATCCGCTCCGGGGCGCTACCGGGGCGTTGCGCACTCGACTGACGTCACGATCTGCCGGCGCAGGGGATTGTGGCGGTAGTGTTTAGCGCTGCCGCAAAATGTCTAGTTAATTTCGCGAGCGGCGCAAACATCGCCACACCCGGGCGCTAGTTGCTTTGCGCCCCATTAGCGCCCTATTAGCGCCCTCTTAAGGTGCTAACGGGAGGTGCAACCAACTGAATTTTTCCCCCCAAGACTTTTCCCCCCTAGAGTCATAACGGCACAGAAGGAGGCCATTTGGCCCATCGAGTCCGTGCTGGCTCTCTATAGAGCAATCCAGTCAGTCCCATTCCCCCGCTCTATCCTCATAGCCCTGCAAGTTTATTTCCCTCAAGTGCCTATCCAGTCTCCCCTTGAAAACATTGAATGTCTCCGCCGCCACCACTGTCGGCAGCGAGTTCCAGGTCCTCACCACTCGCTGCATAAAAAAGTTTTCCCTCACGTCCCCCCTGTATCTCTTGCCTAAAATCTTAAATCTGTGTCCCCGAGTCCTTGTACCATCAACTAGTGGGAACAGCCTTTCCCCGTCTAGCCTATCCAAACCCGTCATAATCTTGTACACCTCTATCAAATCACCCCTCAACCTCCTTTGCTCTAATGAAAACAAATCCAGCTTCTCCAACCTGTCCTTGTAGCTAAGATCCCCTATCCCCAGAACCATTCTGGTAAATCTCCTCTGCACCCTCTCAAGGGCCTTCACATCCTTCCTAAAGTGTGGTGACCAGAACTGGACGCAATACTCCAGTTGTGGCCTAACCAGCGCTTTATAAAGGTTCAACATAACTTCTCTACTTTTGTACTCAATGCCTCTATTTATGAACTGACCCCTGGGGAACACCACTGTCTACCATCCTTCAGTCTGAAAAACAGCCATTTACCACAACTCGCTGTTTTCTGTCCTTAAGCTAATTCCTTATCCAAGCTGCCACTGACCCACCTATTCCACGAGCCTCAATTTTGTTAACCAGCCTTCTATGTGGTACTTTGTCAAACGCCTTCCTAAAATCCATGTAGACAACATCCATTGCATTCCCTTCATCAATCCTCCCTGTTACTTCATCAAAAAATTTAATTAGATAAGTCAAACATGATCAGCCTTTTACAAATCTGTGTTGGCTCTCCTTAATTAGCTTAAACCTCTCCAAGTGCCTGTTAATTTTATCCTTGATTGTTTCTAAAACTTTAGACACCACTGATGTTAAACTGACCGGCCTGTAATTAGTAGGATTGTCCTTACACCCTTTCTTGAACAATGGTGTCACATTTGCCACTTTCCAATCCTCAGGCACCTCCCCCGCATCTAGGGAAGATTGGAAAATTATGGCAAGCCCTTCCGCCATCTCCTCCCACAATTCCCTTCGCAACCTGGGATGCAAGCCATCTGTACCAGGTGACTTATTCACTCTAAGCATACCCAGCCTTTCTAGTACATCCTGTCTATCAATTTTCACCCCTTCCATTGCATTCACCTTTTCCACTTCTACCGATATTTTGTCAGCATCCACCTCCTTAGTAAACACCGATAGAAAGTACTCATTGAGTATTCTAGTCTTGCCCTGCACCTCTAAGCATATATCACCTTCTTTGTCACTAATATGCCCCACCCCGCCTCTTACTACCCGCTTACTGTTTACATGCCAGTAGAAGATATTTGGGCTCCCTTTTATGTTAACCGCCATTCTACTCTCATATTCTCTCTTTGCCAATCTTATTTTCATCTTCACTTCCCCTCTCAACTTATTGTATTTGGTCTGGTTCTCCCTTGAAGAATTCACCTAACATTCATCATACACCCTCTTTTTTTTGTTTCATCACTGATCCTTGCGATACCCTACTAGTTACAGCCTGCCAACCTGAAAATGACCCGTTTATTCCTACTCTCTGTTTTCAGTCCATTAACCAATTCTCAGTCCATGCTAATATATTACCCCCAGTCCCATGAGCCCTAATTTTGTTTAATAACCTCTTGTGTGGCACCTTATCGAATGTCTTCTGAAAATCCAAATACACCACATCCATTGGTTCCCCCCTATCTATTCTGCTAGTTACAACCTCAAAAAACTAACAGATTTGTCAAACACAATTTCCTTTTCATAAATCCGTGTTGACTCTGCCCAATCCTATTATTATTTTCTAAGTGCCCTGTTACCACGTTCTTAATAATAGATTCTAGCATTTTCCCTACTACTGATGTCAGGCTAACTGGTCTGTAGTTCCCCCTTTTCTTTCACCCTCCTTTCTTAAATTGTGCGGTTACATTTGTTCCCTTCAAAATCCGCTGGAACCGTTCTAATACTAATTTCTTTCAGTTCCTCATTCCCCTGTGTTCTCCACTATTTCCAAGAAGTTTTTTGCGTCTTCTTCCATGAAGACAGACACAAAGGGCTGGATTTTGTCTTGGGGTCGGGTTGGGGTCGTGTCATCCGCATTTCGTGTTGCCCCCCCCCGGACTCCAGATTAATGTGGATGAATGATGCAATTTTCACTTAATTGGGCAATTGAGTTCCAGCATGTGGGAACCCATGAACCAATTAGTGGTTTCAGTCTGAAAGTCGCCTCTGATGATGTCATCATTGCAGGTCAGAGACTGACAGCCTGGTCTCAGAGACTGCCTGGCTTTTGCTGTGAGTGGACCTGGATATATGAGAGAGAGAATGAGAATGAATTTTTTTTCCATCCAGGTCCTCTCACAGCAAGGCCAGGCAGTCTCTGAAGACATTCAATGCAGCAGCATCAGAGGTGACTTTCAGACCTAATACTGCCTTCATCACATCTCCGTTGTAATAGTGGACCTGCAGCTGATAGTCAGCTATCCACTTGTGTTCCCGCCAAGTTTCACTGGAGTGTTTCACATCAGGCGTATTTCACATCGGAAAAGGGTTAAACTAGCTAAAACGTTTCAAAATGGCATTACAGAGCCAATTTAGGGCTTGTTAAGGGCTTTAATGGCCTCTCCCGCCTCTTGGAGGCGGCACGGAGTCGGGAACCCCGCGACCGATTTTGTCAAAATTGCGTGGAGGCGGGATGGGGTCGGGACCCCCGACCCCGCAACTTTAACCCCCCACATACCTCCAAACCCAACTCCACGGGTCATTGAAAATCCAGCCCAAAGTATTTGTTTAATTTCTCTGCCATTTCCTTATTCCCCATTATAATTTCTCCTGTCTCAGCCTGTAAGGGACCCACATTTACTTTTGCTAATCTTTCCCTTTCCCTATAGAAGCTTTTACAGCCTGATTTTATGTCTCTTGCTAGTTTACTCTCCTATTCTATTTTCCCTTTCTTTATCAATTTCTTGGTCCTCCTTTGCTGAATTCTAAAATCCTCCCAATCCTCAGGCTTACTACTCTTTTTGGCAACATTATAAGCCTCTTCCTTTGATCTAATACTATCTTTAACTTCTCTTGTTAGCCACAGTTGGACCACTTTTCCTGTGGGGTTTTTGTGCCTTAAAGGAATGTATATTTGTTGTAAATTATGTATTAATTCTTTAAATGCTAGCCATTGCTTGTCTACTGTCATACCTTTTAATGTAGTTTCCCAATCTATCTTAGCCAACTCACCCCTCATACCCACGTAGTTTGCTTTGTTTAGATTTAAGACCCTAGTTTCGGATTTAACTAAATCACTTTCAAACTGGGCCAGAAATTCGGGTCTCCACGGGTGAGTACGTGCTGTGTACTCACCCGTAGACCCAACGAAAGTGCCGGTTTCGCGCATGCACTGCGCATGCGCTGGAAACCGGAACTTCCATTCCCTTGAAGGAAGGGGTTTGGAGGTCAAACGCGTGCGCCGGAGAGGCAGCACGCACGCATCGGACTTCCGTTTTTTTCTTCAGGTTTCTGTGTGAGGGTAAGTCCCCAGCAGTTGCGCGGGGAAAAAGCAGGCGCAAGGCCTGCTTTTAACAAGGTAAGTGGTGAATTAAGTAAAATTTAAACATTTTTTCCACAGGTTTATCTTTTTTAAATACTTTAAAGAAAGGTAAGTTTATTTTTAGCCCCATTAAAAACTGTAATTAATTTTTTCAAAAATTTTAATTTTTGTGTAAAATAGTTAATTTATGTAATTTATAGTTATTTTAAAAATGTGATGGTTTTTAAAAAAATTTATTTGAAGTTTTAGTTAGGTTTTGGGGCCGATCTCTATTCATAGATTTGACAGGTCTTCCTGTCAAATCTATGAATGGAGATTCCCTGCTCCGATTGGCTCTCTATGGCCCACGTGATCCCAGGGGACGCTTCGAACTAACTGCGCCGCTGGGATACGCAAGCACTGCACACCGGCAGCTTGAGGAGGCCCAGGATCAGAATCCCACGCGGGCCAACGGCAGGCACGCTAGGTAAGTGCAGGTTGGGGGCTTGCACACGCGGGACGCCTCCGACCCAAATTTCTGGCCCAACATAAAATTCTATCATATTATGGTCACTCTTCCCTTAAGGAACCTTTACTACAAGGTTATTAATTAACCCTTTCTCATTGCACAATACTAGATCTAAAATAGCCTGTTCCCTAGTTGGTTCCTCAACATACTGATCTAGAAAACTATCTTGCATACATTCCATGAATTCGGCCTCCACACTATTACTGCAAATTTGGTTTGCCTAGTCTATATGTAGATTAAAGTCCCCCATGATTACTATATTACCCTTGTTACATGCGCCTCTACTTTCCTGATTTATACTCTGCCCTGAATTACAACTACTGTTTGGGGGCCTATAAACCACTCCCACCAATGTTTTCTGCTCCTTGCTGTTTCTTAGCTCCACCCAAACGGATTCTACGTCTTGATTTTCAGAGCTAAGATCCTTTCTCTCTACTGTCTTTATTATCAGGGTTACTCCTCCTCCTTTTCCATTTTGCCTATCTTCTCTAAAAAATTAAGTATCCTGGAATATTTAGTTCCCAACCTTGGCACTTTGCAACCACGTCTCCGTTATGGTTATTAGATCAAACCTGTTAATTTATACCTGCATATTAATTAATCTATTTTGTTGTGAATGCTCCGCGCATTCATATATAGTGCCTTTAGCTTTGACTTATTTCTATTTTTCCCTGATGTCACCTTAGTCACTGATGCCTTATTACCTTTGTTACTCTCTCTGTCCCTTCCTGACCCACTCTGCTTATTTTTACCCAAAACTCTACTCTGCTCTAGAGCCTTGACATTTCTCTCGCTGCTTTTGAATTTACTCTTTCCTGAATCCTCCCACCCCCTCCTTCATTAGTTTAAAGCCCTGTCTACTGCCCTAGTTATTCAGTTCGCCAGGACACTGGTCCCAGCCCGGTTTAAGTGGAGCCCGTCCCAACGGAACAGCTTCCTGCTTCCCCAGTACTGGTGCCAGTGCCCCATGAACTTAAACCACTTCCTCCCACACCACTCTTTGAGCCACGCATTTAAACCTCTAATCTGTTTGTCCCTATGCCAATTTGCGCACAGCGCAGGTAACAATCCAGAGATTATTACTTTCGAGGTTCTGCTTTTTAATTTGGATCCTAGCTCCTCAAACTCCCTCAGCAGAACCTCATTCCTAGATCTACCTATGTCGTTGTTTCCTAAGTGGACCACGACAACTGGATTCCCCCCCTCCCACTCCAAGTTCTTCTCCAGCCGCAATGAGATGTCTTTAACCCTGGCACCGGGCAGGCAACACATCCTTTGGAACTCTCGGTCGTGGCTGCAGAGAAAAGTATCTATCCCCCTGACTATACTGTCCCCTACCATAACTACATTCCCTTTCACTCTCCCCACTTGAAAGGCCTGCTGCACCATGGTGCCATGGTCAGGTTGCTCATCCATCCTGCAGGCTTTTCCCTCATCCACGCAGGCAGCAAGAATCTCATACCTGTTGGACAAGGGCAAAGGCTGAGGCTCCTCCAGCACTGCACCTGGGGTCCCCTTACCTGCCTGAGTTGCAGTCACATCCTCCTGTCCCTGACCACTAACCAGACCTGTACCACTACCTAACCTAAGGGGTGTGACTGCCTCCTGGATCAAAGTGTCCAGGAAGCAGTCAGGATGGACTTCCCCATCTCCTACAGTAGGCTTGAATTTAACCCCCCACACCTGACGATAATGGAACATACGGGGGATGAGTGGGGGGAGGAGTGAATATCCCAGCAGTGAGTACTCACGTCAATCACACCGCACTTGCGCTCTGTGCCATTGAACAGGTGCATTTTGGGCAGCGTCGCCAGTTCCCGCTCCAGGTAGGCTTAGTGCCTTATTAAAATGTGAAAGTCATTAAAATGTCATGAACAGGTACAGAAAATAATCAAAAAGGCTAATGGAATGCTGGCCTTTATATCTGGAGGACTAGAATACAAGGGGGTAGCAGTTATGCTGCAATTATACAAAACCCTGGTTGGACCACACCTGGAGTACTGTGAGCAGTTCTGGGCACCACACACCTTCGAAAGGATATATTGGCCTTGGAGGGAGTGCAGTGTAGGTTTACCAGAATGATACCCAGACTTCAAGGGTTAAATTACAAGGAGAGATTACACAAATTAGTGTTGTATTCCCTAGAATTAAGGGGTGATCTGATCGAAGTTTTCAAGATATTAAGGGGAACAGATAGGGTAGATAGAGAGAAACTATTTCCGCTGGTTGGGGATTCCAGGACTAGGGGCCATAGAATCATAGAATGGTTACAGCATGGAAGAAGGCCATTCAGCCCATTGAGCCCATGCCGGCTCTCTCCAAGAGCACTTCAGCTAGTCCCACTCCCCCGCACTTTCCCCGTAGCCTTGCAAAATTTTTTCCTTCAGATACTTATCCAACTCCCTTTTGAAAGCCGTGATTGAGTCTGCCTCCACCACCCTTTCAGGCGGTGCATTCTAGATCATAACCATTCGCTGAGTAAAAAAGTTTTCCCTCATGTCACCTTTGGTTCTTCTGCCAATCACCTTAAATTTGTGTCTTCTGGTTCTTGACTCTTCTGCCAATGAGAACAGTTTCCCTCTATCTACTCTGTCCAGACCCCTCATGATTTTGAACACCTCTATCAAATCTCCTCTCAATCTTCTCTGCTCCAAGGAGAACAACCCCAGTTTGTCCACTCTATTCACGTAACTGAAGTCCCTCATCCCTGGAATCATTCTCAAATCTTCTTTCCACCCTCTCTAAGGCCTTCATATCCTTCCTAAAGTTCGGTGCCCAGAATTGGACACAATACTCCAGTTGAGGCCGAACCAGTGTTTTGTACAGGTTCATCAAAATTTCCACGCTTTTGTACTCTATACCTCTAATCATGAAGCCCAGGATCCCGTAAGCTTTTTTAACTTCTTTCTCAACCTGCCCTGCCGCCTTCAACGATTTGTGCACATATATCCCTAGGTCTCTCTGTTCATGCACCCTCTTTAGGATTGTACCCTTTAGTTGATATTTCCTCTTTTATTCTTTCTACCAAAATGTATCACTTTGCACTTTTCTGCATTAAATTTCAGCTGCCACCAGCCTGTCTATGACCTCTTGAAGTCTATCACTCTCCTCCTCACTGTTCACTGTACTTCTAAGTTTTGTGTCATCTGCAAATTTTGAAATTGTGCCCTGTACACCCACATCCAAGTCATTAATATGTATCAAGAAAAGCAGTGGTCCTAGAACTGACCCCTGGGGAACACCACTGTATACCTTCCTCCAGTCTGAAAAACAACCGTTCACCACTACTCTCTGTTTCCTGTCACTTAGCCAATTTCATCTCTGTGCTGCTACTGTCCCTTTTATTCCATGAGTTTCAACTTTGCTGGCAAGCCTATATATGTGGCACTTTGTCGAACACCTTTTGGAAATCCATGTACACCACGTCAGTCGCATTGCCCTCATCAACCCCTCTTTGTTACCTCATCAAAAAACTCGATCAAGTTGCCTTTAACAAATCCGTGCTGGCTTTCATTATTTAATCCACACTTGTCCAAGTGACTGTTAATTTTATCCCTGATTATTGTTTCTAAAGGCTTCCCCACTACCGAGGTTAAACTGACTGGCCTGTAGTTGCTGGGTTTACCTTTACACCCTTTTATGAACAAGGGTGTAATATTTGCAGTTCTCCAGTCCTCTGGCACCACCCCCGTTTCTAAGGAGGATTGGAAGATTATGGCCAGTACCTCCGTGATTTCTTCCTTCACTTCCTTCAGCGTCCCATCTGATCTTGGTGACTTATCTACTTTAAGTACAACCAGCCTTTCTAGTACCTACTCTATATCAATTTTTATCCCATCCAGTATCTCCTCTACCTCCTCCTTCACTATGTCTATGGCAGCATCTTCTTCCTTGGTGAAGACAGATGCAAAGTACTCATTTAGCATCTCAGCCATGCCCTCTGTCTCCATGCGTAGGTCTCCTTTTTGGTCTCTAATTGGTCCCACCCCTCCTCTTACTACCCGTTTACTATTTATATGCCTATAGAAGACTTTTGGATTACCTTTTATGTTAGCTGCCCCCCTTATTTTCTTTTTCACTTCTCCTGAGAACTTTCTATATTTAGCCTGATTGTCAGATGAATTCTCGACCTGACATCTGTCATACGCGCTCTTTTTCTGCTTCATCTTACTCTCTATCTCTTTCATCATCCAGGGTGCTCTGATTTTAGTTGCCCTACCTTTCCCCCTAGTGGGAATGTACCTCGACTGTACCCGAACTATTTCCTCTTTAAAGCCAGCCATTCTTCCATTACAGTTTTGCCTGCCAATCTTTGATTCCAATCTCCAGATCAGTTCTCATCCCACTGAAATTGGCCTTCCTCCAATTAAATATTTTTACTCTAGATTGCTCCCTGTCCTTTTCCAAAGTTAATCTAAACCTTATGATACTATGATCACTGTTCCCTAAATGTTTACCTACTGACACTTGCTCCACTTGACTGACCTCATTCCCCAGAACCAGATCTTCAGCAATGAGAGATTGTGTGGAATGGGCCTATACTCTCCGGAGTTTAGAGGAATGAGAGGTAATCTCATTGAAACTTACAAGATTCTGAAGGGGATTGACAGGGTAGATGCTGAGAGGTTGTTTCCCCTGGCTGGAGTGTCTAGAACGATGGGGCTTAGTCTCAGGATAAGGGGTAGGCCATTTAAGACTGAGATGAGGAAGAATTTCTTCACTCAGAGGGTTGTGAATCTTTGGAATTCTCTGCCCAAGAGGGCTGTGAATGCTGAGTCTTTGAGTATATTCAAGGCTGAGATAAATAGATTTTTGGACTCTAGGGGAATCGAGGGATATGGAGATCGGGCGGGAAATTAGAGTTGATGCCGATGATCAGCCATGATCTTATAGGCTCGAGGGGCCGTACGGCCTACTCCTGCTCTTACTTCTTATGTTCTTAATGCTTCCTTCCTCGTTGGGCCAGAAACATACTGATCAAGAAAGTTCTCCTGAATACACTTCAGAAATTCTTCCCCCTCTCTGTCCTTTACACTATTACTATCCCAGTCTATATTAGGATAGTTGAAGTCCCCCATTATCACTACTCTATAGTTCTTGCATCTCTCTGTAATTTCTCTGCAAATTTGCTCCTCCATCTTTTTCCCACAAGTTGGTGGCCTATAGAATACACCTAGTAGTGTAATGGCACCTCTATTACTTCTTAACCCTAGCCATATAGATTCTATTCTTGACCCCTCCTGGACATCCTCTCTCTCCAGCACTGTAACATTCTCCTTAACCAATACTGCCACACCACCTCCTATCTTTCCTTCCCTATCTTTCCTGAACACCTTATATCCAGGAATATTTAATACCTAATCCTGCCTTTTTTTGAGCCAGGTCTCCGTTATTTCCACAACTTCATATTCCCATGTGGCTATTTGTGTCTGCAGTTCACATACATACACTGTAAACCTATCTTAGACCATCCTGTGTTCTCTTTTAGTCTGACCCCACCTAATACCTTATTATTTCTTACTTTAGTGCTAGCCGTCTCTCCCAATCCTTTGTGCCCTTTGTTTCTAATGCTACATCCTAGTACCCATCCCCCTACCAACTTAATTTAAACCCTCCCCAACAGCACTAGCAAACCTCCCTGCAAGGATATTGGTCCCGGCTCTGTTGAGGTGCAACCCATCCGGCCTGTACAGGTCCCACCTCCCCCAGAACCGGCTCCAATGCCCCTGGAATCTAATGCCCTCCCTCCTGCACCATCTCACCAGCCGCGCATTCACTGCTCTATCATCACTCGCGCGTGGCACCCTTTGAGGTCCTGCTTTTTAATCTCTTTCCTAGTTCCCTGAAATCTGCCTGCAGGACCTCATCCCTCTTTCTGCCTATGTCGTTGGTACCGATATGGACAACAACCTCTGGCTGTTCACCCTCCCCCCTCAGAATGTCCTGCAGCCGCTCAGTGACATCCTTAACTGTGGCACCAGGGAGGCAATATACCATCCTGGAGTCACGTCTGCGGCCACATAAATGCCTGTCTGCTCACCTAACTATCGAATCCCCTACCACTATTTCTTTCCCTATCTTCCTCCTCTCCCCCTGTACAGCTGAGCCACTAGTGGTGCCATGGACTTGGCTCTGGCTGTACTTCCCAGAGGAACCATAGCCCTCACCAGTACTCAACAGAATACTGGTTGGAGAGCGAGATGCACTCAGGGTACTCCTGCACTACCTGCCTGGTGGTCCTCTTCTGTCTGGCGGTCACCCATTTCCTGTCTGCCTGCACACTCCTTAGCTGCGGGGTGACCACCTCCTGAAATGTGCTATCCACGTAGCTCTCGGCCTCGCGGATGCGCTGAATGATGCCAGCTGCTGCTCAAGCTCCGAAACCCGGAGCTTGAGCTCCTCCAGCTGACGACACTTCCTGCACACGTGGTTGTCCAGGACATGGGAAGCATCCTGGAGTCCCCACATGGCACAGGATGCACATTCCGCAGGACTGAGCCTCCCTGCCATGCCTTTATTTATTTGACTATGAACTAACTTTACAGAAACTTAACACTACCATGTACCTAATTCAAGTTATTAATATAATATATTATTAACAGTTACTAATTTAATGTAATATTAACAGTTACTTTACTTTGACGTCAGTCTTTCAAATTCTGCCTGTGTTGAGTTGCTCTGCTCTGGTCCGCTCCTTCTGGTCTCGGGCCTGCTCTCGCCGCGCTCTTTAACCCCGCTCAGCTCTCGATCTGCTCCTGCTCAGGTCCGCTCCTTCTGAAGATCCGCTAGTTTAAAGATTAGAGCCAGATCTTTTGGGAGTGAAATTAGGAAACACTTCTACACACAACAGGTGATAGAAGTTTGGAACTCTCTTCCGCAAGCGACAATTGATGCAAGATCAATTGTTACTTTTAAATGGGAGATAGATAGATTTTTGTTAACCAGAGGTATTAAGGAATATCCACCATCTACAAGGCACAAGTAAGGAGTGTGCTGGAATACTCTCTACTTGCCTGGATGAGTGCAGCACCAACAACACTCCAGAAGCTCGACACCATCCAGGACAAAGCAGCCCGCTTGATTGGCACCCCATCCACCACCTTAAACATTCACTCCCTCCACCACCAGCGTACCATGGCTGCAGTGTGTACCAGCTACAAGATACACTGCAGCAACTCGCCAAGGCTTCTTCGGCAGCACCTCCCAAACCCATGACCTCTACCACCTGGAAGGACAAAGGCAGCAGGCGCATGGGAACACCACCACCTCCAAGTTCCCCTCCAAGTCACACACCGTCCTCACTTGGAAGTATATCGCCATTCCTTCATCGTCGCTGGGTCAAAGTCCTGCAGCTCCCTCCCTAACAACACTGTGGGAGTACCTTCACCGCACGAACTGCAGCGGTTCAAGAAGGCAGCTCACCACCACCTTCTCGAGGACAATTAGGGTTGGGCAATAAATGCTGGTCTTGCCAGCAACGCCCAGATCCCATGAACGAATTTAAAAAAAAAAATATGGGCCAAAGGAGTTTGGTCACAGATCAGCCATGATCTCATTGAATGGCAGAACAGGCTCGAGGGGCTAAATGGCCTACTCCTGTTCCTATGTTCTTATGTTAAGTCAGGGTCCGATGACATCATTTGGACTCCAAAGCTATTTTAACCTGAGGCTGCAGGAGGAGTACACTGTGCTGAATACAGATTCTGCTGCAACATGGATTCGAAGTTTTGAGAAGGGAAGAACAAAGTTGTGTGATACCTTACTTCGGTAAATTTGCTGGATTACCTTACTGGTTAGCCACAAACCTGTTAAGACTGCAGCAGCACTCCAGTAACCACCCAAAAAAACTACACACTTCACGTCTTACACTACCTGTAAGCAATGCCACGGAAGATCCACTAGTTTTAAAAATATTTTCAGATAGGCTAGTAGGTTTTGACATGGTCTTGTGAAATAACATGCATAACTAAACAACAGATTTTTTATTAAACATGTTAACAACAGGCCAAAATAAATGAGTAAACAGATTAGCTTATAATTTATTCAGGTTTGTCCAACCTCACCATGGATACTAAGTGAAAGAAGGCTGTTAGGTGAAAGCAGAGGGCTTTTCAAAGATCCTTGAAACCTTTTCAAAGCTAGCAAGTGCTACTGCAAAGGTAGATTATGAGGTCAAGATGGTCATTAGGAAGATGAAGTGAGACTAGAGGATTGTATTCATCCTTAAGGGCAGCAATTACACAAAAACTATCTTAGACTTCAGGCAGTGGAAACACAATTTATCAGTCATAGTCAAAAGGGTTCCTAGAGGCTAGTACCAATAATTGACAATACTGGTACTCTCCAATAAACAAATGAGGGCATCCTTTGGTATCTTGAGAGTCCATAATATACTGAGCTGTTACTTGACCCAACAGGCCATAAAAAGCACACATTTGGCGGAAGGTTGGAAAAGCTGATGGTGTATGCTGAAGGCCTTAATGAACCAGTTTGCTGGGAGGAAATCCATTGCACACTACATTGTCCAGGTAATCACAGGGCAGCATGCTATTCATGCAGAATTCCTAAAGGCTACTTTAGTTTGGGAGCAGTAAAGGGGAATGATAATGATCTTGGAAAAAGTATCAGAAACTGTTGGCTATCCTTGTAGCTCTCCTTCTGAGGCTGGTGAAGATGATTTTGTTTAGTGCACACCTACGGGAGAATTTCTGTGGTTTACAGGCTGTGGTTTTGGTGTGTACACTCAGTACATTGGGGCAGTAATTGCTACCGCTTCAACTTCTCCAGTAAAAAATACCGCCAGAATTCTCCTCCAGAAATACTGCCATTCCTCTTTAATGCCGACCAGGAACCCATCCTGCTACATTTAAATGGGGTCAAGAAAGCATAGCTAACCTCCCCACTTCATTTTCCTCCAACTTCCTCCCTGAACCCAATCCGAGGTATTACCGCCACTATCTAATTGGTGGTATGAGCAGCACAGTAGTATCCCTGATGTGGATATTGCATGGAAGAGGCCATTTTGTTTACTGGAGCTGAAAGTTTGTCTTACTTTGCTGATATATTGATTTAAACTCCCCAGTTCTGACGAAGGGTCTCGGACCTGAAACGTTAACTCTGTTTTTCTCTCTCCATGGATGCTGCCTGACCTGCTGAATGTTTCCAGCATTTTCTGTTGTTATTATTGATTTAAACTGTTTGGTGATCTGGAGGTTCTGTCAAAACTTTTCCTGTCATGTTTAGTCATCACTGCAGAAAGGGGACATGGATTTCCACAAGAGAATCCCCTTACTCCGATGTCAACTATTGGCTGAAGGCCTGTGCCCAGCATGATAACTGCATTATCTGTACCAAAGTCCCCAATGCCTTTAATTTATCTGCAGCTGGAGTCTTCCAGCAGCCTCTGGTGACCTTTGCCACATTAGTGAGGCAGCAGCTTAACGCTGTATAAAGAAAGTTATTGATGGTGTTTTCAAGCAGGCTGCACAATTCATATTCTTCCCAATGAATCCAGAAAAGCAGAGAGCAAGCTATCCTTAGGGATGGGCAATAAATGCTGGCCTTGCCAGCGACATCCACATCCCATAAACGAATAACAAAAATTCTACAGGGTCCCCTCGCAAGTGCAAGGAGTAACTGCCAGAACTCAAGTGAAACTCAAAAGCTTGATATGACAACACCCTCAAGTTCATGAACAGGAATGGTTTTCATTTCATCAATATGCAGCTAATGTGTGATGCACACATCCTGCATGCGACTGCCCCATACCCAGGAAGCCATAATGAGCCTTTCATCATGCAGCAGAGGAGGGCAGTAGATATAATGAAGCCCGTGACTGTCCGCGCCATTGTTTATGCTCCCGATAATGGGCCATAACCAATTTTTACTTCACGAAGTGCTTCCTCCTGAGTAGGTGACTTGGGGCTGATGGTGGAGTAGGTGAGTAGGCTGATGGTGGAGTAGGTGCAAATCCATTGGCAGGATAGGCGCACCAACGTCCGTGTTCTCGCTCAGGCCAACATCCCCAGCATCGAAGCTTTGACCACGCTCGATCAGCTCCGATGGACAGGCCACATCGTCCACATGCCTGATACGAGACTCCCAAAACAAGTGCTCTATTTGGAGCTCCGACACGGCAAGAGAGCCCCAGGTGGGCAGAGGAAACGCTTCAAGGACACCCTCAAAGCCTCCTTGAAAAAGTGCAACATCCCCTCCGACACCTGAGAATCCCTGGTCCAAGACCGCTCAAAGTGGAGGAGAAGCATCCGGGAAGGCGCCGAACACCTCGAGCCTCTTCGCCGGGAGCAAGCGGAAGCCAAGCGCAAACAGCGGAAGGAGCGCACATCAACCCAAGCACCCCACCCACCGTCTGCCCCACCTGTGACAGAGACTGTCGATCCCGCATTGGACTCATCAGTTACCTGAGAACTCATTTTTAGTGTGGAAGCAAGTCATCCTCGGTTCCGAGGGACTGCCTAAGAGAGAGAGAGAGAGAGAGTAGGTGAGATGCCATGATGAAGTTGGTGAGCATGTGACAGCAGCTGTGGATCTGAAACTGCACAGGTGGTCATCGGAGCTCCTGACCTCTTACTCCAAGGAACCCACTACAAAAATAGAAGAGATTTGTTTAGTTGTGCACACAGTGACATTTCCCTTTTGGAAAAAATAGCAGCTGAGTGTAAGGGCAATGCAATACTTTAAGAAAGCAATAAAGCTGACATTACCTATGATGAGCTTTGCTCAGCCTTTACAAACCTTCCTTTGCCACCTTCCCTCCATCCTCACCATCTCCCACAGCCTCTCCTGTCTGTCTGCCTACTATCTGCAGGGTTTCCTCTTTGAACACATTCAGGGTTTTCATTACTAGCATCTTTCCTCCAGTTACAGTTTTTTAGCTTTTCCCCCGTATGAGCACATGCATCCCATGATGCTAAGACCTGAAGAAGCATCGTTCCTTTAAATCAACTGTCCATCAAGACTACCATAATCCTTTGTAGCAGACAATTTGAGTTGACAGACTGGATCTGAGTTAAGATGGTGCTTCAGTGTTTCAAGAGGGTCTTCTTTGCAGACGTCCGTTTTCCTGACACTCGGGTAATGACGAAGAAATAACATGAGAGGTAAGGCAGTGAGTGAAGCCTCTATCATTTGTACAAGTGCGCAGTGGGTACAGTGTCTTGATGTATCTCAGTCATGAGATCTCTTCCTGCATTTTGTGGCAGTTTTTCAAGTGGTCGAGGTTGCACTTGCTGCTTCAGCAACTGACCACCACAGGATCTAAAACACCCACTTATGAGGCTTCTTGCCCTCAGTCTCCAACAATCTGGGGTCAATTTTAACTCGGGGGCGGGATTTGGAGGGTACGGGTGCCAAAGTGTGCGGCGATTCGTCTGGCCGCCCGGAAGATTTTAACTCTCAGGCCTCCCTTGAATATCCTGAAACTGACTTCCACCTGAAGCCATTGGGAATGACGTCAACGCCAGTGAGCAAGAGTGGAAAGTCACGGAGGGTCAAGCCACTGCTGAGGACCCACAGACAAGTCCCCCACAAGGTAAGCCAGCAAGAAGGGGGATTGGGAACGATCGCAGTTGGGGGAGAGGAGAAGAAGCCTGGGACAGGGGAAGCCCAAGGTATCCTAGCAGGTCCCCAGGGAGCATGCCTGCTCTTTCTGGCCCAGAAGGAATGCTTGCCTTTATTAGCCGTGGCATAGAATACAAGAGCAGGGAGGTTATGCTTCAACTGTATAAAACACTAGTTAGGCCTCAGCTAGAGTACTGCGTGCAGTTCTGGTCACCACATTACAGGAAAGATGTGATTGCGCTGGAGTGGGTACATAGGAGATTTACAAGGATGTTGCCGGGAGTAGAGAATTTTCGCTATGAGAAAAGACTGGATAGGCTGGGTCTGTTTTCCTTGGAACAGAGGAGGCTGAGGGGAGACCTTATTGAGGTGTATAAAATTATGAGGGGCCTAGATAAAGTGGATAGAAAGGACCTATTTTCCTTAGCAGAGGGGTCAAAAACCAGGGGGCACAGATTTAAAGTAATTGGTGGAAGGTTTAGAGGGGATTTGAGGGGAAATGTCTTCACCCAGAGGGTTGTGGGGGTCTGGAACTCACTGCCTGAAAGGGTGGTAGAGGCAGGAACCCTAACCACATTTAAAAAGTACTTGGATGTGCACTTGGGATGCTCTAATCTGCAGGGCTACGGACCAAGAGCTGGGAAGTGGGATTAGGCAGGATAGCTCTTTGTTGGCCGGCGCAGACACGATGGGCCAAAATGGCCTCCTTCCGTGCTGTAACTTTCTATGATTCTATGAAGGATTCCACATAAAAATAATTTATTCAATCTTACCGTGGCCTCTTCTGGCCACTGTGGACTTCCGCCATGATTCAGATGTCGAGGTTGGCCCTGTGCGGGCCTTTCGAATGCAGAAGTTAAAATGCCGATTACAGCAACTTTCAGATTGAAATTCGGCTTCCGTCTGCCTGCAGCGGGAGCCTCGGACAACTTCAAAGTTGGTGAAGATAAAATGTTGCTGGGCGGGAACAGTGTGACCTTGGGATAGTAAGTGGATTTGGATGATTTTAATCCCTCCCACACACCATTTTCGCTGGGGGGGGGGTGGGGTTAGAATCGACCCCTCTGGTCCCTTCTAGCCCTTACTCCAGCTAGTAAAACATCCATTGATGTAACTGAATCTGAGAGCCATTCAAGCTGCTGACCCACTTCCCCACTTCCCCACCCCATATTGGAGGCTGCTGCTTTTTCAGTCATTGTGGATCCTGTTCTCCAAATTTGCAGGCCCCACTTTAAATTGCTGCAGTGTTTTAAACGCTGCAGTCTGTTTAACCCTCCAAGCAGTGGTAACCCAATAAAGATTGGTATTACTGAGCTAATCACATCCTGTATACCTAATTAGGGGCCCCTGAAGAAAAACTGTCAGGTTAGCGGCAGAATCACGTAGGCAGGCAGACGACCTGGCCCATCACTAACCTGCCAATCATAAGAAGGTCCAGGCCAATGCCAGAAAGCTGTGGCCGAGACAAACAGGGTCCTGGGCTGCATTTATTAAAAAACTGGAGGTATAACAATAGGGTTAAATAAGGCATTGGTTAAACCTCCTTTGGTGTTCTGTGTTCAGTTTTGTTGTCCCCCAGCTCAGGAATGGCATTGTAATTGTGGAGAAGATGCAGAGAAGGGGAACAAGGATGATCCCTGGCCTGAGAGATATTAAGATAGTCTTGATGACTTGAGTCTGTACTTGATGGAGAGACTTAGAAGGGATCTGATCCAGGTAGATAGTGTGTTTAATATGATGGAAACAGATAGAACTAGGTGCCACCCTGATAAATTGAGGAATGAGATTGCATGTCTTTAAGTTTTCCTTTTCCCAGAGCTTGATCAATCTATGGAACAGGATTCCAGAGGAGGTAGTGAAGACAAAGATTTTGAAAATCTGGGATCCTGCTCCGCTGCTCATTGATGTCGACCCTGTCCCAAATCATGGACAGAGAGTCAGTTCCATATTCCACACTACAATGAGCGTATCAGAGGCACTAGCACAACACCAACTGTTTTGATAGGGGAGCACGGAGGCCCAGAGAGGACTGAGCAAATAAGGTAAGCAAATTTATTTTTGCTCATAAGAGAGTAAGCCGACAGCTTTTTAAAATAAATCGATTCCTCTGGGATCAATTACTTTTCTCTTGGGCAGTCTTGGGGCTTTACTAGACCCACAACAGAACTCATGCCAGCTCTCAACTGGGCCTAAGGGGAGTGCTCCTCCTGCCCTGCATTTATCAACCCAATCTGCTCACCTCACCTGCTTCTCCATCACCAACAGTCTCTCCTGTTTATCTTCCTCCTCGTGCGCACTTAAAGTTTTCAATATTTTGTAGGTGATGAATGCTCCATTTTGAGATATTGTGGCCTCGGTGTCAGCTGTGGCTCAATTGGTAGCACTGTCGCCTCTGAGTCCTGCTCCAGAGACTTGAGCACAAAAATCTAGGCTGACACTCCAGTGCTGCACTGTCGGAGGTGCTGTCTTTTGGATGAGGCGTTAAACCGAGGCCCTGTCTGCTCTCTCAAGTGGATGTAAAAGATCCCCATGCACTATTTTGAAGAAGACTAGGAGAGTTATCTCTGGTGTCCAGGCCAATATTTATCCCTCAATCAACATCACTAAAACACATTATCTGGTCATTATCACATTGCTGTTTGTGGGAACTTGCTGCGCGCAAATTGGCTGCCGCATTTCCTACATTACAACAGTGACTACACTTCAAACTTCTTGGCTGTACAGCGCTTTGTGATGTCCGGTGGTCGTGAAAAGCGCTATATAAATGCAAATCTTTCTTTCTTTCTTTCGATATTAACCCTCCTACGACGACCACAACCCAACCCCCAGCACTGATCTCTGGCCTTATAATTTGTCATTCTCCCCCTCCCTCACAATCACAGGCCTCTGCCTCCCCCCGCCGCCCTGATTGCCAACCTCCCCCCACCAGCCATGATTGCCAAACTCCTTCCCCCCCCCCCACCCACCCTGCCGATCACAGGCCTCCCGTTCCCACCCCAGCCTCGATTGCCGACTTTACCCCCCCCCCCCCCCCCTCCCGATTGCTGAGGACCTTCTCCCCCCGCTACCCACACTCCTGATTGCCGGAGGTACAAGATGTTGTTGAGGTCCTGCCATTAAGATTGGCAGGACCGCTGCGATCCTGGCCTTGCCGGGTTATTCAGCCGTATTTGGCCTCATCCCCGACTGCCCCATAAATAACAGGGCCTTTGTGTTTGCAAATGAGAGTGATATTGAAAAAGGGCAGATTTTGAATATTAAGATACAGTGGACTAGAAATTCGGCTCTATAGCGCCCGATTTTTCGGGACTACAGGTGCCATTTTGTGTTGAAAATGGCGGCTGCGCCGTGTGCACACTCTTCTGGTGCAGGCCGCGCCAGACCCCATTTTGGTGAGGACGGTATGGTGTGCGTTAGGAGCGTACACTGTAAGTATGTAGAGTAGGCAGATCATGATGTCATTCGGTGCCAAAAAAAGTTTAATGACCTCATGCGGCAGGTCAAGGTGAGTGAAGGCTTCAGCAAATGCCATATCCCACCATCTGCACCACTAGCCACACACACTGCTCAATGCACCACACCCCCAGCACTCACCTATCAACAATCTCTAGCTATCACCTCTCACACCTCACAATCCTTGCTTCACTTCACCCTCACAACCTTACTACTGCTGCAACATTCACACCCACTTCTCACACCTTGCACACACTGACAGCTATTCAACTATGACAGGCACATCACCAAAACACACTTCCCTTTCTCTTGCAGGCAAAGGTGGCTCCTAACAGGAGGAAGCAACAGCAAACGGGAGGTGGCCAAGCCGCAATACAGAACCTCACCGACCTGGAGGAATCAGTGCTTGACATAATTGGAGGGGTAGTGTCGGAGTCCGTGGCCACCGGAGAAGATGAAGCTATTGCTGATAATGACGGTATGGTCATACCTAATCCATCTTCCCACATCCCACTTATCAGTGTCAAGGAGCATGGCTCCAACATTGGTCAGGGCTTTGCGCAGAGTTTAGAGCTCATGATTTCCAGGATGGAAATGATGGACAACTCCAGGAGAGACCTTGTGGACCCAGCCATAATGCTGCGTGTGATGAGCGATGTCGCAGCTTCCATTACAGCACAGGCGGAAGCGACCCAATGTCTCCGTGCTGCAGTGGAAGCGCAGACTGCTCTCCTGCAGGCTCAGCTTGCTGCCACACAAGCTCAGACTGCTGCCATCGTTGCTGGGTTTATGAGTGTCGAAAGGGGCTTGCAGGGTGGCGCCACAGCCCAGCAATCTGTCCTCCAACAAATTGCTAGGAATGCTGAGGCGCCGCCGCCCGGGGGAGTGGCAGTGGGTCTATGGAGCAAGAACCTGCTGTCCTCTCTCAGGATGACAGCATTCCTACTCCCACCACTGCCACTCCGCCATTGCCCTTGCCGCTGCCTATCGACCAGCCAGCCCAGTCTGCTGCCACCCATGCCGAGGTGGTGCAGTCTACAGCCGGTCCTTCTGGGTCCACAGCTGCTCGAGATCGTCCCGCAAGGCCATCTGTAGTCTCCCCCACTGAAATTCAGCAGCCCTCCACCAGCCATGCTGCAGCCACTGAGGGAGCACTGCGTAAGAGCACTAGAGTAGGTAAAGGCACACGAACGACAGACACTAAGTGAATGCACAAGGATGATTAGTGGATATTGTAATGTTGATTGGATTTGGAAAAATTGATGATTTTTGTTTGGAATGTGTGTTTTGTGGTGGCTCTCATTTCAGCTTTGTGCCCAGGAGGACACTGTGATATTCTGTGACAGAGGGATGGTATGATGGGGAAGTGGTGAGCAACGGGGATCTGAGGTTTAATTCACTGGAATCGGAGTCTTCTGAGGCGTTCACGGGCAGCCCGTCCCTAACTGGGATTTGCTGCCTACCTCCTCCCTCCTCTTCCTCTTCCTCCTCCTTGTCCACTTCCTCCTCCTCTCCCTGAGGTGGTCCCGCAATCCCTGGTGGCAAGGGCTGCGCCCTCATGATGGCCAAGTTGTGGAGCATGCAGCAGACCAACAGGAAATGGGACACCTGCGTACTGGAGGGCTCCTCCCGAGCAGTCAAGGCAGCGGAACTGTTGCTTGAGCACCAAGATGCTCTACTCGATAATGTTGTTGGTGGCAGCATGGCTCTCATTATATGAGTGCTGGGCACAAGTGTTGGGGTTGCGGAGGAGAGTTATCAGCCAGGTACAGAGCGGATAGCAGCCACCCTCAGGTTTGACGTGGTAGCTGGAAGATTGCTGGCACACCGGACTGGCACAGAATGAAGGCATCATGACTGCTGCCAGGGTCGCGGGCATTCACCATCATGATGGGTTGGGTGTGATCGCACAACAACTGCACATTATGTGAGTGGTAGCCTTTGTGGTTACAGAACATCTCAGGATTGGTATGCAGTGCCCGCAAAGTCACGTGTGTGCAGTTGATGGCACCCTACACCATGGGGAAACCCACTATCCTGGCAAAGCCACATGCGTGCTCGTCCTGCTTCTCTCTGTTCAGAGAGAATGCAATGTAGTCCCTTCTCCTGGAGTAGAGAGCCTCTGTGACCTCCCAGATGCAGCAATGGACGGCGAATTGGGAGATGTTAGCTATGTCTCCTGCTACAGACTGGAAGGATCCACTGGCGAAGAAATTGAGGGCCACGGTGGCCTTGAGGGCCACTGGGAGAGCCATGGTCACCCTGCTCAGTGGCTGCAGGTCTGGTTGCAGGAGGTGACAGAGTTCTGTGACTACCTCCTTGCTGAAGCAGAGCCTCCTAATACACTGCTCCTCACTTAAGTGGAGGTAAGAGAAGTGCTCTCGGAAGACCCTAGGTGGGTAAGCCATCCTGTTGAGAAATCTCCTGCCCCTTCTCCTCCTCCAGCATCTCCTCTTTGCTCCCTCCGTTTCTCTCCCAAAGATACTTGAGCATGAGGGAGCCTGCAAGTAGAGCCCCCATGACTGTGAGCAAATGGTGTGAACAGAAGCCTTTAAATGAGAATCAAGGTGTTCTCCACTCTCAGCAACACTCCCTGTCACCTCAGCAACTTTAACCAAGTTTAGAAAGCTGCAAGAATTGCAGAAATTTGTACAGAGCCAGGAAAACTGAGAAACCATGTCAGCTGCAAGTTGTTGATTGTGATCCCTTTAAATAGCGCTGCTGGGGGCTCCTTCCTGCTGCTGAACGCTTGGTCAGCTGGTTGTGATTAAGAGAGGGCGGTAAATGGAGCGGCGACATCGAAAATGGCAGATCGTGTGTCAAATCAGCGTTGCACACTCATTGACGTCACGATCTGCCTCATTTCCATTTCTGCAGCGAGCGCTGGCAACGGCAGCGCTGCTGACCTGTCCAAAATGGTGGCCACCGCAGGACTCGCTGGAAGCATGTTGGCCACCATTTTTTCATCAGAACTGGCCTTAACGGCTGGCACTAAACCCCCAAATTGCTCAGCCAACATGTTTAGTATCTCAGTGGTTCTTGTTAAACTTGAGTAAATAATTTAGCCTTTTTCCTCACTAAGTTAGGGCAGTGGGTTAAACGATTTATTAGTCTAATAAATAGAGGTATGGCAGGCCATCAGTCCCGTCGAATGCATATCCTGTGCTCTGTGCGAAGTCCAGGATGCCTCTTGTGTCCTGGACAACCACATGTGCAGGAACTGTCGTCAGCTGGAGGAGCTCGATCTCAGGATTTTGGAGCTTGAGCAGCGGCTGGCGTCACTGCAGTGCATCCGCGATGCTGAGAGCTACGTGGATAGCAGGTTTCAGGAGGAGGTCACCCTGCAGCTTAAGAGTTTTCAGGCAGAGAGGGAATGGGTTACCGGTAGACAGACAAGGAGGACCAGGCAGGTAGTGCAGGAGTCCCCTGAGTGCATCTTGCTCT
Source organism: Squalus acanthias (assembly GCA_030390025.1). Classification (NCBI taxonomy): domain Eukaryota; kingdom Metazoa; phylum Chordata; class Chondrichthyes; order Squaliformes; family Squalidae; genus Squalus; species Squalus acanthias. The sequence continues at coordinate 61,562,353 of CM059432.1, forward strand.
CTAACGGGTATGGGTGAGGACGATGGTTCCTCTGGAGAGTACAGCCAGAGCCAAGCTCATGGCATCACGAGTGGCTCAGCTGTACAGGGAGACGCTGAAGGTCAGGAAAGCAATACTGACAGGGGATTAAATAGTTAGGGGAACAGACAGGCGTTTCTGTAGCCGCAGACGTGACTCCAGGATGGCATGTTGCCTCCCTGGTGCCAGGGTCACGGATGTCACTGAGCGGCTGCAGGCTATCTGAGGGGGGAGGGTGAACAGCAGAGTTCAAGGTCCATATCGGTACCAATGACCTAGGTAGAAAGAGGGATGTGGTTCTGCAGGCAGATTTTAAGGAGCTAGGAAAGAGATTAATAAGCAGGACCTCAAAGGTAGTAATCTCCGGATTACTCCCGGTGCCACGCGTGAGTGAGTAAAGAAATAGAAGGATAGAGCAGATGAATGCGTGCAGGAGGGAGGGCTTTAGATTCCTAAGGCTTTGGGACCAGTTCTAGGGGAGGTGGGACCTGTACAAGCCGGACGAGTTGCACCTCATCAGGGCTGGGACTAATATCCTCGTGGGGGTGGAGGATTGCTAATGCTGTTGGGGATGGTTTAAACTAGCTTAGCAGGGGGATGTGAACCTGAGTATAGATTCAGAAGAGAGAGAAGCAAAGCTGGAAATGGAAGGCAGAAAATTAATAAGTGAGTTTGGAAGGCAGAGGAAACAAAGGCTAGAAAATAGACAGCAAAGGAGTTTGGTAGTGCTTTTTTTTATTCGTTCATGGGATGTGGGCATCACTGGCAAGGCCAGCATTTATTGCCCATCCCTAATTGCCCTTGAGAAGATGGTGGTGAGCCACCTTCTTGAACTGCTGCAGTCTGTGTAGTGAAGGTACTCCCACAGTACTATTAGGGAGGGAGTTCCAAGATTTTGACCCAGTGACGATGAAGGAACGGCGATATATTTCCAAGTCAGGATGGTGTGTGACTTGGAGGGGAACTTGGAGGTGGCGGTGTTCCCATGCGCCTGCTGCCCCTGTCCTTCTCGGTAATAGAGATCGCGGGTTTGGTAATATATACTTAATGGTATATACTTCAATGCAAGGAGTCTAGTGAATTAGGCAGATGAGCTGAGGACACAGATAGACACGTGGAAGTATGATATCAGCTATAACTGAAACATGGCTGAAAGAAGGGCAGGAATGGCAACTCAACATTCCTGGTTACAGGGTTTTCAGACGAGATAGAGAGGGGGATAAAATAGGAGAGGGGAATCACAATATTGGTTAAAGAAACAATTACAGCTGTGAGGAGGGATGATATGTTAGAAGGATCATCAAATGAGGCCATATGGGTTGAACTGAAGAGCATAAAAGGGGCAATTACACTGCTGGGAGTGTACTATAGACCCGCAAATGGTCAGAGGGAGATAGAAGAGCAAATATGTAGGCAAATTTCTGAGAAGTGCAAAAACAATAGGGCATTAATAGTCGGGGATTTCAACTACCCTAGTATTAACTGGGATAGAATCAGTATAAAAGGAATAGAGGGCGCAGAATTCTTAAAATGCATTCAGGAGAACTTTTTTAGCCAGTACACAGCAAGCCCAACAAAAGAGGGGGTGGTTCTGGACGTAGTTTTAGGCAATGAAGCTGGGCAGGTAGAAGTGATATCAGTGGGAGAGCATTTTGGTGGCCGTGATCATAATTCAGTTAGATTTAGAGTAGTTATGGAAAAGGACAAAGATAATCCAGGAGTAAAAGTTCTCAATTGGGGAAAGGCCAATTTTACTAAGCTATGCTAATGTGATTTAGCAAAAGTAGACCGGAAACAGCTACTTGAAGATAAATCAGTGTCAAAGCAGTGGGAGGCATTCAAGGAGGAGATAGTGAGGGTCCAGAGCAAATATGTTCCCACAAAGAAAAAGGGTGGGACTCCCAAATCTAGAAACCCCTGGATGTCAAGGAGCATACAGGGTAGGATAAGGCAAAAAAGGGAAGCTTATGTCAGCTACCGAGAGCTAAATACTACAGAAAGCCTAGAGGAGTATAGAAAATGCAGGGGTGAAATTAAAAAGGAAATTAGGAAAGCAAAGAGAGGGCATGAGAAAATATTGACAAATAAAATCCAAAGATGTTTCTGGTCACCGCATTACAGGAAAGATGTGATTGCACGAGAGAGGGTACAGAGGAGATTTACGAGGATGTTGCCAGGACTGGAGAATTTTAGCTGTGAGGAAAGATTGGATAGGCTAGGGTTGTTTTCTTTGCAACAGAGGAGGCGGAGGGGAGATTTAATTGAGGTGCATAAAATTATGATGGGCCTAGATAGATTGGTAGGAAGGACCTATTTCCCTTAGCAGAGAGGTCAATAACCAGGGGGCATAGATTTAAAGTAATTTGTAGAGGGATTAGAGGGGAGTTGAGGAGAATATTATTCACCCAGAGGGTGTTGGGGGTCTGGAACTCACTGCATGAAAAGGTGGTAGAGGCAGAAACTCTCATCGCATTTGAAAAATATTTAGCTATGCATACTTAGATATGCACTTGAAGTGCCGTGACCTACAAAGCTGTGGACCAAGAGCTGAAAAGTGGGAGTAGGCTGGATAGCTCTTTTTCGGCTGGCACAGGTCAGGCACGATGGGCCGAATGGGCTCCTTCTGTGCCGTAAATTTCTATGATACTGGCTCTGTGTATGCTTGTCGAAGTGTTTGGTGATTTCCAGAGTTGTTTAAAGTTGGTGAGGGGACAGGGAGTGGTGCTGCAAATGGAGAAGGCCTTGGTTCTGACTTCAAGGGTTCTGACTTCAAGGGTTCTGGTGAGACCATTTGCTCCCAGTCATGGGTGCTGTAGTTGCCATCCCCCTTGGCCTGCAGCATGACAGGGAGATGGAGCAGAGACAGCAAAGAAGAGGATAAGCTGCTCGCAGATGGAGGAGGAAGAGGAGGCACAGGAGGAAGGGAGGAAGCAACCAGCACATCCTGTCTGCAGCTGAGCTGTCCATGATCACCTCTTGCGACTACGGTTCCACTGAACATGACCCCAAATCCCCATTGCACAACAGTTCCACACCTTACCATCCCTCTGTTCCGGACCATCACAGCGTCCTCTTGGCCACAATGCTGCAATAAAAGCCACCACAAAAGAAATATTCAAAACCAACTTTATACATCAATCCATCCAATATTACGTAACAAAGGCAACTAATCACCCTTGTGCATTCCCTTAATGCCTGTCTTCCGTGTGCCTTTGCCTGTCCAAGTGCTCCTACGCAGTGCTGCCCCAGTGGTTGAAGCATGGCTGGTGGAAGGCTGCTGACTTTCAGTGGGGGAGACTGCAAATGGCATTGCAGGATAACATCTAGCAGTTCTGGGCCTAAAAGGCCTGGCTTTAGACTGCACCACCTCGGTATGGGCAGCAGCAGTCTGGGCTGGCTGGCTGACAGGCAACAGCAACGTCACTGGCGGAGTAGCAGAGATGGGAGGATGAATGCTGTCATCCTGAGAGAGGACAGCAGGGTCATACTCTACGGAGTCACTGCTACTCCCCCCGGGGCGGCGCCTCAGCATTCCTAGTAATCTGTTGGAGGACAGATTGCTGGACTGCTGTGACACCCTGCATTACCCTTTCCACACTGGTAAACGCAGCTATGATGGCAGTAGTCTGAGCTTATGTGACAGCAATCAGACATTGGGTGGCTTCTGCTTGTGCTACAATTTTAGCTGAGACATTGGCCGTCAGACGCTGCATGTTGGTTGGGTCCACAAGTGTGCTAATGGAGTTGCCCATCACTTCCATGCTGGAAATCATGGGCTCCAAGCCCTGTGCAATGCTGGTGCTGGACTCCTCCATGCTCCTTGACATTGTACACAGGCTTTCTCCCAGGCCTGCCAACACACCAAGCATTTCATTGTACATACCCATTAGCCTTTTTCTGTAGGCCGCTCCATCGAAGTTCTCATCTGAGTCCTCTGCAGCAGAACCCATGTGCAACCTCACCCTCTGGAGAGCTGGCACCTGCGCTACCCTTTCCCCCTACCCTGGCTGCAGGCTACTCATGCCCGGTGTCTCACCAGGTGCAGATCCCACGTCTAAGTTATCCTCTAAAGTACGTGGAGTGTCAAATCTGAGCGGGTGGCTGCGAGTGTGAAATCAAGTAATGGTGCTGTGTCTTCTGCATCACTGCCGCCTTCCTCTTCCATTTCCTGCTCCTCCACCAGTGCCTTACCAGTTGGCAGTTCTTGGCTATCTGAAAGGAGAAAGGCACAAGGTGAGGGGAGCGGGGGAAAGCAAGAGCTGCATGCTTACACCATCTGCAGCTTGTAAATCAGAAGAGATTGTGGGATGAAGGGGAAGTGGGATGTGAGAAGGAGGATTAGGTATGAGGTAACCGTCATTTTGTATTGTTTCAGCCCCGCCGCAATGGCCCTCCCAATAATGGCCAGCACTGTCTCCTCCATTGGAGTAAGGCTATGCAGGTGCGCCTGTCCCCCACCAGTTAGGTCCTGCTGCCTCCAGTTGTGAGCCACCTTGTCCTGCAAGAGAAAGCGAAATTTGTCAGTGAACATGGTGTGATGTGTTTGGGTGATGTGCCTGTCATGGTTGGATAGCAGATAGTGTGTGCAAGCTGTGAATGTGAGGCTTGCAGCAGTGGTAAGTGTGTGAGGGTGAGGTGAAGCTATGAATGTGAGGCATGAGTCGTGTTTGTTAGAGATTTTTGGTAGGTGAGTGATGGGGGTGTGGTGCATTGAGCAGTGTATGAGGCTAGTTGTGCAGTCAGTGGGATATGGCATTTGAAGATGAATTTATGACCTTGACCACTTGTGTTAGGTCATTAAACTTCTTCCTGCACTGCATCCAGGTCCTTGTGGTCAATATCAGCAGTGTAGCCCCAACGGCTATCTGCTCCCATTGCCTTTCCGAATTGGCCTGGAAGGCCTCCTGGCCCCCTGTAGAAACAGGACCTCTCTCCTCCTGTTCACCTCTCGCATCAAGGCCTCCAGTGCTGCATCCGAGAACCTTGGAGCATGTACTCTCCCCTGTTGTGCAATCAGTACTACTTCTTCCTGCTCACACTCTTTTCCCCAGCCAGTTGAATTACCTGCTGCAGCCAGAATGCATCTCCCATAGTCATAGAGTCATAGATTTATACAGCACAGAAAGAGGCCCATCGTGTCCGTGCCGGCCATCAAGCCCTGTCTATTTTAATCCCATTTTCCAGCACTTGGTCCGTAGCCTTGTATGCTATGGTGTTTCAAGTGCTCATCTAAATGCTTCTTGAATGTTGTGAGGGTTCCTGCCTCTACCACACTTTCAGGCAGTGAGTTCCAGATTCCAACCACCCTCTGGGTGAAAAAGTTTTTCCTCAAATCCCCTCTAAACCTCCTGCCCCTTACCTTGAAACTATGCCCCCTGGTTACTGACCCCTCTACTAAGGGGAAAAGTTCCTTTCTATCTACCCTATCTATGCCCCTCATAATTTTGTACACCTCAATCAGGTCCCCCCTCAGCCTTCTCTGCTCTAAGGAAAACAACCCCAGCCTGTCCAGTCTCTCTTCATAGCTGAAGCGCTGCAGCCCAGGTAACATCCTGGTGAATCTCCTCTGCACCCTCTCCAATGCAATCACATCCTTCCTATAGTGTGGCGACCAGAACTGCACACAGTATTCCAGCTGTGGCCTAACTAGCGTTTTGTACAGCTCCATCATAACCTCCCTGCTCTTATATTCTATGCCTCGGCTAATGAAGGCAAGTATCCCATATGCCTTTTTAACCACCTTATTTACCTGTCCTGCTGCCTTCAGGGATCTATGTACATGCAGGCCAAGGTCCCTCTGATCCTCTATCCTTCCTAGGGTCCTACCATTCATTGTGTATTCCCTTGCCTTGTTAGTCCTCCCAAAATGCATCACCTCACACTTTTCAGGGTTAAATTCCATTTGCCACTGTTCTGCCCATCTGACCAACCCGTCTATATCGTCCTGTAGCCTGAGGCTTCCCTCCTCACTATTTACCACCCCACCAATTTTTGTGTCATCTGCAAACTTACTGATCATACCTCCTACATTCATATCTAAATCATTAATGTACACTACAAACAGCAAAGGACCTAGCACCGATCCCTGCGGCACACCACTGGACACAGGCTTCCAGTCACAAAAACAACCTTCGACCATCACCCTCTGCCTCCTGCCACTAAGCCAATTTTGGATCCAATGTGCCAAATTGCCCTGGATCCCATGGGCTTTTAACTTCTTGACCAGTCTCCCATGCGGGACTTTGTCAAAAGCCTTACTGAAGTCCATGTAGACCACATCAACTGCACTACCCTCATCCACACACCTAGTCACCCCCTCAAAAAATTCAATCAGATTGGTCAGACATGATCTCCCCCTGACAAAGCCATGCTGACTATCCTTGATTAATCCTTGCCTCTCCAAGTGGAGACTAATTCTGTCCCTCAGAATTTTTTCCAATAATTTCCCTACCACTGATGTTAGGCTCACTGGCCTGTAATTCCCTGGTTTATCCCTACTACCCTTCTTGAATAATGGTACTACGTTAGCTGTTCTCCAGTCCTCTGGCACCTCCCCTGTGGCCAGAGAGGTTCTGAAAATTTGTGTCAGAGCCCCTGCAATCTCCTCCCTTGCCTCGCACAGCAACCTGGGATACATCTCGTCTGGGCCTGGGGATTTATCCACTTTTAAGCCTGCTAAAACCGCTAGTACCTCCTCCCTCTCAATACTAATTTGTTCAAGTATATCACAATCCCCCTGCCTGATTTCTATGCCTACATCGTCCTTCTCCATAGTGAACACAGATGCAAAATATTCATTTAAAACCCCACCTACATCTTCTGGCTCTACACACAGATTGCCACTTTGGTCCCTAATGGGCCCTACTCTTTCCCTGGTTATCCTCTTGCCCTTAATATACTTATAAAACACCTTGGGATTTTCCTTTATTTTGCCTGCCAGTGTTATTTCATGCCCCTTCTTCGCTCTCCTAATTTCTTTTTTAAGTACCCCCCTGCACTTTCGATACTCCTCTAGGGCTTCCACTGTTTTTAGTCCTTTGTATCTGCCAAAAGCCTCCCTTTTTTTCCCTAATCCATTCTCGTATATCCCTTGACATCCAGGGTTCCCTGGGCATGTTGGTCCCACCCTTGACCTTTACGGGAACATGTTGCCGTTGTACTCTCTCTCTTTCCTTTCTGAAAGACTCCCACTGCTCTGATGTGGATTTTTCTATAAGTAGCTGATCCCAGTCCACTTTGGCCAGATCCTGCCTTATCGTATTAAAATCGGCCTTCCCCCAATTTAGAATCTTTATCTCCGGTCCATCTTTGTCCTTTTCCATGACTACCTTAAATCTCCCCGAATTATGGTCACTGTCACCAAAATGCTCTCCTGCTGACACTTCTACCACTTGCCCGACTACATTCCCTAGAATTAGGTCCAGTACCACCCCCTCTCTTGTAGGACTTTCTACATGCTGGCTCAAAAAGCTCTCCTGGATGCACTTTAAGAATTCCACATCCTCTAAGCCTTTCACACTCTGACTATCCCAGTTAATGTTGGGGAAGTTGAAATCCCCTCCTATTATTACCCTATTATTTCTACACTTGTCTGAGATTTGCCTACATATCTGTTCCTCTATCTCCCCCTGACTGTTTGGGGGCCTAGAGTACACTCCCTTAAAGTGCTTGCCCCCTTTTTGTTTTTAAGTTCTACCCATATGGCCTCATTAGAGGAACCTGCTAAGATATCATCCCTCCTTACAGCAGTAATTGACTCCTTGATTAATATTGCGACACCCCCTCCTCTTTTACACCCCCCTCTGTCTTGCCTGCAGATTCTATACCCCGGAATATTGAGCTGCCAGTCCTGCCCCTCCCTCAACCATGTCTCTGTGATAGCAACAATATCATACTCCCATGTGTTCATCAACACCTTCAATTCATCTGCCTTACTCGCAAGACTCCTTGCATTAAAATAAATGCCATCCAGCCTTGCCATACTCCTTTGTGCCGTTACATATTTGCTCTGCCTTCCAGGCTGACTTGTTTTTTCCTCTATTTGGCTGTGCATCACCCCCTACTATAGCTCCACTCCGTATCCCATCCCCCTGCCAAGTTAGTTTAAACCCCCCCAACAGTACTAGCAAACCTCCCCGCAAGGATGTTGGTCCCGTTCCGGTTCAGGTGCAACCCGTCTGACTTGTACAGGTCCCACCTTCCCCAGAAGCAGACCCAGTGATCCAGGAAACTAAAGCCCTCCCTCCTGCACCAACTCTTTAGCCACGCATTCATCTGCTCTATCCTCCTATTCCTATACTCACTAGCACATGGCACCGGGAGTAATCCAGAGATTACAACCTTTGAGGTCCTGCTTTTTAATCTGCTACCTAGCTCCCTAAATTCTTGTTGCAGGACCTCATCCCTCTTTCTACCCATGTCATTGGTACCAATGTGAACCACGACCTCTGACTGTTCGCCCTCCTCCTTCAGAATGCCCTGCAGCCGTTCAGTGACATCCTTGACCCTGGCACCAGGGAGGCAACATACCATCCTGGAGTCACGTCTGCGGCCACAGAAATGTCTATCTGTTCCCCTTACGATAGAATCCCATATCACTATTGCTCTCCCACTCTTTTTCCTCCCCTCCTGTGCAGCTGAGCCAGTCGTAGTGCCACGGACTTGGCTCTTGCTGCATTCCCCTGAGAAACCCTCTCCCCCATCAGTATCCAAAACGGAAAATCTGTCGGAGAGGGAGATGGACCCAGGGGACTTCTGCACTACCTTCCTAGTTCTTTTACTCTGTCTGGTGGTCACCCATTCCCTGTCTGCCTGTGCACTCTTTACCTGCGGTGTGACCACCTTGTTAAACGTGCTATCCACGAAGATCTCAGCTTCGCGGATGCTCCACAGTGACTCCAGCTCCGAAACGCGGATTTCGAGTAGCTGCAGCTGGAGACACTTCCTGCACATGTGTTCGCCCTGGACACCTAAAGTGTCCCTGACTTCCAACATAGCACAGGAGGAGCACTCCACGTTGCCGAGCTGCCCTGCCATGTCCTACCCTTAATTTACTCCCTTTAAATTAAAGAATATTAAATACACTAGGGACCTTACTTCCCTTTAAACACTACTTACTCCAAACTAGAGACCTTACTTTTACTTTAATGACTAGAATGTAGAAATACTGTAGAAATACTCACCGCTGGTTCTCTGTCCCCTCTTGTGCAGCTTTTTAGCTCCTGCTCTCCTGGAAGCTGACAAAGATGGAAAAAGAAAGGAACACCTCCCTCCCCTCACTCCCTCACTCACCAAACTCACAGTTTAACACACTGTTCTGATCTGCACTCCCCTTTAAGAGGTGCAGACTACCTTTAAGAAGTGCAGGCTAACTTTAATTGGTGTTTGCCTTACACGAACTTGGGTCCCGTGCTGAGCATGCAGCCACTCAGCAACACGTTCAGCGCTGGGCTGCATGCCACAATCATGTTAATCAGAAGGCAACACAAAGTCGGCATGCTGCCTGCAGTACTTTGCACGGGCGTGGGTTGATCCCACATCACGATCCACGTGCCCGTTTTTGGGGGCAATCAGATTTCTAGCTCGGTATGTTTCACGCTTTCATTTAGATACAGTAGTTGTAAATTATTAATTTATAAGGTAATTGGAACATATATTGCTCACCAGTGATAAGCAACGTATGTTATTCAGTTACTAGACTGCAAGGTGAAAGCACTTGTCATTACATCTAATGATAATGAGGTTCCTGTTCATCAGTTGCAGTTAATAACTTCACTACCACTACTGTCTAACCCTGTTTCAACAAGTCAACCATATCAACAAATCCTTTTCTGGGTCCCAGTGGAAATTACTGTCGTGGTTAGTGGAGCTCAAACCTTAGTAAATCAAATCCTTTATGAGAAGAATTACTTTTTTGGTTTTCACGAGTTTGTAAGAAAGTTTGGTTGTGAATATACCAGAATATAATGTGAAGCATTAATGCCTTGATTTTCAGTTAACTAGCATATCTCTGAACAGTAGTTCTGTAAATATGATACTGATTTCCAATTCCTGTTCTGCCACAACTTGTTTATTCTTTATTATTTGATGTGCTCATTGATTTGAATTAAATCTAATTTATAGTGTCACCTTTTTTCTTTGTGTGTTTTCTGTGATGTTATTCCATGAAGTTAGTGCATCTTGTGTGATTAAATGCAAATAAAACCATTCGTATTAAAATGTTGAAAGTGATAACAGTATTGTGCCTGATTTAATGAAGACTACAGAGATTGCAAATAAGAAAGGAGTTGCCTTTTGTAGTCAAAGGTGAGGAATATCCTTTGTTCCCAGCTTACTACATTGCCTCAGGCAAAAGACAGTTGGTTTACTTCGAAACACAATTTAAAAGCAGAGTGTCCATTGACACCACTGTGTCAGCCAATGAGTTGGAGGTAGGGGCAGGACTTACAGCAAACAATCTATTTTACAGCAAACAAAGTCTTTTTGCTCAGCAAATAGAGTCCATTTAAACAGCACACTACAGCAAACAGTCTACAGAGTCTATTTTAAAAGAGTCTCTGCAAACTAGAGGAAACCGAACTCGGGACCAAAATTGCAGCAACTTCTCCTGATAAAAGCACGGTGATTTCTCCAGCAAATTGCAATGAGTGGAGGATAATTACATAATGCAAATTATGTGTGTAAAATCAATCCCAGTCACTTACAGCAGGCGTGATTGATGGGGGAATTATCCAATCATCTCCATTCTGGCCAGGAATAGTGGTGTCACTATATGCAGTCATTTAAAAGCTAGTTTGGGCTGAGTATGTTTTAAATGTATCACCTGCTGTTATTTTCTTAGACATTCAGGCCTGAATTTTGCTCTGATTGATGGATTGGTGGTGGGGTGGGACTTCCGCCCACCCGCATGAGTGCCCTGATAATCCACCGGTTTTTCCCCAGGTATGCGGGTGGGTTAGGAGTGGTAATACTGCTCCTAATTGGGCTACCACCTGTGGGAGGGAGGTAAATATAGAGGTGCTGGAGTCACAATGGGGAGAATTTTAACATGGGTGAGCAGTGGAGGATTGGGTGCTGGTCAGGGGTTAAATGGGCAAAAGTTCCGAGCGTGTCGGGAAGCCGGTTCCAACCTGCCAACTTCTGGGTTTTACTGAGGTGGGACAAGAGGTGGGCAACCAACCCACTCCCAGCAGGCAGGTTGGCATTTTAAATATGTTAATGAGGCTGGAAGCCTCGGATTTAACCTGCTTTTCAGGTTTTACTGTGGCCGGCCAGGTTTCTGGAGCCTCGGGAAACCCAGCAGCTGCAGCGAGGCGAGAACAGCCTTGGGGAGAAGGTAAGGGCGAGAACAGCCTTGGGGAGAAGGTAAGGGCCTTCACAGCACTCCTTGTGGGCCAGGAGGAGCAGGAGTGCTTCCTCCGAGTCCCCCAAGCTCACCCACTATCAGACCATACAAATGCTCCCCAGGGTCGGGGATCAGACCCCCCTTGTAATCGGCCCCCTCCAGGTCAGGGATCGGTCCCCCCAAGGTCAGAGATCAGACATCACCTGCAATCGGAACCCCCACCTACGGAGTCGGGGATAAGACCCCCCTTTGAGATTGGACCAACCCCCCCTGGGGGTCGGGGATCAGCTCTACCTGGTTCTGCAGCGTCCTCCGGAGTGCCCCCCACCCCCCTGACTGGAAACCAAGCCTGTCAATCAGGCTGACTTCCAGGTTAAAACTTCACAGCATGCGGGGAAACCCAGACTTCCGGTTTTCCCATCCGAAACGCCACCGCCCCCCTGCCTACGTAAGTCGCCCCAGTAAATATCCAGCCCAATGTCTGAGAGCAACAGCCTTGGGGCAGGGGAGGCAGTCAGTACCAGGAAGAGCTTCCTAATTTGCTGATACATTGAGGCTAGTGCATCTGTAGGTCTCATCATCATGGGATGCATGCGCTCATATGGGTGATAAGTGTTCATGCCACTCACTTTACTTTAACATTGTGTTGGTTTTGAGTCATTGGTGTGGTGGATTGGCGCCTGATGAAAGCAACTTGACAGCTTCTGGGTATCAACATACAGGATAAGGTGATCAGCATCACATAGCAACTGAATGAAAGCGTTTCCTGTTCATGAAATTGAAGGGGTTCTCATATAGGGTTCTCAGTGCCATATGCTTTCTATCAATTGCTCCTTGTACCTGTGGGAACCCTGCCTGTCTGTAGCATTAGATAACTCGCTCTCATTGTTTATCTGGTTCCATTGAGAAGGAAATGAAATCTGTAGCCCACCTGAAGAAAGCATCAGTGACCTTTCTGCAGCAGTGAGCTGCTGCCTGGCGAATGTGGCAAAAGCTATCCAATCCTGCCTGGAAGGATCCAGTTGCACAGATATTCAAGGTAGTAGTGACTTTGACTATTACAGACAATGCTGTTCTCCTGGTCGAATTGGGCTTCTTTCAAAAGAAGGAGTGGTCGGATAAAAAAAAATCATCTAAATTGCGGGGGTGTATGAACATCCTGAACACTCCCCTGTCTGTGCCACTGTATTCTAGTGCCCAAAAGATGCACAAAATTGAGCAATCATTGAAAAGAATATCCAGGCACATTACAGGATTCAATTTTTGTGTTTGTGAAAATGATTTGAATGCAAAGTGAATGATTTATTAGTGTACTAAAGTTGTAAATAGAAGCTATTTATTTCAATTTTTACTTTGGAACGTGTGTCAAGCTGTGAAACATACTGTCCTGTTGTTTACATTTAAAGTTTGAAAACAAAATCATTGTTTCCAAACCTGCTGTTGGTGAGTGAAACACCAATTATTTACGGAAAGGAAAATTCCAGAACATGTAAGGTTGTTTTTTACATATATAAATCTGATAATGTAAACCATTTTGTTATCTTAGGTTTTTATTCCAAAACTGGGACTCTTCTCTCAGATAGATAATGTTTTCTGAGATAATTCCCAGAAGTGTTTATGACTGCCATTTACACATTGATTGGTTGCAAGTCCCAATCTCTCCCACCCACTTTCCAAGAGATGCAAAAATTGCTGACTAAAGTTTGCTGGTTGAACAAGTAAACTTACCTGTTCATTTTACTTACCACAGGTCGAGTCCTCCCAAGGTAGGTGCAGTTATGATGACTTATTTATGAGTCTTCCCAACTGCATCTCCAAGATAGGTGGTACTGCTCTCCACAGGACCATCCATTTCAAAGCTCTGAAAATTGTGCCATTGGCCTAATGCTGCCCTCACCTCCCTGCTGCAGCCTTTCTACCACCTCTCCCGCCATACCACATTTCCTCACTCCTGTTGCAATCACTTCCTACCACAAAATTTGATTTGACTTCAAAGGGCTCCCCCACCAGGTGGTAAAAAGCCCACATTTTTCTCGGTTTCCAAGTTCTTCAGTGCTTTTACAATCAATACTAATTTGCAAAGTGCTCAATAACTTGGAAGCTAGTTCTTCGCAATTGTCAGGAATATGACTTTTAAAACTCCAGAGAGTTGGGCCTTGGTCATTTTGCAGCACACGAGGGAGAATTATTCAAAGGGTTTCTCCAGCAGTGGGGAAACTTGCATCTTTTAAAATAAATAATCACCCAAAATCATGTCAATTTTACCTTGTGGCTTTAATGGGACACACCAAGTTATATACAGCAGAAGATTAGCAGCAGAGGATGACTAATACATTATAAAGTATCTGTTTATAATTTGATGATTATATTGTTTAAAATTGTACCTGAGAAAATAAGTCTTTCTGTTTATTTATTGCCATGCTTGAAATCTGTCTGCAGAATATTTCCAGATTCCAGGGATGCTTTTATTACTAATTAGTAAAATTTTACTTTTGAAAAATATGCAAATAGGAGGCCTAACACCTGTTGCAGGCACGGGCTCTGAACACCTATACTTCGGTCTTTATCATTATGGCGGGTGGCGCACTTATGGCACGGAGTGTGCACGTACGCACTATTTGCATATGCAGATGACCTAACGCCTGTTTCAGGAACCCCTTCCCGAAATTGGGCTGCTCCGTATGCAGCTGCATACGGAACTTCTGCATTTGGGATAACCAAGTCAACATGTTACCTAACTGGCGGTGCTTAAAGGGATTGCTGGAAACCGCCACCAAAAAGGTAAGTTTAAAAAAAAAATGCTTACCTGAATGTGGAGTCGGGTAGAGCACTCCTGCTCCTCCCGGCTCCAGAGAAGTCCCAAAGATCGGTCTCAGCCCCCACTTGACCCCTTCCCAATCGCCCCCCACTCCCAATCACTTCCTCCCTCTCCCCATTGCCTCCCCCTCCCCTGATTGTCCTCACCCCTCCCCTGATTGTTCTCACCCCTTCCTGGACTGATGCCGGCCACACAGTGGCCCAAAATTTATATGCGCTTTGCCGGCGAGCTGCGTGGGAATGCGCAGCAGGCACCTACAGCTGAGCTGTCTCATTTAAATGGGGCTTGAGGCCCAATATTGGGTGTGCCTCGGGCCTATCCTTCCGGCACAGAGATCGTTCGCACTATCCAATTTCACCCCCATAAAATCAAGAATGTTTGGAATATTGAAGCACGGTCAAGGCTGTTGGTATTTTAAGCTAAGTCACAGTTCATTGTTTTCCTATTTACTGAAGGGAAAGTTGACCAATAACCAGCATGGACAAAAATCAGCCAGTTTGATGTTGTGGTCAAAATTCTTGCCCTTGGTCAAAGTTTATCCTTTGGTATCTCAATTTGCAGAAAATCAGATACTGGAGGGATCTGTTGAGGTTTCTGTACTAATTAAGTGAATTAGTGGCACAACAGGAATGAGACAAGGTGGTTTTTAAATCCGTCCTTACCCTAGCTACAGGTGAATAGGGCTTCTCAGATGAATGCATTGGGTTTTGGATATTTAGTCCACGTGCGAGAAGGTCAACTTTTCCTCCTTGTCTGCAGTTGTAATAGAGACTTTGACAGTGGTTGGTTTCTTTAAAAAGGAGAACACGCTGTGCCCAGACCTATCAGAGATTCTCCCTGAACATAGTGCAGTGGTTCAATTCCATTTTATTAAGTTCTTAAAGAGCTTAGACAATATGTTATGCAGACTGTCTTCGTCATGTGCACCAAAATCTATAGGGCTATTTTATCTATGAATATTGTTCCAAGAGTTTTTCCCTGACCTGACCCGACCTGACTGATATGGTCTTGAAGAAGGGGCGGATGGGGCTTCAAAAGGCAAACATTGAGATAATCTTGGCTCACAAGATTCCAAGGTAAACCTTAGTTTAATGCTAGAATGGTTCTGCTTTTCAATGTGACAGTACTCAAATACCTTTTAGAACAGAATCAACCTGTGATCAGCAACTCCTAGAATTCCTTTCTGTAGGGTTAGATTATTAATACTGCCATGAAATAAATCTATCCAACAATACCATTGAAAATGAGCAAGTTATATGGGAACAGCAGCCTTAGATGCTTTTCCCTTAGTGGTCTGTTCATACATTGATAGAGTAGTATCCTCTATGTACTCTTTGGAAACCAAGGCCTAGAAATTCGTAGTCTTACTGCTGGCCGTTAAGGCCCAATTCTGGAAAAAAAATGGCGGCTGCCGCACTTCCACCTGCTGCTGGTGGGACCCGCGGCGACCACTATTTTCAGCTGGGCAGCAGCACTGCCAATGTCTGCACTCGCTATCATTATGGAGATTATGCAGATCGTGACATCAGTGAGTGTGCAACGCTCACTTGATGCCCGATCTGTCATTTTGGAGTGCACCGCTCAGCGTAATGGCCTGTGTTAATTGCGACCAGCTGAGCAAGCGTTGACAAACAGGAAGAAGGCTCCAGAGGAGTGTTATTTAAAGGGATCATCAGCAACAACTTGCAGCTGACATGTTTCTTCAGATTAAATGACTCCTAAGGTGACGGAGTGTTGGGGTAAGTGGAGAATGCCTTCATTCTTATTTAAAGGCTTCTGCTCACAACACTTGCTCACAGTCACGAGGGCTCGACTGGCAGTCCCCCTCATGCTTGAGTATCTTCGGGAGAGGGAGAGGAGGCAGAGAGGAAGAGGAGAAGCTGCACATAGAGGGAGGAAGAGGAATGCCAGGAGGGCTCTCAACAGGAGGCCTTACGCTTCTAGGGTCTTCTGAGAGCACTTCTCTTACATCCACTTAAGCGAGGAGCAGTGTATTAGGAGGCTCCGCTTCAGCAAGGAGGTGGTCACAGAACTCTGCCACCTCCTGCAACCAGACCTGCAGCCTCAGAGCAGGGCAACCATGGCTCTCCCAGTGGCCCTCAATTTCTTTGCCAGCAGATCCTTCCAATCAGCAGCAGGGGACAAGCTAACATCTCTCAGTTCAACGTCCTTCGCTGCATCCGGGAGGTCACAGAGGCTCTCTACACCAAGAGAAGAGATTACATTTTCTTCTTTCTGAGCAGAGAGAAGCAGGAAGATCACACATGTGGCTTTGCCAGGATAGCGGGTTTCCCCATGGTGCAGGGTGACATGGAATGCACCAACGTGGCTTTGCGGGTGCCACATAACAAACCCGAGATCTTCCATAACCGCAAAGGCTGCCACTCACATAATGTGCAGTTGTTGTGCAATCACACCAGGCACATCCTGATGGACAATGCCTGCTATCCTGGCTGCAGTCATGATGCCTTCATCCTGCATCAGTCCGGTGTGCCAGCAATCTTCCAGCCACCACCCAACTAGCTGCTCGGAGACAAGGGGTGTCCGCTCTGCACCTGGCTGCTGACCCCCCTCCACAACCCCAACAATTGTGCACTCATATAATGAGAGCCATGTTGCCACCAGGAACATCATCGAGCAGACCATCGAGCTGCTGAAGCAATGGTTCCGCTGCCTTGACCATGCGGGAGGATCCCTCCAGTACTCGGTGGAGCAGGTGTCCCATTTCGTTGTGGTCTGCTGCAACTTAGCCATCATGAGGACGCATCCCTTACCAGCAGGAATTGCGGGACCACCTCCGGGAGAGGAGGAGGAGGAGGAAGGGAGGAGGCAGGCAGCAAATCCCCTTTCGGCACGGACTGTCCTTGAACGCCTCATCAGACTCTGATTCCAGTGAATGAAATCCCAGATCCCGTTGCTCACCACATCCTCATCAACTAGATCACCATCATACCAATCCTCTGTCACGGAATATCACAGCGTCATCCTGGGCACAAAGCTGAAATGAGAGCCACCACAAAACCAAGGCCTAGAAATTCCAGTACACCGAAAACCTGCCGGTGCCACCGTGGGCCACAGTTTACGGCCACCCGATTTCATAGTGGAGGCAGCGCCGGTAATATGGTGCTGCTTGCTAATTTAAATTAGTGCAGCAGTAAACTTACCATGCAACCCTCTTTTTCCGGTGGTACTCTCAGCAGGAGGCCCAATGTAGTGTGGCCGTAGCGTCCCTGAAGCAAGAACAGCATTGTCTTAAAGCAAGGCTGTCATTTTAGAAAGCAGTGTTGGTCCCTTTGAGGGGAACTGCCTACTAAAATGATAAAAATAAAAAGGCAGCTTTTAACTCTTAGGGCTCAACTGACTTCAGAAAAAAAACATTAAAAATAATTCCCAAATGACAGTCTTCAGCTCTTAAAGCTGAATTGCTTTCCGCACCTAAACAAATGGCTCAACAAGCTGGGGAAGGGGCACCCAGGGTGTCGCATGCAGTACTCCAACTTTGTGCAGTGCGTCAACACTGCGAGAGAGGCCCTCTACCCACAGGGGCCAGGAGGAAGGATGTGGGAACCAGATCACCGAGGCTCTCACTGCCAGCAGTGTCACCCCCCACGACCTGGCTCCAGTGCCCAAAGAAGCTTCACGTTCTCAGACCAGTGTTCAAGTTCAGTGAATGCATCTTCAAAAAACGTCTCCAACCAACTGCACCACTAGCCTTGCACACTGTTCATTGCACGAACCCCCGCCCTCCCCCACCATCAGTCACCTACCAACAATCTGTACCAAACACGAGGCACACCTCCCATTCCTAGTTTCACCTCACCCCCTTGGAGGAGACGATACCGGCGATTCTTGGCAGGGGCATGGCTGAGCCCTTGGCCAGCGGCGGGGCTGAAAAGATACAAGATGCTGGTATCCTCGTACATTATCCTCCTTCTCGCATGCACCTCTTGCTTTCCCACCCTCTCCTCACCACAACTCTACCCACGAAATGCAGCCTGCCCAGCCAGTGGTTGACCAAGAAGAGTGAAGAAGAAGAAGAAACGCCATCACTCGATTTGACACTCCCTGCCACCAACTCCTTGAGGTCTTCCTGCAAGGCCATTTGCAGTGTCCCCCACTGAAAGTCAACAGCCTTCCACCAGCCATGCTGCAGCCACTGGGGAAGTACTGTGTAACCTCAGTAGGATAGACAAAGGCACACACAAGACAGTCACTAAGAGAATGCACAAGGTTAGTTGATTTCTTGTTGTCATATTGGATGGATAGATGTATAAAGTTGGATTGGAAAGTTTGCTTTGTGGTCACTTTTATTTCAGCATTGTGGCCAAGAGGACCCTGTGATGGTCAGTAACAGAGGTAAAGTGTGGGACAAACGATGAAAGGGGAAGTGGGGTTGTGGTCACTGGTACCGCGGGCGGATGATTCCATCCCGGATATCCTGGCCAGAAAGGGGCTGTCTGGGTTGCATCCTTCCTTCTGCTTCCTCCTCTCTGCGTCTTCCTCTTCCCTCTGCAAGCGGATGCTGTAAATCTGAAAAAAGCAGAAAATGCTGGAAATACTAAGCAGGTCAGGCAGCATCTCGACCTGAGATGTGAACTCTGTTTCTCTCTCCACGAATGCTGCCTGGCCTGCTGAGTATTTCCAGCATTTTCTGTCTTCTCAGAGGCCCTCCTTTACCATCTGTGGCCTTGCAAGCGCCCAGCAGCACTCGCTGCACTTCCAGCACACTTTAAAAACTTTTAACATCTATTGCACCAAGCCACATTAAAGTCAGTGAAAAGGTCGAAATTTGCAGACTCTGCTGATTTACATTTCTAGGGACAGCGCTGCTAACAGCTGCGCTATGGCCCTCACCAAAATGGCAGCCGCCAAGCCCCGCGCCAGAGGTGGGCAGAAGTGAGGAGGCTGCCATTTTTTCCAGAAACAGGCCTTAATGGAGAGCGGTAAGTCTGCAAATTTCTAGGCCCAAGATTCCAAACAAAAATTAATAAATTTATCACTGATCAATTCACAAATACAATATCAACTAATCACCAATACAAAAAGAAAATACTGCAGATGCTGGAAATCTGAAACAAAAATAGAAAATGCTGGAGACACTCAGCAGGTCAGGCAGCACCTGTGAAGAGAGAAACAGAGTTAACGTTTCAGGTCGATGACCTTTCATCAGAACTGGAAAAAAGCAGGAAATGGAACAGATTTTTAAGCAAGTGTAGGGGCTGGGAAATGGGGGAGGGGATGAAAGAACAAAAGGGAAGGTCTGTGATAGGATAGAAGGCAGGAGAGGTTAAGAGACGTTAAGAGATATTCAAGGCAAAAGGAGATCATAATGGGACAGGTTAAGAAACAAAGGATGGCTCTAGATGAAGTGTAAATTGCGCTGGCAGAATGAAAGACAGCTGCCACGTGGGAGAGAAGAACAGAAGCACAATCAAAAAGTGTGGATAAAAAATATATATATGATAGGGGCCAGGTTATGATCTGAAATTGTTGAACTCTACGTTGAGTCCAGAAGGCTGCAGAGTGCCTAATCGAAAGATGAGGTGCTGTTCCTCGAGCTTACGCTGAGCTTCCGTGGAACAATGCAAGAGGCCGAGGACGGTGAGGTCTGAGTGGGAGTGGAGTGGTGAATTAAAGTGACAGGCGACCGGAAGCTCGGGGTCACCCTTACGGACTGAACGGAGGTGTTCCGCAAAGCGGTCACAGAATCTGCATTTGGTCTCCTCACAATGTGATCACCCTTGTGCAATCCCTTAGTGCCTGTTGGTCGGGTGCCCTTTTCTGCTCTAGTGCTCCTATGCAGTGCTCCCCCAGTGGCTGCAGCATGGCAGGTGGAAGGCTGCTGAGTTTTCATGGGGGAGACTGCAGTTGGCCTTGAAGGACGACCACGAGTAGCTCTGGACCTAGAAGACCCAGCTGTAAACTGCACCACCTCTGCATGGGCGGCAGCAGTCTGGGCTGACGGGCAGCGGCAAGGGCAATGGCAGAGTGGCAGTGGTGGGAATAGGAATGCTGTCATCCTGAGAGAGGACAGCAGGTTTGTGCTCCACAGACCGACTGCCACTCCCCCCAGGGTGGCGCCTCAGCATTCTTAGCAATCTGTTGGAGGCCAGATTGCTGAGCTGCTGCAACACCCTGCGAGCCCCATTCGACACTGGTAAACCCAGCCACGATGGCAGCACTATGAGCTTGGGTGGCAACAAGCTGAGTCTGCAGGAGAGTGGTCTGCGCTTTTGCTGCAGCACTAAGACGTTGGGCCGCTTCCGCCTGTGCTGCAATGCCCATTGCCCATCACACGCAACATCATGGCTGGGTCGACGCGATCTCTTCTGGAGTTGTCCATCATTTCCAGCCTGGAAATTATGGGCTGCAATCTCTGCATCAAGCCCCGGCCAACGTTGGAGCTGGACTCCTCCACGCTCCTTGACATTGCCAAGTGGCTCTCTGGCAGGCCTGTCATTGCACCAAGCATTTCCGTGTGCATGTCCATCACCCTTCTTCTGAAAGCTGCCCCATCGAGATCCTCATCTGAATCCTGAACTCACCCTCCGGGGAGCTGGCCCCCAAGCTACCCTTTCCCCCTGGCCTTGCTGCAGCCCACTCGTGCCCGGTGCCTCACCTTGTGCAGATCCTGCATCTGCACCACCCTCTAAATTCCGCGCAGTGCCAGTTTCTGAGCTGGTGTCTGCGAGTGTCAGACGCACTGATGGTATGCCTTCTTCTTCTTTGCTCTCCTACATCGCCTCAGGGACAGGCTGGGCTGTTGGCAATTCTTGGTTATCTGGAAGCATAAAGGCAAAAGAGTCGGATTGTGGTGAGGGGAGTGGGAGGAATCAAGATATCTATGCATACAGCATCAGCAGCTTGTACGTGAGAAGAGATTGTGGGATGAGGGGGAAGTGGGATGTGAGAAGAAGGAATAGTAATGAGCGTACTGTTGTTGCCCCCAAGGGCTTCAACTTTGCCCGTTGCTACGACCTCGGTGACTTCCCATCCAATGATGTCGAGCACCGACTCCTCCAGTTGGCTCAAGGCCTGTATCGCTGCTTGCCCCCACCTTCTGCCACTGCTCCTGGCAATTGTGAGCGACCTTAGCCTGCAAGGGAAAGGAAAGTGTGCGAGTGAGTGCGTTGCAATGTGTTTGGGTAATGTGCCTGCCATAGTTGAATAGCTGTCAGTGGGTGCAAGGTATGAGATGTGGATGTGAGTGTTGCAGCAGTGGTAAGGTTGTGAGGGTGAAGTGAAGCTATGATTGTGAGGTATAAGTGGTGTCTGGTAGAGATTGTTGCTGGTGAGTGATGGGGGTGTGGTGCACTGAGCAGTGTGTGAGGTTTGTGGTGCAGATGGTGAGATATGGCATTTGCTGAAGCCTTCACTCACCTTGACCTGCCATGTGAGGTCATTATGGGCAGATGGCTTCCTACCGGTCTGCGGGAAGAGGACAGCCCACCTCCTCTCCACGGCCACCACCAGTGTCTCCAGAGCTGCATCTGAGAAGCGTCTAGCTCTCTCCCTCTGCTGCCGCTCAGCCAGCTCTTGTGAATTCAAGTCTGCTTCCAAGTGGAGCTCCAAATGGAATGACAGTGAGGTGTTGTTGCATCAAAGAACCTCCCCTTTAAGTAGTGGAGAAAGCCTAGGCGAAACATGACTTGCAATTAGACTGCACCCGATATTGGCCCACCTGTTGAGCAGTAAGCCAATGAGCAGCGTTTTTAGTGCTGAGCTCAGCATTATAATCATGTGCACTCAGCACAAATTTTGCTACCCAGACCACTTTGACCCGGCGCAGCTATATAGTGCTGGGCCATGACACCGCCCGTTTTCGGGCCATATCCAATTTCTCGGCCCATGATTTTTCACTCACTTCTCAGTCAAGAAGACCCTGTCAACCAAGAATGACTTGCATTTCTAAAAGGAATGCGTTTTGGCACTCTATACCATCCACTCTTTGATTGATAGTCTTTTTAATGAAAGTAACCAAATAGATCTGCTATTGTGGGAGTTTGGTAGCTTTATGGCATACTAAAAAAAATCTTACAAGAGAAACAAATTAGCAAATTGATGCCTAGATGGAAAATAATATCACTAGTATTTTGACTACTGATCAAAAATGTGACTAGTCTGAATCACAAAACTTTGAGAATGTACAAGTCACCATTTTGATGTGATACACCACATCTACACACAGGGTGTGCCCAAACTAGAGGCCTCCCCAGGAAAGAACTAGCTTACATATATGCTGCACTTCAAACTGATTGTTTTGTTTTAAAATAAAATACAACTTAAATTCAAGTTAGTATAATAAAATTGATGTTCTGCAATACAGCACCTTTGCCATTGGGCGGAGCTGTCTAAAAATCAAGGAGGCCTCGTCCATTCTGTTTCTACAATTTGGTGCTGTAATGATAAATTATTTCAATGTAGAAGGTCATTACATGGGAAGTTTCTTACACTGCAGCCAAATATGGGAAGAATATTGGAGAGTAGCAATTGCTATTTGGCAGGAAAGAAAGAAGTATTTTCAGTTCAACAAAGGAAAAAAATGCAAAGAGTGAAAGTAACCAATTGAAAGCACAAAATTTACAGCGAGGAAGCCTTTGGTTCAGATAGTCACAAGACAAATCTGTGCTTGTGACAATGCAGCACTCCCTTCATACTACACTAATATCAGCCTACATTATATATGTAGCTCTAATGCATCTCCCTGCATCCCGATAATTGAACAGCCTGTTGATACCCAGGATGCAGCTTCACACAAGA
The DNA here is from genome assembly GCA_030390025.1 of Squalus acanthias. NCBI lineage: Eukaryota > Metazoa > Chordata > Chondrichthyes > Squaliformes > Squalidae > Squalus > Squalus acanthias. Next base: position 61,585,293 of record CM059432.1, read on the forward strand.
TGAATCAATTTGGGCAAGACAGCATCAGTAAGTCACCACCTTCTAGACACAAAGGGGAGATAACTGAAAAACAAAGAAAAAAGGTTATTATTTTGAAGCTGTTTGTGCTCTGGTATCTTTCACCCCGATAAGCATCCTAAAATTCCAAATATTTATGGATTATTTTACAAATGCTTGAACCTAATAATGCTGTGGTATTGTTACAGAATAGTTGAACTCTTGTCTGTGCAGAGGCCCAGGTATTTCTGGTTAATAATTTGCACAATATAGTGGTCTATAATTTAATTTTGATCCCTGATCAAACATTATGAGCTAGAATAGACTTGTTACTGTGTAACTAATTCTCTGTACAAAAAATAAATTTTATATTTAGTTTGATTGATATGTACATCTTGCAACATGGGTGGTGTCTTCAATTGTTACATGCAGTCTACAATATTTTTCCAAATTACAATAATACTTGTTGTTGCTACTAAACTACCACAGTTTGATTTCAGAACAAATAAGAGCCCTCTATATCTATGTATTCACCTTCCTACATATCCATGAAATAAAAAGCTACTGCTCCCCTTAAATAATATGTTAAGTAGGGGCATAGCCACGGGTGGGCCATGGCCCACTCAATTAGCACCCGGGCCCACCCAAATTTGATCCTGTGTGAATGCCAAACTGAAGCAAATTTATTAATGGGCTTTTTTTGAACCATACACCCTGAAAGCGGGAGCTCAGTTATCGGGCAAATAGGCTATGTAGCGGACTTTGGCCAATCATCGTTTGGGTGGCATCTTCCGCTCACACAACAATCTATGTGCAAGCAGTGTGTGATTGACAGGTTGTGAGGCATGTTGCCTGAATGTGTTGGAAATCCCAACCGTCTCGATATTCCAACCATATTTTAAATGTACATAATGTAAGTAAACTTACAGTCTAACTGGAGTGCTACCGTCAACATGGCAAAACAAAGAAGTCTTTTCAATTTCTTAAAAAGACACTAACTAGGCAAATGTAAATAATTTACTGGCTTAAACTTATTCATTGGTTAAAATTTAAATTTACTGTGTTGTTGTTTGTTGACACTTCTTGCTTGGCTTCTTTAAGTATATTTACTGCAAATTTATGTAGAATCTATTTTTTGTCTATTTAAAAAATGTTAAATGGATGTACATGGATAATATTTATTATATTCGGGTTTTATTTGTTTTAAAACATTTGCATTGTAATGATTTGCTGGGATGTCAGACCTTTGGTCATTGTACCATAAGTTAGGCCACCCAAATTTCCATTCCTAGCTACACCACTGGTAATAAGTCGTATGAAATCTTTTATTTCTTGAAAACTTTACGTTTACTATACAAATTGTACACTGTTGACTTTATTGAGTAGAAAGTTTGTTTGTTAAAAGTGTTACTAGATCTGTTGCTAAACCGTACTCTCGGGAATTTAACTTCAAAGTTCTGATTTCCTTTCAATTACGTAGCAGGGACTGATTTTTTATCCCTTCAAATATTTTCTTTCCCCAAGGAACATGAACAAATGACTAGAAACTAACTGACTAGCTTCAGGTGGAGAGGAAGATGAAGCACAAATAATGAAAATGGGGAACCCAGAACAGATCCCTCCTTCTTTATGAACCTTATAATCTAGGTTGACAGTTGAGTCCATGTCTGAGGGAGTGTTGGATTGTTGGAGGAGCCATTTTTTTCGGACGAGACATTAAACATGTTCATACAAGAATCCCAGGCACTATTTGAAGAAGAGTAGGAAGTTCTCCCAGTGTCCTGGCCAATATTCATCTCTCAACCACCACCCAAACTGATTAACTGGTTATTCGTCTCATTGCAGTTTATGGTACCTTGCTGTGTCCAAATTGTTAAACTACATAACGACAGGGACTTCACTTCAAGGACCTTGGGTGTTCTTGAGGAAGTAAAGAGTGCTATAAATGCAAACTTTTGGATTTCACTTATCAACCAACTTAGTTTTGTCCTGATAGAATTTTAAAATTCTCATCCTTGTTTTCAAATTCCTCCATGGCCTTGCCCCTCCCTATCTCTGTAATCTCCTCCAGTCCCAACAACCCCCCCGAGATATCTGCACTCCTCTAATTCTGGCTTCTTGAGCATTCCTGATTTTAATCGCTCCACCATTGGTGGCCATGCCTTCAGCTGCCTAGGTCCTAAGCTCTGGAATTCCCTTCCTAAACCCCTCCACCTCTCTCCTCCTTTAAGATGCTCCTTAAAACCTACCTCTTTGACGAAGCTTTTGGTCACCTGCCCTAATATCTCCTTATGTGGCTCAGCGTCAAATTTTGTTTTATGATGCTCCTGTGAAGCACCTTGGGACATTTTACTACGTTAAAGGCGCTACATAAATATAAGTTGTTGTTGTTGTATAGAATTTCAATAGATTTATGAGAAAGCTCCCTGCCTGTACTGATTTCATGCTGATTATTTCTTGTGGCCTTTGAACTCTTTAGAAGATCATTGAGTACAGCCTGTAAAATTCTCTTGAGCATTTTCCCCATTACTTTAAGCTAATTGGTCTATCAGGGCCAATTTAGCAATCCAGACAAAGTGATGGCTTGAATGCCTGGCTGCTGGCACAGAACTAGTCAACAGCTCAATGAGCTGCCAGCGTGCAATTTTGTGGGGTCAGCTCATTTCCATAATTATTCATAGATGCCTGTGCACCTTAGTCTTGTGCATGGAGCTAGCCAAATGAGGGAAGTCTAAAATCATACCTTAGCTGAAATGTAAAGGGATTCTTCAATGTTCAGCTCCATTCAGAAATCCTCCAATAATGAAGTACCCATGCCAACCTACAGTAGGCTCTGTGCAACATCCAGACTTGGGCTGACAAGTGGCAGGTAACATGCACACCACATAAGTACCAGGTAATGATCATTTCCAACAAGTTCCGTCAAACCTCTGCTCTCTGGATTCTAACAAGACCTCTGGTCCTGATGGCAGCCCTGTTGTCCCAAGGCACTTTACAGAACAATAGTAAGAGAAGTGAAATATTGAGCTAGGAGAGAGTTTAGAATGGATGACCAAAGGCTTGGGTGAGAAGATGGGTTTTGAGAGGATTTTAAAGGAGTAGAGAGGCAGAGAGGTTTTGGGAGAGGGTTCAGAGAGTAAAACCTAGGTGGCTGAAAGTTCTGCCGCCGATAGTGGGTGAAGGGAGGGGACACACACAGCAAGCCAGAGTCAGAACATCAACATGACGAGTAGTCAGGGCTACAGCAGTTGGGAGACTGAGGTCAGAGGAGAAGAGGAACGGGAGAAAGCAGCTGCACAGGTGGTCTTAATCATAGAGATGAAGTTGTCCGTGTGCTCCTCACATTTGATATTGGAGGAGAAGGAGGAAGGGGTGGGACAAAGGAGTTTGAAGAGGCAGTTAATTGTGGAGAAGAGGAGTCTAGTGTTGTCCTTGTCCTCAAGTATGATTTAGAAAAAGTAAGCTGAGGAGAGGGAGGCACTGTAAAGCTTTATATGGTCAAGCTAAACATGGTGATTGATGACAAGGTCGGAAGCGCTTGAGTTTATGCCCCTTTAATACAAGAGAGCCAAATAGGGGTTGTGCTGGGGGAGCAACAGGGGTGGGAGACAGCAATTAATTTGCTGGAAACAAGGGCACCGAAGAAACACTATTAGGTTGACATGAACAGAGATGTTGTGACAAGTAGAGAGGAAGTTGTAAGAGAATTTTTAAGTGAGGTAGGGCTGAGCTTTTCCATGGGTGAATGGTGAGGGTAGGGGAATGTGCGTGGTAAGGGAGATGAAGTGCTCAAAAGTTGGCATACCAGTGATTGAGATTGAATGCAGAGAGGCCACAACATCTAGTGAAGTTGAGGGGTGGTCATGAGTATGGATGCTGGAGATTGTATGAAGGATAAGATTGATGAAGTTAAGAGGACAGAGAAGTTGGAGAAGAGGAGAACCTAGGTATATGTCAGGGAGCCCTTGAACCATGATACAATGTGAAAGAGAACTTGTGCTCCAAGTAATAATAATGTGATCACTGTGTTTGTGTCCCAAAGAGAAAAGGGACAGTGGCATTCAGTGTCACTGCCATCTCCTTCCACATAGCTTGCAAAACTCAATTTTTGGGATTACTTCCCACATGGGTACCCAGCAGTCTTTCTCTCCTTTGCTGCATTTCATCTGTAAGATTCTGAATGTCAGACTCACTGAAATGTTGTGCTCTTTTTTCTGCTTCCTTGCAGTGGACTCTTCCCTTTTTTGGGTCACTCTGTTTACACCTTTAGTCTCTGCTACAGTAATTTGTATTTACTTTCTGCTCTCCTCAGTAGCTCAAACATTTTAAAGGCTGATAAACCTCACTCGCCCCCCCCTCCCCCCCCACCCCCCTACCTCACAGCACAGTTCTCCTGTGCTAAAAGGAAGTTCAGCTCCTGGCATGCCAATGGCTTTGCAAAGAGCTGACCCTGTGTTTAATGGTAGCCTCTGCCCTGCAACACACAAGTAGGTGGAAGTCCTGCCTCATGAGTGCAACTACAAAGTAAAGGACCCTGTGGATTATTTTACCATTAGCTCAAGTTCCCCAGGATTCTTTCATTGTTTATTCTCCTCCATTTATCATTCAATCTGTCCACTATTTTCCCTATGTCCATCAACTTCTTTCAAATTACACAAACTCAGTGCTCACAACCTCTTATCTTCCTGCAGCTGAATCACTCTCCTCCATGCCCTTCTCTGCGGCAAGTGAACCCCTGCCTCCGCCATCCCTCCCCTTTATGATAATGGATTTGTATGTAACAAGCAGACTAGATATGCTTTTTCTGCAATATGTCAATTGAACAGTTTCTGATTCCAAAGTCTAAAGCCTCGAATAATATCCCCCATTTCCTCAAAACCACTCATGGAAGTAGTCAAAGCCATTCCAATGGGAGGTAAGTGTGGAACGTAGGAGAGATTTCTCAGTGTGGGGAAAGAGAAGAAAAACAAACTCCTTTCTGCCCTACCCCACCCCACCCCACCCCTTTCGAGGTGATTAAGTTGTCACTGGGAAATGTGCACTGCAGAAGGAACAAATATAAATGTCAATTGATACTGGGATTTGAACTTTGATCTGTTGCACTAGTGAGAATCTTTGGATCTGGTACTGTAGTTACTGGTCCACGATGCACAATTTCATTTAAAAAAACTTGTATGACTATTCCAAGGTTATCTACAGTTTATTTGTAACTAATGCAGATTATTGAGCCATAATTCCCCCTGTAAGTTGTCCACTTTCCTATTAGTCCTTGTCTGCAGTCTTCAAATTTAGACATCTCTGGGTAGCCAGGAAGAAATCCGAAACCGAAGTATGTGTGTAAATAGTTTGAATGCAGCCCTTAGGCAGTGGCCAATACAGAATGAGACTGCAAATGACATGATGTAAATTTCTTATTTATGCACCTGTTCCTTCCTGAATGGGTATGGAAATGTACCTTAATATTTTTACTGATGATTTTTTAAAAAGGATAACCTCAACTGAAGTCCATGCTATTTAATCTTATTTGAGATTTATGTGGCTATTAGGCTTATGAGCAGTGGTGGAAATGACAGTGTGCCTTCTGTGCCTTCATACAGGATCAATGTATTCTGCACTCTAGTGAATTTTTATACTTCATAAATCCGAGCCTGTTTTATTATTTTTTGGAGCTGGCTCTGACAATTCCTGAGAAATCTAAGATAGCTGGAGAAAGGGTTGAAACACTGAATTATCTTGCATTTAGTTTTGTATGAAAAATCCTGTATATCAATTTAAAATGACAAGTGTCAGGGAATAAATTTCAAGAGCAGGGTGTAATAGAGCTATCACAGAAAATGGGATGGTGCAAATACAGTAGATGTGGCAATGTGGAAAATATCTTACAATAGATTATAATGCATGGTAATACTTTAGCTGCATGAACGGCAGAGCAGCAGAGTATTTTTATTATCTGAAGAGTGCTTGAAGAGATGGCCATGAATATGTTTTCATCAGAAAAGTTTACTTCTGGTTCACTTTTAGCCAATCAGAAGGGAAAAAAGCATCAGTAGCTGAAAACAGACTCTGAACTAGTTGTGTTCAAGAAAACCATGCGGCCTAACCAACCGTCCTTAAAGAGACCCTTGGAGGCTGCTGCCATAAAGGTAAGTTTTAAACAAAATAATTACCTGAATGTGGAGCCAAGAGGAGCAGGAGTGTTCCTTCCGGCTCCACAGCAGTGCCGAAGACTGTTGCCGGCTCCGGCTCGGCCCCCTCCTGATCGCCTCCGCTCATCCCAGGACCTACCTGAGGGCCGGGCACGAAATATAAATCCGATTCACTGGCGAGCTGCCTGGGGATGTCCAGCAGGTGTCCGCAGCTCGCCTGTCTCTGAGCTGTAACTGAGGCCCGAGGCCCAATATTGGGTGTGCCTTGGACCTACCCGTTCTGGCGCAGGGATAGTTCCCTGTGCCCAGTTAATGCCAGCAGGCCGGCACAAACCAATTTCTAGGCCAATGTCTTTGAGAGGCATAATACAATAAATGCATGCTACGCGCAAGGCTTTTAATGGATACTAATCGATCTTCTGTGGAGTATCACATGTGAAGTGAAGACCAAGTATAGTCTTCAGGTTATTCGGGCTGAGAAGGTGGGGAAAATTGGCCCAGGGAATGCTGACGTAATTTAGTCCCCATTTGTTAGTAATCAAGGCCACTCATTTAGTTTCCATGCAATGTGCACATAATCATAAAATTCAGGACCAAAAATATCATTAACACTCTTACAATAGTAATGTAATTTGACTTATTCAATCACTGGCTTTGATAAAACAACTTATCCTCTAACTCTGCCTGAGTAATACAATAGAAGATCTACTAATAAATTAAATAAGAAGTTATTTTTGTACCTTTCTAAAAAATGTATAACAAAAGCTATATGCTGTAATTTATGAAAAGGTTAAGTTTACAATTTGCAATGCTGTTTTAAACTATCGGCAATAAAATCCTTAGAGGGTTTTTCTGATCTCTTTTTGGAATCTGGGGGAAACCCTGCGGAAATTGTACCCCTGTGTGTTCAAAATCTAGTCATCTGAACCATAGTGTAAAAATAATTAAATAACATGGAGAGATCATTGAAAAAGTTAGCTGCTCTGCCTTTTTCAATTTGAGCTTACGGAGAGGAATCAGGTTGGTTTTAGTGTACTGACTTGGATAGAGAACTGGTTGGCAGACAGGAAGCAAAGAGTTGGAATAAACGGGTCTTTTTCCGAGTGGCAGGCAGTGACTAGTGGGGTACCGCAGGGATCGGTCCTAGGACCCCAGCTATTCACAATATATATTAATGATCTAGACGAGGGAACTAGATGTAATATCTCCAAGTTTGCAGATGACACAAAGCTAGGTGGGCGTGTGTGCTGCGAGGAGGATGCCGAGAAACTCCAGTATGATTTGGACAGCTTGGGTGATTGGGTAGAAGCATGGCAGATGCAGTATAATGTGAATAAATGTGAGGTTATCCACTTTGGTGGCAAAAACAGGAAGGCAGATTATTATCTGAACGGCAATAGATTGGGAGAAGGGGAAGTGCAATGAGACCTGAGTGTCCTTGTGCACCAGTCGCTGAAGGTAAGCATGCAGGTGCAGCAGGCGGTTAAGAAGGCAAATGGTATGTTGGCCTTCGTAGCGAGAGGGTTTGAGTACAGGAACAAGGATGTCTTGCTGCAGCTGTACAGGGCCTTGGTGAGACCACACCTTGAGTATTGTGTGCAGTTTTGGTCGCCTTATCTGAGGAAGGATGTTCTTGCCATGGAGGATGTGCAGCGAAGATTCACCAGACTGATACCTGGGATGGCAGGAATGACGTACGAGGAGAGATTGGGTCGATTGGGCTTATACTCGCTGGAGTTTAGAAGAATGAGAGGAAATCTCATTGAAACTTATAAAATTCTAACAGGGCTAGACAGACTAGATGCAGGAAGGATGTTCCCGATGGCGGGTGAGTCCAGAACAAGAGGTCACAGTCTAAAGATAAGGGGTAAGCCATTTAGGACAGAGATGAGGAGGAATTTCTTCACCCAGAGAGTGGTGAACCTGTGGAATTCTCTACCACAGAAGGCAGTTGAGGCCAAGTCAGTAAATATATTCAAGAAGGAGTTAGATATATTTCTTAAGGCTAAAGGTATCAAGGGATATGGGGAGAAGGCAGGGACAGGGTACTGAGTTTGGATGATCAGCCATGATCTCATCGAATGGCGGAGCAGGCAAGAGGGGCCGAATGGCCTACTCCTGCTCCTATCTTCTATGTTTCTATCATCTTAATGATTGGCTAACTAACAGGAAACAGAGAGTTGGGATAAATGGGTCATTTTTCGGTTGGCAATCAGTAACTAGTGGGGTGCCACAGGGATCAGTGCTGGGGCCTCAACTATTTACAATCTATATTAATGACTTGGATGAAGGGAACATGTGTACTGTAGCCAAATTTGCTGGTGATACAAAGATAGGTGGGAAAGCAAGTTGTGAAGAGGACACAAAGGGCTGGATTTTGATACTGGGGCGGGTTGGGGTCCTGTCATCCACTTTTCATGTTATCCACCCGACTGCAATTGGATGTGGGAGATTGATGCGATTTTCACCTAATTAGGCAATTGTGTTCCAGCATGTGGGAACCCATGACCCAATTAGTGTTTTCAGTCTGAAAGTCGCCTCTGATGATGTCATCATTGCTGCTGCATTGAAGGTCTGCAAAGACTGCCTGGCCTTTGCTGTGAGAGGACCTGGATGTAAAATGAGCAGCAGCAGCCGCCCTAAGTCTGCTCCCAGATATTTTTGCACCACCACTCCCAGATATGTCTCCCATCCACCACCACTCCCAGATATGTCAGCCAGCCAGCCATCCAAATGTGCTCCCGCCAGGTTTCACATTCGTGGTTCGGAACAGGTGTGCGTCACGTAGAAAAAGGGTTAAAATCACAAAGGCCTTTCAAAATGGCATTATAGAGGCAATTTAGTGCTTGTTAAGGGCCTTAACAGCCTATCCCGCCTCTTAGAGGCGGGACGGAGTCGGGACCAGCAGACATGATTTAATGAAAATTGCATGGAGGCGGGCTTGTGCCCGCCTGCCAGTTTTCACAATTTTAACCCCCCACATGCCTCCAAACCCACCTCCACGGGTCAATGAAAATCCAGCCCATTGAGTCTGCAAAGGGATATAGATAGGTTAAGTGAGTGGGCAAAAATTTGGCAGATGGAGTATAATGTGGGAAAATGTGAAGTTATCCACTTTGGTAGGAAAAATAAAAAAGCAAATTATTATTTAAATGGAGAGAGACTACGTAATGCTGCGGTACAGAGGGATCTGGGGGTCCTCGTACATGAAACACAAAATGTTAGCATGCAGGTACAGCAAGTAATTAGGAAGGCAAATGGAATGTTGGCCTTTATTGCAAGGGGGATGGAGTATAAAAGTAGGGAAGTCTTGCTACAACTGTACAGGGCGCTGGTGAGACCACACCTCTGGAGTACTGCGTACAGTTTTGGTCTCCTTATTTAAGGAGGGATATATTTGCATTGGAGGCAGTTCAGAGGTGGTTCACTAGGTTAATTCCTGAGATGACGGGGTTGTCTTATGAAGAAAGGTTGAGAAGGTTGGGCCTATACTCATTGGAGTTTAGAAGAATGAGAGGTGATCTTATTGAAACATAAGATTCTGAGGGGGATTGACAGGGTAGATGCAGAGAGGATGTTTCCCCTCGTGGGGGAATCTAGAACTAGGGGGCATAGTTTCAGGATAAGTGGTCGCCCATATAAAATGGAGATGAGGAGAAATTTCTTCTCTGAGGGTCGTGAATCTTTGGAATTCTCGACCCCAGAGAGCTGTGGAGGCGGGGTCATTGAATATATTCAAGGCGGAGATAGACATATATTTGAGCTACAGGGGAGTCAAGGGTTATGGGGAGTGGGCGGGAAAGTGGTGTTGAGGCCAAGATCAGATCAGCCATGATCTTATTGAATGGCGGGGCAGGCTCGAGGGGCCGAATGGCCTACTCTTGCTCCTATTTCTTATGTTCTTATATTATCCTCTAACAAAAAGCTTGAAGTTCATGTTCTGCTTCCTGAATGGAAAGAAATGCAGCGCCTGAAAGGGGATACTGTATTTCCTGACTGCTGCTAAAATTGTACAGAGTTCTGGTGTATCAAGTTCAATACATATTAAATCAACAACTCAAAGCTCCCATTCAGCTTAAAGAACAAAGATCAGTGGCTTCTCTGCTGTGAGAAGATATTTCTTCTCCTTGCTTACATGCATTTTTTAGGCTGTTCTTGCTGTGCAAAGCACAATTTTATAACTGTAACCCGACCAGAAGTCACTTTCAGGCCCTGCATTTCCCATCTTTCAGAATCAGGATCACTGGTATTTTTCTGGAGAGGTGAAGTTTAAGCAGCCTGGCTATACAGCAAATAAAGTTGTGAAATATATGCTGCTCCTCCCAAAGGGGTGTTTTTATTTTTTTTTAAATCATAGATTAAAACATTGAATCTGCTGTTGGAAAATTCTATAGGTAACCATTACGCTTTAGATCAAAAAGTCTTAGTTAATCAAGGAACATAAAACAAAATAGTAAAATCTTCTACAGGCACATAAATCAAAAAAGGAAAGTCGGGATGGGAATAGGACCACTAAGAAACGGTAAGGATAAAATCACAGGCAGCAATAGCAAAATAACAGAAATATAATAATTATTTTGCTTCAGTATTTGCCAGGGAGATGGATCAGGTGGACATGACATCGGAAGATGAGGTTAGAAATGATATAACTGCATGCAAAATAAAAAGAGGAGAAATATTAAATAAACTAATCAAACTCAAAGAGGATAAAACCCTTGGTCTGGACAGATTGCATCCATGCATTTTAAAAGAATCTAGGGAAGAGATAGCAGAGGCACGATTACACACACTTCATAATTCGTTAGAAAAAGGTGTAGTGCCAGAGGACTGGCAGATAGTTAACATTATACCTATATTTAAGAAGGGAGATAGAACATGTCCAGGGAACTATAGACCAGTTAGCTTAACATCAGTAGTAGGAAAAATAATGGAATCTCTACCAAAGGATAAAATTTTAAAAATCTAGAAACCAAAAATAATAATAATGAGTAGTCAACATGGATTTCAAAAGGGAAAGTCTTGCATGACCAACCTCATTGAATTCTTTGAAGAAGTAACACAGAGAGTAGAAAAGGGTAATGAAGTAGATGTAATATATCTAGGTTTCCTAAAGGCCTTTTGATAAGGTACATAAGAAATAGGAGCAGGAGTAGGCCATTTGGTCCCTCGAGCCTGTTCCACCATTCAATAAGATTATGGCTGATGATCTACCTCAACTCCACCTTCCTGCCCAATCCCCATATCACTTGATTCCCTTAATATCCAAAAATCTATCGATCTTTGTCTTGAATATACTCAATAAATGAGCCTCCACAGCCCTCTGGGGTAGAGAATTCCAAAGATTCACCACCCTCTGAGTGAAGAAATTTCTCCTCATCTCAGTCCTAAATGGACGACCCCTTATTCTGAGACTGTGACCCCTGGTTCTAGACTCCCCAGCCAAGGGAAACATGCTCCCTGCATCTACCCTGTCAAGTCCTGCAAAAATTTTGTATGTTTATATTGAGATGAGATCACCTCTCATTCTTCTAAACTCTAGAGAATATAGGCCTTGTCTACTCAATCTCTCCTCATAGGACAATCCCCCCATCCCAGGAATCAGTCTGGTGAACCTTCGTTGCACTCCCTCTATGGCAAGTATATCCTTCCTTTGGTAAGGAGACCAAAACTGTACATTACACTCCAGGTGTGGTCTCACCAGGGCCCTATATAATTGCAGTAAGACATCTTTACTCTTATACTCAAATCCTCTTGTAATAAAGGCCAACATACCATTTGCTTTCTTAATTGCTTGCTGTACCTGCATGTTACCTTACAGTGATTCGTATACAAGGACACCCAGGTCCCTCTGAACACCAACATTTCCCAATCTCTCACCATTTAAAAAGTACTCTGCTTTTCTATTTTTCCTACCAAAGTGGATAACTTCACATTTCTCCACATTATATTCCATTTGCCATGTTCTTGCCCACTCACTTAGCCTGTCTATATCCCCTTGAAGTCTTTTTGCATCCTCCGCAAAACTTACATTCCCACCCAGCTTTGTATCATCAGCAAACTTGGATATATTACATTTGGTCCCCTCATCCAGATAATAGACTAATGAATAAGGTCAGAGCATGCGGAGTCAGGGGACAAGTAGCAGAATGTATAGCTAGCTGTCTGCAAGACAGAAAGCAGAGAGTAGGGGTAAAGGGTAGCTATTCAGAGTGGCAGAAGGTGGGAAGTGGGGTCCCACAGGATTAGTGCTGGAACCACTGTTGTTCACAATTTATATTAACGATTTAAACTTTGGAATCAAAAACACAATTTCTAAATTTGTGGATGACACCAAATTGGGAGGGATGGTCAACACTGAGGAGGACTGCAATAAACTTGCAAGAAGACATTAATAAACTTGCAGAATAGGCATATCATTGGCAAATTAATTTAAACATAGATAAGTGTGAGCTATTACATTTTGGTAAGAAAAATAAGGAGGTCACATATTGGAAAATACGAATCTAAATAGGGTAGAGGAGCAAAGAAATCTGGGAGTACAAATACACAAATCACTAAAAGTTGTGACGCAGGTTAATAAGGCCATAACAAAAGCAAACCAAGCACTAGGGTTTATTTCTAGAGGGATTGAATTGAAAAGTAGAGAAGTTATGCTAAACTTAGTTAGACCACACTTAGAGTACTGTGTATACTTCTGGTCAGCATATTATAAAAAGGATATAGAGGCACTGGAGAGGGTGTAAAAAATATTTACAAGGATGATACCAGATTTGCAAGGTTATACCTATCAGGAAAAGATGAACAGGCTGGGTTTCTTTTCTCTTGAATAGAGAAGGCTAAGGGGTGACCTAATAGAGGTCTTTAAAATCATGAAAGGTTTTGATAGAGTAGACACAGAGAGAGTGTTTCCACTTGTGGGGAAGAGCAAAACTAGGGGCCATCAATATAAGATAATCACCAATAAATCAAATAGGGAATTCAGAAGTAGTGAGAATGTGGAACTCGCTACCTCAGGGAATGGTTAAGGCGAATAGTTTAGATGCATTTAAGGGGAAGTTAGATAAGTATATGAGGGAGAAGGGAATACAGGGTTATGCTGATAGAGTTAGATGAGGAAGGATAGAAGGAGGCTCGAGTGGAACATAAACGCCGACATGGATTGGTTTGGCCGAATGGCCTGTTTCTGTGCTCTATATCCTATGTAATCTAAATTTATAGCTGAAATTACGTGTATCTACACTTAAATCCCCAAAGATGTAATTGTGCTACAGAAGAAATAAAATCCAAATATCGCTGTAGAAGGAAAATAAAAATGTAAAAAGTGAAGAAACAAATGGGTATGTTTTGTTTCTTGGACTGTTAGTTTTCCTACTTTATCAGTTTATTGAGGCTAACATTCTTCCATGTGAAAAATTGCTGGGAGTAATCTTTCACTCGTTTGACAGTAATTTTAACATCAGAAACCTAACCAATTCCACTTACATCTGATGCCAGTTTCACAGTTCTGAAGTGGCCTCTTAACTAGTATATATGTCCTCCAGATATGTTAAGTCAGCTGCAGACAGTGCAAATCTCAGGGCTACTATATCTCAACCATGGACAAGAAAAACTTGGTTTCTGAATATGTCTCTATCCAGATTATTAGATGCTGTCTTAAGAGGGTAGAAGCTCTTCAGTTCAGTGTTAATATCTAAAAGGCTAGGTGCCAATGTATGTGGCATTAGGTTGCCAAAAGGGTAAATGCTGTGTTCCCAAAATCTGGACCATGAATGAGATCAGGGAGAAGTTCAATAACTTGCGCAAAAGCTCAAAGATAAGCTAATGCTGCTACGCAAATGAAAGTTAAAAGGGCAGGTATGGCTTATGAGATCTTCAATGGCAAGCTGCTTGCATTTTGGTGGCTGAAATCAGGAATTTGCTGTAGTGGAAAACACAGGTGGACAATCGTGTTATGAAATGATAGGGTGCAGTACAGCGATGTACCAAAGGTCAACCAGGTTTTATGTACTTTTTATGAGTGCTTAAATAATACAAATGTATATCAGAGCACTATAATGGTGATGGTGTTTTTGGGAATTGAATATTTTTGGATTAACATAGTTTTGTGTCGGTGTGTTTTTTTATTTCTGTTACATACTTGAACTATTTTTCCTCCTATTTCTCTCATACTTTTTGTAAGAAAGAGGATCGTAGTTGTCAGCACCACTCACATTTTTAATACAATTTTTGATGGTAAAGAAGTAGGAGTACGGCAGGAACAATGAGGGAAGACGACCAAATGGGGATGACCTGAGGCCCGACAGATTAGTGTTTCTAATAAAACTTAGGTGCAGTGCACAGAAACAGATCTGAGAAACAGTAAACATACTTTAGAGAGAGAAAGACACACTCCCAACTTAGCTCGCGCTAAATATTTTCTTAGCCTGACAATATTTCTGGGATGTAGAAAATTGATGTGTAGTATTTTAGGAATGCTAATTATAATGAATGCTTTGATAATTTTGTGTACATTTCAAATACCTAAAGTTTTATGGAGTGAAATGGAATGTTTTAAATGTCTAGTTAAATATAGTTTGTAGCAACTTCATAATCTCCAGTTTAAAATGTGTGTTGCACCATACAATGGTTAACCAACAGGAAGAGAAAGGCAGTCTTTTTGTTAAAGTTTTGTTTCTTTTCCGACTCATGTCGCCTGTGATTATGAGGATATGCAACTAGTTTACTCTCGGGGGAGCGGGAGATGCAGGGGGAGATGCAGTTGGCTTCCTATCAGTGTCCCTTTACCTCCAAAATCTAAGGTAAAATCCAGCACAAACAATTATATGAAACTTTTCTTTCTTCAGTCTCAAGCCAATTTATATTGAGTGCAAATCTACTATACAAAAATTGTCCATAATTTGGCACTATGTTGGAAATAAAGGCCGGAATCTTTACCTGAGCATCGGGGCAGGTGCTTGCGGGCCGCGTAGCAGGTCGCCATTCCGAACTTTTCAACAGCATTCCGAACTTTTCAACAGCGTTCTGCACTGTGCGTTTAACTCAGTTGATGCAATTGAAAGAGTCATGACTCTGTTTCCCGGCCCAATTAAATGGAGCGGATCTGATGATGTCACCAATGACTCATTTTCAGCTATTTAAAGCATCCTTGCACACATCTCATTTGAAGGTTGCTGTAGGGGAGATCAAGATGTTTGGAAGAGCTACAAATTGCTGCATAATATTGAGATTTCTGTGGGTCAGGGAGTCAGAGCACGCAGGGAGGTCCTCTTCCCTGCGGATGGCCGCAAAAGACCAACCAAAGACACTAAGAGGGCATTGCTAGAGATCGCAGAGGAGGTCAGCAGCAGGGATGTGGTGAGGCGTATGTGGATCCAGTGCCGCAAAATGATCTCATGAAGTCAGGAAAGGTGAGTGCAATACCACATTCACCTACATCCTGAAGTGCCTATCGCCCCAACCCCATCACTCTGCCTTCCCAAGCCTACTCCTGCACATCACTCCTCACACCAACCTACCTTGCAGGTGCACCCATCCCTCTCTGTCTATGCACCTACTCACCCCCCTATCTGAATAACCACCACTGACACTCACCCTCATCCTAATGCAATTATAGCAAGTAACACCACAGAAGGAGGCCATTTAGCAATGTGACGCCACTCCCTCATAGTCACCCTCTACAGATGTAGCCTATCCATTCCTTACACTTATTCCATCACTCGCACTTAAAGTTCCCTTCTTTCCCTCCTTTCAGGAGAAGAGAGCCCAGAACAACAGGGAGAGGCAGAGAACCAGAGGTGGCCCTCCAATATTCACAAATTTGACTCCAGCAGAGGAGGAGGCGCTAAAATTCTCTGGAGTTGCAGAGCTGCTGGCGGTGGGAGATGGAGAGAGGGGGATCTCCCAGAAACCTGGTGACAGAATTAATATCATACAGCCACATGGCATACAACAGTCACTCATGGTGACTGATGTCAGCAGCCAGTGAAATGTCATCATGTGCATAATGGTAACGTTACACATTCTTATTATAAGACTTCTAATTCATCTCTTTACGCTCTCACAGGTCCATCAAGTGCCACCCCCATCCCCACCCCCCTACCAACTGTCCAGCCGGAGGAGGAAGTCGACTCCTCAGAGGAAGCTGCAGTCTCTGAGGGTGCACCGTCACCAGACCCATGCACACCCAGCACCAGCGCAGATAAGCGTGCCTCAGTGGGTCCTGTGCAAGTCACCTGGTGTCTCACACATCACAATTGAGCAAGAGCAGATGGTGGAGACAGGGACAGCAGTGGAGAGTCTTTGCCAGAGGGCGCAGGATGCTCCAAGCTCTGCTGAGCTGCATGCAGATGCTGAACCTCGGGGTCCATCAAGAAAGAGGTTGATCTTGGAGGAGCAGCAACAATTGCATGAGGCTCTGGCAGCTTTTACAGCCGTGATGTGTGTGACTGTACAGAGATTGGAGGAGTCTAGAACCAGAGGTCACAGTCTCAGAATAAGGGGTCGGCCATTTAGGACTGAGATGAGGAGAAATGTCTTCACTCAGAGGATGGTGAATCTTCGGAATTTTCTACCCCAGAGGGTTGTGGAGGCTCAGTCGTTGAGTATATTCAAGACAGAGATCGATAGATTTTTGGATATTAAGGGAATCAAGGGATATGGGAATAGTGCAGGAAATTGGAGATGAGGTAGAAGATCAGCCATGATTTTATTGAATGGCGGAGCAGACTCGAAGGGCCAAATGGCCTACTCCTGCTCCTATTTCTTATGTTCTTATGAGCACCACCATCTTGCAGTCGATGGTGACGATGTGCTGTTCCATGGAAAGGATGGCCACCTGCATGGAGCAGCAAATGTGCCAGTCCAACGAGAACATACTTGCTGTGAACAACAGATTGCAGACACTCATTGACCTCATCTCGAGGAGGGATATTAATGTAGATTTGAGCCTTCATTGCCCCACTGAATTGCAGCAAGGTGCTATCCAGCTCCTTGCTAGCAGGGAAGTGTGGGTGGCCCATGAGAGGGATGATGGTGACAGGGGACATGGAAGTGGGGGCTCTGCCCAAAGTGCTCCCACTTCTCCCCCATTGCCTCCCCCTCAGTCAGAGCCCCACATGCTGCCTCAGATCCTGATTGCCAAATCTTCCTCCTGCGCAGTTGCAGGAGGAGCAGACTTTGGCAGGGCCCTCACAGACTCCAAAACCCAGAGGATGTCTGTCAAAACTGTCAAAGCAGTCAGAGCAGGGAAATGAGCAGTACCTCTGCTGAAGCCACAGGGGTTGCAACTTGTAAAACCATGTGTAAACAAAAAAGGACACAATCCTAGATGCACAAGGGTATGCACATAGGTGTATGAAAAAATGTTAATGTTAAGTTTCAGTTATATTTATGACCCACATAAATTTATTTCTTTGCACAACTTTCCCGTCTTGTCCATTTTTGCTGCTACCTGGGAAGTGGCCTTGTCACTTGGAGTGAATGGTGACATAACCTCGAGCAATGGGGGTTTGGGTGACGGGAATGGCTTGGTCATTGTAGGACTGCTTTGTGGTGTTGCTAGGTTGAGGGTGGGGAGAGTTGGTACATCATCTGGGAGCCAGATGGATGCACTGGTGCAAGTTAAGTAAACCTCAGGTTCTTCCTCCTCCTCCTCATGTTCCACCTGTTCCTCCTCCTTCTCCTCCTCCGAAGAGGCTGTGCGCTCTGCACCTTGCTCCTCCTGCAGCTCCAATCCTCACTGCTGCGCTGTGTTGTGCAGCGCGCAGCAAACGACGATGATTCTGGAGATCCTGGCTGGTGCATACTGAAGGGCTCCTCCAGATCTGTCAAGGCATCTGAATCGCATCTTCAGCATGCCGATTGCTTGCTCTATGACACATCTAGTGGGCATGTGGCTGTCATTATAACACTCCTCGGCCTCATTGCTTGGCCTCCTCAAGGGTGTCATCAGCCACGTCTTCAGTGGATAGCCCTTGTCTCCAAGCAGCCAGCTGGTACGTCTGTTTGGAGGTGCGAAGAGCTGAGGGAGGGTGGACTGGCGCAGCACAAAAGAGTCATGACAGCTGCCAGGGAATCTGGTGCACACATGCATGATGATCTTTTTGTTGTTGCAGACAAGCTGCACATTGAGGGAGTGGAAGCCCTTGCGGTTCACAATCACACCCGGGTGACCTGGGAGTGCCTTGATAGCCACATGTGTGCAGTCGATGATGCCCTGCATCTGTGGGAAGTCAGGCAGAGCCACAAAGCTGAGTGCCCGCTCAGTAACACTGGCCTCATCAGTGGCAAAGTTTATGTAATTGGCTGACTTGTGAAACATGGCATCAGTCACCTGGATGATGCATCTGTGGGCGGCCGACTGCGAGATCCTGGAAATGTCTGCTGCAGATCCCTGGAAGGAGCCTGAGGTGAAGAAGTTGAGGGTGGTTGTGACTTTGATAGTCACTGGTAAGGCATGTCCACCAGGTCCTCTGGGCAGCAGGTCTTGTTCCAGCAAGCTACAAATGTCTGCGACGACCTCGCACGATAGCCTGAGCCAACACAAATAGCTCAACAAGCCAGGGAAGGGGCACCCAGGGTCTCGCACACAGCACTCCAGCTTTGTGCAGGGCATCAACACTGCAAGAGTGGTCCTCTACCCACAGGAGTCAGGAGCCCCTCCAGAAAGAACGATGTGGGACCAGATCACCGAGGCCATCATTGCCAGCAATGTCACCCCCACGACCTGGCTCCAGTGCCCAAAGAAGCTTCATGACCTCAGATTAGTGGTCAAGGTCAGTGAATGCATCCTCAAAAGCTGCCTCCTACCAGCTGCACCACTAGCCTCACACACTACTCATTGCACGACCCCCTCCCCCCCCCCCCGCCACCGCCATACATCACTCAACTACCAACAATCTGTACCAAACACGAGGCACACCTTCCATTCCAAGCTTCACCTCACCCCCTTGGAGAAGACGGTGCTGGCCATTCTTGGCAGGGGCATGGCAGCACCATTGGCCAGTGGCAGGGCTGAAAAGATACAAGATGCTGGGATCCTCATACGTTATCCTCCTTCTCACATCCCACTTCCCCCTCATCCCACAGTCTCTTGATTTACAAGGTGCGCATGGTGTAAGCATCCATCTTTTACTTTCCCACCCTCCCCGCATCACAACTCTACCCTTGTGCCTTCCTCATTTCACACAACCAAGAAATCCAGCCTGCCCAGCCAATGGTTGATCAAGAAGAGGGACAGGAGAGTGAAGAAGAAGAAGAAACACCATCACTCGATTTGACACTCTCAGCCACCAGCTCCTAGAGTTCGTCCTGCAAGGCCATCTGCAGTGTCCCCCACTGAAAGTCAGCAGCCTTCCACCAACTATGCTGCAGCCACTGAGGTAACACTGCATGACATCAGTAGGATAGGCAAAGGCACACAAGACAGTCACTGAGGGAATGCACATGAGTGATTAGTTGATTTCTTGCTATCATATTGGATGGATAGATGCATAAAGTTGGATTGGAAAGGTTGCTTTGTGGTGGCTTTTATTTCAGCATTGTGGCCAAGAGGACGCTGTGATGGTCAGTAACAGAGGGAAGGTAAGATGTGGGACAAATGTTGAAAGGGGAATTGGGGTTGTGGTCACTTGTACCGCGGGCGGATGTTTCCGTCTCAGATATCCCGGCCAGAAATAGGCTGTCTGGGTTGTATCCTTCCTTCCGCTTCCTCCTCTTCTGCATCTTCCTCTTCTCTCTGCGAGCGGATGCTAGAAATCTGAAATAAAAGCAGAAAATCTCAAAATACTCAGCAGCTCAGGCAGCATCTCGACCTGAGACGTGAACTCTGTTTCCCTCTCCACGGATGCTACTTGACCTGCTGAGTATTTCCAGCATTTTCTGTCTGATCAGAGGCCTTCCTTTACCATCCGAAGCCTTGCAAGCGTCCAGCAGCATTCCCTGCACACTTTAAAAACTTTTCGTATCTATTGCACCAAGCCACTACTTCAATAAAATATTTAAAAAACCAGTCCAAAAGCTTAAATCCAAACTTACCTGAAAGATGTGGGTGTTCCTTTAAAAAGTGCTGGCAGCATCTCTGCAGGTCTGCTTCATACACACTTTTGTGAGCATGCTTAGGACCCAGCAGTAAACTCAGCGATAAGGTCGAAGTTTGCAGACAAGGCGTCAAGTTGGCATTGCAGGCCGATTGACGTCATGCTCTGCTGATTTACATTTCTAGGGCCAACGACAGCCCTATGGCCCTTACCAAAATGGGTCCCACGCCAGAGGCAGCGGAAGTGAGGCTGCCGCCTTTTTTTTTCCTGAAACGGGCCTTTTCTAGGCCTTTGTTCAATGCTCAGCTACCACTTGAGTGTTAGTTTCATCCAGAGTAAAGTGTTAAATTTCCAGAGTTAAATTTTCAGACCCCTTATGGCTTGTGTAGACAAGCCCATGGAATGTTTCTGCAGAATAGTGAGCTACATCACAGCAAATAAAACTCTTTTCAGTCATATCCCTGTGAGTTTTTGAAGATGAGTCATCCAACGCCCCGAGCTAGAACCGTTTCTCCCCCGTTTTTTCTCCCTTATCTAAAAGGCAGGCTCTGCAGCTAATGTTGACAGTATGAAACATTGTCATTTTGTGTTTTATATTGCTTGATATGGTGTGTTGGCCTTGAGGCAGTAATTGAGAGATAGAAAGTGAACAATGTAATCTAACAGCACATTCAGCTGAAATGATACAGTATACTGCACCTGTCTAGACTTCTTAAGACTAAACTTGAGTTGTAATTAGTTTGGAGCTGTAGTCTTATTTTGCAGTCACCAAAAAAAAATTGTTGGATAAACAGACTGCAATTTCTCACTGAAATTCAGATTTAAAGGCATTTATTTTCCTTGTTGGAACTTTTGTCTTCTGTGCTGAATGTAGTTCACTTGAAACTGGTAATGGCATCCATCCCATGTCAGGAAGTTTGTGCAGAAATTCATTGCCGTTGGCTTTTTTTGAAAGGGTGTGGGGGTTGGGATGGGGGGTGGTTTGGTGAAGAGAACAGGAGCCCATGTGGTCACATGAATTATTCATCATTCTGTTTTTTCAGGCACAGTGATAGTAGACAGTGTTGTGTTTTGAGACCCAACTGTTCTGCAGCATATAGAGGGCTGATAAGATTACTTTCAGATAAGTGTTACTGACAGCCCAGACCTTGACAGTTCTGCCAAGCTTCCAGGGATATCATTCATCAGTACTTTCCGTTGCTGGTGAGCCATGTTTAGAAATCGGCACTTTCAGTGAAACTTTCAAGGAGTTTAAGAGCATTGTCTTGTGAATTGAATAATCACGATTAAGGAAAACATATTCTCTCATCATCTTCTAATCATTTAAACTGACAACAGAACTGATTTATACTATTTTTATACGAGATTTTGGCGTGAAGCCAGAAAATGGGGCAAGTCTAACGATCAAAAGCATTTGATTGGTGAACTGCACGAAGGCATTTGCCAGCAGAACTCCATAGGAATGTGGGACTGGATAACTTAGAGTTAAAGATAGAGACTGTGTGCATATAGTAGCCTGAGCCAGGTTCTAAATTCAGCAGTCTGTTCAGCTTTCCAACAGGCTGTTATCAAAAGTGCCTTCAGCTCTCGGTATTAAGACCAAAAGATTCTTGTAAAAACTTTTAAGTCTCTATATTCAACCAGAATACTTATGAAGACAGAATGGTGTACACAACAGAGTAAGTTTCTGTTTAAAGTTAACTCCTTTTTGATTGTTCATTGATCCTTTTGCTACGTTGTGTTTCTCTGGTATTTAAATATTTTTCTATTTTAAAAAGCTTCAATTAAAAGTATTACAAATGCTGTTTAGTACCTCCTTTAGCACACGTTTTAAATGGGGTTGTTTTATATATTAGCTTTTCAAAACATTTTCTCCGTGCTGCAGATGTTCTTAAATGGAAATTCCCCTTGCTTTACTCTCTTGAAAGTGTGGCATAATGACTATAAATGGTGCTTCTAAACTTACTGTACCTAATAGATTACTGTCAATAGAATGAGAACTTAAAACGGTCTCCTTTGTCACTTTCAGACTATATATTTATACATCTAATTACTATAGTAAAGGTAAACAAACAAATATTGCTGGCTGTCAGATAGTCAGTAACAGTTCTAGTATATTAGATCTTCTCTTCCTTTTTAGAGATCCATGCAAAGTGTGTTTATAGACAAGGGTGTGTTACAGAAACTATGGGGGGAATTTTAATCTCCCTGTGACGGGCTGGAGAGGGTCGGGGTGTTAAAAATAAAGAATCGTGTAACTCGACGCCAACCCGCCACGCAACGCGCCTGCCACCATTTTTACGGAGACGCGTTGCGTGGCATGTCTGTGTCCCACTCTTGAGGCAGGTCACCTCATTATAATATTTCAATCAGGCTCCCACAGTGCAGTTGGGAGCCTGATTTAAATTTAATGCTGGCCGGCTAGGATTCCCAAGGCACGCAAATCAGCAGCAAAATGGAGACGGTAACAACTGGATCAAGCAGGTAAGTGCTTTTGATAGCACTGCTTGTGAGCCAGAAGAAGCAGGAGTGCTCCCCCGGCCCCTCAAGCAAATCTTCTACTTCAACCCCCTTACATCCCTGGCATAGGGCCTTCTAAAGTCCCCAAACCTTCACTAGAGTAAGGTAATCAGTTCTGGAGACAATCGATTAGCTTCTCTAGTCGGAGTGGCTCTAATAGGAGCCGAAGAGTTTAAAAAAAATTTCTTTGGTCCCATTTGAGTCTCTGGAAGACTCTGCCTTCGAAGGATAGATTGGCTTAGGCCTGTCGCAGCTATGCACATGGCCCTGTCCCTGGAATTTGAGGGCTGAATCTTAACTCCCAAAAACGGGTGGGTTGGGGTCAGGTCAGAGGTTAAAATTCAGAAAATCTGAAACAGGAAGCCAACCCACCTCAAACCCGCACACTTCCGGTTTTAACAGAGGCGGGCCGAGGGCGGGCGACCAATCCGCTCACGGGAGGCGTGTTGGTCATTTAAATATTATAATGAGGCTACGTGCCTTCATTTTAACAGTCATTCTATTTTTAACTCATGTCAGCTGGGTTTCCCAGGACTCGGGCAACCCGGCAGGCGAAAGGAGGCGAGAAGGGTTGAATCCATGAGGTAAGTACCTTTACTACAACTCAATTGAGTTGTAGCTATTAAAAATTATTTTGTTTATTTAAGTTAAGTTCCTTTCATTTCTAGCTTTGACTGCACTTTATATGCACTTGCT
Source organism: Squalus acanthias (assembly GCA_030390025.1). Classification (NCBI taxonomy): domain Eukaryota; kingdom Metazoa; phylum Chordata; class Chondrichthyes; order Squaliformes; family Squalidae; genus Squalus; species Squalus acanthias. The sequence continues at coordinate 61,608,688 of CM059432.1, forward strand.
TAATTTAGAATCTTATTAGCACTTTTTGCTCACAAGAACTTCAGGAGTATCTGGTATCCATGATGGAACTTGACCATTTGCTTTTGGCCTAATCATTGTAAAAGTAAATGGTTAAAGCAGGTAACACAGCACGTCTCCATTGAGAAAATCCAGCCCATGGTTATAGTGGAAGGTGATCCCACTACTAAGCCTGCCTTTAGCTTTTTTAATTCTGGCACGCATAAAATTCTAGGGTTTTTGAAAGTCGAAAGTGCAAAGATGACTCTTCACTTTCTCATCACTTTAATGGAAAGGGGTATAGTGGTCATAGGAATGCGTAACTTTTATTTCGAAGGTCATGAGTTTGATTCGCATGGCCACTGGTCGCTGCAAGTTGCATGCTTCAATTAGGCAAATTCTACAATTCTTAAGAATAAATCATTCATAAACCTAATCCCATCCAAAACTCTGCTGCCTGGATCCCAACTCGCACCAAGTCCTGTTCACCCATCACCCCTGTGCTCGTTGACCTACATTGGCTCCCGGTTGAGCAACACATCGATTTAAAATTCTCATCCTTGTTTACAAATCCCTCCATAGCCTCACCCCTCCCTATCTCTGTAACTTCCTGTAGCCCTACAACCCTCTGAGATCTTGGTGCTCCTCCAATTCTAGCCTCTTGCACATCCCCAATTTTAACCGCTCCACAATTGGCGGCCATGCCTTCAGCTGCCGAGGCCCTAAACTCTGGAATTCCCCTAAGCCTCTCCACCTCTCTACCTCTCTTTCCTCCTTTAAGACGCTCCTTAAAACATACCTCTTTGACCGTCAAAATATCTCCTTATGTGGCTCAGTGTTAAATTACAGCAATTCGCCAAGGCTCCTTCAACAGCACCTCCAAAACCCTCGACCTTTAACATCTAGAAGGACAGGGGCAGCAGGCACATGGGAACACCACGACTTCCAAGTTCCCCTCCAAGGCACACACCATCCTGACATGGAAATATATTGCCATTCCTTCATCGTCGCTGGATCAAAATCCTGGAACTCCCTCCCTAACAGCACTATGGGAGTACCTTCACCACACGGACTGCAGCAGTTCAAGAAGGCGGCTCACCACCACCTTCTCAAGGACAGTTCGGGATGGGCAATAAATGCTGGCCTTGCCAGCAACGCCCACATCCCAGGAATGAATAAAAAAAATGTAGATGCAAGCTTGGACTGGAAATGTAGCACTTAAAGGATACAAATTCAAAATTATGAGTGTGTAGCAAGATTAGAAGAATTTTTGAGGGAGATATGTGGAGCCCACTCCCAGTAAAAGCAGCTTCTGCTTTATAAACACAAATAAATTTGGGTGGCCCTTGATGATATTGTGCTGCAAAAACCATGAATATGATTTTTGTGGAAAGCAGCTAGTTGAGAATGAATAAACATGGATTTTCCTACCAGAAACAGTGGTAAAAGTGCGTTTATTCATTCACAAATGGATAAATAGTTGAAAAAGAAGAGTATGAGGAAAGGGCAAGAAATTGGATATCTCTTTGTGATGGTGTGATGGCCCAAATGGCCTCTTTCAGTGTTGTAAAATTTTAAGATTGTAACGTGGAGTTAGTATTAAGTATTCAAAGATTTTGTGTTATGTAGTTGGGTAAGATTACAGAAAACAATATATACTGTGATATTTAATATATTGTCATATAAGTACATATAATAAACTGCAATTTTACTTTGTGTTCAAATCCCTTCCATGGCCTTGCCCCGCCCTATCTCTGTAACCTCCTCCAACCCTACAACCATCCGAGAACTCTGCGTTCCCTCACTTGCAGTCTCTTGTGCATCTGCAATTTCCTTTGCCCCATCATTGGCAGCCGTGCCTTTAACTGTCTAGGCCCTAAGCTTTGGAATTCCCTCCCTAAACCACTCCCCTCTCCACCTCTCTCTCCTTTAAGATGCTCCTTAAAACCTACTTCTTTGACCAAGCTTTTGGTCATCTGTCCTAATATCTCTTTGTGTGGCTCGGTGTCGAATTTTGTTTTATAACGCTCCTGTGAAACTTCTTGGGATGTTTTACTACGTTAAAGATGCTATATAAATGTAAGTTGGTGTTGTTTATTGACCACAGATAATTTATTTGTAAACCTACAGCAATTATATACTAAACACCTTTAAAGCAACTCTATTGACCACCTGCTGCATTGCAATTATTAAAGATATCATAAATATTTAGCTCTACTACTTTCTTAATAGTATGTGTGTAGAAGAGTAATTTCATCAACTAAGAAACTACAGCATGCTCTTGAAAAATATTTTTGAACTGATTTAAAACCATTCACACCTCCCAACTGCAGGACCACACCATAAAACGATTACAATAACTAACTAAATGCTAATGAACAAAAATCTTCATCTTACACTAAGTAAGTGATGGAAGGATGTGGTTTAATGTTTGTAACCTGATCTCAGGTTTTAGATGATTGATATAATCTGCTTGAGCTTTGCTGTTTCAATCTACAATGTCATCGGAACTCTATTGGATTCTAGCCTGTAATCGCTCCTTGCTGCCTATTTGCTATATATAATACTGCGGTTTGTTGCATGGTGTTCTCAACATATTTAATTTGGTGATTAATGCAATATTATTAGTACCTGTAGTAAAACTGAATTTACAGGATATTTATTGCCCCATGTTTAAGTTAGGAGCTTTGAATCCCTGAGTAGCCCAGTCCATTTGACAGGTTGAGTTTCAGCAGCTCATGAGGCTACAGGATGGAGTCCTGTACGAAGGTGAGGCATTCTTTTTCAGTGAGGTGATAGAAGGAAAGTAGGACTTAGACCAGTTCTTCCCTCACCACTTAACTGCCACTCCTTGGGTTAATGCTTACTGACACCCTTCTCATTTTCCTCTGTTATTGGTGTCCCTCCCATTCAAAGCTGGCCACGGGAGACAAACACAGGATGGAAAGTTGCCTACATAATACACGTCTTCATCATGTTGAGGATTGCCTTCTCAAGTGCTCTCCTCCACCCTTGACAATTAACCTTAAACTTCAATTAATCCAAAACTCTAAGGCTCAAATCCTTTCAAGCACCAAATTCCTCCTGTCCTTAGTAAGCTGTACTTGCTTCCTGTTTCCCAATGTATTAATTTCAAGGTCCTTATCTATAAATTACTCCATGACCTTGACCCTTCCTTGCTGAGTGATCTCCACTTAAATGTCCCAGCAAGCACCTTCCACTCTTCTGACTCTAGATTTTTTTGCTGCTCCCTCCACTTTACCATCGATAGCTGATTTTTCAGTCACTATGCCCTTGCTCTCTGGTACGTCCCTAAATCACCCCATCTTACCACTTCTCTCATTTACTTCAAACATTTGTTAAAGACGGATAATGCTTTCTACACCTCCCCCCCCCACCCCCAATTCAATCTGTCTCACCCCCTGCTTGGGGTACAGCTTTCTCCTCATTGATAAATGCATTGACACGTTTCTCTGATCTAAGTGGTACTTTACAAATCTAAGTTGTTATTGTTTTTGTCTACCCCAGGCAATAATCATAGAAGTTGTTCTTTAAGCTCTTACTGTACTTCAAATAAAGTGCGGTAATTCTACCTCAGATTTCGATTTGGAACCATGCACTGCAAAAAATGCATTTTGTTTATTTCATAAAATTAAGGAAAACAAAGTTTAAGAAACTCTTTCAAGCAGTAAATTGGTATATTTTAATTTATGGTAAATGTTGAATTTTAAGTTTGTTTTAAACTGTTTACGGTAGTTTTGCCCTAGTTGACATTCATATACCCTATATACTATTAAAAAAATTGCTTTTACTTCTTCTTCTGACCTGCTGATTGGCCCCTTTGACCAATGTTGCCTTCTGGTGATCAGCTTGGTCAGTGGGAATCATGTGCCCCCCGCTACATTATGCTTGATTTGGTCCATGAAATATGACTCATGGTGAATCGCTAGATTTTGTTTTCCAATAATGGTAGCTGGTCTTTCTTCTCATCTTTTTCTAGCCCCATTCCTGCTTTATCCTTACCAGCCTGAGCTGCAGGTGCCCCCTAAAGAGACAAGAGTGTCCATCTCACTCCACCTGGCTTCTTGCCACTAGCTCTGAGTGCCCCTGGTCTAGGGAATAGGGCCTTGAGTGGTGAAATGGTGAGCAATGGGATGCAGGTGTATTAGTTAATGGGAATGTAGCTGGAATATGGAAAAGGATGACCCAGGCCAGAAATAGAGCCAGAATATTTACTGTGAGGACTGGGAGCAGAGCTGGAGCACTTGGCCAGGCTCATCTGGGCTGGGAGCCTAATGGAAAGAAAGAATAAAACACTAATTAGAACTGGTTTTAGGCTCTTTTTTCCTTTTCTTGCTGGAGCTGCAACAAACCTCAAACAACAGCTTCCACACATCAACAGGGAGGAAATAAATAATGAATGCATCTCGGGGGAAATAAATAGTAAAACACTTGCTAATTTTAAATAGAATTACTCATGGTTTAATATTTCCATTGCCAAATACCCAGGGTCACCTCTTTCTTTTCTTTTCTGATTCTCGAATCAAATTACTGCAGACTGAAATCTGAAACCTAACAATTAAATTTTTCAAGCTTTTTTTTTGCTATTTGTACCAATCTACAGAAAGAAACAAGCCCAAGTTTAATAATTTGTTATAAACTTCAACCATGGGAAAATTATGAATATATTACAATAAAATTATATAGATTCTCAGATTTAAAAATAACAGTAGCTACAGGGTAATGCAAATGTTTTTATTATTTATTCAATATAATTTACAAATAGTTTGAAAAACAAACCAGGGTGCAGGCGATGCTACTAAATTCTACTCTTCAAATATTGTCAGCATATTTCACATGCTTTTGATACTTTTTGAATTTATGAACCATGGTGAGAAATATTATACGGAATCAACAGTAAAAGAAAAGGTGTGTGATAATAGAAGCAGTTCACTGCAAATGTAAAGAATGCAAAACAAGTTTAGAAAAATAAAGTCTAATGTACAAAGGATTTACTTCAACTTCATGGTTTAACTGATAAGTACACCCTACAGGAAATATAACTAGCTGATTTTCCTAGCTTTTAATTTGATATTTTAATTCCACCTCCCCCCGGCAATTTTCTCTCCTGAAGTATGAGGCTCATGCTTGGGTAAGGTTTAATGAATGCCAGCAACCCTCCCAATTAGCTTTACCCAATTTGTGCAACTAAAATTAATACCGTTTGGGATCTTTCTGGGACCAGGAACTATAACATTGGCAATTATAGCAAAGGACATATTTTAATATTGAATAAGGCAAACTAAGCCTTGATTATTTCTCGTAAGGTGATCAATGAGTGGTAATTTTAACTTTCGGTGATGGCAAAAAACAAGCGATCGGATCGGCCACTTGTTATACACACTGCCGATTTTCCTTTCCATTGAAATCAATGCACGAATGTTGAGGTCAGTGGTACAATTCCCATTCCTGCATTGGCTGACACCAATTTAGCTCAAACCAGGGACCTTCCTAATATGTATGGACCAGAAGCACACCACATAATGTACTTACTCAGTAAGTCACTGTTTAAACTTTTTGTTAATTAAAGTTTTAGGTGTGTTCAGGAAACTTGAGGTTAAACACTCCCATGTATTTTTTGGATGGAAAATGAAATGCTTGTTTTTTTTTTTGCTGATGCATGTATCATTACAGTACCATGCTGCAACCTTATCCAGTCTGCCCAACTCAATTATTACCATTTGGGATTCTTCTGGGACCAGGACAGATGGCATATTTTAGGATTGAATAAGGAAGTCTGAGTCCTGTCTGTTTCTGGGTAGAAAAGCTGTTAGGTGTGTTGGGATCTTCAAGAAAGCTGGTTCCCCAGAGAAAGTGGGAAAATTGCTAACTATAGTATAAGTGATGCACACATTTTATTACCTTTCAGTGTTATTTCAAGTTTACTAGGGCTGCTTTAAAATTTGAATAAACAAAAAAATTAGAATAGGCTTTTAAAGTGACTCAAGTGAGTAAATGGACCATGTGAACATATCAGGAAGGTCCATGGTTTTGAATGCTTTTGTGCTGGGTTAGCGTCAGCTATTGTTGTTATGGGGTACTTAAAAGATCCTGTGGCACTATTCAAAGAAAAGCCAGGAGTTCTCATAGTTTTTCAGCCAACATTCCTCCTTCAACTAACATTGTTCCCTCAATTAACCCCAACAACAAAAACCCAAGGAGGGCCCATCAGCAGTGTCTGTTGAGGTAACTACATGCTCCATGGTTGACTGCAGCCTTACAGTAGAGGTTACTGTATATTGAGATAGAAGTCAGGAGTAGAAAGCCTAATTTTGTACTTCTTATCCCAGGAATGCTGAAGCCAATTTTAGTATTCCCATTCCATTTCCCACCTAAGTTTAGTTAACTTAGCACAGATCGAACCTGTGATCTCTTCAGTCTGTATGGCTCAGCTACTTATTGGAAAAAAATCATTGAGCCATTGGAGGAGCCATAGTTACAATTTGTATCGAAATTCTGGTTAAAATAAAACATTTCCATCTAACCTTCCACTCCATTTTTCTATTTGGAACCTATTTATGCCATTGAGTTCTAGTACCACAAAAAACTGTAGCAAAATCGAGCAGCAGTATTAACCAGTTAGATGAATCAGAGTAAGAGTTGTATATACAGTGAATTTGTGACTGAATACAGTATTGCAAGTGCAGCTACATACAGTGTACAGCAACTTACATTTATGTGACAATTCTTGCGTAAAAGAACATTTGAGTGCTAGAATCATAGAAGTTTACAGCACAGAAAGAGGCCCTTTGGCCCATTGTCTTTGTGTAAATTCTTGGTGACAGAAATGCAAATGCAAAACTAATCCCATTGCCCCATGATCTCCTCATAGCCCTGGAGCTTCCTCTGCTTCAAATATTTATCCAATTTTACATTAAAGGATGGAATGGACCGTTCCTTCAACCGCTCTCTAGCAAAGCATTACGTGCTCCAATAACCCTCTGTATGAAGACATTTCTTCTAATCTCTCTCCTCACTCTCTTAGTGATCATTTTAAATTGAGTGCATTGTAACATTGAGAGTTTGTAGTTAGGTGCCAAGCAGCAAGGCCATGTATGCTCCAAAATGCATGTGATTAACTGATATTTATTGTTTACTAAGTATTTTTGATGTAATTCTAGGTCAATCATAACACAGGAATGGGGTAGATGATCCAGTTCTGTAATTTATCTAGAGGACTATTTCAGCAGGAAAACAGAATTGTCTGTACGAGTCAAAGTCATCACTGCCTTGAATTTCTTTGCAACTGATTCCCTCCAGGAAGCATCTGGTGACCTTTGTCATATTACTCTGTTAGCAGCTAACCATTAAACAAAAAAAGTCACTGATGCTCTTTTCAGTTCATTTCCTTCTCAGTGGAACCAGATGTACAATGAGAGAGAGAGCTATCCTTTTCTACAGACTGGGCTATTATCTGCAAAACTTCCTCTTCGTGCAGACTCAGGGTTTTCAGTAGTTCTGCAGTTGCATTTCTCTGGTGTTGGTTATGCGTGATTTTTTTTATTTGCAGGCAGAAAACACAATGGCCTGTAATTTGCGGTCAGCGGTAAAGCAAAGGTGCTCACCGCTGACCTCGAAGAAAGTTGCCCACAGTGATCTCACGATCTCAGTGGCAAAAATTTGAGGTTTCTCGACCTGTAATTGATTGTAGCGCTGTGAATAGCAGATTCCTAGAGTGATGCAGCCATGACATCATCAAGCTGTCTAAGCAGCTAATCACATTGAAGAATTCTCACAGACAGCAAACCAGGAAATAAAAAAGTAGCTTTTATCCTCACTTTTTAAAATGTTAGCGAGCGAAATAAAGATTGGGACTTTTACATGGTGATAAGGTAGAAGCTGAAATATCGTGAACAAACTTAAAACATTTTTTTTAATTGTAATTTTTATCATAATGGCGAAATTTGACATTCCACAAATATAAAAATTCGTTTTTCAGGGCCAGAACGGTTGTTTAGCAGTCAAGAGACTGTTAAAACCCCAGTTACATCTATTCCAACAAGGATTAACATTTAATGGGGTATTTAATAACGATATTAGCACAGAATAGCTCAAGTTTTCATCAGTTCCACTTAATTCACAGATTGCCGGCTATGCGGGTGGGAGGTGGGGTGGCGGGCGCTGTTCCACCGTCCAGCAAGTGTCAGAGCAGTGAATTACTGACCGCAACTTCAGGATTTCTGCGTTTAGATGCGCATGCGCTAAATCCTGAAGTTGCGGTCTATTTCAGAGGGGTAATGACAGCGAACGCTGACAGTTCATCATCATTACCCACTGCAAAATTCCAATTTGGTCTCCAATGTTACAGGAATGTGACTGGCATGGATATTTCTTTCCCCCCATACAAGTGCATGCATCCCATGATGATGAGACCTGCAGATGCACTGTCCTGTTGCTTTAATATTTATGTTCCTTAACTCAAATTTTTGGATAATTCAAGTCTTTTTTAGCACAAAAGAACATTGATTATCAGACTGTCATTCATAACCCTCTGTTTTGCCCCCAAACATTGGAGACCAATAGGGAAGTTGCTTTATTCATTTCTTCAGTGGTGACCAATTGAGGTATGGGTTACAGAGGTTACTCATGAGGGCTATGCACTGCAGTTCAAAAGACCTTTCCTTTCCCTCCAGGTAAGCACCACAGAGGCAGAATGAGAAATATTGCATTATTTAGAAATACAAAGGCCCAGAAATTCGCCTCTCCAGCTTGCCGCGGGGGTAAGGATCGCACGCGCACTTACCTACCGCGCCTGCCGTTGTGTTTTGGGCCCACGGGAACTTCAGCTCCTGGTCCTGCTCCAAGAGCCGGCGCGCAGTGCTTGCGTGTCCCAGGGGTGTAGTTAGTGCGATGCGTCCCCTGGGATCACGTGGGCCATGGAGAGCCAATGGCAGCAGACCATCCTTCATTCATAGATTTGACAGGAGACCTGTCAAATCTGTGAATTGAAATCGGCCCCAAAAGAACAGCTAAACTTAAAATAAATGTTTTTTACAACCCATCACATTTATAAAATAACTATAGTTAAATAAATTAACCACTTTAAACAAAAATTTAAATTTTTGAAAAAATTAAAATACTTTTTAAAAGTGATAAAAATAAACTGACCTTTCTTTAAAGTATCTAAAAAAGATAAACCTGTTGAAAAATTGTTTTAATTATACTTAATTAACCACTGACCTTGTTGAAAACGGGTCCTGCGCTTCCTTTTTAATAGCGTAGTTTCTTCACTACTTACCCTCGCGTAGAAACCTGAAAAAAAATCTAAGTTTGCTGCATGCGCGCAGCCTCTACCGTGCACGCGGTTCACCTAGGAACCGCCCCCTTCACCATACCGGAAGTTCCGGTTTCCCGCGCATGCGCAGTGCATGCAGGAAACCGGCACATCGGGATGCATTACGGGTGAGTACGGACTGTGTACTCACCCGGGAAGGGCCGAATTTTTGGCCCAAACTTTGTTAAAGTCGAAAAATTAGTCAAGCCAAACACCCCAGCAAGACAAGCAGCGGGCGTTTTGGTCCACATTGTTGTCATCCCAACAGAAAGCTTTGCCACATCCCACATTTCTAAAAATAAATTGATTTCTCAAAGAAGAAAAGTTCAAAGTGATTTGAAATCAGATTCCCATTAGCCTAATATGTGCTCCAACTTGTTCCTCAAATGAGTACACTGTCAGAATAGGCATTTTGTAACTGGAGAGAGATTTTAGAGTACGTGGGCAACATTATGGTCAATCTGGATGATGGTTAAAGGGCTTGAAATCAAGAACAAAATGAAGAATTCGATTCCTTATCAATACTTGGACCTGGGTAGTACTTTTATATTGAAGGTACTCCTCTGTACTTTGTTCTTCCTGCTTAATTACATATTAAATTAAAAATAGTGACATCTGTTTGGCCTGGAGGTTTTCTCTGACTGAGTATCTTTTATGAAGAAAGGTTAGGCTAGACAATGTGTGCACATACATTGGAGGAAGAGCTAATAATACTGAGGAAAAGCAACTGATCATAGAAGGAAGAAAAAATCTAATTAAATGTATCACCAGGCATAAAACGAGTTCAAAGCATAGCAATTTAGTAGTGGGTCAGCCTGTGTAGGTGTTGGTCCCACTGCTAAATTCGTGGGGCCCATTTTTTAGGCGTCCCGGGCAGATGCCTAAAACAGACATTCGGCCCCTTGAATATGTTAGAGTGGTCTAATGCTTCTTGATGGTTCCCTTTAGAAAATTAGTCACTGATGAGTGGGGCAGGTGTTGGGCCTGTCCTGCTCAGGATTCTTCAGCAGCCCCTGTGGCTGCCAACTAAAGGTAAGTTTAAACATTTTACAAAAAATCTTCCTGTCAAGCCATGGGTACCAGGAGTGCTCCTGCAAATCCACAGGTGGCGGCATCGCCCCTCCCCCACCAGAGTTTGCTTCAATCCCTCCCCCTTCCTGATATTTACCTGAGGGTCACTGTTGGCAAGGCAGCCGGCCCTAAAACTCATCAATAGAGCTGTGTTTAGAGGCATGACCAGCGTCAGCAGCTCGCTCCGAGTATGTAGATCGATAGAAATTGGTCCTCAGGCCTCTCGGTACGGGCGCAGAGTCTGGGCTTGAAAACAGGCACAGACTAATTTCTACCCTGTTGAGTCTTTTTTTACCCCGCCAACATCACCACATCTTTGTCATTGTCAAAAATGGCATTGTCACAGGCCACTACCACTTTAGAGATTGTAAAGGTGCCACTTGGAACAGCATCCACACTAAGAACCTTGTATTTTATTATTAAATAATAAACCTTACCTTGATGCATCTTCCAGATATATGACCTATGGAAAACAGGCTGTTTCAAGTGACAGCTTCTAGACCAGGTTGTTCAAGTCAAAGTGACCCTGGATGCTTGCAACAAGTTACATGTCAGCAGAGCAAAACTAAAAACGAAAGAGAGTGGGTTATTAGATTAGAAGAAGGATCCACTGCATATGCCATCTGCAGTTTTGGGTCTTTTTTAGCCAGGAGACATGTGATTCCCAGAGTATTATTGTTCATTAAAAGTTGAAATGAGGAGTTCAAAAGACAATTAACATAAGAACATAAAAAATAGGAGCAGGAGTAGGCCATACGGCCCCTTGAGCCAGCTCCGCCATTCAATAAGATCATGGCTGATCAACTCCACTTTCCCGCCCGATCTCCATATCCCTTGATTCCCCTAGAGTCCAAAAATCAATCTATCTCAGCCTTGAATATACTCACAGACTCAGCATTCACAGCCCTCTGGGGCAGAGAATTCCAAAGATTCACAACCCTCTGAGTGAAGAAATTCCTCCTCATCTCAGTCTTAAATGGCCTACCTCTTATCCTGAGACTATGCCCCCCAGTTCTAAACACTCCAGCCAGGGGAAACAACCTCTCAGCATCTACCCTCTCAATCCCCTTCAGAATCTTGTTGTTTCAATGAGATCACCTCTCATTCTTCAAAACTCCAGAGAGTATAGGCCCACTCTACACAATCTCTCATCATAAGACAGCCCTCTCATCCCAGGAATCAATCTAGTGAACCTTTGTTGCACTGCCTCCAAGGCAAGTATAACCTTCCTTAGATAAGGAGACCAAAACTGTACACAGTATTCCAGGTGTGGTCTCACCAAGGCCCTATACAATTGTAGCATTACTTCCTTACTCTTATACTCCAACCCCCTTGCAATAAAGGCCAACATGCCATTTGCCTTCCTTATTGCTTGCTGTACCTGCATACTAGCTTTCTGTATTTCTTGCACGAGGACACCCAAATCTCTCTCAACACCAACATTTAAAAGTTTCTCACCATTTAAAAATAGTCTGTTTTTCTATTCTTCCTACCAAGTGAGTAACCTCACATTTCCCTACATTATACTCCATCTGCCACCTTACTACCCACTCACTTTGTCTATCTAGATCCCTTTGCAGACTGCTTGTGTTCTCCTCACAGCTTACTGTCCCACCTAGCTTTGTATCGTCAGTAAACTTGGATACATTACACTCGATCCCTTCATCTAGGTCATTAATATAGATTGTAAATAGCTGAGACCCCAGCACTGATCCTTGTGGCACCCCACAGCCTGCCAACCTGAAAAAGACCCATTTATCCCTACTCTCTGTTTTCTGTCCATTAACCAATCCTCTATCCATGCGACTATATTTACCCCAACCCCATGAACCCTTAACTTGTGTAATAACCTTTTATGTGGCACCTTATTGAATGCCTTTTGGAAATCCAAATATACTACATCTACTGGTTCCCCTTTATCTACCCTCCTAGTTACATCTCAAAAAACTCGAATAAATTTGTCAAACACAATTTCCTTTTCATAAACCCATGTTGATTCTGTCGAATCATGTTATGATTTTCTAAGTGCCCTGATACCACTTCCTTAACAATGGATTCCAACATTTTCCTGATGACTGATGTCAGGCTAACTGGCCTGTAGTTCTCTGTTTTCTCTCTCCCTCCTTTCTTGAATAGCAGTGTTACATTTGCTACCTTCCAATCCGCTGGGACCATTCTAGAATCTAGGGAATTTTGGAAGATCAAATCCAATGCATCCACTATTTCTGCAACCACCGCTTTTAAAACCCTAGGATGTAGGCCGTCAGGTCCAGGGGATTTGTCGGCTTTTAGTTCCATTAATTTCTCTAGTACTTTTTCTCTACTTATATTAATTACGTTAAGTTCCTCACCCTCATTAGACCCTTCGTTCCCCACCATTTTTGGTATGCTTTTTGTGTCTTCTACTGTGAAGACAGATACAAAATATTTGTTTAACGTTTCAGCCATTTTCTTATTCCCCATAATAATTTCTCCTCTCTCAGCCTCTGAGGAACCAACATTTACTTTAGCTACTCTCTTCCTTTTTACATACTTGTAGAAGCTCTTACAATCTACTTTTATATTTTTTGCTAGTTCTCTCTCATTCTATTTTTTCCCTTTTTATCAATTTTTTGGTGATCCTTTGCTGGTTTCTGTAACTCTCCCAATCCTCAGGCTTGCTACTCTTCTTTGCAACATTATAAGCTTCTTCTTTCAATCTAATGCTATCCTTAACTTCTTTAGTTAGCCACGGATGGATCACTTTTCCCGTGGAGTTTTTGTTTCTCAGTGGAATGTATTTTTGTTTGGCTATTTCCACACAAGGTGGTCAATGCCCTATTTTTAGTTTTCTTTCCTCTTGTTACTGTTAGCAGTAGATTCTGATTTTTCATTTGGTTCAAATTGTAGTTTGGTGCACACAATAGTTACTTGTAAGGGCAGCTGACTTCCACAGTGAAAGAACATTAGCTTTGTTTTGCAAGATGAAGGTGAAAAAAAAGTTTGTTTCAGTCCTCTATAACATGAACAGCTGGATTCACGGCAACCATGGCAACAGGTCACATGATTAGGTGTATTAGATTGCCTGGCAGCAAGTGCACTGAGGAACAGGAGGAGAGTGCACACAGAGGCCTGGCCCCTAAGATGAAGCATTGTGTTTATTTTAGGTTGCATGTACAGTTAAACATGGTCAATACTGAATCTTCTTGCACACGTTGTTCCTGCGTTGCTGAACCAGCACTATTTGGACACATTATTGTTTAGGTGTGGTGCTGTATATCAGGTAAGAACAAATGAATTTCATTTTGAGAAGCTGGAGATTTAGGCCCTGTGAATGATGCCTTATTAGTTCATGTTGTTTAGTTTTTGAAGTTGGATAGCTGTCGGTGTATAACCTATTTAAGCTTTTGACATAGATTTGGTTATATTACAAATGTGTTCAGGACCTATACCCAGGCAAGCACATGCAGTTCTCAATTGTAGACCACTGTGTTCTGTGATTTTAGGAAGCAATGCTTTGTAAATAAAGTTATCAGTAGTAAAATTATCATCGATTCTGGACCTAGTTCAACCATAGTGTACAATTCTGGCTTTTTATTAGGCTTTCACAACCCCAATAAACTGTCAAGATAATTGTCATATACAGGGATATTAGAACTTAATGGCTACAATATTATGTGGTATAGATAAATTAATTCAGATTATAACTTCAGAGTAAGCAAGGAAAGTAGGGTCAGAGGACATAAATGGAAAAAGTATGTTTGCAAAAGATACCAGGAAAAATATATTGACTTAAGAATTGATAAATGTTTAGATTAGCTTGTCAGGTAGATTAATAAAGTCAAAAACAATTGTGAATGTTAAAAATACAGTTGAATGCCTTGATGTGGAAGTTTGGGTGCTAGAGGGGTGAGGTTTGATGGACAAATGGCTTTTTCTCCTCCTTGCCATCTCATTTTCTTATGAGACCCCTGTCAAAAAGAGGGTCATTCATAAAACTTCTCCCATACAGATCAAGCTAACAGTTTTACTTTCAGCTCTACATAACTAGATCTAACTGCCGTCAAACTTTTATCGTGCTTTTAAAGTTTGTTAACTTAGCAAAATAGGTTGTTCATGAATGTAGCTCTGACAGTTGTAATAACAGATAAAGTAACACCAGAAAATGTGGGTTTGTATTTGACTTTTATTTTTATGTTTATAGCTTCCACTGCTAAATTGATCTTGCACCGTGTTACTTTCTCAGCAATGTATTTAAAAAGCTGCACTGGATCATTGATTGACAAAGGCAGGTGTGTAGAAAGAATTGATGTTAGAGGACACGGTTGTAATGGATTTGCAAACCTCAAGGGAACTTGGGCTGGCATTTTAACCACAAGCCTGTTCTTGCGTAGAACAACTGAACTGCATTTCAGTCGAAGGTCACTGTAGGCATCATTGAGTTCTGTACATAAGTCATTTTTATCTTTTATATGTTACTTAAAGGGATGGAATGTCAAGAGGGAATATTTTTATTGAAAGTACTAAACCAGGGATGTCAAACTCAATTTAGATGGTGGCCTTGATCCAACATCCTGGCACTTGGCGTGGGCCACATTCAGCAAAAATATTTGGACACGCTGGGGTATAAGTTTATGTGTTTCGCCCGTATAACGGTTTCAATGTATACCGATTTCTAGGTGCGAGATCCTGCACCTAATCTGCGCCAGCAGCACGGTCACCGCCATATCACTGTCCTCACTGTTTTAGGCGGACCTGTCAGCTGCCTGAAATCAGCGTTGGATCAATTTAAATATGCAAAGCAGAGTCCTGCGCCTGTTTCAGGAACCTTCAGCAAAATGCATGAAAAACTAGGTGGAGTATGTGCGGGTCTCAATCTGTCGCTTTCTCCCCCCCCCCGCCCCAAGTCTCAATCTGTCGACCCCCCCCCCCGAGTCTCAATCTGTCGACCCCCCCCCGAGTCTCAATCTGTCGACCCCCCCCGAGTCACAATCTGTCGACCTCCCCCCCCCCCCCGAGTCTCAATCTGTCGACCTCCCCCCCCCCCGAGTCTCAATCTGTCGACCTCCCCCCCCCCCCCCCCGAGTCACAATCTGTCGACCTCCCCCCCCCCCCCCCCCGAGTCACAATCTGTCGACCCCCCCCTCGAGTCTCAATCTGTCGACCCCCCCCCCCCCCGATTCTCAATCCGTGGACACCCTCCGAGTCTCAATCTGTCGACCCCCCCCACCCCAAGTCTCAATCTGTCGACTCCCCCCACCCTGAGTCTCAATCTGTCGACCCCCCCCCCCCCCCCAAGTCTCAATCTGTCGACCCCCCTCCATTGAAAAATTAGGGCTGTTTTCATTAGAACAAAAGAGACTAAGGTTGATTTGATAGAGGTGTTGAATTTAGGAAGGGATGGGACAAAGTAGATAGAGACAGGCTGTTTCTAGTCATTGAAGAGTCTAGGATGAGGGGACATAGATATTATATTAAATGTAAGAGATTTAAGACAGAGAGCAGAAGAAGCTTTTTTTTAAACGTGTTACAAGGCTATGGAACCCACTACTGGAGGTAGTGATTGAAGCAGAGACCATGTTAACATTTAAAGATTGGTTAGACAGGTGGTTGAAGGACAGGGGGATAAAGCTGATTGGAAACAGAGTGGCACAAGGGGGTCAGAAGTACTGCTGCTGTGGAGGATAAACTCCAACACAGACTGATTGGGTTGAATGGCTTGTTTCCGTTTTGTAATTCTGTATAATTTACAGTTCATTGTTATTTATCCACTAACCTTTTCTCATATTTCTGTTTACTAGAGCCCCATTACTTAGTTTAGGATTAACAATGTCAGAATCAGACAAGCATAGAAGACATCTGGGGAAGAGAATTCTGTGCAAGGCTTTTTAAAATTTGTTCCGAAGTGGGAGAAAATGTTATGAAATTAAAGGTCAACTGAAGTGGGCGTAGGTGGGGAGACAGTGCGGAGCGGACTAGGAAGAAGTCGGGAGAAAAAAATAAAAGTAAGGTGTAGTAGTCTCAAAATCTAACGGGCTAACGTTTAGGCGCTACGGGTGCCATTCTGGGTCGAAAATGGCATTCGAGCCCCGCACGTACAATTCTGGTGTGGGCCACACCGGATGGCATTTTGATGAGGGCGTTAGCGTCGGTGCCGTGAGCGTGCTCCAGAAGTACGTAGAGTAGGCAGATCGTGATGTCAGTCAGCGTGGAACGCTGATTTGACACCAGCCCTGCCATTTCCGTCCTCAACGCTGGAAGTAATGCCCTGTGTTAACCTCGCACAGCTGAACATGTGTTCAGCAGCTGCAAAGACCCCCTACCAGTGATATTTAAAGAGATCATCAACCACTTTCAGTTTCTGATTAATTTCTACTGGCTCTGTGTAAGTTTGTGGAAGTGTTCGGAGCTTTCTAGAGTTATTTAAAGTTGGTGCGGTCACAGGGAGTAGTGCTGCAAGTGGAGAAGGCCTTGCTTCTGACTTCAAGGTTTCTGGTCAGACCACTTGCTCCCAGTCATGAGTGCTCTAGTTATTATCCCCCTTGGCTTGCAGCATGACAGGGAGATGGAGCAGAGGCCGCTATCCTGCTCGCAGAGGGAGGAGGAGGTGAGGGAGAAGGGCTCTCAGTAGGAGGCCTTATCACTAAGGGTCTTCCGAGAGCAATTCTCTTACCTCAATCTGAGCCAGGAGTAGTGTGTGAGGTGTCTGCACTTTATGAAGGAGGTGCTCACAGAACTCTGCCACCTCTCGCAACCAGACCTGCAGCCTCACACCAGGGCAAGGACAGGACTACCAGTGGCTGTGAAGGTGACTGTGGCCCTGAATTTCTTTGCGTCGGGATCCTTCCAGGCGACATCTGTAACATCTCCCAGTTTGCCGTCCACTGCTGCATAAGCGAGGTGACAGACGCTCTTCATGCCAGGAGAGGGGACTTCATTATCTTCTCTCTGACCAGAGAGAAGCAAGCAGAGTGTGCATGTGGCTTTGCCAGGATAGCGGGCTTTCCCGTGGTGCAAGGTGCCATCGACTGCATGCACGTGGCTTTGCGGGCGCCGCATCTAAATGCTGAGATGTACCGCAACCACAAAGGTTACCTGTCGCTGAATGTGCAGTTGTTGTGTGACCACGCTCAGCACATCATGATGGTGAATGCCCGGTATCCTGGCAGCAGTCAACATGCTTTCATTCTGCGCCAGTCTGCTGTTCCCTCAGTCTTTGAACCAGCAAGACAAATCAGAGGGTGGATACTGGGCGACGAGGGCTATCCGCTGACCACCTGGCTCATGATTCTGCTCCGTAACCCAACCACACGTGGCCAACATGCATACAATGAGAGCCATGCTGCCACACGCAATCTGATAGAGCAGACCATTGGCGTGCTTAAACAACGCTTCCGCTGCCTGGACTGCTCTGGAGGAGCCCTGCAGTACTCTGGATTCGTCGTGGTCTGCTGCATGCTTCACAACCTCAGCACCTGTGAGGGCACAGCCCTTGCCACCAGGCATACAGCGACCAGACGAGGAGGAGGATGAGGAAACAGAAGAGGAGGAATCGGAAGGGAGGAGGCAACCCAGACAGCTCCTTTCTGCCCGGGCTGTCCGTGATTGACTCATCCGACTGCGGTATGAGTGAATGCAACCTCAATTCCACTTAGCCACAATGCTGAAATAAAAGCCACCACAAAAGCAACATTCCAATCCAACATTATCCATCAGTCGATCCAATATAACCTAACAAAGTCAACTAATCACCTTGTGCAATCCCTCAGTACCTGTCTTCAGTGTGCTTTTGCTTGTCCTAGTGCTCCTATGAAGTGCTACCTCAGTGACTGCAGCATGGCTGGTTAAAGGCTGCTGAATTTCAGTGGGGGAGACTGCAGATTGCCTTGCAGGACCACCTCAAGTACCTCTGGGCCTAGAAGGCTTGGCTGTGGAGTGAACCACCTTGGCAAGGGTGGCAGCTGGCTGGCTGACAGGCAACAGCAAGGGCACTGGCGGAGAGCAAGTGTGGGAGGACAAGTGCTGTAATCCTGAGAGAGGACAGCAGGATTGTCCTCCATGGAGCCACTGCAACTCCCCTGGGTCGGCGCCTCAGCATGTCTAGCCATCTGTTGGAGGACAGATTGCTGGAATGCTGTGACACCCTACAAGCCCCTTTCCACACTGGTAAACCCAGCCATGATGGCAGCAGTCTGAGTTTGCGTGACAGCAAGTTGAGCCTGCATGAGAGTAGTCTGAGCTTGCATGACTTCAGTCTGAGCTTCCACTGCAGCACTCAGACGTTGGGTGGCTTCTGCTTGTGCTGCAATGGAAGTTGAGACATCAGCCATCAGACGCTGCATGATGGCTGGGTCCACAAGTGTGCTAATGGATTTGCCCCCTCCTTCTATGCTGGAAAGGATCGGCTCCAAGCTCTGCACAACACCCTGTGCAAGGTTGGTGCTGGACTCCTCCATGCTCCTTGACATTGCACTCAGGCTTTCTGGGAGACCTGCCAATGCACCAAGCATTTCATTGTGCATACCCATCAGCGTTCTTCTGTAGGCTGCCCCATTAAAGTCCTTATCTGAGTCCTCTGCAGCAGAACTCGTGTGTGACCTCTCCCTCCGGGGAGCTGGCACATGTGCTACCCTTTCCCCATGCCCTGGCTGCAGCCCACTCATGCCCAGTGACTCACCAAGTGCAGATCCTTCCTCTAAGCTACCCTCTAAACTCCACGCAGTGCCAGTATCTGAGCTGCTGGCTGCGAGTGTCAGATCGAGTGACGGTGTTTTTTCTTCTTCATCACTCTCCTCTCCCTCTTCTACAACCACTGGCTGAGCAAGTTGGATTTCTTGGGTATCTGAAATGAGAAAGGGACAAGGGTAGGGTTGTGGTGAGGGAGGGGTGAAAGCAAGAGGTTCAGGCTTACACCATGTGATGATTGTAAATCAGAAGAGATTGTGGGATGAGGGTGAAGTGGGATGTGAGAAGGAGGATAACATAAGAGGATACCGGCATCTTATATTCTTTCAGCCCCACTGCTGGCCAAGTGCTTAGCCTTGCCCCTCCCAAGAATGGCCAGCACCGTCTCCAAGCAGGTGAGGTGATGCAGGCGAGCCTGTCCCCCACCGCTTAGGTTCTGCTTGTGCCAGTTATGTGCCACCTTTTCGTGCAAGTGAAAGGGAAGTGTGTCAGTGAGTGTGGTGCAATGTGTTTGGGTGATGTGCCTGTCATGGTTGACTAGTGACAGTTTGTGCAAGCTATGAGGTGTGGGTGTGAGGCTTGCAGCAGTGGTAAGTGTGTGAGGGTGGGATGGAGCATGTGAATGTGAGGTATGAGTCGTGATTAATAGAGATTGTTGGTAGGTGAGTGATGGGGGTATGGTGAATTGAGCAGTGTGTGAGGCTCATGGTGCAGTTTTTGGGATATGGCATTTGAAGATGAATTCACTAATCTTGACCACTTGTGTGAGGTCATTAAACTTCTTCCTGCACTACGTCCTCGGGGCTACACTGGTGGCATTCACCACAGTGGCTATCTGCTTCCACTGTAGTTTGGTCTGTTGCCTGTAGGGCCTCCTGGCCCCTTGCGGAAAGAGGGCCTCTCTCCTCCTATTGACCTCCTGCACCAAGGCCTATAGTGCTGCATCGGAGAACCCTGGTGCACGGTCTTTCCCCTGTTGTGCCATCATTAATTGATTTTTTGCACTGTCTTCCTCAGCGAGTTGAATGATCTGCTGCAGACAGAATGCACCTCCTCTTTAAGAGCAGACTGCCTTTAGGTAGTGCAGGCTAGCTTTAAGTGGTGCTAGCCTCGCACGAACTTGGGCCCCCTGCTGAGCATTCAGCCACTCAGCAGCGCATACAGCGCTGGTCTGCACGCCACAATCATAGAAATGAGCAGGCAGTCTTCCGAACGGGCGCGGGTTGCTAGCGCATCGCGATCACCTTGCCCGTTTCGGGGGCAATCTAATTTCTAGGCCAACATGTCTATCTTATATGTTGTGTAGAATTGAATGTCAGGATCCAATTGGTCAATGATGGCCATGTGACCAGATAATATGTAGTTGAGTATCTATAAGCAAAGTTTTTGGTTCTCTCCAATCATATGTTCATATATTTCTACATTCTCACAGGCACAAAATATTTAATAGAAACTTTAATTAAAGTTCTGGGAGCAATAAGGCATCTAATTGCAAGCTGCAGAGTCCTATGGCAGTCACCAAGTCAAGCTCAAATTAATGATGGGGATTAGTTTCAAAGCAATCCGAATATAATATTTGATTGGTAAAGTGATACAAGATGATAGAAGGCATGCCAAGAACATCAGCAGGCACCAGAGGAGGACTTCCCATGGCCATCATTATGCTACCAATCATATCTATCAGTTCTAGCACACCAATGACCAAGGACAACTGCCTTTTGCATGCTCCGGGTCAGCAAGGAGCGATGTTGTTTGCTGGTAGGAGACTTGAACCATAGAGATAGAATTGTCACGTGTCCTCAACCTTTCTACCTCCATCTCCTTCCAGGCTAGCATTGTGATCGACTGTAATATTAGCCAATATTTCCTGACTTGGAAATATATCGCCGATCCTTCATCATCGCTGGGTCAAAACCCTGGAACTCCCTCCCTAACAGCACTATGGGAGGACCTTCACCACACGGACTGCAGCGGTTCAAGAAGGCGGATCACCACCATCTTCTCAAGGGCAATTAGGGATGGGCAATAAATGCTGGCCTTGCCAGTGACACCCACGTCCCATAAACAAATTTTAAAAAATGTGCTGCCCACACTTATAACAAACAGGTTAGGAATGCATTGGTCACTATGGGCAATGCTTTCATCTCCTTTCCCAATGAATAGCAACAGGAGCATGATGTGTTTGCCCAAAGTCACGTCACCACTGCATTTCCTAAAGTATAGAAGTCATTGATGATAGCCATGTGGTCATTGGGCATCAGATTCATGCTTCTCCTCTGCCGGTGCCACTTGCCTCTTGTCACCTATATACTCTGACTCACCTGGTGCTACCCCCTCAAGTTCACTAACTGCATCCTCCAGGATGTGTTTAATTATGTTGGTGCTTATATATGTTAAAGGGAAAGATGCAAGGTGCTGTCTTGTTCTGAGCCTCTGGCAGGTTGCTCTTCCAAGCTCACAATGACAGAATGGTGAAGCCCTGAGCTTGCGGGAATCTTCATTAGTTTATTTTACTTTCCTTACTAATGAGCTTAAATTCAGCAGGTTGCCACATCTGATCTGAGGTCGTAGGCAGAAAAGAGAAGACGCCAGATAGCTTAACTGACACAATTTTCCCTGGCCACCTGCAGCGGGGTGAGACCAGAGGAAGGGCTGCACAAGAGCTGGGCTCAGCCAATACAGCTACAGAGTTGGTGGGCTGAGGAAAAGGGAGGAAGAAGAAGTGGTGGGGGGAGGGAGAGCAGGAGAAGAAGTAGAAGGGATGGGCAGGTGGGACTGGCAGGCGAACAAACAGCAGAGATGGAGTGAGAGAAGAATAGGCATGGTATGGAGGGACATTAGGTGAAGTACTTCTATCCGTCTGACACAACACGCAGCATCATGTCCTCAAACTGCAACCACTGATAGAAGCACAACAGCACAGCCGCGGTCAAACCACACAACAAATTAAGAGAAATGTTCCAATAAGAGGGCTGCAGTAGAGACAGCTTGCTAGGATGAATCATCCACCACTAACAGCTGCACTGAAAATCCAGCCCCAACCCGGTCGACATGCCCTGAGACATCCCTAAAAGATGGGTCAGGCTTTTTGCGGTGAATTCTCCAAGTCTGTGCTTTGGGGGATGAAGAGGCCTCTGCAACACCCCACATGCCACCCCAATGAACCCTGTGTTTCAGCAGAGCAATTGATTGTCAAATGACCATCAGAAAGGTGTAATCCTCGGATGACCCTGGGACTGCAAAGTACATTCAAGGTCTTGATGACCAAGGTGACCTCTAAATCGCATGAATTCTCCCAGCTACTGCATTGTTCATTGATGACACACAAGCCGAGTTTTACACTTTGGTTTTGTTTGGAATCCACTGCGGTCTAAACATTTCAACTTGATCAGCAACTCTTTTCCCAGAGGAAGAAAGTGGCCGCGGTCTTGCAGCTGATGAGTTGTTTTTCAGACAATCAACAAGACAAAAAGAGGTTTTGTTGAATTTTTTGGCCAGGATGCTCGACTGGCACAGCTGGAGTGAAAATGGAGAGGGAAAAATCCACCCATGGTTTATAGAGGCACTAGCCGAGAAATTCGAGTAGGTCAGAAACCTACCGGTAACAGCGAGGGCCAAGGCTAACGGCCACCCACAAAAAGAGCGCAGGCAGCACCAGTATTTTGGTGCTGCCTGCTAATTTACATGAGCGGAGCGGAGAATCTGTCGTGCAACGCGTTCTTTCCGGCGCTAACCTCAACAGGAGGCTGAAGGTTGCATCTGAATGATCAGTATAGCATTCTCGGGCAATGTGCTGTGTCAGACCATTTGGTGCCGACTCCTGGGTTTTGCTATTGAGTCCCCTGATGGCCCTTGTAGGATTGGAACATTGTGCGCTATGGCATTTGTTTCTCCACGGCTCCCCTCTTACTTTCGCGGACATTTGTCTGGGTCTTGTGTGGGGTCACAAATGGGTGCCAGACTGCCTGGTACTCCCACCTTTGCTGGCTGCCATAGCTCCACAGATCTTTCACCCAGATTGTTGCTGAGTGGAGGTTTGTGCTCCGCCATGGTGCGGGAGGGGGAGGGGGATGCACCGTCTTGCAGCTAGCAGTGACAGTGCACTAGCCTGCGTATCACACAGGGGATTCACTCGCTGGTGAGTGGGTCTTAAAGCACAGACTCAGATCTGGAGGGACTGACTGGAAACACCACATAAAGACTGTGGCACAGATATCCTTAAACTGTTGCATGAGACATCAATGGAAATAAATTTTTAAAAAAAGGGGACATGGACTCTTGGTCAGGAGTTTACTGGTGTAAATGGTGCAGAAGAAAGTTTAATTACATTTTTAACACCAGCAGACTTTTGAAGAACTCTTGGTGAGAAAATGCTGTCAAGCCTTTTAAAAGCAGACTTCCAAACTTTGCATATCATTTTATCAGTACCTAAACTAGAAAACCCCAATTGTATAAAATTTAAGTAAATGCAGCTTTGATTTTTCCTGAGATTATTACAACTGTAGTACAGTACAGTTTATTTTAAAAGTATTTACCTCCTATAATGTTTGACTGAACGGGGGGAGATTTGATGCATCTCATTGGAAGCAGTTTTCACTCCAATTACATGTTCTGAACTCTCCATAGTTAAAAGTTATCCCAGCAGCTGTTTACTGTACGGGTTCTAGCTCACCACTGCTTTCTCCCGCCTCTCCCCGTTGTCAATGGCTGCACAAATGGGCGTGCTTTGGAGAGGGCAGTAAGAGGAGCGACGAGCTTCAAAATGGAAGAGCATGCATCAATTTGGCGTTGCACGCTGATTTGACGTCACGTTCCTGCTAATTAAAACACTTGCCGCGAGCACAGGCAAAGGCAGCGCTGCTGACCTGCTGAAAATGGCAGCCGTCGCAGGACCCACTGGAAATGAGGTGGCCGCCATTTTTTCACCAAAACGGGCCTTAATGGCCAACACGAACACCTCCAATTTCTAGGCCAATTTCTAGGCCAGTATCTCTGCTCTCGCTGCATAGAAAAGAGAGAGAGAGAGAGATAGTGGAACCACTTTGGGGAAATCCAAAGCCTCTGTCTCAACAATGACAAATACACACGACTCTAAACCTCAGCAAAGAAAGCTGGATGTTAGAAAAGGGAGGGAGAGCGCTGGCTGGATCAGGCAAACAAACGACCAGGGAAAGCTAGGGAGAGAATGGGAATGGTGTAACATGAAAGATGTACGGCCTGGATTTTGCGGTAGAAATAACAGTGAGGCTATTGGCACTCACTGTTATTATGGAGTAAAACGGACAGCAACTTCTGGCATCCGAACGTGTGCAGTTAAACACAGCAATCAGGAACCTGCTGACCAAGTTGCCTTGCTCCTCCAGAAGCTGCGCTATAATAGTATTTCGCCAAGAGACTCAGCATTCAACTATATGGAAGGGTGCGATTTTGTGGTCCTTACCAATAAACGGTGTGATAAATCTTAAATAGTGCCAAACAACCTCCCTGGCACTGAATATTACTTACAAGTGTGGAGTCTCATTCCTTCAGATTTTAATTATTGTTGGAGATTTAAAAAAATTAAAATAGCCTTTTTTTTACATTTTCTTTCTGTCTCTTTTATCTCGCTTAATTCCATCTTTCTTTCCCTCTCTTTATTTTGCTTTCTGTACATGATTTGACATTGAATTAAATATTCTAACTGACACTTCCTGGTTTAGACTCTGAGGGCAATTTTAAACCCAAAAACAATTGGTTTGGGTTGGGTGAGATGTCAAAAAAATTTTAAATCTCGAACCGAACCCAACCTGCCCACTTCCGGTTTTAACGGAGGTGAGGTGGGGGGGGGGGGCGGGCAACCCACCCCCAGGAGGTGGGTTGCTCATTTAAATATTTTAATGAGGCTGCGTGCCTCGGGTTTTATCTCTCTTCCGGGTTTAATGTTGGCCAGCCGGGCTTCCCGGGCCTCTGGAAACCTGACAGCTAAAGAGAGGCGAGGACTGCTGCATGGAAGAACTAAGTGCTTTTCCAGCACTGCTTGTGGGCAAGGAGGAGCAGGAGTGCTTCCACCCGGCCCCCCCAAGCTAACCTGCTTCCCTACTTGCAATCGGACCCCCCCCCCTGCAATCACTCACCCCCTGATCTCTCTCCGACTCCTCGTGTTTGCCCCGACCCTCCAAACCATACTGTACCCACTTACCCTCCCCATCGTGATCTCAACCCAAGAAGCAGGGAACCTACCTGCTCCTGGGCTGCCGTCTCTCCTGCAGCGTTCCTCGCCCGACGGGGAGCCAAGCCTGTCAACTATGTTGGCTTCCTGCTTAAAAAAAAAACCACGCACGCTGTGGAGTTTAAAAACTCCACAGCGTTCGGGGGACGCTTGGAAATCCCGCCCCAGTAAATATCAGGGCCTGTGTGTCTCAGTAAGGATTCTTCGATCTGATTTGTTAAGGAGACACACCATAGCTTGCCCTGTTCACACAGGTCCCAGATCACCTGTAGTGGGCGCTGTGCTGTTTTGGCTTTCTAATTATCGTGAGTTCCAGAGCAAAAGCCCACAGAAAGTCTGTGAGCACGTGTAAGTGTCACGAACGGCTACTCCCGTTTGTTTGCCGCTGACTGCAAAATCTGTCACTTTCTGTTGTGCCCAATCTGTCTGTGTGTACAGTTGCCCCAAAGCTGTTAAGATGTTTTTAAAGCTACTACCATGTACGACTCTCACGTTTGCAACTTTGTCTGTCTACTCCTCAGTATCAGAGGAAGGTCTGTACTGGTACACCAAAAGCAGGTTGAGAGATCAACCCACTCGGAGCCAAATCCAACATTGACACACTAGATAGCTGGTAGAGCTGGAGCAAACTGTTTGTTGTTACTGGCACACTCAGTTGTAGGCAGGGACTAACATCTCAGTTCTGGGAAGGTGTAATTGCCTCTGGCAGCAAGAATGTTGTGTTGTTTATACTATAGCGTTGCTCCAATGGTGCTTTTACCATCGGATGTGACCCAATGAGATGGAGGTATGCAATGGGTGATTTAAAGTACAATGCTGTGGCAGAGTAGAGGGAGCTTTGTTCTTCATCTGGAAGTGAATGAATGCAAAGAAATAAGCAGAATAAATGTTCAATCCTTCTCACTGACAGCCCTCCCATCTATAATTTAAAAAAATAACAAAAAGCCATAACCCTCTTTTTAGTAGTGAATTTGCTTTATGATTGCTTGACCGTGCACATATTAACTAGTATATAGCTACATGGGTGAGAAACTTGGATCCGAAACTAGTGTCTTAAACTTAAATAAAGGTAATTACAAAGCTTTAAGACACTAAAGTGGACCGGGAAAATAGATTAAAAAGTAAGATGGTACATAAGCAGTGGCAGACTTTTAAGGAGATATTTCATAACTCTCAACAAAGAAAGACTCTACGAGAAGGATGAACCATCCGTGGCTAACTAAGGAAGTTAAGGAGGGTATCAAATTGAAAGAAAAGGCATACAATGTTGCGAAGATTAGTGGTAGGCCAGAAGATTGGGAAATTTTTAGAAACTTGCAAAGGATGACTAAAAAAAATAAAGAGGGAAAAAATAGATTTAGAGTAAACGAGCAAGAAAGATAAAAACAGACAGTAAGAGCTTCTACAAGTATATAAAAAGGAAGAGAATAGCTCAAGTAAACGTTGGCCCCTTAGAGGATGAGACTGGGCAATTAATAATGGGAAAAAAGGAAATGGCAGAAACTTTGAACAAATATTTTGTATCTGTCTTCAAGGTAGAAGACACAAAAAGCATCCCAATAATAGTGGAAAATCAAGGGGCAAAAGGGAGGGAGGAACTTAAAACTATCACTAGAGAAAAAGTACTAGGCAAACTAATGGGACTAAAGGCTGACAAGTCCCCTGGACCTGATGGCCTGCATCCTCGGGTCTTAAATGAAGTGGCTGCAGAGATAGTGGATGCGTTGGTTGTAATCTTCCAAAATTCCCTAGATTCTGGAAAAGTCCCAGCGGATTGGAAAACCACAAATGTAACGCCCCTATTCAAGAAAGGAGGGAGACAAAAAGCAGGAAACTATAGGCCAGTTAGTCTACATCTGTCATTGGGAAAATACTGGAATCCATTATTAAGGAAGTAGTAGCAGGACATTTAGAAAAAAATAATACAATCAAACAGAGTCAACATAGTTTTATGAAAGGGAAATCGTATTTGATAAATTTATTAGAGTTCTTTGAGGATGTAACGAGCAGGGTGGATAAAGGGGAACCAGTAGATGTAGTGTATTTGGATTTTAAAAAGGCATTCGATAAGGTGCCACATTAAAAGAGTTCATGGTTTTGGGGGTAATATATTAGCATGGATAGAGGATTGGCTAACTAACAGAAAAAAGAGTCGGGATAAATGGGTCATTTTCAGGTTGGCAAACTGTAACTAGTGGGGTGCCACAGGGATCAGTGCTGGGGCCTCAACTATTTACAATCTATATTAATGACTTGGATGAAGGGACCGAGTGTACTGTAGCCAAATTTGCTGACGATACAAAGATAGGTGGGAAAGCAAGTCGTGAGGAGGACACAAAGGGCGGAATCTTACCTGGAAGGCCGAGTTCGAGGTGGGACTGCTGGTTTTCAGGTTCCAGTCCCGCCCCCAGCGACGTCTGATGAGCTGACGCTATTTTCCCCTGATTGGCCTTGTTAAGCCCGCCCTGCGGGCTTGCCGGCCAATTAAGGGAAAGCCGATGTCAGATGACGTCAGTTGATGACACTTCATCTGCCGGTTTTCTTAAAGGCATATGCACCACACTTGTTTGACATATGATTTGACAGTATTTGACAGCATTGAGGTGTTGTCAAACACTGACAATCACTGTACACAGGTGAGCCCTTTCACCAAGGCTCTCCAATTACTCTCTCCTTAGGATAAAACAGATGGCAGCTGCAGCTGAGATTGCAGAAGCCATCTGTCCCTTCTCCCGATGAGATGAGCCTACACAAACACTTCACAGCTTGTCACCTGCAGAAACATCTAATCACATTAAAAATTACTTTCCCAACATTTCCTTACCTCTGATACTAACCTATGTCCCATTGCATGCTTCACACCACTTCTGCAGCTGTCATCCAAACACCAACAAAACAACAGACCCACAGCACGCCTCACTTACCCTGACGGGGTTCCCTGATGTCAGGAAGCCCGCAGCAGCAGTCGAAAAATTGGAAAAAGCCTCTTAACTGCCTGTTAACTATCTGTTAACAGGCAGTTAAGTGTCTATAATCCTCTTCCCGTCGTTGGAGTCAGATCTCTGCGCAAATCGGGGACCCGACTCCCGGGAAGATTGGTTGGAGGTGTGTTGGGAGCGGGTTTGGACCCGCTCCCATTTTGGGGGATTTTCCCAGCAGACCCGCCTCCTCAGGGCTGGTAAAATCCAGCCCAAAGAGTCTGCAAAGGGATGTAGACAGGTTAAGTGAGTGAGCAAAAATTTGGCAGATGGAGTATAATGTGGGAAAATGTGAGGTTATCCACTTTGGTAGGAAGAATAGAAAAGCAAAATATTATTTAAATGGAGAGAGACTACAGAATGCTGCGGTACAGAGGGATCTGGAGGTCCTTGTACATGAAACACAAAAAGTTAGCATGCAGGTACAGCAAGTAATTAGGAAGGCAAATGGAATGTTGGCCTTTATTGCAAGGGGGATGGAGTATAAAAGTAGGAAAATCTTGCTACAACTGTACAGGGCGTTGGTGAGACCACACCTAGAGTACCAGTTTTGGTCTCCTTATTTAAGGAGGGATATACTTGCATTGGAGGCAGTTCAGAAAAGGTTCACTAGGTTGATTCCTGGGATGAAGGACTTGTCTTATGAGGAAAGATTGAGCGGGTTGGGCCTATACTCATTGGAGTTTAGAAGAATGAGAGGTGACCTTATTGAAACATACAAGATTCTGAGGGGGCTTGACAGGGTAGATGCTGAGAGGATGTTTCCACTCGTGGGGTAATCTAGAACTAGGGCCATAATTTTAGAATAAGGGGTCGCCCATTTAAGATGGAGATGAGGAGAAATTTCTTTCTGAGGGTCGTGAATCTTTGGAATTCTCTACCCCCGAGAGCTGTGGAGGCTGAGTCATTGAATAAATACAAGGCTGAGATAGACAGATTTTTGAACTACAGGGGAGTCAAGGGTTATGGGGAACAGGCAGAAAAGTGGAGTTGAGGCCAAGATCAGATCAGCCATGGTCTTATTGAATGGCGGAGCAGGCTCGAGGGGCCGAATGGCCAACTCCTGCTCCTATTTCTTATGTTCTTTACAATGGTATACATCTAATAATGACTAATGCTGAGAATTTTTATGTGTGTGTATCTGTATTAACGGTGTTTGGGAGTGAAAATGGTCTTCGCTAGAAGCGCTAAATTGGCTCACAGTGAATCGGCAACCTGTCTTACACTACACCTGATTTTCTTTTCCACAATTGAGGCCCTAACTGGGCCAGTGTGTCCAATTCTGGGCACCACTCTTTAAGCCTTGGAGAGGGTGCAGAGGAGATTTACTAGAATGGTACCAGGGATGGTGGACTTCAGTTATGAGGAGAAGCTGATATTGCTCTTATAAGAACATAAGAACATAAGAAATAGGAGCAGGAGTAGGCCAATTGGCCCCTCGAGCCTGCTCCGCCATTCAATAAGATCATGGCTGATCTGATCCTAACCGCCAATCTACTATCACAGAACCATCTCCTGAACCTAACAGAATTGGACACACGAATTAGGAGCAGGATCAGACTACATGGCCCCTGGGCCCACTACGCTACCCACAGGGCCATGACAGATCCGAACCTAGACTCATGTCCAAATTCCTGCCCGCTCCCCGTAACCCTTAATTCCCTTTACTTCTAGGAAACTGTCTATTTCTGTTTTAAATTTATGTAATGATGTAGCTTCTACAGCTTTTTGGGGCAGCATATTCCATGGACCTACCACCCTCTGAGTGAAGTAGTTCCTTCTCATCTCATTTGAAAGAGCAGCCCCTTATTCTAAGACTATGCCCCCTAGTTCTAGTTTCACCCATCATCGGGAACATCCTCCCTGCATCCACCCGATCCAACCCCTTCACAATCTTATATGTTTCAATAAGAGCGCCTCTCATTCTTCTGAACTCCAATGAGTAGAGTCCTAATCTACCCAACCTCTCTTCATATGTCCATCCCCTCATCCCCAGGATTAACCGAGTGAACCTTCTTTGTACTGACTCGAGAGCAAGTATGTCTTTTCTTAAGTATGGACACCGAAACTGTATGCAGTATTCCAGGTGCGGTCTCACCAATACCTTGTACAACTGAAGCAATACCTCCCTATTTTTATATTCTATCCCCCTAGCAATGAAAGCCAACATTCTATTGGCCTTCTTAATCACTTGCTGCACCTGCATACTAACCTTTTGAGTTTCGTGCACCAGGACCCCCAGATCCCTTTGTACTTCAGTACTTTCCAGTTTCTTGCCATTAAGATAATAACTTGCTCTACTATTTTTCCTGCCAAAGTGCATAACCTCACACTTTCCAGTATTGTATTCCATCTGCCAAATCTCTGCTCACTTACTTCGCCTGTCTATGTCCCCTTGCAGATTTTTTATGTCCTCCTCACTCACTACTTTCCCTCCCATCTTAGTATCATCTGCAAACTTTGATATGATACACTCGGTCCCCTCCTCCAAATCGTTAATATAGATTGTAAAGAGTTGGGGACCCAGCACTGACCCCTGCGGAACACCACTAGTTACTGATTGCCAGTCTGAGAATGAACCATTTATCCCAACTCTCTGCCTTCTGTTAGATAGCCAATCCTCTATCCATGCCAGAATATTACCCCAATCCCGTGATTTTTTATCTTAAGCAATAATCTTTTGTGTGGCACCTTGTCAAATGCCTTTTGGAAGTCTAAATACACCACATCCACTGGTTCCCCTTTATCCACCCTGTATGTTACTTCCTCAAAGAACTCCAGCAAATTTGTCAAACATGACTTCCCCTTCATAAAACCATGCTGACTTTGTCCTATTAAATTATGATTATCCAAATGTCCCGTTACTGTCTCCTTAATAATAGACTCCAAAATTTTACCTACCACAGATGTTAGGCTAACTGGTCTATAGTTTCCAGCCTTCTGTCTGCTGCCCTTTTTAAATAAGGGTGTTACATTAGCAGTTTTCCAGACTGCCGGGATCTTTGCTGAGTCCAGGGAGTTTTGGAAAATTATTACCAATGCATCCACAATCCCTACCGCCACTTCCCTCAAGACCCTAGGATGTAAGCCATCAGGTCCAGGTGATTTATCCGCCTTGAGTCCCATTATTTTACCGAGTACCACTTCCTTAGTGATTTTGATCGTGTTTAGCTCCTCCCCCCCTATAGCCCCCTGTTTGTCCAGTGTTGGGATATTCTTAGTGTCCCTCTACTGTAAAGACTGATACAAAATATTCATTCAGTGTATTTGCCATCTCCATATTTCCCACCATTAATTTCCCGGTCTCATCCTCTAAGGGACCAACATTTACTTTAGCCACCCTTTTTCTTTTTATATAACTATAAAAACTCTTACTATCTGTTTTTATATTTTTTGCTAATTTACTTTCATAATCTATCTTCCCTTTCTTAATCAATCTTTTTGTTATTTTTTGCTGTCTTTTAAAGTTTTCCCAATCCTCTATCCTCCCACTAGATTTGGCTACCTTATAAGCCCTTGTTTTTAGTCGAATACTATCCTTAATTTCTTTACTTAGCCACGGATGACTGTCTTTTCTTTTACACCCTTTTCTTCTCAGTGGAATATATTTTTTTTGGAAGTTGTAAAATAACTCCTTAAATGTACATCACTGATCATGTATCGTCTTACCCTTCAATCTATTTTCCCAATCCACTCAAGTCAATTCCGCTCGCATACCTTCATAGTCTCCTTTATTCAAGCTTAGCATGCTTGTTTGAGATCCAACCTTCTCACCCTCTAATTGAATATGGAATTCGACCATGTTATGGTCACTCATTCCAAGGGGATCCTTTACTAGGACATTTTTAATTAATCCTGTCTCGTTACACAGGACCAGATCTAAGGTTGCTTGGCCCCGGTCGGTTCAGTTACATACTGCTCAAGAAACCCATCCCTAATACATTCAATGAACTCATCCTCAAGGCAGCCCTGTCCAATTTGATTTGTCCAATTAATATGATAGTTAAAATCCCCCATAATTATAGATGTTCCCTTATTACAAGCCTCAACTATTTCCTGATTGATACTCCGTCCAACAGAGTTGCAACTGTTCGGAGGCCTATAGACTACGCCCACTAGTGTTTTTTTCCCCTTATTATTCCTTATCTCCACCCAAACTGTTTCATTATCCTGATCTTTTGACCCAATATCATTTCTCTGTATTACAGTGATTCCTTCCTTTATTAACATAGCCACCCCACCTCCCCTTCCTTCCTGCCTGTCCTTCCTGATCGTTAAATAACCTGGTATGTTTAATTCCCAGGCATTGTCACCCTGCAGCCATGTTTCTGTAATGGCCACAAGATCATACCCATATGTAGTTATTTGTGCCATTAACTCGTCTATTTTGTTACGAATGCTACGTGCATTCAGATAGAGAACTTTCAAATATGTTTTGTGACACTTAGTTCCTGCTTTTGCCCTTTTTATTACTTTACCTTTTACTCCATACCTTCTGCCCCTTCCTGACACACTCTGGTTTTTAATTTCCCCACTGCTACCTAAGTCTATGACCTTCTCTGTTGTTATTTTTATTATTTGCTCTCTAGGAACCTCCCCCCCCACTAGTTAGTTTAAAGCCCTCTCTACAGCCCTAGTTATATGATCCGCCAGGACTCTAGTCCCAGCACTGGCCAAGTGAAGCCCGTCCCAACGGAACAGCTCCCTCCTGCCCCAGTACTGGTGCCAGTGTCCCAGGAAGCAAAACCCATTTCTCCCACACCAGTCATTGAGCCACTCATTTAACTCTCTAATTTTATTTGTCCTAGCCAAATTCGCTCGTGCTCAGGTAATAATCCAGAGATTATTACCCTTGAGGTTCTGTTTTTTAATTTGACCCCTAGCTGCTCATACTCCTTTAACAGAACCGGCTTCCTTGTCCTATCTACGTCGTTTGTACCAACATGGACCACGACAACTGGATCCACCCCCTCCCACTGCAAGTTTCTTTCCAGCCCAGAGGAGATGTCCTTAACCCTGGCACCGGGCAGGCAACACAGCCTACGGGACTCTCGCTCTCGGCTGCAGAGAACTCCATCTATCCCCCTAATAATACTATCCCCTACCACTACAACATTTCTATTTACTCCCCCCTCTTGAATGGCCCCCCATTCCACGGTGCTGTGACCAGGTTGCTCATCCTCCCTGCAGTCCCTGCTCCTGTCCCCACAGGGAGTAAGAACCTTGAACCTGTTGGACAAGAGCAAGGGCTGCGGCTCCTCCAACACTACCTCCTGGATCCCCGTACCTGCCTCACTCGTAGTCACACCATCCTGTCCCTGACCATGGGCTACATCTGAATTAATTAACTTCATAGGTGTGACCACCTCCTGAAACACAGAGTCCAGGTACTTCTCCCCCTCCCTGATGTGTCGCAGTGTCTGAAGCTCAGACTCCAGCTCATCAACACGGAGCTGGAGTTCCTGTAGCAGCAAACACTTGTCACAGACGTAATCACCGTGAGCCTCAATGGGGTCCACCGGCTCCCACATCTCGCAACAGTAACACATCACCTGCTCCATTCTATGTAATTAATTAAAAAAAATTATTGTTAGTTATGGACACTCTCTGCCCGATTATAGATGCAAGTATCCCCTCTAATTATTTGGATTTAAATTAAATCAATCCCTCTAAATTACACCAGTTAAATGGTTTACCAACAGTCACTCTGCACCAGAAAGGCCTTATTAACTACAACCCGCAGAGTTAAAGTTTGAAAAGAACACCCTACACCCCACTCACCCGAACTCACACTTACCCAAACTCAGCACTCTCTGCTGACTCTGCACTCTCTGCTGACTCAGTGCTTGCTCACACTAGCACTAGTCTTTTTATACTGTTTGTTTGTTTACAGCCGAATGAGTCACCCCTGCTGATTGATTAGAAAACTGGTTTCCACTGCCTGCTGTGCCAATTTACTCCTACTGTAGTGTAACCTTGTTTTACTCTTCTTAAACCAACAGAATCCCAAATATTTAACTTTTCCCCTTCACTTAAACTGCTTAAGTACTCTTATCAAGAATGATTTAAAGAGAACTAACAATTAAAGAACTCTCACTTACCCAAACTCAGCACTCTCTGCTGACTTGCACTTCTTAAAGCAGAGAAGGTTAAGGGGAGATTTAATACAGATGATTAAAATTATGAAGGGTTTTGATAGTGTAAATAAGAAACTGTTCTACTGGCAGGAGGGTCAGTAACCAGAGGACACAGATTTTAGAGAATTGGCAAAATGAACCAGAGGGGAGATGAAAGGGTTTTTTTATGCAGCGAGTTGTTGTGACCTGGAATACACAGCCTGAAAGGGTAATGGGAAACAGATTCAATAGTAACTTTCAAAAGGAAATTGAATATATACTTGAAAAGGAAAGAAATTGTAGGGCTATGGGGTAAGAGCGAGGGAGTGGAATAATTGGATAGCTCTTTCGAAGAGCTGGCACAGGCACGGGGGGCTGAATGGCCTCCTTCTGTTCTGCATGAGTCCAGGAAAATAAAATTCACTGAGCCTGTTTTGCGCTACTGGTGAAAACTAATTTCACCCCCTTAATGTTTTACAGCATATCTTACTTATTCTCTGCTGTATCTCTAAGTGTGTGCATATTAATAAAAAAAATTCTGTAATTATACTTATCTTGTATCTATACAGTGCAAGCAATCTGTTATGTATTATATCAAATAGAGATTGTAATACAAAATGCAGGTTTACTATCCAAGTTCTAAAAGTGCACTATGTTCTTTAAAGTAATGTTGTTGATAGAAGTCCAATTCTAATGTTCTGTTCCTGTAATCCTTTGAGAAAATCCCTCCATTAGTGTCTGCTTAGCCGAGCTAATCCTATCTGACTACACTTTGTTTTTTAAACCAGCTTCCGGATTCCTTTAAGGCCTTCAATATCAACTCTCTCTGATGATCCGAACAGTTGAGCAAACTCTCTAGTGTTTTGTTTCCACCTCATGCAGTGGCATTTGGGATACGGTGGTTTATAATGATCCTTTGAGGAGTCACATTCATTTGTGCTGCCCGAATCATCTGGTGGTATTTAATTGCCAGTGTTCAGAATCTGATCATCTAAACATATGTTCTCAAAACTCTTTCCATTCCCCAATATCTCATCCTCACAGATGCTACCTGACCTACTGAGTGATTCCTGCATTTTCTGTTTTTATTACCCCACTATCTCATAGTGGGAAGCAACAGTCATTAGAGCCTCCAGAACCTGTAGTTCTCACACCTAACTTTTGAATTCTTACAGTACAAGTACAGTAGCAGCGATCTCTTTGGTGACAATGAAGGGTAATTGTCAAACAGTCGAGGTAACTTGTACAAAATTACTGATTCCTTATTTGAGGACACTGCCGGAGGCCATGTTCTTCCTGCTGTTGTATTATGAACTACTTCAACCAAGCATATATTTTTGGCATCATTGTGCTTTTATGTGGACCATTTTATATTTGAACCAGCCTGAATCAGAAATAAAACTTTGTTCACTCTAATATTACTGAAACGCAGCCATGATCATATTGAATGGCGGAGCAGGCTCGAAGGGCCGAATGGCCTACTCCTGATCCTATTTTTCTGTTTCTGTGTTTCAAACACTGCTGCCAGATCTTTAGGTTTCAAAACTCTGTTGATTGTTTTCATCTACCAGTCAATTTTCTTTTGACTTCAAAGACGTTACTTACTGTTGATATTTGAACTGATCTTCTGGAAGCGATTTTTGACTTGCTACCACTTCAATTTTGGGCAGTAGAGAGATGGTAAAGGTATGGAGATCCAGCAGTAACTTCGGCAGGACAGTTAAAAAAAACTCCAGAGAAACAAAAACCGCATAAACACCATTTTTCAGGGGTTTCTGTGGTTCTTCCGCCAAAGTTACAGCAGACAAGCAGGAGAACCTCTGCAGAAATTCACCCTCACAATGTTGGCCGGATAACCTCCATCCATCAACCGAGTAACTCCCTCAAAAGTTCAACCAGTTTGGTGAGACAAGACCTTCTTCTCCAGAAGCCATGTTGAGATTCTTTAATAACCCCTTCTCTGTCAAGTGTATCTTTAGCAACTTGCCTATAACCAAAATCAGATTAATGGGCAGGTAATTTCCTAGTTCTGATTTATTGCCCTTTTTAAATATTGGCACCACAGGATCCTCTTTCATGTCCATGGGAGCAATTTCAGACTCCAGCAAGCTGTTAAATTGCTCACCTGATGGTTGGTAACTCAGTATCATCTTCGTTAGTAAAGACTGATGCAAAGTAACTATTTTAAACCTCAGCCATATTTGGGAGTCCATCTAGATCTGCCCTGTAGAATCTGTCAATGAGAAGTTTAGGTGCGCTAAGGCTAGAAAAGGTGGAGACAATCATCAGAGCGCTGGCAAGGGGAGAGGAAACATATTTGAACCAGGGAGTGGAGAAATAATGGCTAACTTCCATGATCCTATGGGTTGAAGAATTCTGTTATAATGTTGTTGCCCAATCACTGACCCATGTTCCCTTTGAGCACAGTTTTCCCATTGGGAGAGGAGGAATGTAGAATTTATTCTAATCGGAATCTAGTGTCTGATTCCTAGAAAAAAGAAACAATGAGATATGGATTGGAACCCTAATTCAACGTATGCATCCAAGGCTACTGTGAAACTGTGAATGTAATTCATTGCATTATACTGGTAGCTGGTGCTGTTAACCCATTCACGTATGTTAATTGTACTAAAAGTTAACATTCTGAAATCTGTTATATAATACTATCAGAGCTCCCATGGTATAAAAACAGAAAATGCTGGAAATACTCAGCAGGTCAGGCAGCATCTGTGGAGAGATAAAAAGAGTTAACATTTCAGGTCGATGACCCTTCGTCAGAACTGGAAAAAGTTGGAGATGGAACAGGTTTTTAAGCAAGTGTAGGGGCAGGGAAAGGGGGGAGGGGAGGAAAGAACAAAAGGGAAGGTCAGTGATAGCATGGAAGGCAGGAGAGATTAAATGACAAAAGGGATGATGGTGCAAGGCAAAAGGAGATGGTAATGGGACAAGTTAAGAAACAAAAGATTACTCTAGATGAAGTGTA
This sequence comes from Squalus acanthias, assembly GCA_030390025.1. Classification (NCBI taxonomy): domain Eukaryota; kingdom Metazoa; phylum Chordata; class Chondrichthyes; order Squaliformes; family Squalidae; genus Squalus; species Squalus acanthias. Next base: position 61,646,039 of record CM059432.1, read on the forward strand.
AATGGCAATGGCAGAATGATCGACAGCTGCCATGTGAGAGAAAACAAAATGAAAAAAAAGATGGGGGCAGAGATTATGGTCTGAAGTTGTAAAACTCGATGTTGAGTCCAGAAGGTTGTAAAGTGCCTCATCAAAAGATGAGGTGCTGTTCCTCGAGCTTACGTCGAGCTTCATTGGAACAGTGTAAGAGGCCGAGGACGGAGAGGTCAGAGTGGGAGTGGAGCGGAGAATTAAAGTGACAGGCGACCGAAAGCTTGGGGTCACCCTTACGGACTGAACGGAGGTGTTCCGCAAAGCGGTCACCCAATCTGTGTTTGGTCTCCCCAATGTACAAGTAAATTGTTGTTTCACCTGGAAGGAGTGTTTGGGGCCTTGGACAGTGGGAAGGGAGGAGGTAAAAGGGCATGTGTTGCATCTCCTTCGCTTGCACATGAAGGTGCCAGGGGAAGGGGTGTTGTGGGTGATAGAGGAGTGGACCAGGGTGTCGCTGAGGGAGCGGTCCCTTCGGAATGCTGAAAGGGGAGGTGAGGGGAAGATGTGTTTGGTGGTGGGATCACGCTGGAGGTGGCGGAAATGGCGGAGGATGATCCGCTGAATGTGGAGGCTGGTGGGGTGAAAGGTGAGGACAAGGGGAACCCTATCATGGTTCCGGGAGGGAGGGGAAGGGGTGAGAGCAGAAGTGTGGGAAATAGAACGGACACGGTCAAGGGCCGTGTCAACCACAGTGGAGAGGAATCTTCGGTTGAGGAAAAAGGAAGACACGTCGGAAGCACTGGTATGGAAGGTGGCATCGCCAGAACTGATGCGGCGGAGACGGAGAAACTGGGAGAATGGAATCGTGTCCTTACAAGAAGTGGGGTGGGAGGAAGTGTAGTCCAGGTAGCTGTGAGAGTCAGTGGGCTTATAGTGAATGTTTGTCAATAGCCTATCCTCAGAGATGGAGACAGAGAAGTCGAGGAAGGGAAGGGAAGAGTCGGAGATGGACCATGTGAAGATGAGGGAAGGGCGGAAATTGGAAGCAAAGTGAATGAAATTTTCTAGTTCAGGGCGAGAGCAGGATACGGCACTGATACAGTCATCAATGCACCAGAAAAAGAGGTGAGGGAGGGGACCTGAGTAGGACTGGAACAAAGAATGTTCCACATATCCCACGAAAAGGCAGGCATAGCTAGGACCCATGCGGGTTCCCATAGCAACACCTTTAATTTGGAGGAAGTGAGTGGAGCCAAAGGAGAAGTTGTTCAATGTGAGAACAAGTTCAGCCAGGCGAAGGAGGGTGGTGGTGGAAGGGGACTGGTTGGGCCTCTGTTCAAGGAAGAAGCGGAGCGCCCTCAGGCCATCCTGGTGGGGGATGGAGGTGTAGGGGGATTGGACGTCCATAGTGAAAAGGAGACGGTTGGGGCCTGGAAACTGTTAAAGTGGCGGAGAGTGTCGGAAGAGTCACGGATGTAGGTGGGAAGAGACTGGACAAGGGGAGAAAAAATAGAGTTGAGATAGGAAGAGATAAGTTCCGTGGGGCAAGAACAGGCTAAAACGATGGGTCTACCAGGGCAGTCCTGTTTGTGGATCTTGGGAAGGAGGTAGAAGCGGGCTGTGCGGGGTTGGGGAACTATGAGGTTGGCGGCCGTGGAGGGAAGATCTCCAGAGGAGATGAGGTCAGTGACAGTCTTGGAAACGGTGGCTTGATGTTCGGTAGTGGGGTCATGGTCCAGGGGGAGGTAGTTGGAGGTGTCGGAGAGTTGGCGTTCAGCCTCCGTACGGTAGAGGTCAGTTCGCCAAACAACAACAGCGCCACCCTTGTCAGCAGGTTTAATGACAATGTTGGGGTTGAATCTGAGAGAATGGAGTGCTGCAAGTTCAGAGGGAGGTAGGTTGGAGTGGGTGAGGGGAGCAGAGAAATTGAGACGGCCGATGTCATGCCGCCAGTTTGCAATAAAAAGATCTAGAGAGGTTAAGAAGCCAGAGGGAGGGGTCCAGGCAGAACAAGAATTCTGAAAATGGGAGAAAGGGTCCGCTGTGCAGGTGGAAGACTGCTGGCCAAAGAAGTGGGCACGGAGATGAAGGCGACAGAAAAAGAGCTCTGTGTTGTGCCAAGCTCGAAATTCATTGAGGTGGGGGCGTAAAGGGATGAAGCTCAGGCCTTTGCTGAGGACTGATCGTTCGGGGTCAGAGAGGGGAAGGTCAGAGGGGATAGTGAAAACACGGCAGGGGGTGAGATTGGAAGAAGGGATGGGGTCAGAGGAGAGTGAAGAGGAGGAAGGTTCCGGGGGGGCGTTGGTGTCCAAGAGTTGTTGAAGCTTGCGATCCTTCACTTCTGAAAGGAAGAAAAAAACTTTTTTGTTAAAGCGCCGGATGAGGCGAAGGGTGAAATGGAACTGCGGACCAGGACAGCTTTGAGATAGAGTGAGTCGGTGCTGCTGAAGAGAGAGGTCGAGCGTGTTCATGTGGCGACGCATGGCATTCAGCGTGGATCTCAGGATAGGGCGAGAGCAGTGGTTTGAGGAACGCTGAATATCTCGGTGATATCTGTAATCCTGGGTGGATACCTCCTATAATGTTTGACTGAACGGGGGGGGGAGATTTGATGCATCTCATTGGAAGCAGTTTTCACTCCAATTACATGTTCTGAACTCTCCATAGTTAACAGTTATCCCAGCAGCTGTTTACTGTACGGGTTCTAGCTTACCACCGCTTTCTCCCGCCTCTCCCCGCTGTCAATGGCTGCACAAATAGGCGTGCTTTGGAGAGGGCGGTAAGAGGAGCGATGAGCTTCAAAATGGATAAGCGTGCATCAATTTGGCATTGCATGCTGATTGATGTCACATTCCTGCTAATTAAAACACTTGCCGACAGCGCAGGTAATGGCAGCGCTGCCAACCTGCCGAAAATGGCAGCCACCGCGGGACCCACTGGTAGTGAGGTGGCCGCCATTTTTTCACCAAAACGGGCCTTAATGGCCAGCGCAAACACCTCCAATTTGTAGGCCAGTATCTCTGCTCTCGCTGCATAGAAAAGAGAGAGAGGGAGATAGTGGACCCACTTTGGGGAAATCCAATGCTTCTGTCTCAACAATGAAGGGAAGGGATGAGTCGGAGATGGACCATGTGAAGGTGAGGGAAGGGTGGAAATTGGAAGCAAAGTGAATGCGTTTGGTCTCCCCAATGCAGAGGAGCGAAAACAGTCTACTAAATTGTAAGAGCTCCCATGGTGTTGCTCATGGTGAGACAGTGGACCTGCTGTTTTATAACAGGAACTTTATACCAAGTAGTGCACAATGTGCTAAAGTGCAATTTTGTGTGTCCCCTTTAAGACCACCAAGTGTAATTGCTGTAGCTTACTGGATAAAATAGAGGCTAACTGTTCTCACACAGTTCCTCACTTCACCTCCAGGTTCCATTTTGTTTTAAGTGTAAAGCCTGAATTCAGTTAAAAGGTATTTTCTGTTGCCCAAATTTCTCTGTACATTGGAAATGATTAGCTCACTTTTTTTGAGTGTGGAACAGAAAGTTGCATGTGTGCCAATGTGACACCAGAAGTGTTGTGGAGGTGTCTCTAATTTTTATTAGTATACATTGTGTTAATTTATTATATATTAGAAATATAATTATATTTGATTAAACTAAGAAAAAACAATGATTCTAATTTTCCCCTGAATTAAATCTGTCCTGCTATCCCAAGTAAACATCTCCACAAGTGGCACTAATCCTTTCTTGCAATCAGTTTTCACTTCCTGCCCAAGCAATTTGGTGGAGACTAACAAATTCTCTCCTCAGGGAAAGTGACTGCAAATGTCTCATTTACAAAGTCAAAGTGTTTTGTGTTTGTTTTGTCGGTGAACAGCATTTAAAAAATCCCAAAATGTATTTGTGCAAAACTCATTAAGTGTGCAAAATTGGAGTCTGCAAAACTGCAGTCTCCAAGCTTAACAACCAGGGTACATTAGTAAAACATCAGCCTCTCGCCAACTTAATGGAATGTTGGCACAAAAATAATACAAAGAAGAACACTCTGTAAATACTTTACATGGTGCTCATATCGCTTCTCAAAACAAACACTACTGGATACAGAAAGTTCTGGATGTGGAATGTGCTTTTGAATGTTAAAATGTACTTTTTGTAGATTTACATTGAAAAGTGAATATGAACAGTCAGATTAATGTGGATTTTGGATAAAATTATGCCAGATTCAGTATCATAGAATCATAGACTGGTTACAGCATGGAAGGAGGCCATTCGGCCCGTCAAGCCCGTGCCGGCTCTCTGCAAGAGCATTTCAGCTCGTCCCTCTCCCCCACCCTTTCCCCGTAGCCCTGCAAATTTCTTTCCTTCAGATAATTATCCAACTCCCTTTTGAAAGCCGTGATTGAATCTGCTTCCACCACCCTTTCAGGCAGTGCATTCCAGATCATAACCACTCGCTGCGTAAAAAAGTTTTTCTTACGTCGCCTTTGGTTCTTTTGCCAATCACCTTAAATCTGTGTCCTCTGGTTCTTAACCCTTCTGCCAATGGGAACAGTTTCTCTCTATCTACTCTGTCCAGACCCCTCATGATTTTGAACACCTCTATCAAATCTCCTCAATCTTCTCTGCTCCAAGGAGAACAACCCCAGCTTCTCCAGTCTGTCAAAGTAACTGAAGTCCCTCATTCCTGGAATCATTCTTGTAAATCTTTTCTGCACCATCTCTAAGGCCTTCACATCCTTCCTTGAGTGTGGTGCCCAGAATTGGACCCAGTACTCCAGTTGGGGCTGAACCAGTGTTTTATACAGGTTCATCACAATTTCCACACTTTTATACTCTATACCTCTTCTCTATTCATGCAGCCCAGGATCCCGTAAGCCATTTTAACTGCTTTCTCAACCTGCCCTGCCACCTTCAACGATTTGTGCACACATACCCCCGGTCTTTCTGTTCGTGCACCTGCTTCAGGATTGTACCATTTAGTTTATATGTCCTCTCCTCATTCTTTCTACCAAAATGTATCACTTCACACTTTTCTGTACCACTCATCTGCAATGTGTCCACCCATTTCACCAGCCTGTCTATGTCTTCCTGAAGTCTATCACTCTCCTCCTCACTGTTCACTATACTTCCAAGTTTTGTGTCATCTGCAAATTTTGAAATTGTGCCCTGTGCACCCATGTCCAAGTCATTAATATATATCAAGAAAATCAGTGGTCCTAGTACCGACCCCTGGGGAACACCACTGTATACCTTCCTCCAGTCCGAAAAACAACCGTTCACCACTACTCTCTGTTTCCTATCACTTAGCCAATTCCGTATTCATGTTGCTACTGTCCCTTTTATTCCATGGGCTTCAACTTTGCTGGCAAGCCTATTATGTGGCACTTTGTCAAACGCCTTTTGGAAGTCCATGTACACTACGTCACCTCCATTACCCTCATCAACCCTCTCTGTTGCCTCATCAAAGAACTCGATCAAGTTAGTTCAACACGATTTGCCTTTAACAAATCCGTGCTGGCTTTCCTTAATTAATCCACACTTGTCCAAATGACTGTTAATTTTGTCCCTGATTACTGCTTCTAAAAGCTTCCCCACTACCGAGGTCAAACTGACTGGCCTGCAGTTGCTGGGTTTATCTTTACACCCATTTTTGAACAATGGTGTAACATTTGCAATTCTCCAGTCCTCTGGCACCACCCCCGTATCTAAGGAGGATTGGAATATTATGGCCAGTACCTCCCTCAATTCCCTCAGCATCCTAGGATGCATCCCATCCGCTCCTGGTGACTTATCTACTTTAAGTACAGCCAGCCTTTCTAATACCTCCTCTTTTATCAATTTTTATCCTATCAAGTATCTCCACTACCTCCTCCATTATTATGTCTATGGCAGCATCCTCTTCCTTGGTGAAGACAGATGCAAAGTACTCGTTTAGTACCTCAGCCATACCCTCTGCCTCCATGCATAGGTCTCCTTTTTGGTCCCTAATTGGCCCCACCCCTCCTCTTACTACTCTTTTACTATTTATATGCATATGGAAGACTTTTGGATTACCTTTTATGTTGACTGCCATTCTATTCTCATACCCTCTCTTTGCTCCTCTTATTTTCTTTTTCACTCCTCCTCTGACATTTCTATATATAGCCTGATTTTCAGATGTATTTGCAACCTGACATCTGTCATTCGCGCTCTTTTTCTGCTGCTTCATGTTCTCTATCTCTTTTGTCATCCAGGGAGCCCTGACTTTAGTTGCCCTGCCTTTCCCCCTAGTGGGAATGTACCTCAACTGTACCTGAACTATTTCCTCTTTAAAGGCAGCCCATTGTTCTATTACAGTTTTGCCTGCCAATCTTTAATTCCAGTTTACCCGTTCTCATCCCACTGAAATTGGCCTTCCCCCAGTTAAACATTTTTACTCTAGGTTGCTCCCTGTCCTTTTCCATAGCTAATCTAAACCTTATGATACTATGATCACTGTTCCCTAAATGTTCACCGACTGACACTTGCTCCACTTGACCTACCTCATTCCCCAGAACCAGATCCAGCAATGCCTCCTCCCTCATCGGGCCAGAAACAAACTGATCAAGAAAGTTCTCCTGAACACACTTCAGAAGTTCTTCCCCTTCTCTGCCCTTTACACTATTACGATCCCAGTCTACATTAGGATAGTTGAAGTCCCCCGTTATTACTACTCTATAGTTCTTGCACCTCTCTGTAATTTCTGGAGGGCGGTGATATTACAGAGAGGGCAAAGTGTAAAAATAAAGGTCTGCTCAACTGATTCTACTGGGGGCTGAGTAGACAAAGGTTTTGTTTTCCTCTTTAAAAAAAACAACAAACTGCTTTGAGTTTTACCAGGATAGCAGGCTTCCCCCAGGTGCAGGGCATAATTGACTGCACTCACAGCCTTGTTTGCTCCATGTTAAGAATCTGAAGTATACATGAACAGGAAGGGCTTGCACTCACTCGATGTTCAGCTGGTGTGTGACAATAGGCAATGCATCATGTATGTATGCCCGGTTTCCTGGCAGTTGTCATGATACCTATATCTTGCGGCAGTCCTCAAACCCCCGTCTCTTCCACCCAGACCATTGATTGTCAGGCTGCTGCTTTGAGTCAAGGGATATTCACCTGAGCACGTGGCTCATGATACCTGTTGGGAACCCAACCACAGAGGGAGAGGAGCCATGTCTCTACCAGAGCTCTGATTGAGCAAACCTTGGCATCCTGAATTAGAGGTTCTGCTGCTTAGATTGGTCTGCAGGCGTCCTGCAATAAAGGCCTGAGAGAATGTCCAGATTCATTGTAGTTTCCTGCATGCTCCATTACTGTGCCCTGCAAAGGGGGAAACCCCGAGAGCCATCTGGGAAGAAAGAAGTGGTGCAGGAGCAGGAGAAACAGCAGGATACCGAAGAAGAGCAAGGGCCACCAATCCTGCCAGCTGCCAGAGCTTTACAACACCAAATCATCAAGGGCGTGTTGGTTGAATCAACCCTCACTACCCACCCACCACCCCCGCCCACTGGATTTGCAGTTCCTCCTACCATCAGACGCAGTCCTTATACACTCCAGAGAATTCCCTCAACTTCAACACCAGCATGGCTTTGTTATCACTTCACTAGGCATGGTCAATCAGACACTACTCCCCAAAGCCTTTCCACCATTTACAAGGCACAAGTAAGGAGTGTGATGGAATACTCTCCACTTGCCTGGATGAGTGCAGCTCCAACAGCACACAAGAAGCTCGACACCATCCAGGACAAAGCAGCCCGCTTGATTGGCACCCCATCCACCACCTTAAACATTCACTCCCTCCAGCACCAGCGTACCGTGGCTGCAGTGTGTACCATCTACAAGATGCACTGCAGCAACTCGCCAAAGGCTTCTTCAGCAGCACCTCCCAAACCCGCGACCTCTGCCACCTAGAAGGACGAGCAGCAGGCGCATGGGAACACCACCATCTCCAAGTTCCCCTCCAAGTCACACACCATCCTGACTTAGAAGTATATTGCCAATCCCTCATCGTCGCTGGGTCAAAATCCTGGAACTCCCTCCCTAACAGCACTGCCGGAGTACCTTCACCACACGGACTGCAGCAATTGAAGAAGGTGGCTCACCACCACCTTCTCAAGGGCAATTAGGGATGGGCAATAAATGCTGGCCTTGCCAGCGATGCCCACATCCCAAAAACGAATTTAAAAAAAACACCACTGCACACCAAGAAACAGCTATTCATTTTAAAACTGGGAACAAATAAGTTGAAAACTAAAGGTTACTCTTGTGCAAACCCTTAGTGCCTGTCTTAAGTGCTCTTTTACCTAATCTGGTGTTCTTAGAAGGTGCTACTCCAGTGGCTACAACATGGAAGGTGGAAGGCCGCTGATTATCCACTGAAGGACTTAGAGGGCCCAGCTGCAGATTGCGGTGGCTGGAGCAGTCGCACCAACACAGGCACTGGTGGGGGAGCAGGTGTGCTGTCCTCCTGAGAGAGGACAGCATGTGACTCTCTCATGGCACCACTGCCACTCGCATGGGTCCCATGCACTGTGCGTAGATGTGACCTCACGCTCCACATTTGACTGCATTGTTTCCATGGCCTTCGTGATGATCCCACATAAGTTGGAGGTAGATCCCTGCACATTGCCTGACATTGTGCGCAGGCTCGTGAGCAGACAGTCCAGTGCACTGTGACAATAGTGACGCACAGCTGTTAGTCTTCTGTGGGCTGATTCCTTGAAGTCAATATCTGTGCCCTTTGCAGCTGGTTCTTGGGCCATCCTACTGCTCCTACGCACTTGTGTTCAGTGGATCTCCCAGTGCAGACTCCTCAAACTGACCCTCTAAACTACGTGGGGTGCCAGTTTCTAAGCTGGTACCTGCAACGGTAAGGTCAAGTGACTGTATGTCTTCAGGAAGTCTGTTATCCTCTTCCTCTGCTGCAGCTGGCCCTATTACTTGTAATGGGCCTGGAAAGAGGAGAGAGGGACAAGGGTTAGCAGTTAGTGGCAAGGGTTAGCAGAGCCAGATGAGTAGCAGCTCAAAGCAGCACCACTTTGTCATGTAGAGTGTGTGAGGGAGCGAGTTCAGTGAGAAGATAAAAGGAGGATAAGGTGACCAAACTCCCTACGGAGCATATCCTCCCAGAATGCTGAGAGAGATTGGGGAGAGATTTGTGAGGCACTGACAATCATTATGAGGGAGTCACTGTACGTTGGGGAGGTACCAGAAGATTCGAAAAAGGCTAATGTGGTTCCCATATTCAAAACGGGTGACAAAATAGACCCGGGCAACTGCAAAGCCATTAGTGTTACTTCCATTCCATTTGTTAAATTATGTAATTGATTATCAAGAGTAAACCAATACAACAATGACCTGGATAACAGCAGTCAGCATAGATAAGAAAAAGGAAGAAAGAAGAATTAAAATGAGTAAATAAATCATTACAAGTCAAGTTAGAAAAGGGAAGATACTGCCTGACCAAGCTACTTTACCTCTCTGAGGAAGTAACAACCTAAGTGATCTGATGTGAAACATAGAAACATAGAAGATAGGAGCAGGTGTAGGCCATTCGGCCCCTTGAGCCTGCTCCGCCATTCAATGCGATCATGGCTGATCATCCAAATTCAGTACCCTGTCCCTGCTTTCGCCCCATATCCCTTGATTCCTTTAGCCTTAAGAAATATATCTATCTCCTTCTTGAATATATTTAATGAATTGGCCTCAACTGCCTGATAGAGAATTCCACAGGTTCACCACTCTCTGGGTGAAGAAATTCCTCCTCATCTCAGTCCTAAATGGCTTACCCCTTATCCTTAGACTCTGACCCCTGGTTCTGGACTCCCCCGCCATCGGGAACATCCTTCCTGCATCTAGTCTGTCTAGTCCTGTTAGAATTTTATAAGTTTCAATGAGATCCCCTCTCATTCTTCTAAACTCTAGCGAATACAAGCCCAATCGTCCCAATCTCTCTTCATACGTCATTCCTACCATCCCAGGTATCAGTCTGGTGCATCTTCGCTGCACTCCCTCCATGGCAAGAACATCCTTCCTCAGATAAGGCGACCAAAACTGCACACAATACTCAAGGTGTGGTCTCACCAAGGCCTTGTACAACTGCAGCAAGACATCCTTGCTCCTGTACTCGAATCCTCTCGCTATGAAGGCCAACATACCATTTGCCTTCTTAACCGGCTGCTGCACCTGCATGCTTACCTTCAACGACTGGTGCACAAGGACACCCAGGTCTCGCTGCACTTCCCCTTTTCCCAATCTATTGCCGTTCAGATAATAATCTGCCTTCCTGTTTTTGCCACCAAAGTGGATAACCTCGCATTTATCCACATTATACTGTATCTGCCATGCATCTGCCCAATCACCCAACTTGTCCAAATCATACTGGAGTTTCTCTGCATCCTCCTCACAACACACACGCCCACCCAGCTTTGTGTCGTCTGCAAACTTGGAGATATTACATCTAGTTCCCTCGTCTAGATCATTAATATATATTGGCCCAAAAATTCGGCCGTTCTCGGGTGAGTACTCAGTGCGTACTCACCCGTATTCATTCCCGAAGTGCCGGTTTCCTGCATGCACTGCGCATGCGTGGGAAACCGGCACTTCCGGTATGGTGAAGGGGGCGGTTCCTAGGTGAACCGCGTGCGCACTAGAGGCTGCGCGCACGCAGCACACTTAGATTTTTTTTCAGGTTTCAACGCGAGGGTAAGTATTGAAGATTCTACGCTAGTAAAAAGGAGGCGTAAGACTCCTTTTGAACAAGGTAAGTAGTTAATTAAGTATAATTTTAAATTTTTTTCAACAGGTTTATCTTTTTTAGATACTTTAAAGAATGGTAAGTTTATTTTTATAACTTTTAAAAAGTATTTCAATTTTTTCAAAAATTAAAATTTTTGTTTAAAGTGGTTAATTTATTTAACTATAGTTATTTTATAAATGTGATGTTTTTTTTAAATTTATTTGAGGTTTAGCTGTTCTTTTGGGGCCGATTTCAATTCACAGATTTGACAGGTCTCCTGTCAAATCTATGAATGAAAGATGGTCTGCTGCCATTGGCTCTCCATGGCCCACGTGATCCCAGGGGTCGCATCGCACTAACTGCGCCCCTGGAACACGCAAGCACTGCGCGCCAGCTCTTGGGAGAGGCCCGGGACCCAAAGTTCCTGTGGGCCCAAAACACAACGGCAGGCGCGGTGGGTAAGAGCGCGCGCGATCCTTACCCCCGCGGCAAGCCGGCCACGCGAATTTCTAGGCCATTGTGAATAACTGGGGTCCTTGGACCGATCCCTGCGGTACCCCACTAGTCACTGCCTGCCACTCGGAAAAGGACCTGTTTATTCCAACTCTTTGCTTCCTGTCTGCCAACCAGTTCTCTATCCAAGTCAGTACCTTACCCCCAATCCCATGTGCTTTAACTTTGCACGCTAATCTCTTATGTGGGACCTTATCGAAAGCCTTCTGAAAGTCCAAATACACCACATCCACTGGTTCTCCCTTATCTATTCTACCAGTTACATCCTCAAAAAATTCCAGTAGATTAGTCAAGCACGATTTACCTTTTGTAAATCCATGTTGACTTTGTCCGATCCCGTCACTGTTTTCCAAGTGCTCTGCTATTACATCTTTTATAGTGGACTCTAGCATTTTCCCCACTACCAATGTCAGGCTTACCGGTCTATAATTCCCCAATGACATTGTTTTCCTCAGCTTGCAAAAGGCTTTCGATAAAGTTCCACACACAAGGTCATTAATTAAACTCAAAGCTGTGGAGTTGGGCTGGGGGGTGCGGTTTCAGGGTAAACCCTGGAAATGGATACGAAACTGGGTGAAGAATGGGAAACAGAGTTCTAGTTAGAGGAATTATGTCATTGTTGGGGTGTCTCAGGACTTGGTGCTGGAGATTAAAAGTGCTCAACGTGTGGAATAAACTTCAAGACGGAGTAGTGGAGGCCAATTCATTTAAGAAACAATTAGATGCTACAATGGGGGAGGGGACATTAGGATCTCTCTGGATGGATGAACTAATGTGCTTCTTCATCCATAATTATCTTGTGATCTTATTCTTTTAGATCTTTTCCCCTCCCCCAAGTGAATATTTTACCTCAAATGGGCTCTGCCTGCATTACTGTTGTACACCAGAGGTGCATAAGAGTTGGATAGAGTGACTTGTAATGATTTATTTACTCACTTTAATTTTTCTTTTTTCTTTTTCCTTTTTCTTCTCTTCGATGAAGTGTTTTGTTTCACTTGGTAGCTCCCACTGATGATCGTGAAATCAATTTGTGGGATACCACAGTTGCAAGCCCACATCCGGCCACTTGATGAAGCAGCCTGTTGATGTACCAACCGGCTGTGTCACTGTATTGCCTGTATGTCAAATAGTCTGTAAGGATTAACACATTTTCTTGGAGATGTTTGGATTTCAAAAATCAATCAATGTTTTGGGTGTGGAGTTTTTCTCCGTTATAGCCTCAGTAGGGAATAAAATATACTATCTAAGAAGAAAGCCAGATTACATTCTGAAAAGACGTATCTGGGAATGGAAAGTGATGACTGATTCCTCATTTGTTTTGTTTTATGTCCTTTAGAATGATTGAAGAACGTGGAAGGACAGAAAATACCATGGCAGAAAGAAGACAGTTGTTTGCAGAAATGCGTAAGTACTTTACATAACGAGTATTTTGTGGGTAGACTGAATATTGGTTAGCAATCTATATAACGGACAGTTTTTTTTTGAGGGAATGAATTAGCTGGTATTCCTTTTTATGTGGTCTTAACCACATTTGCATTATTCCCATGCAATTTCATCAGCGATTTAATACTTTCCCTGGCTGTGAAAACCTCTGATCTCTTGCCTTTTTTATTTAATACATAACTCAAGCTTACTTTCCTTTTTTAAACAATTATATTCTTTTGGATTTTTTTTTTTAGCCAGCTGGATATCTGTCACGTGTTGAAACACATCACCATTAAGAGCCTTCAATTCAAGCTAGTGAGAAGTCTAAACCCATATGTAGAGTTTCTGTTGCAATATGAAGTGCGCACTCTCGCCCCGAGAGAAACATCCCATTTACCCAAGTCTTTCGAGCTTAGCTGCAGGTTGGCAGAACCAACGCTTAAGGTGAGCTAGGGTACTGCTGGAGCTTAACCAGCTAAAGCTGAAGTAGATCACTGATAAACTTTCCACTGCAAGTTCAGCTAGGAAAATTTGCTGCTGCGTTTATAAAACATTAAAATTTTGGAGAAGAAACTCTAAATGCTTTATTATAAATGCTGCAAGATCTGGATCATGAACGGATAATATACAGAACAAGAGCAAAGCTTCTGTCACCTATTGTTAATCCCTCCCTTAATTTGTGGGATTGCCTCCAATAGCAAGTGCTTGCCACTACAGGCAACTCACAGTGTAAATGATTAAACACCAGTGCTGTTGACACCAAAGGTAAACGACAGCCAGCACTGGCACTTGTCAGTGAGTGTATTGTTTTGATTCTAGCTGCCTTTACAAGCTAACAATGTGCTTTTGGCATTGCTACCCTGTACAGACCTTTAAAGAAGCTCATCAGCCAAAAGAACAAAGTCGTGAATGTGACTTTGCAGTAACTGCAAATTTACAAATCTTGTCCATGTTTAATTGCTGAATCCTGCAGTATTGATGGGTTGACATGTTACAGAACCACTTCCATTGGAAGAGGGCATAAAATATGTTAAAACAGATTTAGCTACTGAGATTTTATTTTCTAAATTTCTATTTAATTTCTTCATCTTTGCTTCCCTTTTATCAGGTCCCCTCCCCTCCCCTCCTTATAAGAGCACAGATGCAAAGGAATGAAGGAGAAGCATACAATTGCATAATGTAACTTATATTAGGTCTATACATTGACATTCCAAAAATATTTACATTGCATTTCTAATATTAACGCAGGTTGATGCACTGAATATATGAATTTGACTGCATGATGTATTTTCTCTGAGGAAAAATAATCCTTTTCTAATTTTAAACAGGACTGCTTAGTTCTACATTCTATTCAATTTACATATTTTCTCCTGTCTACTTACAAGACTTTCTTACAAATAATTTTACAACCATGTTTAAATCATATCTTTATTACTGATTAATAGAGTAAAGCTTTCAGCGCTGCATATGGTCTCATTGTACACTATGTTGGCATACAACATAGTGGAAGGACTCAGGTTTACATCCTTGATTCCAAAGTTTCCAGGCCTGAGTATGTCAACAGGAAAAGGGGCCAGCCAGTGGTGAGGCCCATTCCCTAAAAAGGTGGCACAAAAGATTGAAGAGAAGTTTGCCTGGACAGTTCTGAAGTGTTTCCTACCAGGCATTTCCAGAGACACATTGACACGATTCAGAGACAGAGCCAAGAACTTGAAAGATAAGGGCTGGAAAGTTGTCTTTGTTGGATTATCGCTAGTCTTCTGTAAAGACCCATTGAATACAATTACGGGATCAAATGAATACCTGGCAAATGGTGTTAGATTTATGTATAAATTCCCTAGATTCTAGAACAGTCCCCAAGGATTGGAAGGTAGCAAACATAACCCTGCTATTTAAGAAAGGAGGAAGAGAAAAAACAAGGAACTACAGGCTAGTTAGCCTGACATCAGTAGTAGGCAAAATGCTAGAATCTATTAAGCGGGGTGGGAGGAAGTGTAGTCCAGGTAGCTGTGGGAGTCAGTGGGCTTGTAGTGAATGCTTGTCAATAACTTATCCCCAGAGATGGAGACAGAAAAGTCGAGGAAGGGAAGGGAAGGGAAGAGTCGGAGATGGACCATGTGAAGGTGAGGGAAGGGTGGAAACTGGAAGCAAAGTGAATGAAATTTGTTTCTTAACCTGTCCCATTACCATCTCCTTTTGCCTTGAATATCTCTTAATGTCTCTTAACCTCTCCTGCCTTCTATCCTATCACAGACCTTCCCTTTTGTTCTTTCATCCCCTCCCCCTTTCCCAGCTCCTACACTTGCTTAAAAATCTGTTCCATTTGCTGCTTTTTTCCAGTTCTGACGAAAGGTCATCGACCTGAAACGTTAACTCTGTTTCTCTCTTCACAGATACCTGTTGAGTATCTCCAGCATTTTCTGTTTTTATTTCAGATTTCCAGCATCTGCAGTATTTTTTTTGTGCTCAAATCTATTATTAGGGACATGGTAACAGGGCACTTAGAAAATCATAATATGATTAGGCAGAGTCAACATGGTTTTATGAAAGGGAAATCGTGTTTGACAAATCTGTTAAAGTTTTTTGAAGATGTAACTAGTAGGATGGATAAGGGGGAACCAGTGGATGTAGTGTATTTGGATTTTCAAAACACATTCAATAAGGTGCCACACAAGAGGTTATTGCACAAAATTAGGACTCATGGTATTGGGGGTAATATATTAGCATGGATTGAGAATTGGTTAATGGACAGAAAACAGAGAGTAGGAATAAACAGGACTTTTTCAGGTTGGCAGGCTGTAACTAGCGGGGTGCTGTAACTAGCGGGGTACCGCAAGGATCAGTGCTTGGGCCTCAGCTATTTACAATCTATATTAATGACTTCGATGAAGGGACTGGGTGTAACGTATCCAAGTTTGCTGATGATACAAAGTTAGGTGGGAAAGTAAGCTGTGAGGAGGATGCAAAGAGGCTGCAGAGAGATACAGACAGGTTGACCAAGTGGGCAAGAACATGGCAAATCGAATACAATGTGGGAAAGTGTGAAGTTATCCACTTTGGTAGGAAAAACAAAAATGCAGAATATTTTTTGAATGGAGAGACTGGGAAATGTTTGCACTCAGAGGGACATGGGTGTCCTTGTACATGAATCACAGAAAGTTAACATACAGGTACAGCAAGCAATTAGGAAAGCAAATGGTATGTTAGCTTTTGTTACAAAGGGATTAGAGTATAAGAGTAAAGAAGTCTTACTACAATTATACAGGGCATGGGTGAGGCCACACCTGGAGTACTGTGTATAGTTCTGGTCTCCTTACCTAAGGAAAGACATACTTGCCTTAGAGGGAGTGCAGTGAAGGTTCACTGGACTGGTTCCTGGGATGAGGGGATTGCCCTATGAGGAGAGATTGAGTAGACTAGGCCTATATTCCTTAGAGTTTAGAAGAATGAGAGGTGATCTAATTGAAACATATAAAATTCTTAAGGGGCTTGACAGGGTTAATGCTGGGAAAATGTTTCCCCTGGCTGGGGAATCTAGAACACGGGGCCACAGTCACAGAATGAGGGGTAGGCCATTTAGGATTGAGATGAGGAGAAATTTCTTCTCTCAAAGAGTTATGAATCTTTGGAATTCTCTACCCCAGAGAGCTGTGGGTGCTCAGTCGTTGAGTATATTCAAGACAGAGGTCGATAAATTTTTGGGAACAACGGGATTTAAGGGCTATGGGATTGTGCGGGAAGGTGGAGTTGAGGTAGAAGATCAGCCATGATCTTGTTCGGAGCAGACTTGAGGGGCCAAATGGCCTACTCCTGCTCCTATTTCATATGTTCATATGTTCATATAACTGGAACTGTTTTAAAAGAAGGTAAACAAGAGAAATGGACTTAAAGTTTAGCAGAGCTTGGAGAGTGGTCAACAGGATGGTAAGAATAACATAAAAGCAGCCAGAATCAAACGATCCAGAAGGGTAGGAAAGACATCTGCAATGGAATAAGTTAATGAGATTTTGAAAATTAAGGAACGTAAATTGATATTCTAGGATAAGACACAAAATTAAAGTGTTCAGTTGAGTCTCCATACAGGCAAAGGACATGATTAACAATAGGATAGTAAAAGAATGATAATTTATTACATGATATAAAGATAATACTTTAATAATGGGTGACTTTATTCAACTGTTAATTCCTTAAACAATGTGGTACAGGATTGCTTTTTGACCCAAGGGCCGGAATTTTCTTCGGGGAGGTGGGGAGTGGGGTCCGAGGCGGGCAGAAAACCCGGGAGGCCGGGTTTCCCGCAGGCCCTCCCGACTTTACCAGAAGGGCCTAATTTGAATGTGAAGCCTCGGTTTCCCGCCCGCAGCCAGCCAGCTTGAGAGACTGGCTGGCTGCGGGCAGGTAGGCCTCAGTTGCGAGGGGTCGGTCCGGGGAAGGGATCGCGGGAGGGGGATTGGGGATCGGCGGGGGGGAGGAAGGGTCTACAATTGGGAGGGGGAGAGAGGATCGGCGGGGGAGGTTTGCAGGATCGGCAGGGGATTGGTGATCGGCAGGCGATTGGGGGGTGGTCGGGGATCGGGGGGGGGGTCGGCAGGCGATTGGGGGGTGGTCGGGGATCGGGGAGGTTGGGGATCGGCAGGCGATTGGGGGGTGAGTGGGGGGGGGATCGGCAGGCGATTGGGGGGTGGTCGGGGATCGGGGTGGGGGGATCGGCAGGCGATTGGGAGGTGGTCGGGGATCGGGGGGGGGGGGTGTTGGAGGATCGGCAGGGGGGGCCAGAGGATCGGGGCCGGCCTCATCATCATCGTTGGGCGGGGAGGAGGCCTGGGAATGCGATCGGAGGCCTCGTTGTGGGGGGGGAAGGTGGTCTCCGATCACGGGGGGTGGGTATGGTCGGGACCCTGGATCGAGGAGGTAGGTATGAAGCCACTTACCTCCTGGATCCAGCAGATCCCGCCTCGGTTTAACTGCCGGGTTTCACGAATTGTGTGAAACCCGTCCCCAGGCAGTTAAATTCAAAATGGAGGTGAGAATAGAGGCTTCCAGCCTCATTATAATATTTAAATTGCGGTAAAGCCCCCTGGGAGTGGGTTGGTCGCCCACCCCCCGCCCCGCCTCCGGCAGAACGGGAAGTGGGTGGGTTGGAGGCGGGATCAGGTCGGGAATCCCATTTCTAACAATTTAACTGCCCCCATGCTTCAAACCCTCCATTTTTTACGGGAAACATCCGGCCAAACTGTCAAGGACCCTAGTAAGGTTAATACTCATTTAGAACAAGTTCTTACAAGTGACCAGAATAGCATCCATAATAAAAGTAAGAAATTGCATTTATATAATACCTTTCATGTCCTCAGGATGTCCCAAAGTGATTCATAGTCAATTAATTATTTCTGAAGTGTTTTGTCGGGAAAAACAATAGGCAGCAAGTGAGACAAATGACAAATTAATTTGTTTTGGTTGTGTAGAAGTATGGAAGTAGTAGAAGCTTTAGGAACTAATGAAAAGCTCTAGGGACTAGTGAACGAAAGATGGACTTGCATTTATATAATGCCAAATCACATTTCAGAAATGTCCCAAAGTGCTTCATATATAATTAATTACTTTGAAGTGAAGTAACTTGTCAAATGCAGCAGCCAATTTGCACACAGTAAAATCCCACAAACAGTGCTTGGATAAATAACCATTTAATCTGTTTCTGGTAGTGTTGGGTGAGGGAGAGGTGTTGGCTACAACACCAGGAGAACAGTGCCAAGGGATGTTGTCAGTTTCGCAACTCATCTGAAGGACAGCACTTCTGGAAGTCAGCACTGCAGTACAGTTTTAACCTGTTTTACACACTTAAGTCCCAGTGCTGGACTTGAACTCTCAACCTTCCTTGATTCAGAGGCAAGAGCCAAACTGATGTACTATACCAGTTATCCAGCAATCAGCCCCACTAAGACATAGAATAAACATGTTATTTTTAAAAGGAAGTTACAAATGAATGTGGTACAAACAAAAATATATTGATTGGTACATATTGCTGAAAGATACTCAATGGAGCAATGGTGGTAAATTTAAAGTATTACACATAGATATTCTCTCCATCACCAAGACAGCTGACTTCCGCCTCTGTACTAATACAACAACAACTTGTATTTATATAGCGCCTTTAATGTAGTGAAACGTCCCAAGGCGCTTCACAGGAGTATTTTAAGACAAAAGATTTGAGACCGAGCCACATGAGAAATTAGGGCAGATGACTTGGTCAAAGAGGTAGGTTTTAAGGAGCGTCTTAAAGGAGGAAAGAGCAGTAGAGAGGCAGAGAGGTTTAGGGAGGGAATTCCAGAGCTTAGGGCCTAGGCAACAGAAGGCACAGCCACCAATGGTTGAGCGATTATAATCAGGGATGCTCAAGAGGGCAGAGTTAGAGCAGCGCAGATATCTCAGGGGTGGGGTGGGGGGAGGTTGTGGGGCTGGCGGAGATTACAGAGATAGCAAGGGGCGAGGCCATGGAGGGATTTGAAAACAAGGATGAGAATTTTAAAATCGAGGCGTTGCTTAACCGGGAGCCAATGTAGGTCAGCGAGCACAGGGTGATGGGTGAACGGGACTTGGCGTGAGTTAGGACATGGGCAGCCGAGTTTTGGATGACCTCAAGTTTATGTAGGGTAGGACGTGGGAGGCCAGCCAGGAGTCTAGAGGTAACAGAGGCATGGATGAGGGTTTCAGCAGCAGATGAGCTGAGGCAGGAGCGGAGACGGGCGATGTTACGAGGTGGAAATAGGCGGTCTTAGTTATGCCGTGGATATGTGGTCGGAAGCTCATTTCAGGGTCAAATATGACACCAAGGTTGCGAACAGTGTGGTTCAGCCTCAGACAGGGAGAGGGATGGAGTCGGTGGCTAGGGAAGGGGGTTTGTGGCGGGACCGAAAACGATGGCTTCGGTCTTCCCAATATTTAATTGGAGAAAATTTCTGCTCATCCAGTACTGGATGTCGGACAAGCAGTCTGACAATTTAGAGACCATGGAGGGGTCGAGAGAAGTGGTGGTGAGGTAGAGCTGGGTGTCGTCAGCGTACATGTGGAAACTGATGCTGTGTTTTCGAATGATGTCGCCAAGGGACAGCATGTAGATGAGAAATAGAAGGGGGCCAAGGATAGATCCTTGGGGGGCACCAGAGGTAATGATGTGGGAGCGGGAAGAGAAGCCATTGCAGGTGAATCTCTGGCTACGATTAGATAGATAAGAATGGAACCAGGCGAGTGCAGTCCCATCCAGCTGGTCGACGATGGAGAGGTGTTGGAGGAGGATGGAGTGGTCAACCGTATCAAAGGCTGCAGACAGGTCGAGAAGAACGAGGAGGGATAGTTTACCTTTGTCACAGTCACAAAGGATGTCATTTGTGACTTTGATGAGAGCTGTTTCGGTACTGTGGTAAGGGCGGAAACCTGATTGGAGGGATTCAAGCATGGAGTTGTGGGAAAGATGGACACAGATTTGGGAGACAACAACATGTTCAAGGACTTTGGAGAGGAAAGGGAGGTTGGAGATGGGGCGGTAGTTTGCAAGGATTGATTTGTTGAGAGGGGTGATGACAGCAGATTTGAGGGAGAGGGGGACAGTACCTGAGGAGAGAGAACCGTTAACAATGTCAGCTAACATGGGAGCCAGAAAAGGAAGTGGTCAGCCGTTTGGTGGGAATAGGGTCGAGGGAGCAGGAAGTGGATCTCATGGACAAGATGTGCGCGGAGAGGTCATGAGGGCAGATCAGAGAGAAACTGGAGAAAGATTCGAGTTCAGGACTAAGACAGAGGGGAACCTTGGAGGAAGTTTGGCCCGGTGGGCTAGGGGAAGGAGGGGAAGTGGCAGAGGCAGCTGAATGGATGGTCTTAAACTTAGAGATGAAGAAGTCCATGAGCTCCTCACACTTGTTGTCGGAGGTGAGGGTGGAGGAGACAGGGGAGAGGGGTTTAAGAAGACGGTTAGCAGTGAAGAATAGAAGCTGGGCTTTATCTTTGCATTACAGGATGATACAGGAATAGTGAGCAGTTTTGGCAGACGAGAGCCGGACCCAATAGTGCTTTATGTGGTCCAGCCAGATCTGGCGGTGAATGGCTAAACCAGTTATCCGCCATATCCATTCAAGTCTGCGTCCCTTGGACTTAAGGGAGCGAAGTTGAGCCCGGTACCAGGAGGAGCGGCCAGGGTGAGAGAGAGTAATTGTTTTAATAGGGCTAGGGCGTCAAAGGTGGTGGTGAGGGTGTGGTTGAGCAGTTTTGGCAGACGAGAGCAGGACCCGATAATGCTGTATGTGGTCCAGCCAGATCTGGCGGTGAATGGCTAAACCAATTGTCCGGCATACCCATTCAAGTCTGCGTCCCTTGGACTTAAGGGAACGAAGATGAGGGCCGTACCAAGGGGAACGGGCAGGGCCCCTGGTAATGCCTGTCTCTGCCCCTGCCTCAGCCCATCTGCTACTGAAACCCTCATCCATGCCTTTATTCCCTCCAGATTCGACTACTCCAATGCTATCCTGGCCAATTCCCATCTTCCACACTCTGTAAACTTGACCTCATCCAAAACTGCTGCCCGTATCCTAATTCGCAATAAGTCCCATTCTCCCATCATCATTGTGCATGCTAACCTACATTGGCTTCAGGTCCATCAATGTCTCAAATTTAAAATTCTCATCCTTCAATACCAAGAGGAAAAGACTGGTGAAAACCAAAGTTGGTCCATTGCAGTCAGATACGGGGGAATATATAATGGGAAATAAGGAAATGGCAGACCAACTAAATGCATACTTTGGGTCAGTCTTTACGAAGGAAGACACAAAAAACCTCCCTGGGATATCGGGAAAAATAGGGACATTGGCAAAGGAGGAACTGACGCAAATCAATATCTCTAAGGATATGGTGTTAAGGAAGCTAAAGGGATTGAAGGCGGACAAATCCCCAGGGCCTGATAACATGCATCCTAGGGTACTGAAGGAGGTGGCCCTAGAGATAGCGGATGCACTAAGCATGATTTTTCAGAATTCATTAGACTCGGGAACAGTGCCCATGGATTGGAGGGTAGCTAACGTTACCCCACTATTCAAAAAGGGGGGTAGGGAAAAAGCAGGTAATTACAGACCTGTAAGCCTTACATCAGTTGTGGGCAAAATGCTGGAGTCCATCATTAAGGATGAAATAGCCGAGCACTTAGCAAATGGGGACAGGATAGGACAGAGTCAACATGGATTTACAAAGGGTAAATCGTGCTTGACTAATCTATTGGAATTTTTTGAGGGAGTAACTGGTAAAATAGATGGGGGAGAGCCAGTAGATGTGGTGTACCTGGACTTCCAAAAGGCCTTCGATAAGGTCCCACATAAAAGATTAGCATGGAAAATTGAAGCTCATGGGATAAAGGGGAAAGTATTGACGTGGATAGAGAACTGGCTGTCAGATAGAAAACAGAGAGTTGGAATAAACGGCTCATTTTCTGAATGGCAGGCAGTAACAAGTGGGGTACCACAGGGATCTGTCCTGGGTCCCCAGCTGTTCACAATTTATATTAATGACCTGGATCAGGGAGTCGAATGCAGCATTTCCAAATTTGCAGACGACACTAAACTAGGAGGGGGGGTGGGCTCAGAGGAGGAGACCAGGAAGCTCCAGAGCGATTTGGACAGACTGGGTGATTGGGCGGATAAATGGCAGATGCACTATAATGTGGACAAGTGCGAAGTTATCCACCTTGGGTGCAGGAACGGGAGGGCAAATTATTATTTAAATGGCAATAAATTGGGAGAGGGGGAAGTACAGAGAGACCTGGGTGTTCTTGTACACCAGTCACTGAAGGCGAGCATGCAGGTGCAACAGGCGGTCAAGAAGGCAAACGGTATGCTGGCCTTCATAGCAAAAGGGTTGGAATACAGGAACAGGGATACCTTGCTGCAGCTGTACAGGGCACTGGTGAGACCACACCTCGAGTACTGTGTACAGTTTTGGTCGCCTCATCTGAGGAAAGATGTTCTTGCCATGGAGGGGGTGCAGCGGCGATTCACCAGGCTGATACCAGGAATGGCGGGATTGACCTATGAGGAGAGACTATGTAGTTTAGGGATGTACACACTGGAGTTTAGAAGATTGAGAGGGGACCTCATAGAAGTGTATAAAATTCTGACAGGTCTAGACAGATTAGATGCAGAAGGAATGTTTCCCTTGGCGGGTGAGAACAGAACTAGAGGACATAATTTAAGGATAAGGGCTAAACCATTTAGGACAGAAATGAGGGGGAATTTCTTCACTCAGAGAGTGGTGAACCTGTGGAACTCATTGCCACAGAGGGCAGTGTACGCCAGCTCATTAAATATATTTAAGAGGGAATTAGATATATTTCTACAGGCAAAAGGGGTTAAGGGTTACGGAGAGAAGGCGGGGACGGGATACTGAATTGAAGGATCAGCCATGATCTCATTAAATGGCGGAGCAGGCTCGAAGGGCCGGATGGCCTACTCCTGCTCCTATCTTCTATGTATCTATGTATACCCTCCATGGCCTCGCCCCTCCCCATCTCTACAACCTCCTCCAGCCCTCCAACCCTTTGTGAGCTCTGCGCTCCTCCAATTCTGGCCTATTGTGCATCCCCGATTTCCTAAGCTCCACCATTGGTGACCGTGCCTTCATCTGTCTTAAGCTGCAAGCTCTGGAATTCCCTCCCTAAATCTCTCCACCTCTCTATCTTTCTCTCCTTTTAAACACTCCTTAAAACCTACCTCTCTGACCAAGCTTTTGGTCAGCTGTCCTAAAATCTCCTTAAGTGGCTCGGTGTCAAATTTTGTCTGGAAACGCTGCTGTGAAGTTCCTTGGGACGTTTTACTATGTTAAAGGTGCTATATTAATGCAAATTGTTGTTGTTATAGATTAAAAGTATGGGACATGAATGGAATTGGATTAGTAGAGGAATACTTAGAAAAACACCAGGGAATATATCATTTTCAATGTCGAGATAATGTGACAAATGAATTAAAAAAGCTAGTAGAAAGCTAGGACATATAGCCAGAAAAGTTGGACACCTATCTACAGAGTTATGCTAAGGTTTTGAAATTCATTAGTCAGGCACAGTTTTGGTCAGTTTTGTTCAACATGTCATAAATAAGGATTTACTTTTATTTGAAAGGATACCGAAAAATGTAGTAACACCAGAGTAGCTTCTCCTTAAAGTCTTTGAATTCCCTTGAGGGTCTGCCATACTCTTGTTTTCACTCCAGCAGGACTCTGGCAGAACCAACTGGAAAATGGCAGGGATCCGGTTTTTGTCAGGTTTTCACCAATCCCTGATTTCCCAGTTGGCCTTGTAAAAGGTGCTTTAGAAGGCCGGTGATGTTGGGGTGGTATGGGGTGGAGCTGGGGGCAGGGATTCTATGCGCCAGGAGTTCTCACTTCATCGGCTCAGGCATGACCCAGCGTAGGAGTGGAGGCTGGTAGGCTGAGAGTGATGAGGTGTACACACCTCCAGATAGGTACAAGTGGGCCCTACTGGGCTGGGAGTAGCATTCAGTCCAGTCCAGTCCAGGGAAAATCTAGATCAGCCCTCTTACACAGGAGGCTGTGGGGATGGTAAATAGGCTCTTGAGTGGGGGGACTAGGCAACCACCCTGGAGGGTATCAGTGGGCATGATCCTGGCGTAACCGCCAAGATCGCTGTCCGCGGATTTTCGAGGCCATGGTGATTATGTGGGGACCACGTCAATGTGTGTGGAATATTATTAAATGGTATGGATTAATCAGGTTAAGAATTAATACTTCAAAGTAATCCAGAGGACATAATTGGAAGTTACTGCAAAGTAAATTTAAAATGGATATATATCAGAAACAACTTTGCTTAGTGATCAGTGTTTGGAATAATTTACCAAGCAAGATAACAGAGGCAAAAACATTGAGGTATTCAAAATACAGCTGGATATCTTGATAATGGAATTAATTTATTAATTAGAGGGCTGAGCTTAATTGGACTAAATGGACTTTTCGTATATCTGCCTTCTCCAAGATCGCACAGAAAAGTACAGATGAGAAAGGCCATTCAGCTCAACCAGTTCATCCTTCCCGAGAAACCTATGGTCCCACCATCAGCACATCCAACTGCCTCATGAATGATTCCAGAATTTTTGGCAACAATACCCTACCCAGAAGACCCTTCCAACTGTTAATCACTCTTTGTGTGAAAAATTGTTTCTTGACATCAGTCCTGACCTTGGCTTTGTACCTACATCCTCTACACGCTGAAGATTAACCGCTTCTATTCAACTTTGTATCTTAGCTACCCGCATAAGGCTACTTCTCATTCACTAATTTCAAGGCTCAAGATTTGGGTTTCCCAACATTTCATTAAAACTGAGTCATCTGATTCTAGCAATCATTTTTGTGGCCTTTTTCTGCTTCCACGCATGGTTATTTCCCTTCTACTTTGGTGACCAGCACTGAACGAGTACTTCAGGTGCAGCCTGACCAGACACTAGACAGTTTTAGCATGACTGCCTCAGACATACTCTATGATTAGGCAATACAGCGCCACATTCTGTTTGCTTTGTTGATGGCTGCTCTATAATCATTGGATATAGTAAGCTTTTATTTCATATTACTCCTAGAACTCTCTCCCTAGTATGTTCGACACCATTCATTGAGTAGGTATGCTCCCCATTGTATAATTGTTCACCATCATTCACGACTGGATGTGGCAGGACTGCAGAGCTTTGATCTGATCCATTGATTGTGGGATCGCTTAGCTCTGTCTATAGCATGCTGCTTCCGCTGTTTAGCATGCATGTAGTCCTGTGTTGCAGCTTCCCCAGGTTGGCACCTCATTTTTAAGTACGCCTGGTGCTGCTCCTGGCATGCTCTTCCACACTCCTCATTGAACAAGGGTTGGTCCCCTGGCTTTTTGGTAATGGTACAGTGAGGGATATGAGGTTACAGATTGTGATGGAATACAATTCAGCTGCTGCTGATGGCCCACAGCACCTCATGGATGCCCAGTTTTGAGCTGCTAGATCTGTTCTGAATCTATCTCATTTGGCATGGTTATACACAACACGATAGAGAGTGTCCTCAGTGTGAGGACGGGACTTTGTCTCCACAAGGACTGTGCGGTGGTCACTCCTACCAATACTGTCATGGACAGATGCATTTGTGACAGGTAGATTGGTGAGGACGAGGTCAAGTACGTTTTTCCCTCGTGTTGGTTCTCTCACCACCTGCTAAAGGCCCAGACTGGCAGTTATGTCCTTCAGGACTTGGCCAGCTCGGTCTGTAGTGGTGCTACCGAGCCACTCTTGGTGATGGGCATTGAAGTCCCCCACCCAGAGTGCATATTGTATACCACCGTGCTGCCACCTCTGGTGGCGGGACAGGACATACCCAGGGATGGTGATGGAGGAGCCTGGGACATTAGCTGAAAGGTATGATTCTGTGAATATGTCAGGCTGTTGCTTGACTAGTCTGTGGGACAGCTCTCCCAATTTTGGCACAAGTCCCCAGATGTTAGTGAGGAGTACTTCGCAGGGTCGACTGGGCTGAGTGTGCCTTTGTTGTGTTCGGTGCCTGGGTCGATGCCGGGTGGTGTGTCCGGTTTTATTGTTTGTATACTTCTTTGTAGCGGCGTGGAAGCAGAAAAAGGCCACAAAATGATTGCTAGAATCAGATGACTCAGTTTTAAGGAAATGTTGGGAAACCCAAATCTTGAGCCTTGAAATTAGTGAATGAGAAGTAGGAGTGGCTTGCCAGACCATTTCAGAGGGCAGTTAAGAGTCAGCCACATTGCTGTGGATCTGGAGTCACATATAGGCCAGACCAGGTAAGGACGGCAGATTTCCTTCCCTAAAGGACATTAGTAAACCAGACGGGTTTTTATGACAATCCGGTAGTTTCATGGACTTGTGCCAAAATACTAGCTTTTCTTTATTCAAGACTCATTAATTAATTGAATTTAAATTCCCCAGCTGCCGTGGTGGGATTTGAACTCGTGTCCCCGGGTTACGATTACGAGTTCAGTAACTAAACCATTATGCTGCCGTACCTACTAGGGTAGCTACTAATGTTGCCTCCAGTATTTTCTTATGGGAACAGTCATGTGTTTGCTCGTTCAGTCAGGAAATGGTTTGTGGTATGGGAAAGATCTAAAGATGGGGAGCAAATATTAAGAAACTGGAGTTACAACATATAAAGAAGAGGGCCAAAAAGCTGTGGTCCTTCTGACACACTCCTATTGTAAGTCCTGCCTTCCTCACTGGCTTCTGCGTGGACTTGTTTGGAGCACAGTTTCCATCCACCCCAGAAGTGGCATGGCTAGGGGCGAGAGCTCCCAGGGCAGAGGTTTCCTTATCTCCAACCTGATGGACCAGTATGCCCAGTGAATGCAAGTGTACCAGCCTGTAGGCCAGTATATGTCAAACCTAACTCGGGGTCGTTGCCTGGACCCCAGAATATTTTAAAAAGTTTTCAAGTATTTTTCAGCTCTCTTTTAAAGCCGATGGGACATCTTTCTGCGAGGACCCCAGCAACCACTGCAGCCGCCCCCCCCCCCCCCCCCGCCACTCCCAGAGCAGGCTGCCATTGCTGCAGTTTATGGCCACCACGCACTGCCAGGTACCTGACATGTGGGGCAGGTGCCGACTCAGATTATTAAAATTAGGACACCACCTCTTGGTGGACTCCGGCGGAATCAGCACCAGAAGTTCCCTCTAGGGTTATCAACCCTCCCGGTTTGCCCAGGAGCGGACCCAAATGGAAGATTGATCTGCTGGGTACTGTTGCTAGCAACCCGGGAGAAAATAACTTCACATTCGCGCTTCGTGCACTTTCATTTCTCCAATTGCCTCCAGCAATACCTGAAGTAAGTCGGAATGCGGTCGACATGCTGCCGCCAACGACTGGACATACCTCCACTTTATCAACAAGCAGGTGAGGCTGGTGCGGGTCTACCTGCCTAATGGCTCGTGCATTGACAGGCCATTCCTAAATTTCATCAAGGCAATGCTGACCTCCCTGTTGCTCAGAGACGAGAGGGTTCCGGGGGCTGGCCTTCCATCTACTCAATCTACATAAAGAAGAGTTTCAGTTCCTGACAAACAATAGGAACACTTCAGAAAGGCAACACAACTCTTCTTAAAGGGACAATGTATATGTAAATAGCCCAGTATTTAAAGGGAAATTCCTCTTCCCCCCCACTATAATAATACTCCTTCTCAAGAGAATTTTTATTTGTTTTTCATCTCCTGAAGTCATTGAGGTGTGGTTCCCCTGGTGTTGACTCTCACTGGGGTACGGTGGCCCCCAACCCGCTGAATATCGCTGGCCTATGGTTCTATTGGCGTTGACTCTCACTGGGGTACAGTTCCCCTGGCACTGACTCTCACTGGGGTACAGTCCCCTGGCACTGACTCTCACTGGGGTACAGTCCCCTGGCACTGACTCTCACTGGGGTACAGTTTCCAGGCACTGACTCTCACTGGGGTACAGTCCCCTGGCACTGACTCTCACTGGGGTACAGTTTCCCTGGCACTGACTCTCACTGGGGTACAGTTTCCAGGCACTGACTCTCACTGGGGTACAGTCCCCTGGCACTGACTCTCACTGGGGTACAGTTTCCCTGGCACTGACTCTCACTGGGGTACAGTTTCCAGGCACTGACTCTCACTGGGGTACAGTCCCCTGGCACTGACTCTCACTGGGGTACAGTTTCCCAGGCACTGACTCTCACTGGGGTACAGTTTCCCAAGCACTGACTCTCACTGGGGTACAGTTTCCCAGGCACTGACTCTCACTGGGGTACAGTTTCCCTGGCACTGACTCTCACTGGGGTACAGTTACCCTGGCACTGACTCTCACTGGGGTACAATTACCCTGACACTGACTCTCACTGGGGTAGGGGTTCCCCTGGCACTGACTCTCACTGGGGTACAGTTTCCCTGGCACTGACTCTCACTGGGGTACAGTCCCCTGGCACTGACTCTCACTGGGGTACAGTTTCCCAGGCACTGACTCTCACTGGGGTACAGTTTCCCTGGCACTGACTCTCACTGGGGTACAGTTACCCTGGCACTGACTCTCACTGGGGTACAATTACCCTGACACTGACTCTCACTGGGGTAGGGGTTCCCCTGGCACTGACTCTCACTGGGGTACAGTTTCCCTGGCACTGACTCTCACTGGGGTACAGTCCCCTGGCACTGACTCTCACTGGGGTACAGTTTCCAGGCACTGACTCTCACTGGGGTACAGTTTCCAGGCACTGACTCTCACTGGGGTACAGTTTCCAGGCACTGACTCTCACTGGGGTACAGTCCCCTGACACTGACTCTCACTGGGGTACAGTTTCCAGGCACTGACTCTCACTGGGGTACAGTTTCCAGGCACTGACTCTCACTGGGGTACAGTTTCCAGGCACTGACTCTCACTGGGGTACAGTTTCCAGGCACTGACTCTCACTGGGGTACAGTTTCCAGGCACTGACTCTCACTGGGGTACAGTCCCCTGGCACTGACTCTCACTGGGGTACAGTTTCCCTGGCACTGACTCTCACTGGGGTACAGTTACCCTGGCACTGACTCTCACTGGGGTACAATTACCCTGACACTGACTCTCACTGGGGTAGGGGTTCCCCTGGCACTGACTCTCTCTGGGGTACAGTTACCCTGACACTGACTCTCACTGGGGTAGGGGTTCCCCTGGCACTCACTCTCACTGGGGTACAGTCCCCAGGCACTGACTCTCACTGGGATACAGTCCCCATGGCACTGACTCTCACTGGGGTACAGTCCCCAGGCACTGACTCTCACTGGGGTACAGTTCCCCTGTCACTGAGTCTCACTGGGGTACAGTCCCCATGGCACTGACTCTCACTGGGGTACAGTCCCCAGGCACTGACTCTCACTGGGGTACAGTCCCCATGGCACTGACTCTCACTGGGGTACAGTCCCCTGGCACTGACTCTCACTGGGGTACAGTCCCCATGGCACTGACTCTCACTGGGGTACAGTCCCCTGGCACTGACTCTCACTGGGGTACAGTTTCCCAGGCACTGACTCTCACTGGGGTACAGTCCCCTGGCACTGACTCTCACTGGGGTACAGTCCCCTGGCACTGACTCTCACTGGGATACAGTTACCCTGACACTGACTCTCACTGGGGTACAGTCCCCTGGCACTGACTCTCACTGGTGTACAGTCCCCTGGCACTGAGTCTCACTGGGGTACAGTTCTCCTGGCACTGACTCTCACTGGGGTACAGTTCCCCTGTCACTGACTCTCACTGGGGTACAGTTCCCCTGTCACTGAGTCTCACTGGGGTACGATTCCACAGGCGCCAGCTGGCCCGAGTGGCCAGTCATGTGTGAGCCCAGGCAATGTCACGTGATCAAATGACACGTGATTAAATGTCATGTAATCACCTGTCATGTGATTGAATCTCCAGGAATACATTCAACTAGAGTTCGCTCCCAGCAAATGCATTCCTGCACCTATGCCAAGATGTTGCTCCCTGAAAAATCTTGGGGCAAAGTACTCCCAGAAAATTAACACCTTCTTAAAGCAGTCTTAAAAATTGAGAAAAAGAGGCCTGTGGTGATACCTGTGTTAGAACAGATGTACATAATGTAATAAAATGCAGATTTGATCTCCCACTCAGGAAAGATTGAACAGGCTGAGGCTCTTTTCTCTAAGGAAGCGAGAACTGAGGGGTGACCTGATAGAGGTCTTTAAGATTATGGAAGAGTTTGATAGGGTAAACGTAGAGCTGATGTTTCCACTTGTGGGGGCGAGACCAGAACTAGGGGCCATAAATATAAGATAGTCACTAATAAATCCAATAGGGAATTCAGGAGAAACATCTTTACCCAGAGAGAGGTTAGAATGTGGAACTCGTTGCTGCAAGGAGTAATTGAGCCAAATAGCATAGATGCATTTAAGGGGAAGCTAGATAAACACATGAGGAGAAAGGAATAGAAGGATATGTTGATGTGGTTAGATGAAGAAGGGTGGGAAGAGGCTCGTGTGGAGCATAAACACTAGCACTGACCTGTTGGACCGAATGGCCTGTTTCTGTGCTGTAAAAATACTATTTAAAACCATAATGTTCTTAACCCCCATCCAGAGGCAGCAACCTTCCTGTAGAATGCCATCTTGGATAACTATGATGCTTGATTATTCAAAACACCTGTTACTGTTTGAAGGAGGGGGGAACAGAGGACTGAGGGGCTGAAAGGTGCTTTCATGAAATGTAATTTAGTCATACAGCTGTGTTATATTGCTTCAACAATAGCAAATCAAACTTTGTGATGTTCGGAGAAATTGGACTGTGATCTCTAATTATATCAACAATTGGTCATATCCCAGATTTATTACACATTTTCAAATTTTGTATTTTCAAATGCAGAGTGATGCAATTCAGTACAAAAATGCCTTTCAATGGTACATCCCAGCTGCAGCTCTGTTCCTACAGTAGACAGACACGACAGATGCACTTTCTCCAAAGAGCTATCTGTAAACATCAATAGTTCTCAATAATTAATCACTTTGGTTACAGCAGAAGCTTCTTTTGGCTAATTAAACTAAAACCATTCTCAAAATTCACACCAGACATCTGTGACTTTGTTGCAACATTGGACAGCACCAGTTTGCACAGAATAGTTTTGTTACAGGATAATGTTTCTCCAGCCAGAGTTGCATAGGCGAATATAGTCTGGTCCCACACAGTTCACCTATCTGTTGGGGATACTTTACAATACCCTTAATGAATTCGCTTCGAAGTAAATAAAACAAGCTTGTGGAGTCTCAGTCGAGTGGTGAGTTTAAGCAGAACATAGGGTTAGCACCTCCCGTTATCACCTCCAGGGGGCAATAACAGGACGCTAACGACTTACCGACGAGGCGTAGCGAGATGAACAACACCCCTTAACTTGGCCGAGAGGTTTGCGGCGGCGGTAACACTTTGCGCTACGATCTTCTGCGACCGGAGATTGTGACGTTATTGCCGTGCGTAGTTCCCTGGACCCGAACTTCAGTTCTAGCCCCCTGCAGCATCGCCGGCCGACAACACTGACAGCTGCAGGAGGCATTGTTCGGGAGGCCGGGAGCTTCGGAGGCGCAAATAAAAGGGGATGTTGGCGTGGGTAGGAGAAAAATTTTAACAACACTTCAAGTGATTTTTTTTCTATTGCTCCTGGGCTGCGATCGATCAGCCCGGCACTCTGCTGGAGTGCATGGGGCTGAATGGGCCGGATCGTGGCTGCCGTCGGGGACCAGCTAACTGTTCCCAATGCAGAGCCTGCAGCGATGGCCCTTCCCTTTAAGGAAGGGAAGGAGCCTCGGATCGCGGCAGCGCTGCACGGGACATTGTGCAGCGCTACACCACTACTGGTCAGCCTGCGTTCTTTAGCACTCCAGGAAGGAAGTGGCGTGCTTGATTTAGCACTCCACTTCCTTCTTGCAGCACAAACTCCGAATTTTGTAAAAGCTGGAAATCATTACCGCCTGGCGCCAAGTTTCCCAGCTTTCAAAAGTTAGCGCCCCAAACAGGGCGATACTGTATTTCTCCGCCATTTAGTTTCTGTAATTACCGATGAAGAAAAATAGTCCAGCAATGCACATCCACATGTCTAATTACATTTCCTAAAAGTATGTTAAAATCCCTATGCCCCCCTTTTCTCCAAACAATAACAGATGTTTGGATAATTGACCAGTGTAAATAGCTCAAATAGTATTAATGTAATAAAGGATACTGCACAGTTGTTGGGGGCTAAGAACCTTTCTTTCCTTGCTCTGACTGGAAAACTAGTGTGCAACCGTTACAAAATTAGGTCCTCATTGAACTGAATGAGGGATAGAAAAGATAAGAAAGGAGGTGGAGTGGCAATATTAGGGAAAAATGGAATATATGATGTAGAGAGGGTTGAGGTAAACAAGAAAGGAGTATAGACAGACTCAATATAGTTGGAGCTGAAAGATTTTTTTAAAGGGCTTGTTACGTTAGTAGGGGAATATTACAGACCTTCAAATTGTGGGAAAGAAGTGGAAGAGGAAATCTGTAGTCAGATTAGTCAGGTGAGTAAGAAGAACAAATTATTGCTCTGGGACATTTTAATTATCCATTTATCGATTGGGACAGAGAGGGAGTAAATCTAGAAAAGGGAATGGAATTCCTAAAATGTGTACAGGATTACCTTTCTCAAGTATGCTAGTAGGCCTACAAGGGCGGAGGTGTTGCTAGATCTAGTTATGAACAATGTTCCCTCTAATTTTTTTTTTGCATGCACGACCCATTCAAATTTTCGCACATGTGCAGTTTCTTCCATTTAAAAGCCGGTGAGCAGGCCTGCACGGGACCTCCAGACCGCTGCCCAGCTACATGGCTGCACAGCTTAGCAGGAACGTAGATTATGCATAATGAAATAGATTGGGTTGACCATATAAATGTGGGTAAGCACCTTGAGAGTAATGACCACAATATGATGATATTTAAGATCCAAAGAGAAACGGAAAAAGTCAGTGCAAAAACTAGAACACCAGATTGCATCAGAGTTCAGATTTTAAGATGAGGTGAGGCGGAAGGAGGAATTGGTGCACAGGGCTGTAGAGCAACGGGATGCTTTTAAAAAGAAGCTTGCTTAAGTACAGAATAAGTATAATTAATTAAAAAGAAGAAAGCTACTAATAATTTTGGGATGCCATGAGTAAACAGAGGTTAGAAACTAATTAAAATTGAAGAAAAGTGCCAAAGAATAATAACGATGAAAAAAACTAAAGGAGAATGTGAGAAAATAAGAGAGTTAGAGTTGGAAAACAAAGAGAAAATACCAGGAAAAAAACTCAAAACATCAAAAGGAACAGTAAAATATTTTGTAAGCATATCATTAAAAAGAGTATTGTTAAAAGCGAGGTGGAACCCCTGAGCTGAGAAGATTGTCAATTTGTAGATGATGATCAAAAAATGGCAGATGTATTTAATAAGTACTTTGGATCAGTCTTTACTACAAAGAAGGAATTTGGAGAAGAGGTGAATCCTAAATAGTTGAGAGCTAGGAGAGCGATAGTCTGATGGATGAAAGGAAAACTTCAGTTAAGTTAGTCAAGCAAAGGGAGACAAAATGCCAGGGCCTGACAGGATACACCCTAGGATCCTGAGGGAGATGAGGAAGGAAATTGCCATGGCCCCAGAAATGATGAGGGTGAAATTCAACCTCGGTGGGGGACGAAAAACGGACGGTAGCACATTGGCCATCCTTAATACACCACGTCCGATTGAAGTCCATGAACTTTCCATTGAAGTCCCCGCCCCACCAATGTTGAATTTCACCCCGATGTTTCAGGGCTCTATTGAGTGTGGATGTGTGCCAGAGGACTCGAGAGTGGCCAATGTAGTACCCATTTTTTTAAAAAGGACACAGAGCTAATACAAGTAATTACAGACTAGTTCACTTAACATCTGTGGTTGGAAAAGTATTAAGTCTTTAATTAAAGATTAAATTACCACATATCTAGATAGATAAAATAGAAATAGCCAGCATAGGTTTCAAAGGGAATAATCGTGCTTGGCAAATGTCATAAAATTCTTTGAGAAGGTAACAGACCTGTTAAATTGGGGAAATGCAGTGGATATAGTGTACATGCCTTTAGGAAAGCCTTTTATAAAATACCACACGGGAGATTATAAAATACCACACGGGAGATTACCAGAGAAGATTAACACAGGAGATTACCAGAGAAGATTAACGAGTATGGAATTAGGGGGAGGTTGGCAAACAGGATTCAAAATTGATTAGAAGGTAGAAAACAAGTGGAAGAAATTGGGCCCTGCTGTGCCTGGTTTTGGGTGCAAAATGGAGGCCAAAATTACCAATTTAAAGGTGCTGTCTCCCATGCTGCCTGAAATAAGTCCAACCCCGTACTGGGTCAGGCAATCTTTCAAATGTCCCTGGCGGTTGCCAAAAATAGGCGTTGGGTTCCTTATTAATACATGCGGGAACGGTAGTATCGTGGTTATGTTACTGGACGAGTAATCCAGAGGCCTGGACTAATGATCCAGAGATGTGAGTCCACGGCAGCTGGGGAATTTAAATTCAGTTAATTAAATAAACCTGGAATAAAAAGTTAGTATCATTAATGGTGACCAGGAAGCTATCATTGTAAAAACCCATCTGGTTCACTAATGTCCTTTAGGGAAGGAAATCTGCCGTCCTTACCTGGTCTGGCCTATATGTGACTGCAGACCCTCTGAAATAGCCTAGCAAGCCACTCAGTTGTAACAAACCGCTACGAAAAACAATAATAAAACTGAACGGACCACACGGCACTGGCTTCGGACACGACAACGCCACACCCAGCCTGGTCGACCCCGCAAAAGTCCTCAAACTCTCATTTGGGGACTTGTGCTAAAATTGAGAGAGCTGTCCCACAGACTCATCAAGCAACAACCTGACATAGTCATACTCACAGAATCATACCTTTCAGCCAATGTCCCAGACTCCTCCATCACCATCCCTGCGTATGTCCTGTCCCATCGGCAGGACAGACCCACCTGGGATGGAGGCACAGTGGTATACAGTCGGGAAGGAGTGGCGCTGGGAGTCCTCAAGATTGACTCCAGACCCCATAAAGTCTCATGGCTTCAGGTCAAGGCAAGGAAACCTCCTGCAGTACTCCTCCATGTTGAACGCCACTTGGAAGAAGCAAGTGCACACAATGTTCCTGTCGCAGATGCATCTGTCCATGACCGCATTGGTACAGTGACCACCGCACAGTCCTTGTGGAGACGAAGTCCCGTCTTCACACTGAGGACACCCTCCATCGTGTTGTGTGGCACTACCACCGTGCTAAATGGGATAGATTCAGAACAGATCTAGCAGCTCAAAACTGGGCATCCATGAGGCACTGTGGGCCATCAGCAGCAGCAGAATTGTATTCCACCACAATCTGTAACCTCATGGCCCAGGCATATCCCTCACTCTACCGTTACCATCAAACCAGGGGACCAACCCTGGTTCAATGAGGAGTGCAGAAGAGCATGCCATGAGCAGCACCAGGCATACCTAAAAATGAGGTGCCAAGCTGGGGAAGCTGCAACACAGGACTACATGCATGCTAAAAAGCAGAAGTAGCATGCTATAGACAGAGCTAAGCGATCCCACAATCAACGGATCAAATCATAGCTCTGCAGTCCTGCCACATCCAGTCGTGAATAATGGTGGACAATTAAACAATTCACTGGAGGAGGGGGCTCCATGAATATCCCCATCCTCAATGATGGTGGAGCCCAGCAAGTGAGCGCAAAAGACAAGGCTGAAGCGTTTGCGACTATCTTTACCCAAAAGTGCCGAGTGGATGACCCTATCAGCCTCCTCCTGAGGTCCCCACCAATCCGATTCACTCCACGTGATATCAAGAAATGGCTGAGCGCACTGGATACAGCAAAGGCTATGGGCCCCGACAACATCCCAGCTGTAGTGCTGAAGACTTGTGCTCCAGAACTAGCAGCGCCTCTAGCCAATCTGTTCCAGTACAGCTACAACACTGGCATCTATCCGACAATTTGGGAAAACTGCCCAGGTATGTCCTGTCCGCAAAAGGCAGGACAAATCCAATCCTGCTAATTACTGCCCCATCATTCTACTCTCAATCATCAGTGATAGAAGGTGTCAACGACAGTGCTATCAACTGGCACTTACTCAGCAATCACCTGCTCACCGATGCTCAGTTTGGGTTCCGCTCATTACAGCCTTGGTCCAAACATGAACAAAAGACCTGAATTCAAGAGGTGAGGTGAGAGTGACTGCCCTTGACATCAAGACAACATTTGACCAAGTGTGGCATCTAGGAGCCCTAGTAAAATTGAAGTCAATGGGAATCAGGGGGAAAACTCTCCACTGGCTGGAGTCCTACTTAGCACAAAGGAAGATGGTTATGGTTGTTGGAGGTCAAACATCTCAGCCCCAGGGTGTCACTGCAGGAGTTCCTCAGGGCAGCATCGTAGGCCCAACCATCTTCAACTGCTTCATTAATGACCTTCCCTCCATCATAATATCAGAAGTGGGAATGTTCGCTGATGACTGCACAGTGTTCAGTTCCATTCGCAACTCCTCAGATAATGAAGCAGTCCATGCCCGCACGCAGCAAGACCTGGACAACTTTCAGGCTTGGCTGATAAGTGGCAGGTAACATTCGTGCCACACAAGTGCCAGGCAATGACTATCTCCAACAAGCGAGAGTCTAACCACTGCCCCTTGGCATTCAACGGCGTTATCATAGCCGAATTCCCCACCATCAACATCCTGGGGGTCACCATTGACCAGAAACTTAACTGGACCAGCCACATAAATACTGTGGCAACAAGAGCAGGTATTCTGCGGCGAGTGTCTCACCTCCTGACTCCCCAAAGCCTTTCCATCTACAAAGCACAAGTCAGGAGTGTGATGGAATACTCTCCACTTGCCTGAATGAGAGCAGCTCCAACAGCACTCAACAAGCTCGACACCATCCAGGACAAAGCAGCCCGCTTGATTGCCACCCCATCCACCACCTTAAACATTCACTCCCTCCACCATCGTTGTACCATGGCTGCAGTGTGTACCATCTACAAGATGCACTGCAGCAACTCGCCAAGGCTTCTTCAGTAGCACCTCCCAAACCCGCGACCTCTACCTCCTAGAAGGACAAGGGCAGCAGGCGCATGGGAACACCACCACCTCCAAGTTCCCCTCCAAATCACACACCATCCTGACTTAGAAGTATATCACTGATCCTTCATCGTTGCTGGATCAAAATCCTGGAACTCCCTACCTAACAGCACTGTGGGAGTACCTTCACCACACGGACTGCAGCGGTTCAAGAAGGCAGCTCACCACCACCTTCTCAAGTACAATTAGGGATGAGCAATAAATGCTGGCCTTGCCAGCGACGCCCACATCCCAGGAACGAATATAAAAAACTCATGCAAGGGGCCTAATGCCTTTTTTGGGAAATTATGCACCCTGAGCAGACCAGGCACCAGCCCTGCTCCACTCAGAGTTTCCTGGCGTGAATCTAGCCTAGCAAGAGGCTGCCACCAAAAAGGTGAGCAATTTTTTTTTACAGTACTCCCGTACCTCCTGGTTCCACAGCACTCCTGAGAGCTGCTGCTGGACCTCTTCCTATTCTCATTCCTCTCTCCTCCCCCCCGCCCCTTCCCGGTTAGTTGCCTGAGGGCCACTGCTGGCGAGGCAGGTGGCCCAAACTAGAACGCAGGCAATGGGTGACCTGCCTTGGAGGCATGACAGGAGCCATAGCTTGTCCAAATTATTCAAATGAGGCTCTAGGCCCAATTTCGGGCGAGCCTTGAGCCTCACGTTTTGGAGTGTGTGCCGCCTGTTATGTGCCCAAAAACAGGCCATAACCAATTTTTATCCCAGAGAGTCAGAGTTAAGAGCAGGTTTCTGGAGTGGTTGGAATTGGGTAGTTCTTGGGCCTGCAGATCTGTTTACCTTATTTATTGATGACTTGGATATAGGCCTAGAGGGAGCGCTGTTGAAATTTGCAGTTGATCCCAAAGTAGGAGGTACATTTAATTATTTAGAAGACGAAAGGAAAATGCAAAGGGATATTGATAAGAAGGTGGCAGATGGAATTCAATGTTAGTAAGTGTGAGATGATGCATTTTAGTTTTTAAAAAAAGCAGCTGTAATTATACATGAATGGAAGTAAGCTCGGTGCTGTGGAAGAGCAGAGGGATTTGGGGTACAGGTTCACAAAACATTAAAGGTAGCACCTCAGGTTGATAAGGCCAATAAAAAGCGAATGAAATTCTATGTTTTATCTCAAGAGGTATAGAATATATAAGCAAAGAAGTAATCATGAGCCTATATACAACCATAACAAGACATCAATTAGAGTACTGTGTGCAGTGCTAGGCAGTACACTATGGCCTAGAAATTTGCGTGGCCGGCTTGCCGCGGGGGTAAGGATCGCGCGCGCTCCTACCCACCGCACCTGCCGTTGTGTTTTGGGCCCACAGGAACTTCGGGTCCTGGGCCTCTCCCAAGAGCCGGCGCGCAGTGCTTGCGTGTCCCAGAGGCGCAGTTAGTGCGATGCAACCCCTGGGATCACGTGGGCCATGGAGAGCCAATGGCAGCAGACCATCTTTCATTCATAGATTTGACAGGAGACCTGTCAAATCTGTGAATTGAAATCGGCCCCAAAAGAACAGCTAAACTTAAAATAATTTTTTTTTAAAAACCATCACATTTATAAAATAACTATAGTTAAATAAATTAACCACTTTAAAAAAAAATTACATTTTTGAAAAAATTAAAAAAAAATTTAAAGTTATAAAAATAAACTTACCTTTCTTTAAAGTATCTAAAAAAGATAAACCTGTTGAAAAAAATTTAAAATTATACTTAATTAACTACTTACCTTGTTCAAAAGGGGTCTTACGCCTCCTTTTTATTAGCGTAGAATCTTCAATACTTACCCTCGCGTTGAAACCTGAAAAAAAATCTAAGTGTGCTGCGTGCGCGCAGCCTCTAGCGCGCACGCGGTTCACCTAGGAACCGCCCCCTTCACCATACCGGAAGTTCCGGTTTCCCGCGCATGCGCAGTGCATGCAGGAAACCGGCACTTCGGGAATGAATACGGGTGAGTACACAGTCCGTACTCACCCGGGAACGGCCGAATTTTTGGGCCTATATGTATGTTTCTGAGGCTTTAAAGAGAGTACCGTGCAGATTCACTGTGTGCAATATTGGCCTCCACAACAGTGTTCAATATGTTGGCCACTAGCCACATATGGCTAATTTGAGGATCCAGATGTGGCTAATTGCATTTCTGATTAGTAAATAAAAATTGAGTAATATCACTATCATTGGGCACGTGATCTCAATACTCATATTCGCATGGCGTATGCATGTGTACTTTAACCTTTTCTTTATTTGTTGGTAATATGGTGCAACAAAAAGCAGTGTTGTGAGTGTTTTTTGATCATTCTGAGTATTTTACTTCCTTGGTTACTGAATGGTGGTCATCATTTGGTAAGTGAATATACACATGTGAAATATATTTACCTAGATTGTGTGAGTGCATGTATGGCATTTTCTACTATAATTAGTGCATGTGGCTAAAACAGGTTCACCAGACGGCGCATTTGTGGCTAGTCGGCAATTTTTATTGGTCAATATTGCTCCACACTATGGGAAGGATATTGAGGCTTTAAATAGGTTACAACACAGATTAACTCGGATACTGCCTGGTATAAGTAAATAGAAATATGAAAGAAGATTTGAAATATTGGATCTTTTTATATTGGAACATCACAGATTATGGGGCGATAGGATAGGACTGTTTAAAATTATAAGAGGATGGGAAGGGTAGATAGAAGCAGACTATTTCCAGTATTTGAGGGTTCAAGAACAAGTGGCCATAGATGCAAGATTAAATGTAAGAGATTTAGAACAGTGAGCAGGAGAAACTTCTTTACACTGAGAATTGTGAGGTTGTAGCATTCACTTCCAGGGTTGTTGGTTGAGGCAGAAAATATGCCACCATTGAAGATTAGATTGGATAGTTGGATGAAGGAAAAGGAGTAAAAGGCAAATGGGAATAGGTTGGGTAGATGTACTGGAGGGTGAACACTGATATGGACTGGTTGGACCAAATGGTTTTTCCATGTTGTAACTTCTATGTATTTCTATGAATGGCAACAGGCTGGAGATGAAGCTGTTGAATAGATTTGCCAAGCAGGCGTTTTGAAACTCTGAGACCCGACTCAGGAACATAAAAGCGGATTGTAAAAGCTTCTACAAGTATGTAAAAAGAAAAAGATTAGTGAAGACAAATGTAGGTCCCTTACAGTCAGAAACGGGAGAATTTATAATGGGGAACAAGGAAATGGCAGAGTAATTAAACAAATACTGTGGTTCTGTCTTCACAGAAGAGGACACAAATAACTTCCCAGAAATGCTAGGGAACCAAGGGTCTAGTGAGAAGGAGGAATTAAAGGAAATTAGTATTAGTAAAAAAATAGTGCTGGAGAAATCAATGGGACTGAAAGCTGATAAATCCCCAGGGCCTGATAATCTGCATCCCAGAGTACTAAAAGAGGTAGCCATGGAAATAATGGATGCATTGGTTGTCGTCATCCAAAATTCTATAGATTATGGAACAGTTCCTGCAGATTGGAGGGTGGCAAATGTAACCCCACTATTTAAAAAAGGAGGGAGAGAGAAAAAAAAGGGAACTACAGACCGGTTAGCCTAACATCAGTAGTAGGGAAAATGCTAGAGTCTATTATAAAGGATGTGATAACAGGACAGTTAGAAAATATCAACGGGATTAGACAAAGTCAACATGGATTTATGAAAGGGAAATCGTGGTTGACAAACCTACTGGAGCTTTTTGAGGATGTAACTGGTAGAATAGATAAGGGAGAACCAGTGGGTGGTGTATTTGGATTTTCAGAAGGCCTTTGATAAATTCCCACATAAGAGGCTAGTGTACAAAATTAAGCACATGGGATTGGGGGTAATATACTGGCATGGAT
Source organism: Squalus acanthias (assembly GCA_030390025.1). NCBI lineage: Eukaryota > Metazoa > Chordata > Chondrichthyes > Squaliformes > Squalidae > Squalus > Squalus acanthias. Next base: position 61,687,220 of record CM059432.1, read on the forward strand.
TGAAAATTGGTTAACGGACAGGAAACAGAGAGTAGGAATAATTGGGTCTTTTTCGGGGTGGCAGGCGGTGACTAGTGGGGTACCACAGGGATCAGTGCTTGGACCCCAGCTATTCACAATATATATCAATAATTTGGATGAGGGAACCAAATGTAATATTTCCAAGTTTGCTGACGACACGAAACTAGGTGGGATTGTGAGTTGTGAGGAGGATGCAAAGGGGCTTCAAGGCGATTTAGACAAGTTGAGTCAGTGGGCAAATACATGGCAGATGCAGTATAACGTGGATAAATGTGAAGTTATCCACTTCGGTAGGAAAAACAGAAAGGTAGAGTATTATTTAAATAGTGATAGATTGGGAAATGTTGATGTACAAAGGGACCTGGGTGTCCTTGTACACCAGCCACTGAAAGCAAACATGCAGGTGCAGCAAGCAGTTAGGAAGGCAAATGGTATGTTGGCCTTCATTGCAAGAGGATTTGAGTACAGGAGCAAGGACGTCTTACTACAGTTGTACAGGGCCTTGGTGAGACCACACCTGGAGTACTGTGTGCAGTTTTGGTCTCCTTACCTAAGAAAGGATATACTTGCCATAGAGGGAGTGCAGCGAAGGTTCACCAGACTGATTCCTGGGATGGCAGGACTGTCGTATGAGGAGAGATTGGGTCGACTAGGCCTGTATTCACTCGAGTTTAGAAGAATGAGAGGGGATCTCATTGAAACGTATAAAATTCTGACAGGGCTAGACAGACTGGATGCAGGGAGGATGTTTCCCCTGGCTGGGGGGTCTAAAACGAGGGGTCACAGTCTCGGGATATGGGGTAGGACATTTAGGACTGAGATGAGGAGAAATTTCTTCACTCAGAGGGTGGTGAACCTGTGGAATTCTCTACCACATAAGGCTGTGGAGGCCAAGTCACTGAATATGTTTAAGAAGGAGATAGATAGATTTCTAGACACAAAAGGCGTCAAGGGGTATGGGGAGAGAGCGGGAATATGGTATTGAGATAGAGGATCAGCCATGATCGTATTGAATGGTGGAGCAGGCTTGAAGGGCCGAATGGCCTACTCCTGCTCCTATTTTTTTTTCTGAGTAGGATGTGAAATTCATCTTTGGTCACAGAGCAAAATGGCCAATAGCGAATCAGCAGCCTGTTTTACATTCCGCCCGATTTTCTTTTCCAATGGATACGCTGATTGCTCGTTTTGCATTACTGCCCAAGAATCTCAAACAGAAATATTTCATCTCTGATGGCAGATCTTTGTAACTATTTTGTAGTGTTTGAACGGTGGGGTTAGTACTTCAGATTACATTTTATTAAGTGTTGGCTACTTAGTTGAGAAAAGAACCAGGGAAGAAGATGAGGAGAATTATTTTACGCAGAGAGTTGTTATGATCTGGAATGCACTGCCTGAAAGGGTGGTGGAAGCAGATTCAATAGTAACTTTCAAAAGAGAATTGGATATATACTTGAAAAGGAAAAATATTGCAGGGCTGTGGGGAGAGGACAGGAGAATGGGACTAATTGGACGGCTCTTTCCAAGTGCCGGCACAGGCACGATGGGCCAAATGGCCTCCCTCTGTGCTGTAGGATTCAATGATTCTATGATAGTTTTTGTAAATGTGAGTACTGTGATTTTTTTTCCCAAAATATTTTTCATCTTTCTTTAAATCAGGGGCCCAAGACTTGGATCGCATTCGTTTATCCACCTATAGGACGGCATGTAAGCTCCGATTTGTACAGAAAAAGTGCAACTGTAAGTATGCCTCATTCCACAGGACAATAAATGTGCAACATTGTTTGGTTGTCTGTTCCCAGGCCACCACCAAGCCACTCTTAAACTGATGAAGAGATGCAAGAGAGCAACTTGGGTTCATCCACACTTAGATATATATTTTTTAATTTTTACTTCTGTTTGGTATCTGTCTCTGATGGTGTGGGCAAGATCAAAAACTTCATATACATGGAATCGTGGATACAAAGCCATATCCTACTATTCTGTACCACAGTAACTTTCTACCTCAACACAACACTTAGATTTATATGGAGCCTTTAACATAGTAAACATCCCAAGGTGCATCACAGAGGAGGAATGAATGCAAACCAATAATAGGCAAAGAGTCCAAGGAGGGGACTAAAGACATAGTCAAAGAGATATGTTTTGAGGGGACTTTAGAAGGTGAAGACAGAGTTGGTGAGGCCAGTAGGTTTAGAGGGAGATTTCCAGACTATAGCTAAGACATTGGGCTGGATTTTGATACTGGGGTGGGTTGGGGTCGTGTCATCCGCATTTCGTGTTATCTACCCGACTGCAATTGGATGTGGGAGATTGATGCAATTTTCACCTAATTGGGCAATTGAGTTCCAGCATGTGGGAACCCATGAACCAATTAGTGTTTTCAGTCTGAAAGTCGCCTCTGATGATGTCATCATTGCTGCTGCATTGCAGGTCAGAGACTGCCTGGCCTTTGCTGTGAGAGGACCTGGATGCAAAATGAGCAGCATCTCAGAGAGAGAGAGAGAGAATTTTTTTTGCATCCAGGTCCTCTCATAGCAAAGGCCAGGCAGTCTCTGAAGACATTCAATGCAGCAGCATCAGAGGCGACTTTCAGACCTAATACTACTACTACCTTCATCACATCTCCGTTGTAATAGTGGACCTGCAGCTGATAGTCAGCTATCCACTTGTGCTCCCGCCAGGTTTCACTGGCGTGTTTCAGATCAGGCGTGCTTCATGTGGGAAAAGGGTTAAACTAGCTAAAATGTTTCAAAATGGCATTACAGAGCCAATTTAGGGCTTGTTAAGGGCTTTAATGGCCTCTCCCGCCTCTTGGAGGCGGGACGGAGACGAGACCACCGCACACGATTTCATCAAAATTGCGTGGAGGCGGGATCGGGTCCGCCCGCTACTTTTCGCAATTTTAACCCCCCACACGCCTCCAAACCCACCTCCACGGGTCTATGAAAATCCAGCCCATTGGGTCAGCAAAGGTGATGGGGAGGGTGCGCAAGAGGCCACAGTCAAAAGAGTAGAGAGTGTATGCTGGTGTATAGGGCTGGAGGAGCTTGCAGTGGTAGGGTGTGGTGAGGCTGTGGAGAAATTTGTAGAGAATTTTGAATTCAATGAAAGGCATTTGATAAAATTCCCCAGGAAAGCTGTTAGTTAATCTCAAAGCCGTGGGGATTCAGCTGAGAATGGATAAGAAATTGGCTGAAGGTTATAAAACAACAAGCACTTGTTAGAGGAGCTTTGTCAGGGTAGGGGGAAGTACTCGGTTGGATTTCCCAACTAATTGGTACTACTACGTTTTCTAATTGACATAAATAACATGGATTCAGAAATTCAATGCAAAGTGGTCAAACTTGCAAACGGCACAAAACTAGGAGGGGCAGCGGAATCTTGAGGAGGCAGAAGTTACAGAGTGAGTTGGATAAAATATGTAAGTGGGTAGAACAATTGCAGATGATTTTTAATGAAAGTACCACATGTAGGAAGGACAAATAGGCAACATATATATATATATCCTGTGAATGGTGTTGAATAGCTGAGGATAAAGCTGAAAAAGATCTAAGACTCTTTTGTAGACTCGACACTGAGCTTGCCTAACTGTGCAGAGCAGCAATCAACAAAGCCATAGAATATTGAACTCCATAGCCAAATCAGTAGAATGCAAATCAGAGGAAATTGTGACTAAGCTGATCGGACCACACCATGACCAAACTATGACTAGTTCTGGTTGATGAAATGCAAGGGAGACATTCAACCATTAGAGCCAGTATGGAGAATTGGCATGGGGGTGACCCCTAGTGGTAAAGCTCTGAGTTATGAGGAATGACTGGAGAAACCTGGGCTTTTCAGCCTGGAAAGGAGTTGTCTGAGTGTTGACCTTTATAGAGGTATATAAGATAGTTAAGAGAATGGAGAAGGTAGATTTGAAACATTGCTTTAAACTAAATTACAACAAGGGAACACAGGTTCAAGCTAATGAAAGGCAGATTAGGACTGATGCCAGGAAATTCTTCTTCACACGAAGAGTGATTAACATATGACATAGACTTCCAAGAGTATTGGAGGCGAATCTTTTAAGAAAAAATTGGATACTGAAATGGGGAATTGAAAATATCTCCGAATGAATTAATTGTGGTCGATGAAATTACCTTCCTTGTCTGTAATTATCTTGTGATCTTGTAGTAGTGGATAGGGTGATAGTTGAGGTCAGCAGTGATAGGCGAGTGGGACTTAGTGCGGGATAGAATGCAGGCAGATGAGTTTTGGATGCATTAAGTCTATACAGGGTGGAGCTCAGGTGGAGAGCAAAGGAGAAGTCAAGCTTGGAGGTGACAAAGTCGAGATGAGGGTTTCAGTGGAGATGGGGCTAAAGTAATGGAGAGGGTGAGTGATATTGCAGAGCTGAAAATTTGAGGTCTTGGTGCTGGCTTATCATTTGGTGTCTGAAGCTCAGCTCAGGGTCAAACAGAACACCAAGGTTGTGCACTGTCAAGTTTAGCCTGAACAAACCGGTGAGGAAGAGGATGAAATTGGAGGCTTGGGTGTGGAGTCTTGGCAGAAGCCAAACAGAATGACTTGTTACCAGTGCCAAACTGGAGAAACTTCTGGTGCATCCATAAGCTGATGTCAGACAAATAGTACTTCATGTCAGACAAGCAGTACAGTAGTGGTCAAGGAGCCAAGGATAATGGTGGAATAATAGTGCTGGATGTTGTCAGGATACATATGCAAACAGACCCCATGTCCAGAGATAATGTTGCCAACGGCCTGCATGTATGTAAAGAATAGGAGAGGGCCAAGAATGGAACTCCCAAGGCGAACGTGCAAGAGGGCAGGAGGAAGCTATTTCAGGTGTGCTAATTGGAAGGAGGTCAAGAATGCAGGAGCTGTGTCTTGTGGAGGAGAATAGCCTGATAAAGGAGAATGGAACTCTGGGGCACTCCTGACCTGATCATACAAGGGGAGGGAGGAGGAGCTATTGGAGGTTATGTTGGCACAGGTAGGAGTGAAACTGAGTGAGGGCAGTGCTACAGGAGTGACAAACATTGAACACCACAGAAAGGTTGAGGAGTGCAAGAAAGGATAGTGCACCATAATTGCAGTCACAAGTTGAAGCCATTGGTGACTTTGACTAGTTCAATCATGGTGCTTTAGGCAGGGTGGAAACTGGTCATAATGGAGGAGAAGCTACAGAGTGATATAAATTTGGGGGACAGGTAAGAGGAGGTTTACGGATAGTCAAGAATGGAGGATGAGGCAGCCAGGCTCAACTGCCTCTGTTTTTATGAAACTTACCCATCTTTTTCTTTTTTACTTGTTTAGTGCACTTGGTAGATGTTTGGAATATTATAGAGGCATTCAGAGAAAATGGGCTAAATACAATGGATCCGAATGCTGAACTCAGTGTGGCTCGCTTGGAAGCTATCATCTCCACAATACTTTACCAGCTGAACAAACGAATGCCAACCACCCATCAAATAAATGTCGAACAGTCCATTAGTTTACTGCTGAACTTTCTGCTTGCTGCCTATGATGGGTACGTTTTAGAGCAGTTACTCTTTGCACATTGATCTTAGTTTTTGAACTTTATTGGAGGTCTTAAACTTGACTGTAATTGTCCAGATCCAGTGGATCTTAACATTCACGTGAAAGCAAGGCCCTGAGCCTGAATTGTTGTATTTTTTCATCCTGTTCCATCCTTCTACTGTTTATTTGTGGCATTCTACCTGAAGAAAATTGAGCATAGTTAATTTTTTTATTATGTATTAGTGATTTTTATTCTCTGTTCTGGGGGAAGAATAACCTGAACACTGGCAGAACTCCCAGACTTTGTGCAGTTTCTGTTAGTGCCAAATGGCATGAAATAACACAGTGCCAAAAGCAGTGAACAATCTCTTTGTGCGATCATTGAATGGTTGCTGTCAGCGAGTGAAAAATATTCACTCTGAAATTGTGACAGTGAGTTTGTGGGAGAAAAGTTTTTCACAAGACACACTTGTGGTATGATGGAGAACCAGTCTATTGAATTCTCATTGTAACTTCCAAAATATTTTCTGTGATATAATGGTGCAACATTTTTTAATGCCAGCTGTTTCAAAGTAGATCAGAAGAATGCATAAAACCGTAGAACATTCTGAATGAGATGAAATGTGATTTATTTTTAAGGCAGAAATACAACTCATTTCTATGAAAATTCACAAGTCCTAAAACACAGTGTGGCCGATTTTCATATATACTGCACATTGAGTGGACGATGGGCGAAGTGATCTCACCACCCACTCAATGGCACTAGCGACGGTCCCAAACCATTTTCATGGTCAAACCTCATTTTAATTATCGGAAGTGTGTGCTTGAAGAAGGAAGAAGGCATCCGGGGGTGGGCACAAGGGGCCGGCAGCGGGCTGAAACATTTCTGTGGGGAATGGAGGAGCATTCTCCTGGCCCCAGAAAAATCAGTGCACCAATGCCACAGATTTTTCCTGCATTTTTAGAGCAGCTTGCAGCAGTCCCTTTAAGGATAGCTGTATGGCCAGTCAACGCACAGTTCCATTGGGTGTCGCGCATGCTACTACAAATGGCGTTGGACCTGATTTAAATATTTCAATAAGGCTACCTGTTCTGGGTGGAAGCGCTGGCTACCAATTTTAATATCCCGCGTGAAAATCAAGTCTGTTGAGTTGCAGGCGGCCAGTGGGTGATAGATTTTTAAACAAAATTTTTGTCTGCCTACCAATGTTCCCTGAAATTTTTTGGGGGCTACATGGTCCCTTTAAGGGGCTGCACAGCTCATTCAAAATACCACCATGCGCGTTTTTTCTATTTAAAAGCCGGCTTGCCCGGCTGCGCGGGACCCCTGGAGTGGGCGCAGCTTACAGGGAACATTGCTGCCTACCGTACCTTTTTTCAGGGAGAATGGGGCAGAATTTGCCCCCCGCCCCCGCTACAATGTGGAGTAGTTAAATGGAAACTCAACAGTTTTGTGGTACAATACTTTTTGCATCATTTCACTGTATAATTCTGCAAGAAAAGCATCTCTCTTCATTTTGTTGCACTTGTTTCCCAGTATAAATGTGAGAGAACTATTTAGTAAGTTGCTGGTTGGAACAAAATTCTCACAAGTTGTCCAAGGGATTGTAATTTGTAAGAGAGAGTTTGTTTTAGAATGTTGCATTATTTTGCAGTCAGCTATTTTTGTGATGTTTGTACAAGGACAGCTGAGCATAAGGGAGTTGATTTTAACCCTAGTCGCCTGGCAGATACCGGGCGGGTGGGCAGTTAAAATTGTCCAGCTTACTTGCCCGCCCTGGAACTGCTGGGAGCTGAATGGTTGCAATTCTTACCTGCTCAACTGAGCAGGCAGCAAGGATACTTGCCCAAAGCCAGCAAGATCCTTCTTAACATACGTCATCATCGGGAGCCAACTGTAATTTTAACTCGGCGGCCTGAACGGAAAGCGGCAATTAAGATCATTTTTTTTCTTACTTTCCTTGTGGGGCCAGGAGGAGCGGGAATGCTTCTCTGAGCCCCACAAGGAAAGCTTCAGTCTGGCCTGCCACAAACTCACATCTCCCCATTCTTATCGCAAGATCTCCGCGGGATGGCCCTGGCAGCTGAACTTACCATTTACCTGCTGTCAGCAGGCGTCCCCTGGGCTGCGCGTTTGTCCGCCAACTTCCCGCCTGGAACCGGAATTTTCATATATTACAAGCAGATCTCTCATGGTGTTGCTCACGATGAGTCAGAGCATTTACTGTTTTATAGCAGATGGGGTGTTTATGCCATGTAGGGTATATTGTCAGAGACATGGATTTACAGTGACTAGCTATCTAACTCTAACTGATACATTTTTTTATACCATCATGATGTGAATTTTCAGCTTTAAAACTGATCAGGGATAAACATTAAAAGCGTAATATAGATAAATTAATATTTTATAAAATAGATCTAAGGTCTAAGATAGGTTTACAGTGCATGTGTGTAAACACACGAAGTGTGGTAAATAAGGTTGGTGAGCTGCAGGCGCAAATAGCCATATGGGAATATGATGTTGTGGTGATAATGGAGACCTGGCTCAAAAAAGGGCAGGATTGGGTACTAAATATTCCTGGATATAAGGTGTTCAGGAAAGATAGAGAAGGAAAGAAAGAGGTGGGGTGGCAGTATTGATTAAGGAGAATATTACAGTGCTGGAGAGAGAGGATGTCCTGGAGGGTCAAGGACAGAATCTATTTGGTTAGAGTTGAGAAACAATAGAGCTGCCATTACACTACTAGGTGTATTCTATAGGCCGCCAACTAATGGGCTGGATATAGAGGAGCAAATATGCAGAGAAATTACAGAGAGATGCAAGAACTATAGAGTGGTGATAATGGGGGACTTCAATTATCCTAATATAGACTGGGATAGTAAGAGTGTAAAGGGCAGAGAGGGGGAAGAATTTCTGAATGTGTGTTCAGGAGAACTTTCTTGATCAGTATGTTTCTGTCCCAACAAGAAAGGAGGCATTGCTGGATCTGGTTCTGGGGAATGAGGTGGGTCAAGTGGAGCAAGTGTCAGTAGGAGAACATTTAGGGAGCAGTGATCATAGTATCATAAGGTTTATATTAGCTATGGAAAAGGACAGGGAGCAACCTAGAGTAAAAATACTTAATTGGAGGAAGGCCAATATCAGTGGGTTGAGAACGGATCTGGCCCGGGTAAATTGGAATCAAAGATTGACAGGCAAAACTGTAATCAAACAATGGGCTAGCTTTAAAGAGGAAATAGTTTGTGTACAGTCGAGGTACATTCCCACGAAGGGGAAAGGTAGGGCAACCAAAGCCAGAGCTCCCTGGATGACAAAAGAGATAGAGAGTAAGATGAAGCAGAAAAAGGGGCCATATGACAGATATCAGGTTGAGAATACAAGTGACAACCAGGCTGAATATAGAAAGTTCAGAGGGGAATTAAAAAAGGAAATAAGAGGGGGCAAAGGGAGAGTATGAGAATTGACTGGCAGCTAACATAAAAGGGAATCCAAAAGTCTTCTATAGGCATATAAATAATAAATGAGTAGTAAGAGGAGGGGTGGGGCCAATTAGGGACCAAAAAAGGAGACTTACGCATGGGGGCAGAGGGCATGGCTGAGGTACTAAATGAGTACTTTGCATCTGTCTTTACCAAGGAAGAAGATGCTGCCATAGACATAGTGAAAGAGGAGGTAGTTGAGATACTGGCTGGGATAGAAATTGATGAAGAGGAGATACTAGAAAGGCTGGCTGTACTTAAAGTAGATAAGTCACCAGGACCAGATGGGATGCATTCTCGGATGCTGAGGGAGCTAAGGGTGGAAATTGCGGAGGTACTGGCCATAATCTTCCAATCCTCCTTAGATGCAGGAGTGGTGGCAGAGGACTGGAGAATTGTAAATGTTACACTCTTGTTCAAAAAAGGGTATAAGGATAAATCCAGCAACTACAGGCCAGTCAGTTTAACCTCGGTTGTGGGGAAGCTTTTGGAAATGATAATCCGGGAAAAATTAACCGTCACTTGGACAAGTGTGGATTAATTAAGGAAAGCCAGCACGGATTTGTCAAAGGCAAATTGTGTTTAACTGACTTGATTGAGTTTTTTGATAAGGTAACAGAGAGGGTTGATGAGGGCAATGCGGTTGATGTGGTGTACATAACTTCCAAAAGGCGTTTGATAAAGTGCCATATAATAGGCTTGCCAGCAAAGTTGAAGCCCATGGAATAAAAGGGACAGTGGCAGCATGGATACAAAATTGACTAAGTGACAGGAAACAGAGAGTAGTGGTGAACGGTTGTTTTTCGGACTGGAGGAAGGTACACAGTGGTGTTCCCCAGGGGTCGGTACTAGGACCACTGCTTTTCTTGATATATATTAATGACTTGGACTTGGGTGTACAGGGCACAATTTCAAAATTTGCACAAAACTTGGACGTATAGTGAACAGTGAGGAGGATAGTGATAGACTTCAAGACAGACAGGCTGGTGGAATGGGCGGACACGTGGCAGATGAAATTTAACGCAGAAAAGTGCAAAGTGATACATTTTGGGAGGAAGATTAAGGAGAGGCAATATAAACTAAAGGATACAATTCTAAAGGGGGTGCATGAACAGAGAGACCTGGGGGTATATGTGCACAAATCGTTGAAGGTGGCAGGGCAGGTTGAGAAAGCAATTAAAAAATCTTACAGGATCCTGAGCTTCATAAATAGAGGCATAGAGTACAAAAGCAAAGAAGTTATGATGAACCTTTATAAAACACTGGTTCGACCTCAACTGGAGTATTGTGTCCAATTCTGTGCACCGCACTTTAGGAAGGATGTGAAGGCCTTAGAGAGGGTGCAGAAAAGATTTACAAGAATGGTTCCAGGGATGAGGGATTCAGTTACATGGACAGACTGGAGAAGCTGGGGTTGTTCTCCTTAGAGCAGTCCAGCAGTCATGAGGGGTCTAGATAGAGTAGATAGAGAGAAACTGTTCCCATTGACGGAAGGGTCGAGAACCACAGGGCACAGATTTAAGGTGATTGGCAGAAGAACCAAAGGCGAGATGAGGAAAAACTTTTTTACGCAGCGAGTGGTTAGGATCTGGAATGCACTGCCTGAAAGGGTGGTGGAGGCAGATTCAATCATGGCTTTCAAAAGGGAATTGGATGAGTACCTGAAGGAAAAAAATTTGCAGGGCTACGGGGAAAGGGCGGGGGAGTGGGACGAGCTGAAGTGCACTTGCAGAGAGCCGGCCTGGGCTCGACGGGCCGAATGGCCTCCTTCTGTGCTGTAACCATTCTATGATTCTATAAAATAAAGGCCACTTGCTTACAATTTTCACAGAATAATCGATACAGTCGTGGAATTCAATCCCCAAATCACAAGCAAAGTCCCAGAATACCATTTAGTAGAATTTGAAGTCTAATTTGTCAACAAATATTATTGTTTCATTAGTGATTATGTCCAAAATTTAGGTATAATTGCTCACAGGCACTCCGCAGACAATAATTAAAAGGAATGTATAATGCCAGTATCTCCCAGTCTGCTGCAGTGTCTTGAAGATGTTGCAGGATGTGTACTGGCTCACTGCTATGCTTGCATATATTGTTAAAAGCAGTCGTAACCCATCGTTAAAAATGTATTTGTGCTCTTAGTTCTTGGCAGGTAACGGAAACATAGTGGTTATGTTACTGGACGAGTAATCGAGAGGCCTGGACTAATGATCCAGAGACATGAGTTCAAATCCCACCACAGCAGCTGTGGAATTTAAATTCAGTTAATTAAATAAATCTGGAATAATAAGCAAGTATCCGTAAAGGTGAACGTGAAATGATTGGATTGTCGTAAAAACCCGTCCTTTAGCGAAGGAAATCTGCCATCCTTACCTGGTCTGGCCTATATGTGACTCCAGACCCACAGCAATGTGGTTGACTCTTAACTGCCCTCGGAACTGGCCTAGCAAGCCACTCAGTTGTAACAAACTGCAACAAAGAAAATAATAAGGAAACCGGACGGACCACCCGGCATCGACCTCGGTACCGGCTTCAGACATGACATCGGCACATCCAGCCCAGTCAACCCTGTAAAGTCCTCCGGACTAACATCTGGGGACTTGTGCCAAAATTGGGAGAGCTGTCCCACAGACTAGTCAAGCAACAGCCTGACATAGTCATACTCACAGAATCATACCTTTCAGCCAACGTCCCAGATTCCTCCATCACCATCCCTGGGTATGTCCTGTCCCACCGGCAGGACAGACCCACCAGGGGTGGCGGCACAGTGGTATACAGTCGGGAAGGAGTGGCCCTGGGAGTCCTCAACATTGACTCCGGACCCCATGAAGTCTCATGGCCTCAGGTCAAGCATGAGCAAGGAAACCTCCTGCTGATTACCACCGACCACCCTCCCTCAGCTGATGAGTCAGTACTCCTCCATGTTGAACACCACTTGGAAGAAGTACTGAGAGTAGCAAGGGCACAGAATGTACACTGGGTAGAGGACTTCAATGTCCGTCACGAAGAGTGGCTCGGTAGCACCACTACTGACCGAGCTGGCCGAGTCCTGAAAGACATAGCTGCCAGACTAGGACTGCGGCAGGTGGTAAGAGAACCAAAATGAGGGAAAGGCCTACTTGACCTCATCCTCACCAATCTACCTGTCGCAGATGCATCTGTCCATGACAGCTGTGACCACTGCATAGTCCTTGTGGGGACGGAATCCCGTCATCACACTGAGGACACCCTCCATTGTGTTGTGTAGCACTACCACTGTGCTAAATGGGTTAGAATCAGAACAGATCTAGCAGCTCAAATCTGGGCATCCATGAGGCGCTGTGGGCCATCAGCAGCAGCAGAATTGTATTCCACCACAATCTGTAACCTCATGGCCCTGCATATCCCTCACTCTACCATTACCATCAAGCCAGGAGACCAACCCTGGTTCAATGAGGAGTGCAGAAGAGCATGCTGGGAGCAGCACCAGGCGTACCTAAAAATGAGGTGCCAAACTGGGAAAGCTGCAACACAGGACTATATGTATGCTAAACAGGGGAAGCAGCATGCTATAGACAGAGCTAAGCAATCCCACAATCAATGGATCAGGTCAAAGCTCGGCAGTCCTGTCACATCCAGTCGTGAATGGTGGTGGACAATTAAGCAACTAACGGGAGGAGGAGGCTCCATGAATATCCCATCCTCAATGATGGCGGAGCCCAGCACACGAGTGCAAAAGACAAGGCTGAAGCGTTTGCAACCATCTTCATCCAGAAGTACCAAGTGGATGATCCATATCGGCCTCCTCCAGAGGTCCCCACCATCACAGAAGCCAGTCTTCAGCCAATTCAATTCACTCCACGTGATATCAAGAAATGGCTGAGCGCACTGGATACAACAAAGGCTATGGGCCCTGACAACATCCCGGATGTCGTGCTGAAGACTTGTGCTCCAGAACTAGCCGCACCTCTAGCCAAGCTGTTCCAGATTGGTGAAGTCAAGCGTAGGTCCCTTGCAGTCAGAATCAGGGGAACTTATAATGGGGAACAAAGAAATGGCAGACCAATTAAATACATATTTTGGTTCTGTCTTCACAAAGGAGGACACAAATAACCTCCCAGAGATGTCGGGGAACATAGGGTCTGATGAAAGGGGGGAACTGAAAGAAATCAGTATTTGTAGGGAAATGGTGTTAGGGAAATTGGCTGGATTGAAGGCCAATAAATCCCCAGGGCTTGATAATCTACATCCTAGGGTACTTAAGGAAGTGGCCCTAGAAATAGTAGATGCATTGCTGATCATCTTCCAACATTCGATGGAATCTGAAACAATACCCATGGATTGGAGGGTAGCTAATGTTACCCCACTATTCAAAAAAGGTGGTAGAGAGAAAACGGGGAATTACAGACATCAGCCTGACATCGGTAGTGGGGAAAATGCTAGAGTCCATTATAAAAGATGTAATAGCAGAGCACTTGGAAAACAGTGACAGGATTGGACAAAGTCAACATGGATTTACAAAAGGTAAATCGTGCTTGACTAATCTACTGGAATTTTTTGAGGATGTAAATAGATAAGGGAGAACCAGTGGATGTGGTGTATTTGGACTTTCAAAAGGCTTTCGATAAGGTCCCACATAAGAGATTAGCGTGTAAAGTTAAGGCACATGGGATTGGGGGCAAGGTATTGACTTGGATAGAGAACTGTTTGGCAGACAGAAAGCAAAGAGTTGGAATAAACGGGTCTTTTTCCGAGTGGCAGGCATTGACTAGTGGGGTACCGCAGGGATCGTTCCTTGGACCCCAGCTATTCACAATATATATTAATGATCTAGACAAGGGAACTAGATGTAATATCTCCAAGTTTGCAGACGACACAAAGCTGGGTGGGCGTGTGTGCTGTGAGGAGGATACCGAGAAACTCCAGGATGATTTGGACAGGTTGGGTGATTGGGCAGAAGCATGGCAGATGCAATATAATGTGGATAAATGCGAGGTTATCCACTTTGGTGGCAAAAACAGGAAGGCAGATTATTATCTGAATGGCAATAGATTGGGAGAAGGGGAAGTGCAACGAGACCTGGGTGTCCTTGTGCACCAGTCGCTGAAGGTAAGCATGCAGATGCAGCAGGTGGTTAAGAAGGCAAATGGTATGTTGGCCTTCGTAGCGAGTGGGTTTGAGTACAGGAACAAGGATGTCTTGCTGCAGTTGTACAGGGCCTTGGTGAGACCACATCTTGAGTATTGTGTGCAGTTTTGGTCGCCTTATCTGAGGAAGGAGGTTCTTGCCATGGAAGGAGTTCAGCGAAGATTCACTTGGCTGATACCTGGGATGGCAGGAATGACGTATGAGGAGAGATTGGGTCGATTGGGCTTATACTCGCTGGAGTTTAGAAGAATGAGAGGGGATCTCATTGAAACTTATAAAATTCTGACAGGACTGGACAGACTAGATGCAGGAAGGATGTTCCCGATGGTCGGGGAGTCCAAAACCAAGGGTCACAGGATAAGGGGTAAGCCATTTAGGACAGAAATGAGGAGGAATTTCTTCACCCAGAGAGTGGTGAACCTGTGGAATTCTCTACCACAGAAGGCAGTAGAGGCCAATTCATTAAATATATTCAAGAAGGAGTTGGATATATTTCTTAAGGCTAAAGGGATCAAGGGATTTGGGGAGAAAGCAGGGACAGGGTTCTGAATTTAGATGATCAGCCATGATCGCATTGAATGGCGGAGCAGGCTAGAAGGGCTGAATGGCCTACTCCTGCTCCTATCTTCTATGTTTCTAAGTACAGCTACAACACTGCCATCTATCCAACAATGTGGAAAACTGCCCAGGTATGTCCTGTCCACAAAAAGCAGGACAAATCCAATCCAGCCAATTACCGCCCCATCAGTCTACTCTCAATCATCAGCAAAGTGATGGAATGTGTCTTCGACAGTGCTATCAAGCGGCACTTGCTAACCAATAACCTGCTCACTGATGCTCAGTTTGGTTTCCGCCAAGACCACTCAGCTCCAGACCTCTGCACAGCCTTGGTCCAAACATGGACAAAAGAGCTGAATTCCAGAGGTGAGGTGAGAGTGACTGCCCTTGACATCAAGGCAGCATTTGATCGAGTGTGACATCAAGGAGCCCTAGTAAAATTGAAGTCAATGGGAATCAGGGGAAAACTCTCCACTGGCTGTAGTCATACTTAACACAAAGGAAGATGGTTGTGGTTGTTGGAGGTCAATCATCTCAGCCCCAGGACGTCGCTGCACTAGTTCCTCAGGGCAGTGTCCTAGGCCCAACCATCTTCAGCTGCTTCATCAATGACCTTCCCTCCATCATAAGGTCAGAAGTGGGGATGTTCGCTGATGACTACACAGTGTTCCGTTCCATTCGCAACTCCTCAGATAGTGAAGCAGTCCATGCCCGAATGCAGCAAGACCTGGACGACATTCAGGCTTGGGCGGATAAGTGGCAGGTAACATTCGCACCAGACAAATGCCAGGCACTGACTATCTCCAACAAGCAAGAGTCTAACCTCTGCCCCTTGAAACTCAATGGCATTACCATCACTGAAACCCCTACCATCAACATCCTGGGGGTCACCATTGACCAGAAACATAACTTGACCAGCCACATAAATACCGTGGCAACAAGAGCAGGTCAGAGACTGGGGATTCTGTGGCGAGTGTCTCACCTCCTAACTCCCCAAATCCTTTCCACCATCTACAAAGCACAAGTCAGGAGTGTGATGGAATACTCTCCACTTGCCTGGATGAGTACAGCTCCAACAAAACTCAAGAAGCTCCAGGACAAAGCAGCCCGCTTGATTGGCACCCCATCCACCACCTTAAACATTCACTCCCTCCACCACCGGCGCACCATGGCTGCAGTGTGTACTATCTACAAGATGCACTGCAGCAACTCACCAAGGCTTCTTCGGCAGCACCTCCCAAACCCACGACCTCTACCACCTAGAAGGACAAGGGCAGCAGGTGCATGCGAACACCATCACCTGCAAGTTCCCCTCCAAGTTACAGACCATCCTGACTTGGAAATATATCTCCATTCCTTCCTCATTGTTGGGTCAAAATCCTGGAACTCCCCTCTTAATAGACTGTGGGAGTACCTTCACCATACGGACTGCAGCGGTTCAAGAAGGCAGCTTACCACCACCAACTTCTCATGGGCAATTAGGGATGGGCAATAAATGCTGGCCTTGCCAGTGACGCCCACATCCCAGGAACGAATAAAAAAATACTCCATATTGTCTGCAACAGCCAAGAAACTTGCTTTGAACTGGAGCTTAAATAACATAAAGGGTTTTAAATGTTAACGCATATACTCAGTGCCAGCAACTTCCTAAACAGAATTGTGTGTGTGAAATGTGAATCTGGCTTCCCAAAACCTAGCCCATTTATAATTCTTTCAACTCAACATGGACTATACGTGATTATCTTGTTAATTGTGTAGGATCTATAATCTCAGCAAGGTTGGTTACTGAAGAACAACAAAAAAAAATCTGATATTTAAACTCATGGGGCTGGATTTTCCTGGGGGTCAGCGGGCGCGATCGATGGCAGGTCGGGTGGGAAAGTATTTTTTTCCCCAAGTGAGCTGGGACCCCGCTGTGAACCCACCGCCACATGCCTTTCCCCGATGTCGGGTCTGTCAGCGCTAAGCAGACCCGACACACAGCAGCGGGTTCACAGTGGGGGACCCAATTCAGGTAATTAGTGGCTTGTTTAGAGCCACTTAAGAATGAATTGCAGCTCACCTTCTGCATTTGACAGCTCGCCCACGGGATCCACGCTGGTCATGGGCCACATCTGTCAAGCTGAGGCGGGGGTCCAGTGGCCATTGAATCAGCTGATGAGTTGACATCTTCAAATGTATAGTAAAAGCTCCCACCTTAGAGATATCTTCCCTCAGCCACAAACTCTTCCTCACTGTATTTCCACAACAGATTCACCATGCTTCAAATCTTTACACAAGTCTATATCCAGTCTGACCTCATTACCTCTCTCACCATTGACAGATCGCTTCTGTCATCTCTACTTCACCTGCCATCTATTCCATCAGCATAGGTGCCCTTTATACTCTCTCACCTTGGTCCTCAGAATCCCACCACAATCAGCTCCAACACCAGCAGCACCAGGCACACCAGCAGCACCAACAACAACACCACCAACCTTCTCCGCAAATCACCTGATGCTGCCCAGGACAGAGGGCATCAGCACCCAACCACATTGCTGCCCGGGAGGCCAGGGATGGCCTCACCATGGCCACATTTACTTCACTTGACGCTGTACACCCTGGCTGCCACAAGATGCGCCAGGTTGGCACCACCCCACACCAACAGCATAAAACATCTCTACAATGCCCAAACCATTCCTTTCACACTCATCACCATTGCGGGGGCTACTGTTATGTCTCACCATTCACTGCAACTCACTAAGCCACTTCCAAAGGTGCACACAAATCTGTCCAATAACGCGACATGTTGAAAATAAAGGTTTCAATGTTTGACACCACATTAACAGAAACTTTACATGAACATTGCATGAAACACCCAAGTGGCTACCCTTGTGTGTTGTTAGTTGGTATGATTGCATTAGGATGAGTGTGAGGGGTGGCTGGTGAGATGGGGAAGTGATAATGTAGATAGAAACTTTGGGTGGAGGTGCAAGGTAAGTTGGTGTGAGTAAGGATGTGCAGGAGTAGGGTAGGGAAGACAGAGTGATGGGGATGTGATGAGAGGCACAGCAGGATGAGGTTGAGTGTAGCTTTGTACTAACGTTTCATGATCTACTGAGATCATTGAAATGTTTGCGGCACAGCACCCAGGTCCTCCTGACCACATTCCTGCTTGTGCCCTCCTCTGCAATGTGCAACCAGGCTGTGTTAGTCTCATGGGAAGGGAAGAGGACCTCCCTGCGTGCTGTGACTCCCTCCATAAGCATATGGAGAGAGTCATGGAAGAGCTTGGGTGCAGCCCTGTGCCTTTGTGTAGTGCTCGTCAGTGTTTGCAACACCTCAATGCTGTAGAACACTGACAGCACAACTGTCAAAATAAAGTTGGCCATGGTCCCTTTAAGGAAACTGGCTGATGACACGTCATCAAATGACGTCACCAGACCCGCTTCCTCTAATTGGCAGGCAAACGCACTGGGCGGGCTTAACAAGCCCAATCAGGGGAAATTCATTTCAGAGGCTGGGATGGAGACAACAGCGTGGTCGGGACCCGCCACCGATGTTGCCCGCCACGGACCCGCTGAGGTTAGTAAAATTGCAGCCTAAGATTCAGCAGTATAGAGCCATTCTCTGAAAGTCATCAGCAGAGGTTCGGCTTATCAACTCTTTGGTAGAAAGGAATCACTAGAGTATTATGCACAAAGTAGTAATAAGTGATTTGCTTTGCAATATAGCAATAAGGACTCTTGTTTTCACATCTTCATCAAAAAAACATCTCAGTCATTTAAGGTCCTGCTGAAGAAAGGGTCTGAAATGGGAAGACCAATTTCTTGTTAGGCATTATCTAGGTGTCACTGACCCTATGAATAGCAATGTTGTTTTGGATTCTTTATATGCCTAAAATCTTTGCTTCTGTATATACGTTTTAAGTGAAAATAGGTTTGACTAGTAATTTTAGCCTATTCGGTCAGGTTCTGAGTATGATGTTCCCCCATTCCAGTTGATAGAATGAAAGATTTGCATTTATATTGCACCTTATTATGGTTTACAGTACAGATTTTCTACTAGGCCGTTTACTCATGTAAACGATTCGATGACCGATTCCATAAGTAGATTGACTTTTCTCTGAACTAAAACTTGCATCTTTATTCTCTTCTGTGTTTAGGTTAGCATAACCCAGGTTTACCCAAATCGTGGTAAATCGCTCATAGGAAAGTACATAGGATATGCATGGTCTCCCGAGACCTCAGACAGCAGAAACATCAGACCATTAGATCACCGCATGTAGGCTAAAACTACTGTCCAGATTTATTTACCAATACAGTAATACAGAAGGAAAAAATGTTAGCCAAGATATTATGCAGTACATTAATAAAATTTATGTTACATACAAATCAGGGTGTCTATTTTAAAAATGAGTCCATTGTCCTTGCAGCTTCTTTCAGCAAATTTTGAGAAAGACCTTCTTTGCTGATCAAATTTGCATAAAGTAGCCCTGCAGATAATCCCATAGAACAGACAATGAGCTGTGCTCTGAGTAGCCAGACATGGATATGAAACAACAACACAAATACACTTCAGATATCCATTCGCTTAGAATAAATTTCTGAAAACTAATCACAGTTCAGCCAATCATCTGTATGGGTCATCCACAGGCTAATTTTTCTGCTGAATAAAGGAAATTTCATACAGAGATCCCCAAGACACAACTGGCTGATTCCATTTTTAATACAGATTTACCCTATTTGAAATCATCTAAAAATAAAAAAATCCATATTTCCATCAAGCGCATCTCTCAGAAACATCTCAAAGTTCTTCACGTACAATGAATTACTTTGAAGTTCAGTGGCAGGTGGATATTGATAGTTGGCGTGTTCCATGTGGTTGATGTTTAATGACATTTTAATGACTACGATGTAATCGCTGAAAATTAATTAAATGATAATTTGGAGTTAATTGTTAGAAAATGATTCATTGGCTCGCCTGCAACTTTTTATTCTTTGTTGAATCACTTTTACAGCTGTTACTAAATTTTGTATAGCCTTTCTGTGGTCATTGGCAAGGCTAAATCAGTTGGATTTCCAAATGTTACAGTGACTTCTATTTTTGGAATCCTAGAAGCTTTGAACTTCCTTTCAGAAGGAGATTAAGCATATGTAACGTAAACCTAGAAATAATTATTTGCGATATTAGTGGAAGAGCACTTCACAGGTATGACATTCCTTTGTCTGCTATTTTAACAGGCATTTACCCCCCCAAAAAAATGAGTTCATGTCTCCTTTGATCGTAAAACATTCTTGCTAGTAGAGAGATTTTGCATGTGTTCAAAAGTAAATCTACTTCAATAATGGGGCCGAATTTCGTCTATGAATGCCTGCTGAACCTTACATTGCCCCAGGAAACGTCAGGCCAGCCTGGAGGTGGGTGGGAGAATGGAACAAGTCGCTGCCCCTTTTTCAGTGGGGAATGTCAGGTGCATTGAAATGGAAACTCTAACTTTATATCTACATTCTGCAAGCTGCCTACTTAAAGAATATGAAAAACCTTTTCCATAACAGTACAACTACTTAGAAATGGGTACAGTATGAGTACATTATAATAATGAGACAAAATTGCAACATCCTACTTCTCTTCCCACATTACTGAATAGAATGACACTCTAGTGCAATGAAATTACTATCCATTTAATTAATACCTGAGTCCTAATCTTTTGTTTAACACATGAGCAGTTAATTGCGTCAGAGTCTTTGAACTAAAGGAACCAAACAACCTCAGACATATTTAATTTCAGTCTCTTTGAGGCCTGAATGTTTAGTTACTTCTTGTACAGTGTTCATTCTAGGTTGTTTATGAGAAACAGTATGAGAGGGGTGAGAAGAAATTTCTTTACACAGAGTTGTTGGAGTATGGAAGGAATATTTGCACAGGGAGTAGTTGAAACAAAGAAACATTGCATCTTTTGTGGGAAAAGAGGATAAACATTTAAAAACGAGGAAGATACAGGGTTATGGGGGAAGTCCAGGATAGTAAAATTAATGTTGGATTGCTTCAGCAAGGTGCTGGGGCAGACACAAAGGGCCAAATGGCCACCGATGTTGTAAACTTTTATGGTTCTAATTTCAGTTTTGCAATCCTTTTTTTCGCAAAGTCTGTAATGTAGTCGGATTCAGCTCAGGCTCACAACCTGAAGTCACAGAGGAACAGTCAGGTTGCAGCCCCAAAGATGGCTTCCTAAATTATCTTGGAATCACAGGTGTTTTGCGACAACATACGACACCAGAATCGGATTCAGAATCCAGATCAGAAGTTGCTCCTTCATATTTTTTTTTAAACTGTCAATCAGTGATGTTCAATTAGTAAACATTTATCACGAGAAAGAAATTCACCAGAAAAAAAGGTTCTGCTGAATTAAAATAAGTTTCAGACTGGGGAAAAAAATCTTTCTATTTTTCATAACTGTTCCAAAGCAAGGTAAGTGACATTAAAATCTAAATCTGTTTGCAGAAACGGATTAGCTTATTTGCTAATTTACTGTCTATTTTTTAAATGACTGCTGACTGATAACAATTGCTGTTTAAATGTAATTATCTGATTGATTTTTCAGAGAAGGCCATGGCAAAATATCAGTTTTTGCTGTGAAAGTGGCATTAGCAACAATATGTGGAGGGAAGATACTGGATAAACTGAGATGTAAGTATTTCGTACATACTAACCATTGCAGTGTTCCAGTCATTGTTCCACACTTTAACTTTTTGCCCTTTCACAACCACTTATCTCCACTTTGAGACATGTAAGAAAGAAAGACTTGCATTTATATAGCGCCTTTCATGACCTCAGGACGACCCAAAGCGCTTTACAGCCAATGAAGTACTTCTGAAGTGCATTATTGGAATCAATGTTCCCGCTAAGCTGCGCGGCCGCGTGGTGGTCTGGAGGTCCCACGCAGGCCGCTCACCGGCTTTTAAATGGAAAAAAAGTGCATGCGCGAAAATTTGAATGAGCCACGCAGCCAGTTAAAGGGACCATGCGCGAAAAAAAAATTAAAGGGAACATTGGTTGGAATGTAGGGAAACATACAAAAGTAACACAGACAGACAGCCTCAGAAAAAGCCTATGACCATCTTACGTTGGCAACTCATTTGTATAAGTGTGCTGTCTGTATGCTATATAATATCGAAGGTGAATGTTCATCAGTATTTCACAGAATCACCGTGTGCTCCCATTCTTCCCTGTGTTTAACAGTGGCTGTAAGGCTGATATTTTTTTTAGTACAAGGACAGATTTGGAGAAAGATGCAGAATTTTAAATCAACAGTTTAATGGATTAGGAGAAACTGGCTGTATATTGAACAGGGAGTAAGAGCTCATTGCATAAAAGAATGGGAAAAAAATTTGTTTTCACCGCATGGGCGGTAATCTGGTGGAGCGGATTGCCCACCCATTATAGAACCTGCCAATTTCCATTCCATTCATTGCAGTGGAATGAAAATCAGATGGGTTTGAAAATAGGCAGGTGATCTGCTCCACCAGTTCCGCCCATGCAGTGAAGGCGAAAATTAACTCCAATGTTTTTAGGCAATTACAAACATAGGGAGGACTGAGACAGAATATGGAAATCTGAGACCAACATTTTAATTAACTCCATAATGTTTAGAACCAGAAATGACCATTGACAGATAGGTATTCACTGTAGACTATCTATCCATTTTTCCTTCATCCACCTAGCCAATCTAATCTTGAATGCTGACCTAGTTCCTTGTTAGCCACTAACCCTGGAAGTGAATTCACAGCCTCACAACTCTCTGTGTGAAGTAATTTTTCCTGCCCTCAGTTCTAAATCTTTTACATTTAATCTCATACCTATGGCTGCTCATTCTTGACCCCTCAACCACTGGAAATAGTCTGCGTATATCTACCCTATCCTATTCCTTCATAATTTTATCATCATCTGTGTTGTTCTAACAAAAAAATGCCCAATGTTTCACGCCTATCATCATATTTCTATTTCCTCAAATCAGGCAGTGTCCCAATAAATCTACGTTGTGCTTTCTCTAAAGCCTCAATATCTGAACTATAGTGTGGTACCCAATACTGCATACTTCCAATTTTACTATCATCTTCAGGTTTGACACCACTCCCGAAAGCTGCCCTTAACTCTTACTCTGTGTTTTCACCCTTCGAACCATTCTTTAATCTAGTTTGCTATCTTCCCCCTATTTCCATACCCCTTAATCTCTCATGTGGTCCTTGTACACTGTATCTACTGCATTTCCCCCATCTACTATGTCTGTTACCTCCTCATAGAATTCTATGAGGCTTGTCTACATGATCATCCCTTGTGAGATTCGTGCTTGCTAACTGTTTTATGGGGTACAATTTTGCTGTGAGCTGTGTATGGAGGAGATAGAGCACATCTATGAATTGGGAGGAGGGTTTGGATGTGGGAGAGTGGTTGTTGAGATAACCTTTAGGGAAGTGTTGATCTGTTGAAAATCTAAATGTCAATTTTTGCTTTTCCTTTGTTTTTAGACTATCAATTGTGGAGTATGAAAGTGCTTAAAATTAACCAGAATGCATCATTTTATGCAAAAGTTCTAAACTTTCAGTGGGACCATGGCTCCAGATCCCCACAGAAATTCACCACCAATTTTGTGCCTTCAACATTTGAGCGTGGATTTTAACTCCCAGGTGGAAAGCTGAATGGAGCCACTGGGAAGCCATGCCAATTTTAATAGCTGGGCCTCATTAACATCCCGCTGGCCAGCTGTCCACCTGACATAAGAACATAAGAAATAGGAGCAGGAATAGGCCACTTGGCCCCTCGAGCCTACTCCGCCATTTAATAAGTTCATGGCTGATCTTGGGCTCAAAGCCACTTCCCCGCCCGCTCCCCATAACCCTTCACTCCCTTATCTTGCAAAAAATTGTCTATCTCTACCTTAAATGTATTTAATGACCCAGCCTCCACAGCTCTCTGGGGCGGAGAATTCCACAGATTTACGACCCTCTGAGAGAAGAAATTCCTCCTCATCTCAGTTCTAAAATGGCGATCCTTTATTCTAAAACTGTGCCCCCGCGTTCTAGATTTCCCCACAAGGGGAAACATCCTCTCTGCATCTACCTTGTCGTGCCCCCTCAGTATCTTAAATGTTTCAATAACATCACCTCTCATTCTTCTAAATTCCAATGAGTATAGGCCCAGCCTGCTCAACCTTTCCTCATAAGTCAACCCTCTCATCTCTGGAATTAACCTAGTGAATCGTCCCTGAACTGCCTCCAATGCAAGTATATCCTTCCTTAAATAAGGAGACCAAAACTGTACGCAGTACTCAAGGTGTGGTCTCACCAATACCCTGTACAGTTGTAGCAGGACTTCCCTGCTTTTATACTCCAACCCCTTTGAAATAAAGGCCAACATTCCATTTGCCTTTTTGATTACTTGCTGTACCTGCATGCTAACTTTTTGTGTTTCATGCACAAGGACCCCTAGGTCCCTCTGAACTGTAGCATTTTGTAATCTCTCTCCATTTAAATAATTATTTTATTTTTTATTTTTCCTGCCAAAGTGTATAACCTCGCACTTTCCCACATTATACTCCATCTGCCAAATGTTTGCCCACTCACTTAGCCTGTCTATATCCCTTTGCAGGTTCTTTGAGTCCTCTGCACATCTTGCTTTCCCACCCATCTTTGTATCATCCGCAAACTTGGTTACATTACACTCGGTCCCTTCATCCAAGTCATTCATGTAGATTGTAAATAGTTGAGGTCCCAGCACCGATCCCTGTGGCACCCCAGTAGTTACCGTTTGCCAACCGGAAAATTACCCATTTATCCCGACTCTCTGCTTTCTGTTAGTTACCTCCTCAAAGAACTCCAGCAAGTTTGTTAAACATGATTTCCCTTTCATAAAACCATGCTGACTCTGCTTGACTGCATTATGATTTTCCAAATGCCCTGCTATTGCTTCCTTAATGAAGGACTCCAGCATTTTCCCAACGACAGATGTTAGGCTAACTGGTCTATAGCTTTCTGTCTCCCTCCTTTCTTAAATAGGGGTGTTACATTTGCGGTTTTCCAATCCACTGGGACCTCTCCAGAGTCCAGGGAATTTTGGTATATTGCAACCAATGCATCCACCATCTCTGCAGCCACTTCTTTTAAGACCATGGGATGCAGGCCATCTGATCCAGGAGACTTATCATCATTTAGTCCCATTATTTTACCAAGTACTATTTCCTTAGTGATAGTGATTGTCTTTAGTTCCCCCCTCCCTGTGGCCCCTTAATTATCCATTATTGGGATGTTGTTAGTGTCTTCTACCTTGAAGACAGATATAAAATATTTGTTCAGAGTCTCTGCCATTTCCCCATTATTAATTCCCCAGTCTCATCCTCTAAAGGACCAACGTTTACTTTAGCTACCCTCTTCCTTTTTATATACCTGTAGAAGCTCTTACTATCTGTTTTAATGTTTCTTGCCAGTTTACTCTCATAATTCATCTTCTCTCTCTATTATTTTTTTAGTCATCCTTTGCTGGTTTTTAAAAATTTCCTCTGGTCTCCCACCAATCTTGGCAACATTGTATGCCTTCGTTTTCAATTTGATACCATCCTTTACTTACTTAGTTAGCCACGGATGGTGCTCCCTTCTCTTAAAATCTTTCTTTCTCACTGGAATATATTTTTGTTGAGAGTTATGAAATATCTCCTTAAATGTCCGCCACTGCATTTCAACTGTCTTACCCTTTAATTTATTTTTCCAGTCCACTTTAGCCAGTTCTGCCCTCATGCCACTGTAATTGCCTTTGTTTAAGATCAGGACACTGGTTTGAGATACAACTTTCTCACCCTCCAACTGGATTTGAAATTCAACCATGCTATGATTACTCTTTCCTAGAGGATCCTTTACTGTGAGATCATTTATTAATTCGGCCTCATTACATAGTACCAGATCCAAGATAGCCTGCTCCCTGGTTGGTTCCATTACATACTCTTCCAGGAAACCATCCCGGATGCACTCTATGAACGCCTCTTCAAGGCTACCATGGCCAATTTGATTTGTCCAATCAATATGGAGATTAAAATCTCCCATGATTATTACCGTACCTCTTTTACAGGCCTCCATTATTTGTTGATTTATACTCTGTCCAACGGTATTGCTACTGTTTGGGGGCCTGTAGACTACACCCACCAGAGACTTTTTCCCTTTATTATTTTTTATCTCCACCCAAACCGATTCTACATCTTGATCTTCTGAGCCAATATCACTTCTCACCACTGCACTGATCCCATCCTTTAGCAACATAGCCACCCCACCTCCCTTTTCTTTCTGCCTATCCTTCCGAATTGTCAAATACCCTGGAATATTCAGTTCCCAGCCCTGATCACCTTGCAACCACGCCTCTGTAATGGCGATCAGATCATACCCATTTGTATCTATTTGTGCCGTCAACTCATCTATCTTGTTACGAATGCTGCGTGCATTCAGATATAGAGCTTTTAACTTTGTCTTTTTACCATTCCTCCTTGTTTTGGCCCCATTTTCTGTTGCACTCTTATTTTTAAACATTCTGTCCCTTCCTGTCACACTCTGTTTATTATTTCCCCCATCTCTATCCTGCTCTATTGCTTTCTCATTTCTCATTGACTTTTTAAATTTCCGCTCACCTGGATCCTCCCCCCCACTATTTAGTTTAAAGCCCTCTCTACAGCCCTAGTTATTCGATTCGCCAGGACTCTAGCCCCAGCATGGTTCAAGTGAAGCCCGTCCAAACGGAACAGCTCCCTCTTATCCCAGTACTGGTGCCAGTGCCCCACAAATCGAAACCCATTTCTCCCACACCAGTCTTTGAGCCACTTGTTCATTTCTCTGATCTTATTTACCCTATACAAATTCGCTTGTGGCTCAGGTAGTAATCCAGAGATTATTACCTTTGTGGTTCTGCTTTTTAATTTAGCCCCTAGCTGCTCATACTCTCTCAGCAGAACCTCTTTCTTTGTCCTACCTATGTCACTGGTGCCTACGTGGACCATGACAACTGGATTCTCCCCCTCCCACTCCAAGTTTCTCTCCAGCCCAGAGGAGATGTCCTTAACCCTGGCACCGGGCAGGCAACACAGCCTTCGGGACTCACACTCTCGGCTGCAGAGAACAGTGTCTATCCCCCTAACTACTATCCCCTATCACTGCAACATTTCTTTTTACTCCCCCCCCCCCCCCCCCCCCCTTGAATGGCTCCCTGTACCACGGTGCTGTGGTCAGATTGATCATCCTCCCTGCAGTTCCTGCCCTCGTCCACACAGGGAGCAAGAATCTCATACCTGTTAGACAAGGCCAAGGGCTGAGGCTCCTCCATCACTACCTCCTGGATCCCAGTACCTGCCTCGCTTGTAGTCACACCCTCCTGTCCCTGACCATGGGCCAAATTGGAAGTAATTACTCTAGTGGGTGTGACTGCCTCCTGGAACTTAGTGTCCAGGTAATGCTCCCCCTCCCTAATGTGTCGCAGTGTCTGAATCTCGGACACCAGCTCATCAACTCTGAGCCGAAGTTCCTCGAGCAGCCAACATTTGCTGCAGATGTGGTCGCCTTGGACCTCAATGGTGTCCACCAGCTCCCACACCCAACAACAACAACACATGGCCTGGTCTCCCATCTTAATTAATTAGTTTTAAAATTTGGAACACGTATATCTTTTAATCTACACCAAGGCACTTAAACTTAGATGCCAAAGTTTGGAAAAAAAGCGAGAAATATAGAAATACTCACCAATCAATCACTTACCTGCTTTTTGGTGATGTCACACTTCGATTACTTTTTACTTCTTTGCACTCATTGGTCCGTTGTAGCTGCTCTCCTGGGCTCCCGCTGTTTTAGTAGCTCCGAACTCTCGCTCTCTCCTGGGCTCCCGCTGTTTTAGTAGCTCCGAACTCTCGCTCTCTCCTGGGCTCCCGCTGTTTTAGTAGCTCCGAACTCTCACTCTCTCCTGGGCTCCCGCTGTTTTAGTAGCTCCGAACTCTCGCTCTCTCCTGGGCTCCCGCTGTTTTAGTAGCTCCGAACTCTCGCTCTCTCCTGGGCTCCCGCTGTTTTAGTAGCTCCGAACTCTCGCTCTCTCCTGGGCTCCCGCTGTTTTAGTAGCTCCGAACTCTCGCTCTCTCCTGGGCTCCCGCTGTTTTAGTAGCTCCGAACTCTCGCTCTCTCCTGGGCTCCCGCTGTTTTAGTAGCTCCGAACTCTCACTCTCTCCTGAGCTCCCGCTGTTTTAGTAGCTCCGAACTCTCACTCTCTCCTGGGCTCCCGCTGTTTTAGTAGCTCCGAACTCTCGCTCTCTCCTGGGCTCCCGCTGTTTTAGTAGCTCCGAACTCTCACTCTCTCCTGGGCTCCCGCTGTTTTAGTAGCTCCGAACTCTCGCTCTCTCCTGGGCTCCCGCTGTTTTAGTAGCTCCGAACTCTCGCTCTCTCCTGGGCTCCCGCTGTTTTAGTAGCTCCGAACTCTCACTCTCTCCTGAGCTCCCGCTGTTTTAGTAGCTCCGAACTCTCACTCTCTCCTGGGCTCCCGCTGTTTTAGTAGCTCCGAACTCTCGCTCTCTCCTGGGCTCCCGCTGTTTTAGTAGCTCCGAACTCTCGCTCTCTCCTGGGCTCCCGCTGTTTTAGTAGCTCCGAACTCTCGCTCTCTCCTGGGCTCCCGCTGTTTTAGTAGCTCCGAACTCTCGCTCTCTCCCTGGGCTCCCGCTGTTTTAGTAGCTCCGAACTCTCGCTCTCTCCCTGGGCTCCCGCTGTTCTAGTAGCTCCGAACTCTCGCTCTCTCCTGGGCTCCCGCTGTTTTTGTAGCTCCGAACTCTCGCTCTCTCCTGGGCTCCCGCTGTTTTAGTAGCTCCGAACTCTCGCTCTCTCCCTGGGCTCCCGCTGTTCTAGTAGCTCCGAACTCTCGCTCTCTCCTGGGCTCCCGCTGTTTTAGTAGCTCCGAACTCTCACTCTCTCCTGGGCTCCCGCTGTTTTAGTAGCTCCGAACTCTCGCTCTCTCCTGGGCTCCCGCTGTTTTAGTAGCTCCGAACTCTCGCTCTCTCCTGGGCTCCCGCTGTTTTAGTAGCTCCGAACTCTCGCTCTCTCCTGGGCTCCCGCTGTTTTAGTAGCTCCGAACTCTCGCTCTCTCCCTGGGCTCCCGCTGTTCTAGTAGCTCCGAACTCTCGCTCTCTCCTGGGCTCCCGCTGTTTTTGTAGCTCCGAACTCTCGCTCTCTCCTGGGCTCCCGCTGTTTTAGTAGCTCCGAACTCTCGCTCTCTCCCTGGGCTCCCGCTGTTCTAGTAGCTCCGAACTCTCGCTCTCTCCTGGGCTCCCGCTGTTTTAGTAGCTCCGAACTCTCACTCTCTCCTGGGCTCCCGCTGTTCTAGTAGCTCCGAACTCTCGCTCTCTCCTGGGCTCCCGCTGTTCTAGTAGCTCCGAACTCTCGCTCTCTCCTGGGCTCCCGCTGTTTTAGTAGCTCCGAACTCTCGCTCTCTCCCTGGGCTCCCGCTGTTCTAGTAGCTCCGAACTCTCGCTCTCTCCTGAGCTCCCGCTGTTTTAGTAGCTCCGAACTCTCGCTCTCTCCTGGGCTCCCGCTGTTTTAGTAGCTCCGAACTCTCACTCTCTCCTGGGCTCCCGCTGTTTTAGTAGCTCCGAACTCTCGCTCTCTCCTGGGCTCCCGCTGTTTTAGTAGCTCCGAACTCTCACTCTCTCCTGGGCTCCCGCTGTTTTAGTAGCTCCGAACTCTCGCTCTCTCCTGGGCTCTCACTGTTTTTGTAGCTCCGAACTCCCGCTCTCTCCTGGGCTCCCGCTGTTTTAGTAGCTCCGAACTCTCACTCTCTCCTGGGCTCCCGCTGTTTTAGTAGCTCCGAACTCTCGCTCTCTCCTGGGCTCCTGCTGTTTTAGTAGCTCCGAACTCTCGCTCTCTCCTGGGCTCCCGCTGTTTTAGTAGCTCCGAACTCTCGCTCTCTCCTGGGCTCCCGCTGTTCTAGTAGCTCCGAACTCTCACTCTCTCCTGGGCTCCCGCTGTTCTAGTAGCTCCGAACTCTCGCTCTCTCCTGGGCTCCCGCTGTTTTAGTAGCTCCGAACTCTCGCTCTCTCCTGGGCTCCCGCTGTTTTAGTAGCTCCGAACTCTCACTCTCTCCTGGACTCCCGCTGACCTGGCATATACAGGCAGCCGACCAGCTGCTGGCAGGCAAAAATCGTCCGGCCTGGGTTGTTGTGGGTGGGGGTTCGGAATTGGCAGGGCCAGCTGATGGGAAGGCAGGGAGCCCAGATTGGCAGAGGCCCAGACTTTACATGTGGGGCTCAGAGGGGCACTCCTGCTCCTCCTTGTCTCATAGAGAAATTTTTGACTTACCTTTTGGGGCCTGTGCTGGGTGCCTGGCAGATTTCACTGGACCATGGTGGTCGCTGCAGCCAGTAGGCCATTAAAATTGCCATGGGTCCTATCTGAGTGATGGGACCCTGATTAGCATATATTAATGATGCGTCTGCCTCTTGGGTGGACGCCTAAAATGCCCAGTGCTAAAATCTCTCCATGTATCTTCCTTGCAGTGATCATTGCAGTGGTGTATTTTTCAGGCACTCCTACCAGATTATGGGAAGCAAGCCTTATTTGGTTTGCAGTCAGAGGTTATTATGGATGCTGAGCGCATTGAGCAATGATTAGGCCTCAGTGCCTGTAATACGGAGCCCTATCACCCAAAGCTTCCGCAGTGGTGCTACAGAGGGCTGTTGAAGAAGATATCTGTGGGGAACAATGTCATTCTACTAAATTTTTCATTTCTGTGTGGCATTTGACTTGCTTTGTAAATAAGTGGTGGCTGAGCTTTTGTTATGGTTTCAGCTAACCAATGGCAGAGCTCTGTAGGTGCTCACTTACTAAATTAATTGTAGCTCCCAAAAGGGCAATTCAAATGAAAGCAACAAAGAACTCTATTGTTTTTCACAGACATGCTGCCTAATGAGACATGGTGATGGAGTCAGCAAAACACATCTGTCACTAAATGTCAGTCTACTGCCTTTGGGACATTTTAATAATACCAGTGTTATAATAATGGGTCTGTTTTCCACAATTGTAAGGTCCATCATGTGCCCCGGTGCCATCGTCTTCATTTAAAGTTTGTGGAGAAAAAAGAGGGGTGCGGTTAAACCCATTTTACCTTTTAATAAAAACACACTAACAGCGAACATGGAAATAAATGAAAATACCATTCAGATCTTCAGAAATTAATCAGAATGATCCCTTCATGATCCCAACCCATTATTCACAATTCCCAAAACAAATCCGCCTAATCAATATTATCCTATCAAGCAGCTGATGAATAGTATTTCCTCGATTTCTTTCATAGTTTTTACATTTGTTTAATAAAAAAAAAATTGTATGAAAATAATGCCACAAATCCCAGTATGATGCAACAACACAACTTCCATTTATCTAGTACTATGACGTTTTGGGTTTTTACATTTTTTTCTCACACCTCGCATCACCAGGTGGACTTACAACCCTTACGATCCAGAGCATATCTTAACCGTCCGAATATCTCGGTAAACAATACACTGGCTACTGGAATGTATCACATGCGCCATTTGATTTTCTTTTCTTCAAAATGCAAACTGAATATATGCTTTGACCCAACTGAGACTCAGGGCTGGATTTTGATACTGGGGCGGGTTGGGGTCGTGTCATCCACTTTTCGTGTTATCCACCCGACTGCAATTGGATGTGGGAGATTGATGCAATTTTCACCTAATTGGGTAATTAAGTTCCAGCATGTGGGAACCCATGACCCAATTAGTGTTTTCAGTCTGAAAGTCGCCTCTGATGATGTCATCATTGCTGCTGCATTGAAGGTCTTCAGAGACTGCCTGGCCTTTGCTGTGAGAGGACCTGCAAAATGAGCAGCAGCAGCCCTAAGTCTGCTCCCAGATATTTTCACACCACCACTCCTAGATATGTCTCCTCTCCATCCATATATCCATCCAGCCTGCCTGCCTCGTGGTTCAGAACAGGTGTGCTTCACGTAGAAAAAGGGTTAAAATCACAAAGGCCTTTCAAAATGGCATTATAGAGGCAATTTAGTGCTTGTTAAGGGCCTTAACAGCCTATCCCGCCTCTAAGAGGTGGGACGGAGTCGGGACCAGCAGACACGATTTAATGAAAATTGCATGGAGGCGGGATGGAGGCGGACTTGTGCCCGCCCGCCAGTTTTTGCAATT
The DNA here is from genome assembly GCA_030390025.1 of Squalus acanthias. Taxonomy (NCBI): domain Eukaryota; kingdom Metazoa; phylum Chordata; class Chondrichthyes; order Squaliformes; family Squalidae; genus Squalus; species Squalus acanthias. The sequence goes on from CM059432.1 coordinate 61,719,123, forward strand.
TTAACCCCCCACACGCCTCCAAACCCTGCCTCCACGGGTCAATGAAAATCCAGCCCTCAGGCTCTGAACCAACCAGTGGTTTTATTTAAATAAGAGAGGTAAATGAACAGTACATGGTATAATTAACTTTCTTGATGCGTAAAATAATAATATGCCACTCACTTTCTCTTTATATAGATATTTTACAACAGAAGCTCATTTTTTACACTATGAAACATGCTGTAGCTTCAGACTGATCTGGCTTTCTTGTTGGGCCAGCTTAAACACAGAGCTCACTGCTGCTAGTTGACAGACTGAAACTGACTCCTGAACTAAACACATTTGGCGATAGTGTAAAGCGGGTGATATCGGATCGGCCGCCTATTTTACATCTCTCTCGATTTTCCATTCCGTTGAATACAATGGAAATTAAAAGATGATGTAGAGATGTATAACAGGCGGCCAATCTAATGTCGTCCATTTTACACTATCGGCAAAATTTAAAATTACTCCATGAAGCCCAATATAATCCCATAATTAAGGAGCCAGTGTAGATCAGTGAGGGCAGGCGTGATGGGCATGCAGGTCTTGATGCAAGACAAGATAGTTTATTTTTTTCCCAGGATAGAGGGTGAGGGTAGTGGGACTGCAGGAAAGCGGGGTAAGTGGATGGTAATATGAGGAAGTGGTCAGAGATATTCTTCTTGGTGATTTTGATCTTGTTGAGGCTGCATGAAATGATGATGTTGAAGGTGTGGATGGGAGAGTTTATGTGAAGGGTGAGATTTAGTGAGGCCAGCAGGAGGGGCAAACAGTTGACAGATGCAGTTCAAAGTGGAAAAATGTGAAGTGATGGTTTTTGAAATTGAACTTTAAGCTGGTATACAGCTTATAAAAGATGGCAGTGCAAGTCGATAAAGCTATAAAAATGGCAATTGGAATCCTTGGCCGTGATTTTACTAACCAAGGCGGGTGACGTCGGTGGCGGGTCTCGGCCCTACTGCTGGTTCCAGCCCGGCCTCCAAAATGACTTTCTGATGATTGGGCTTGTTCATTTCACCCAGCGAGTTTCCCGGCAAATTGAAGGAAGTGGGTCTGATGATGTCATTTATGATGCATCATCAGCCGGTTTCCTTAAAGGGACCATGACCAAATTAATTTTGACAGTTGTGCTGTCAGTGTTCTACAGCATTGAGGTGTTGCAAACACTGACAAGCACTGCACAGAGGTGCACGGCTGCACCCAGGCTCTTCCATGACTCCCTGAGGCAGTCACAGCACGCAGGGAGGTCCTCTTCCCTTCCCATGGGTGGAAGAGATCTCCCTAGGACAGCAACGCAGCCTGGTTTCACATTGCACAGGAGGACACAAGCAGGGATGTCGTCAGGAGGACCTGGCTGCAGTGGCGCAAACCTTTCAATGATCTCAGTAGATCACGAAACATTAGTACAAAGCCACACTCAACCTCATCCTGCTGTGCCTCTCATCACATCCCCATCACTCTGCCTTCCGCACCCCTCACACTCACCCTCATCCTAGTGCAATCATACCAACTAACAACACACAAGGGCAGGCACTTGGGTGTTTTAGCCAATGTTCATGTAAAGTTTCTGTTAATGTGCTGTCAAACATTGAAATCTTTATTTTCAACACTTTGCATTCTTGGACAGATTTGTGTGCACTTTTGGAAGTGGCTTAGTGAGTTGTAGTGAATGGTGAGACATAACGGTACCTCCCGCAATGGTGATGAGTGTGAAAGGAATTGCTTGGACATTGTAGGAATGCTTTATGTTGTTGGTGTGGGGTGGTACCAACCTGGCAGCCAGGGTGTACAGCGTCAAGTGAAGTAAATATGGCCATGGTGAGTCCCTGGCCTCCCGGGCAGCAATGTGGTTGGGTGCTGATGCCCTCTGTCCTGTGCAACATCAGGTGATTGCGGAGAAGGTTGGTGTTGTTGTTGGTGCTGCTGGGGTGCCTGGTGATGCTGGTGTTGGCGTTGATCTTGGTGGGATTCTGAGGAGCAAGGTGAGAGAGTTTCAAGTGCACCCATGCTGATGGAATAGATGGCAGGTGAAGTAGAGATGACAGAAGCGATCTGTCAATGGCGAGAGAGGTAATGAGGTCAGACTGGATGGAGACTTGTGTAAAGACTTGCAGCATCCTGCATCTGGAGTGAAAATGCTGTTTAGAGAAGCTAGTGGTTAAGGAAACATTTCTCAATCAGCTCGGAGCTTTCACTTGACATTTGAAGCTGTCAACTCATCAGCTGATTCAATGGCCACTGACCTCCCACCTCAGCTTCACAGACAAGGTCTAGGCACAGCGGGAAACCGGTGGGCGACCTGTGAAATTCAAAAAGCTGGGAAAAAACGATTGATAAGTGGCTGTAAACAAACCACTAATGATTTTAATTACCTCCCTCGCCTCTGCGTGTCGGGTCTGCTCAGCGCTGGCAGACCCGATATCGGGAAAGTCCAGTGTGCGCGTTTTGACAGCGGGTTAACAGGCAGTTAATTGGCTCTAATCCCCTTCCCGCCTCGAGGAGACGGGTCCCTGCACGAGTCGGGGACCTGCCTCCCGGGAAGATGGCACGGAGGCGGGTTGGGAGCGGGTTCGGTACCCGCTCCCAGTTTCTGCCATTTTCCCGGCAGTCCCGCCTCCATACCCGCCTCCCCAGGGCTGGGAAAATTCCCCCCTTAGTCACTGTTGCAGTGTAGGAAAACATAGCAGCCAAATTACACATAGCTAGGTCACACAAACAGCAGTGAGCTAAATAATCAGATTAACTCTTTTAATGATATTGGGTGAGGGATAAATATTGGTCAGGATACCAGGAGAACTTCCCTGTTCTTCTTCAAATAGTGCCATGGGATCTTTTATGACTACCTGAGAGAAGAGACTAGGTTTGACGTCTCATCTGAAAGACGGCACCTCTGACAATGCAGGACTCCGTCAGTACTGCACTGAAGTGTCAGACTAGGTTATGTGCTGAAGTCTCTGGAGCGGGGATGACCAACAACTGCTCCCCTCTTCTCTGATTCCTGCCCCTCCCTAGCCACTGTCTCAGGCTGAATCAAACTATTTGCAACTGCAGCATCTTTTTCAAGCTGGAACTGAGTTTCCAACCCTACATCCAATCCATCACAGCATTTACTTTCACCTTTATAATATTTCCCATCTCTGCCTCACCCCATCTTCCAGTGAAACCCTCTTACACTGCTTTGTCACCTCCAGGCTCAATTACTCCAATACTCTCCTGGCCAGCCTTCCATTCTCCACCTTCCAATATATCTAAAACTCTGCTGCGCATATCCTATCTCACACCTAGTTCCCCACTCGTCACCCCAGTGCTCGGTGACATTCCTGGTCCTCCAAGCCTCATATTTAAAATGATCATCCTTGTCCAACTCCCTCCATGGCCTCACAGCCCCTTCTTCCATCTCTTTCCTCCTCCAGCCCGACAACATCCCCCTTCTGAACATTTTCTGCCTGTAGCCTCTTGTGAATCTTCCTCTGTAAACTCCTCTGCTTCTGCACCTCCCTCTCCTCCTTTAAGACGTTCCTTAAAAGCCATCTCCACTTCTCCTAATCTCTCCTTTGGCTTGGTGTATATGTTCTTCTTGTCTCTGTGAAGTATCTTTTTACATTAAATGTACTATATAACTGCAAGTTGTTGTCTGGGTTCAAATGAAAGAAGAATTTCTTAAAAGATGTTTTTGTGTTATTCTGGGTTTATGTATCATCAACACATTTTGGTTTCTGTGTTACTTCCACTGTAAATCTTAGTTAAATATATGAGAAATGTTCACAAAAATGCACCACCAAAAATGTTGATAGAGATGGTTGTGGAAATCATTCAGAAAGTTGGCAAAAGAACCTTGGAAGAAAATACAGAAATGTCACTTTAAAGAGCCAGCGTTTTGAAAGATGTTGCATTATTGCCAATATTTTCTAGTGTTAAAGGAATCTGACCTTTTGAGTGTTTGCAAGTTATTTATAAATGTGAATTGTGTGCTGGCAGTAAGCATTTGGTTATTTTGGCATGAAGCGCATTTGTTACCAACCTTAGGAGTCATGTCTGTAATTTCTCTTTCAAGCACACATATCTATACAACACACAGAATTTTCCCAGTGTTCACTACTGATATTAATCCAACTTCTGTTAATATGAACTCACGTGGTTAAAGTTTAATAACTCTTTAGCCCCTATTTTATAGAGGAGTAGTGTGGGCGAGGGCCGAGGCGGACGGAAAACTGTCCCTGACCTCTGCAGTGTGAGTACTGGGGAATTTTAACTCCTGGGCCTCATCTGCATAGTTTACCGCCCAAAACCAGAGGGGAGCGGCAGCTGGCCGATGGGCGGGAGCGAAATGTAATGTGGCAAGAGGTCACTGCTGGGCCTGAAGGAGCTGTTTCCTGCACTCTGGCAAGTGGTTGGGAGGGTCTTCAGGAGGACCTCGCCATCGGGGATGGCTGGGGGGTGGGGGGAGATGCCCAGGGCAGGGGAGGCCTTAATTTTTCTTGTGGGGCCAGGAAGAGCAGGTGATGAGTTTTTTTTTAAAAAAGGAAAGCCAGTTACCTTTTTGGGCCTCTTCTGGCCCTGTCTCCTCTTCCCACCACGTCGGCCTGGTGGGGAAGCCACAATGGCTTTCTCGCGCAGGCCTCCAGTTAAAATTGCAGTCAGGCCCCGATGATGTCATCGGAGCTCGATCTGAATACTTTCAGAATGACCCCACTGGCTTCCTCTCGCTTGCTCAGAAGAGCTGGTTAAAATTGAAACCCGCAGGAACTCGCCGGGTAGGTCCCGTGGGTGATTTAAACTACCCGCTTGCCTGGCGGACAGGGTAAAATCATCCCTTTTATGTCAGTTTGATCATTGCAATAGATTTATCTACATGAATTTCTATTGTCTGATCCATTCCCTTTTATCACTGGAATTGGTTAGTTGCCATTGTAATAAAGATAGAGAGGGCACTTTAATGGAAAACGGGATCGGTGCGGCAGGGGTCCGAGGCAGACTGGAAGCTAGCTGGCCCTCTACAGCGCAAGGGCAGGGAGAGATTAACTCCTGGGCATCATCTGCATGATTGCTGTCAGTCTCCTCCCAGAACCCAGTTGGAACCGCTACCTGCCCGGTGCGTGGGAGCAGGATTTTGGGTGGCAGGGGGCCACCCCCCAGGGACCCGAAGGAACTGTCTTCAATGGAAAGGAAAATCAGGCGGGGTGTGTAATGGACAGCCGATCTGATACCGTCAGATTTCTGCCTGCCGAAGTTGAAAGTTGCTCCTGTAAAAATATGGGATCAAAATGGGTAGTATGATGGCATTTGTAATAATCCAGTATGGAGTACAGTTGAAACACTGAAGTAAAATTGTCTTGTAATACCCAATGACAAGCCATTGAATACAGAATTTGTCATACTGGTGGATAGAATCTACAAACTCATTTTTGTCTGTGGCATTATGAGTTATTTTAAGGTTTATGTATTCAGCAGAAATAGGAAGGTAAACAGTAGCTATTTTTAATATTCAGACCCCTAACATTATCATTTCCAATCTTCAGTTTCCTTTCTTTCTACCATTTTTCTCTTTCCCCCTCTATTCTCCTAAAGATGCTGGCTTTTGATGGTGTGCTGTTCCAGGGGTGCCCACAGCCCCCTCATACCTTGCTCAAGTGGCCATTTTCATGTGTGACCCTAGATATTGAGTGTTAGCAGACTTTTAACATAGTGGGCCGTCACAACCAAGGCCAAACCTGACCTCACCTGATGTCCACACATGCACACATTCCAGCAGGGGTCACTGGCTGCTTGTTCCCCCTCGTAGGCCATGGATGTTGAAGCCAATTGCAGCACCCCAACTTCTGCCCCAGCTGAGGTCAGCTACCTCAGCACAGACGACATAACTGATCTACATAGCTTAGAACCTCAACACTGAGTAACTTTATAAATCTATGCTATATCAAGTCTTTTTTTGAAACTTCTCATTACATTTGTTATTTGCCTTTTTATATAGAGTGAATCAAGAAACAACTACCATGAATTCTGCTTTACAAGAGTTGATTTGATCCATGGTATTCTGATCTAACATTTCTGGTTTACAACAACAACAATAACAATTTGCATTTATATAGCATTTTTAATGTAGTAAAACGTCCCAAGCTGCTTCACAGCAGCGTTATCAAACAAAATTTGGCACCGAGCCTCATAAGGAGATATTAGGACAGATGACCAAAAGCTTGGACAAAGAAGTAGGTTTTAAGGAGCGTCTTAAAGGAGGAGAGAGAGGTAGAGAGGCGGAGAGATTTAGGGAAGGAATTCCAGAGCTTATGGCCTCGGCAGCTGAAGGCACAGCTACCAATGGTGGAGTGATTAAAATAAGGGGCCAGAATTGGAGGAGTGCCGAGATCTCGGAGGCTTGTAGGGCTGGCGGAGGTTACAGAGATAGGGAGGGGCGAGACCATGGAGGGCTTTAAAAACGAGGATAAGAATTTTAAAATTGAGGCATTGCCCAACCTGGAGCCAGTGTAGGTCAGCAAGCACAGGGGTGATGGGTGAACGGGACTTGGTGCGTGTTAGGATATGGGCAGCAGAGCTTTGGATGAGCTCAAGTTTACGGAAGATGCAAGGTGGAAGGCCAGCCAGGAGAGCATTGGAATAGTCAAGTCAAGAGTTAACAAAGGCATGGATGAGGGGTTCAGCAACAGATGAGATGAGGCAGGGGCAGAGACAAACAATATTACAGAGGTGGAAGTATACGGTCTTGGTAATGGAGAGGATATGGGGTCGGAAGCTCAGCTCAGGATGGGTGGCTGAAGCTCTCACTGGAAACAGATGGGAGCCTCGTGATTATATGTTAAACAGGGTCAGGTAACATAGTTACAATCCCTGACACCATTTTCCTCTCTGTTTGCCAGATAATCGACAATTCCTGCCCTATTCACCAAATATGGGTGGTATAGGTTGGTCAGTGGCCATTTTGAGCGTCCATTAATGGGATCCTCAGCTGTGATCAGGGAAAGCTAAATAACGTTTGGCACACTTCTTTATGCCAATTGCTTGTGGGTGTTGAGGCTTATAGGCTTCCACATTCTTGCTGCTGTAGGTGCTGCCAATTTTTTGCCTGCCCCTCAAAATTGGTTTGTCCTTTCACTCCTGATGTTTCCACCTCTCCCCTTTATGGTGCTGCTGCAGGTCCTTTAAAATCGGCTGGCACACCTGATTTCCTGCTCTTACAATGACAGTACACCTATAAGGAATATGTTTCACACGAGCAGCTCGCTGAATTAATGTAAATGAAGCTCAGCCATGGAAATGACAGGAGCCCCATGCTGACTCACTCGGGAGGACGCAGTGTACCCGATCTGCGCTCACACTGCTGCTTCTTTTGAAACAGGTGGCACAACCAATTCAGCAAAAGCTAGCCTTACGTGTTGTATTTGCAAGACTTGTAATGGTGTACTTTTTCTCCCCTATCCTTCAGATATTTTCTCCCAAATATCAGACTCCAATGGAATAATGATATATGTGAAGTTTGACCAGTTTCTGCGGGAGGTGCTGAAGTTACCGACGGCAGTGTTTGAAGGTCCTTCCTTTGGGTACACAGAACAAGCATCAAGGTCGTGCTTTTCCCAACAGGTGAACAACCATCCAAACCTTTTAATCTGTTACAGTCTGCGATTGATGGAAATGACATGTATATATTAGGGTTGAATTTCCAGGGACATTCTCCTCATCGTCCTTTTTTTATATTAGTTCCTGGGATGTGGGCGTCACTGGCAAGGCCAGCATTTATTGCCCATCCCTAATTGCCCTTGAGAAGGTGGTGGTGAGCCGCCTTACTGAACCGCTGCAATCCACGTGGTGAATGTACTCCCACAGTGCTGTTAGGGAGGGAGTTCCAGGATTTTGACCCAGCAACTATGAAGGAATGCCAATATATTTGCAATTCAGGATAGTGCATGACTTGGAGGGGAACTTGGAGGTGGTGGTGTTCCCGTGCGCCTGCTGCCCTTGTCCTTCTAGTTGGTAGAGGTTGTGGGTTTGGGAGGTACTGCAGAAGAAGCCTTGGCGAGTTGCTGCAGTGCATCTTGTAGATGGTACACACTGCAGCCACGGTGCACCGTTGATGGAGGGAGTGAATGTTTAAGGTGGTGGATGGGGTGCCAATCAAGCGGGCTGCTTTGTCCTGGATGGTGTCGAGCCTCTTGAGTGCTGTTGGAACTGCACTCATCCAGGCAAGTGGAAAGTATTCCATCACACTCCTGACTTGTAGATGCTGGAAAGGCTTTGGGGAGTCAGAAGGTGAGACACTCGCTGCAGAATACCCAGCTTCTGGCCTGCTCTTGTAGCCACAGTATTTATGTGGCTGGTCCAGTTAAGTTTCTGGTAAATGGTGAACCCCAGGATGTTGATGTTGGGAGATTTGGCAATGGTAATGCCGTTGAATGTCATGGGGCGGTGGTTAGACGCTCTCTTGATGGAGATGGTCATTGCCTGGCACTTGTGTGGCACGAATGTTACTTGCCACTTATCAGCCCAAGCCTGAATGTCATCTAGGTCTTGCTGCATGTGGGCATAGACTGCTTCATTATCTGAGGAGTTGCGAATGGAACTGAACACTATGCAATTATTAGCGAACATTCCCACTTCTGACTTTATGATGGAGGGAAGGTCATTGATGAAGCAGCTGAAGATGGTTAGGCCTAGGACAGTGCCCTGAGAAACTCCTGCAGCAATATCCTTGGGCTGAGATGATTGGCCTCTAACAACCACAAAAATCTTCCTTTGTGCTAGGTATGACTCCAGCCAGTGGAGAGCTTTGCCCCTGTTTCCCATTGACTTGAATTTTACTGGGGCTCCTTGATGCCACTCTCGGTCAAATGCTGCCTTGATGTCACTTTCACCTCACCTCTGGAATTCAGCTCTTTTGTCCATGTTTAGACCAAGGCTGTAATGAGGTCTGGAGCCGAGTACTGCTGGCGGAACCCAAACTGAGCATCCGCGAGCAGGTTATTGGTGAGTAAGTGCCACTTGATAGCACTGTCGATAACACCTTCCATCAATTTGCTGATGATTGAGAGTAGACTGATGGGGCGGTATTTGGCCAGATTGGATTAGTCCTCCTTTTTGTGGACAGGACATACATCAGCAGTTTTCCACGTTGTTGGGTAGACGCCAGTGTTTTGGCTGTACTGGAACAGCTTGGCTAGAGGCGCAGCTACTTCTGGAGCACACGTTTTCAGCACAACAGCCGGGATGTTGTCAGGGGCCCATAGCCTTTGCTGTATTCAGTGCGCTCAGCCGTTTCTTGATATCACGTGGAGTAAATCGAATTGGCTGAAGACTGGCTTCTGTGATGGTGGGGACCTCAGGAGGAGGCCGATATGGATCATCCACTTAGCACTTCTGGCTGAAGATGGTTGCAAATGCTTCAGCCTTGTCTTTTGCACTCGTGTGCTGGGCTCCGCCATCATTGAGGATGGGGATGTTCATGGAGCCTCCTCCTCCCGTCAGTTGTTTAATGGTCCACCACCATTCACGACCGGATGTGGCAGGACTGCAGAGCTTTGTCTGATCCGTTGGTTGTGGGATAGCTTAGCTCTGTCTATAGCATGCTGCTTCCAATGTTTAGCATGCATGTAGTCCTGTGTTGCAGCTTCCTCAGGCTGGCACCTTATTTTTAGGTACACCTGGTGCTGCTCCTGGCATGCTCTTCTACACTGCTCATTAAACCAGGATTGATCGCCTGTCTTGAACCAGGTTTGGTCGCATGACTTGATGTTAATGGTAGAGGATATGCCGGGCCATGAGGTTACAGCTTGTGGTGGAATACAATTCTGCTGCTGCTGATGGCCCTGAGTGCCTCATGGATGTCCAGTTTTGAGCTGCTAGATCTGTTCTGAATCTATTCCAGTTAGCATGGTGGTAGTGCCACACAACACGATGGAGGGTGTCCTCAGTGTGAAGACGGGACTTCGTCTCCACAAGGACTGTGCGGTGGTCACTGCTACCAATACTGTCATGGACAGATGCATCTGCAACAGGTAGATTGGTGAGGACGAGATCAAGTAGGTTTTTCCCTCGTGTTGGTTCTCTCACCACCTGCCGTAGGACCAGTCTGGCAGCTATGTCCTTCAAGACTTGCCCTAGCTCAGTCAGTAGTGGTGCTACCGAACCACTCTTGGTGATGGACATTGAAGTCCCACACCCAGAGTACATTCTGTGCTCTTGCTACCCTCAGTGCTTCTTCCAAGTGGTGTTCAACATGGAGGAGTACTGATTCATCAGCTGAGGGTGGGCGGTAGGTGGTAATCAGCAGGAGGTTTCCTTGCCCATGTTTGACCTGATGCCATGAGACTTCATGGGGTCCGGGGTCAATGTTGAGGTCTCCCAGGGCCGCTCCCTCCCGACTGTGTACCACTGTGCCGCCACCTCTGGTGAGGTGGTTGAGGACATACCCAGGGATGGTGATGGAGGAGCCTGGGACATTGGCTGAAAGGTATGATTCTGTGATTATGACTGTCTAGTCCTTTACAGATGTGGCTGTATCTGCTGTGTATTTCCAGAACTTTGTGTTTTTATTTTATATATGCATATCAATCTACTTTACTTCAGTAAATGTTCAGAATAAATTGTTAGTCCTCTATATTACCCTGATTGCATGGGTATCCAGTAAGATGAGACCTACTCGAGATGCAAGAAGAGCAAGTGTACCATGTTGCCCACACTATGCTGTGCTGAATTACTTAACCTAGAGTGTAAATATTCTTGAGTAAAATGTTTACAAAGCTATCACTGTTTTAAAGATGAGATTTGTTCAGTTCCTTTTCTTGGTGTTGTTGAGAGATTTAACTATGGTCCTAAATGTAAGTCTGACAGTGCTTTGCAGAACCATTTAACACAAAAAAAATGATTCAGTGTTGGAAATGCGTATCAGATACCTCATTTCAACATGGGGTGAAGTTTCCTTTGGGGGCATAATCGGGAAGTTACACTCAAACTGATGCCCAATTGTGTGCCCACATCTAATTACACCCAAATTTATTGCCAATCTCATTAAAATATGCCAGAACGTAAAAATGGGTTAGAACATGCGGAAATCAGCAAAACAATCTGGGCCCGAGGAAAGTGCCGAACTAACACCATAAACTCCTTTTTGCCAAATCTGAGTCTTCAAGAGGAATTGAGGGCTCCTGGTTCTTCTCCAGCTCCAAGCACCTGTTTTATTCCCAGCCCTTATCCTTTTCCTTTCCCTCTTGTTGTTTCCCACCCTGAACTTGCATTCTATCTCTCTTCTACTGTTTAACAAGCCAAGTGCCTGTGCCTTCTCAACCCTTTCCATTTTCCTCTTCATCCCACTGGCGCCCAACCCTAGCCGATTCCTCCCTGTCCAGCAGTTTGTGGCCTAGATCCCTATCCCTAACCGCAGACTCCAGTCAAATAAACTCCATGGCCTCGATTTTAATAGGCCTGGAGAGGCAGGTTTGGAGGCGGGTCTGTTGTGAAAATCGGAAAAAATGGCTTCAGACACCCAACCCACATCCATGCCGCCCCCACCCGATTTTCGTGAGTGTCTGTTCAGCCGCTCCCAAACTGACCTGACTGGAACCGGTGGGACAAGTAGTTAAGGCAGTTAACAGCCTGTTATCTGCCTTGCTAATCCTATTTTCATAGTGGAATCCCATTTTCGTGCTTCTGGCTCCTGTTTCCCGACTTGTCAGAAACAGGTCTGGGTCAAGGAGACGAACTGCTGGAGGACATGATTTGTATGCATTGGTGGAGCACTTTAAAAGTGCCCCTGAAACATGGCTGACATTCAAATGCAACAACTTTGCTGTTGTAGGTATGGGATAAGACTTTGCACATCTACTGACCTTGTGACTGTTCAAGCTGACACCCATCTGCAGTGTGACATGAATGGAATAATTTCAGGCCACTTCGACTGTGCGCTTGCAAGCTTGTTGCCTCAAATGAAATCTATAGCAAGGGGATGGGAAAAATGTATGCCCTCTCATCCTGGTCCTCATAATCGGAGGAGTAGCAGACGCGTGGCTCAGCACAGATCTTCCTGGGAAGAGGAGTAGGAGGAGGACGAGGGACACCTTACATGCCCTGTTGTGACCAATGCAGCATCCCTCCAGTTCACTGCTGCCCATCAAGCAGGGTATGCACACTGCCATGCCACATTCGCATAAGCTTACTCTTCAACCATAGGTGGCTACCATATGGCTCTGTAATTGCAGACGACACTTGTCCAACATCATACATCATCTCTGCTATACCCTGTTATTTCCTATCACTTTTACCATCAGCATTACAAAAGCAAGTCGCCCTGAGTCCTCAATGCGCTTTTGCCATTTCCCAGAACACATAGACCACACAATCAACTGTTTGCCATAATTTTTCTTTTACACATCACAAAAGGATAATAAATCAGCAACATCCATGATGGTGTGTTCATGCGCCATTGCCTCCACCACGGCAGTGCTGATGTTAGAGATGGACTCCTCCATTCTCTCCACACTCGCACTAACCCTGGAGGCAAACCCTTCCAGAGACACCTGCACTTGTTCCTGTATTTACCGAGACACTCTTTTTCTGGATGGCCCCAGAGGCACAGCGTCTGCATGCAGCTCAGCAGAGCTAGGAGATTGCTGCGACTTCCGCTGAGGACTCTCCACTGCTGTCGCTGTCTCCACCATCTGCTGATGCTCACTTGTGTGCTGTGATAGACCAGGTGGCAACACTATGCTAACTCGCGAGGGTCCCACCGAGTTGTGCGTTGCTGCGCTGGTGCTGGGTGTGCTGAGTCCTGGAGACGCTGCTCCCGCAGAGGCTTCAGGTTCCTCTGAGGAGTTGTCCGGCTCTTCATCCTGGGTCGTGGGGAGGGGGGCACTCAATGGTCCTGTGGGAGAGTAAAGGCATGATTTAGACATCTGATATTGATGTAGCAGACACATCCTTTTGAGCAGATGATACAAAGCAATTCTCTATGAACATCATATGCCATTGCATTCTGAGAGGAATGAAACTGTATTATGTCACCAGCTTCCTCTAGTGTGCCCGTCTCTCCATCACCCACTTCCAGGTCCTCGCCACCGCCAACAATCCCGTTTGCAGCCTCCTCAGCACTGGTCAATGTGGTTTGGGTAGGTGTTCCTCCTCCAGTCATTGCTCTCTCCCTCTTATTGTGGGCTATCTTTTCCTGCAAGGAGGGACACAAGCGGTGTTTCAGCCACAGTGATGGAGTGAGTGTGATTAATCCCTACCATAGAAGCTTTGAGGAAGACGAAGATGGGGTAAGGTGCCAAGAGGAAGCTTGCTCCCTGTGCGTTGTTAGTTGTTGTCACTGCATGACAGTGAGAGCGAGTCTAAGGGGTGCATAGGCAGGATGCTGAAGTGATTCAGTGCAGAGACAGAGATGGATAGGAAAGGGTGCAAGGGAAATAAGAGTAAGGTGGGATGTGAAGGAGGAGGCTTACAACGCAGAGTGCTGGTGAAGAGAAGGGAAGCAGATTGAAGGCAAGTGTGATGGGATACTCACTTTTGATGTTCACACAAGATCATTAAACCTTTTTCGCACTGGATCCATGAGCGTGAGCATATGGACCTTGCGCTGACCTCCTCAGCAATGCGCAGCCAGGCTGCCTTGGTCTGCTGAGGAGGCTTCCTCCGGCCATCAGGAGGGAAGAGAATCTCCCTGCGCCCTCTGACAGCATTGTGCGACCTCTCAATTTTGTCCACCCCAGTCCAACACCGGCATCTCCGCATCATGAACATCTACAAGAACATGGAGGGAGTCAGTATTAAATTGAGGAGCTGCCTTGCCTCTGGAAGAAGTCATTGCATCTAAATCAATATCAATGAGTCCAGTAAACCACAAGAGAAAGGCTTAGGCTGAATGGCAGCTTTAAAAGCAGCAGCTATGATGACATCATCAGAGGCGGCCAGCCGACCCGATCGCACTCATTGGACCAGCCAGCGCGCCCCAATGAACTTAACAAGCTCATTGAATCAAAATCGGACATCAGCAGCTGATCCCGCCGGAAGTGGCTCCAGAACCTGCCCACCACGCAACCCGACTCCAACCCGCCTCAGGAATTAAAATCGAGCCCCATGTCTCAATTGCCTACACCTCTGGCTGGATTCCTTCTTCACCTGGCACCTCCTCACCCTCTTGCCCGCCTAAGCACTTTTCTGTCTCTTTCCTACCAGTCTGAATACCCATGTACCCAGAGATTCCCATCCCTTGTTTTCCTACACCAGCCAGGCCCATGGCCTGGATCTTTCCCTCCCCATTGTGCAACGTGCAGGCCAGTCGGTACTTGGAACATGCTGGCCTGCAACACTGACTGAATCTCTCCCCATACAATCACGCCCAAGAAATTGTTACCTTCCTGCCTCAGCACCCACTACCCGACCATCCACTAACCCCAACATGAAAAACAGTAAAGAGAGAAAGAACCAGAACAGGCCAAAGCAACAAGTAGAGAAGAGAACGAAGGAGAGAATGAAAAGAGGAGTGGAAACTAGAGAGAAGAGAAAAGGAGACAGAAGCTGATGAGAATAAAGAGGGAAAAGAAGAAAAAGAGAAAGACAGAGACAAGCAAGAGGATCTTACTGTGAGCAATTAACAACTAAATGCTCCCAAACCACGCTTTCTCCAAATTACTCCATCGGAATTGCTCCGAAACACTCATCTTATTGAATTAATTAATTTGGAGAAAGCTTGGTTTGTGAGCATTTGGTTGTTAATTGCCAACTCACCAAAGTCTATTTTATTAAGTCCATTTTCTAAGACCGGCTTCCTTGCCGATCTTACTCTGGCCCTCCTCCGTACCTTCTGTCTAGGGCGAGAGAGGAGGTGAGAGATGGGAGGAGATAGCAGAGGAGGGGTAAGGAAGTGAGAGAGGAAAGGGAGATATGAGATGGATTGGTACGAGAGGTGGGAAAGAAAGATGTGAGGAGAGGAGGAAATTGAGAGGAAGGGAGGAGGATTGAGGCGAGTGAGAGATGAAGGGGAAAGAGGGAGGGAGTGAGAAGAGGCAGAGGAGAGGCGGTAAAAGAAAATGAGGGGAGGTGGAGAGAGGAGGGCAGGGGAAGAGAATAAAGAGGAAAGAAGAGCGGGGAGAGGAAGGATAAACAGCATATCCTCTACCTCAACATGTGCAACACTACGGGAGATCTCTAGTAATGAAAAGAATTACACAAACAAAATAATTTATCCTAATAAGGTTATTGTAGCTGAAAACCAGATCAGTTGGTCAACTCAATCTTTTTTTCGACTCTGATGGAAATGGAGCAAATCCCAACAAGCACTCCCTTAAGCATAAGTTATGGGGAAATGAGTTGCTTAGCTGATTTGGCATTGTTTTTTTCAAAGAAATGTTATTCAACATCATCTTTACAACTTGCTATGTTAAAGAATATCTTGTAGTTGACAGATAGTGTGGAAACAATGAGCCAGTGGATTTCTTTTGGCTCTTTTACCAGTTTCGTAATTTAAGACATGTTTGGCTTGAGTATTAACCCCTTTGAGGACTCTGGCAGCATTTTTCCAGCTAGTACTAAAAAATCTACTGAGTTACAGTTGCTTACAATTCAGTTTACATGACTGGGGAAATGTTTTAATATTCAGCATGACATTTGTAGAAAGTTTTTATCTATCTAGTTTATAAAATCTGCACACTCAGAAAACTGTAATGGATGTCCAGTATTAAAACTATCAAGAATTCTAGGCATTAAAACAGAAAATGCTGGAACTACTCAGCAGGTCAGACAGCATCTACATTATTTTGCTTTTGTAAAAATTCTAGGCAGTTTGTGGACTCATACCTCTGATCCAAAACATGGTGACTTTTCGGGGCAGGGGTGGGCTGCGCGGAAGAGTCAAAGTGGGAGTTATAGAAACACTTCTCCTGTTAAAAGGCAAGGAAGACAAGGACGTTGAGGGAAAATAATTCCAGTGGGCTGGTTACCCTTGGCTGTACTCTTAAAATTCTAGTAACAACATTCTGGGAACAGGAAGCTGCTGGCTTTTAAGCTGCGGAATGGTGCGTGGAACCTAAAGTGAAGTTACGGCAGCAAAAGGGAGCAGCTCCGAGGAAATTCCCATCACTAGTATGATGTAAAAATTCAAATGAAGGAAGAATTCTGTTGAAACAAAGCCACTATGCTTTGCGTAGAAGTGAAAACTTTCAAAACAGTTCCGATCTAGGACCTTGGAATAATAAAAAGAATCTCTTTAGTCACAAACCCATCATATTCCCTTCCCAGAGAGTGCATAGTTACAACAACAACTTGCATTTATATAATGTCTTAAAAGTCAAAAACTCCCCAAAAGACTATACAGATGAGGGACGATAAAAGAAATGGACACTGATGCATGGGGGAGAGATTGGAAAGGGTGACTGAAAACATATTCAAAAATGTGGGTTTTGAGAAGGTTTCTAAAGATGGAGGGGTTTAAGGAGAGAGTCCCAGGGATGAGGCCGAGTTGACTGAAGGCTCTGCCACTAAGAGTGTGATGAAGGAGGGTGGATGAACAGAAAGCCAGAGTCCGAGACCAAAGGATGTGAGAGGGGATATAAGGCTGCAAGGGGTTACAGATGTAAGGTGGAACAAGGCATAGAGGATGATTGAAGATGAGGATGAGGATTTTAAATCTATTATTTCGAGGGACAGGGAGCCAGGGTAGATCAGCAAGGACAAGATAATTGTTATTTTTTAATTGAATTTTATTTTTATTCATTCACAGGATGTGGGTGTCGCTGGCAATGCCAGCATTTATTGCCCATCCCTAATTTCCCTTGAGAAGGTGGTGGTGAGCTGCCTTCTTGAACCGCTGCAGTCAATGTGGTGAAGGTCCTCCCACAGTGCTGTTAGTAGGGAGTTCCAGGATTTTTACCCAGCGATGATGACGGAACGGTGATATATTTCCAAGTCAGGAGGGTGTGTGACTTGGAGGGGAACTTGGAGGTGGTGGTGTTCCCATGTGCCTGCTGCCCTTGTCCTTCAAGGTGGTAGGGAGGTGCTGTCAAAGAAGCCTTAGCGAGTTGCTGCAGTGCATCTTGTAGATGGTACACCCTGCAGCCACATTGCACTGGTTCTGGAGGGAGTGGTGGATGGGGTACCGATCAAGCAGCATGCTTTGTCCTGGATGGTGTCAAGCTTCTTGAGTGTTGTTGGAGCTGCACTCATCCAGACAAGTGGAGAGTATTCCATCACACTCCTGACTTGTGTCTTGTAGATGGTGGAAAGGCTTTGGGAAGTCAATCGCCACAGAATTCCCAGCCTCTGACCTGCTCTTGTAGCCACAGTATTTATGTGGCTGGCCAAGTTAAGTTTCTGCTCAATGGTGACCCTCACGATGTAGATGGTAGGGGATTTGACGATGGTAATGCCATTGAAGGTCAAGGGTAGGTGGTTAGACTGGGCTAAAAATTTGGAAGCTTACGCAAAAAATTGGCGAAAAGAAGGCGGCCGCTCTACACTGGCTCCCTGTCCCTCGAAATAATAGATTTAAAATCCTCATCCTTATCTTCAATCATCCTCTATGCCTTGCTCCACCTTACATCTGTAACCTCTTGCAGCCTTATATCCCATCTCACATCCTTTGGTCTCTGACTGGCTTTCTGGCGGGTCCCGCGACGTCCTCCATTTTCCCAGGCCCGGCAGTGCTGCCTTTAAGATGTATTGCCCTGCAGATTTAAATGTGGTAGCGGTGACACGACTTAACGACACCACGGCAAACTTGGACCTTTGCACTGAGTTCAGCACTGGGTCCTAACCACGCCAAGTAAACCCAGCGTGCAAGCAGATTCACAGAGGCACTGTCAGCACCTCTTAAAGGGACACACACATCTTTCAGGTAAGTTTGCATTTAAGCTTTTGGACTGGGTTTTTTTGATTTTACTGAAGTAGTGGCTTGCTGCAATAGATATTAAATGTTTTTTAAGTGTGTAGGGAGTGCTGCTGGATGCTTGCAAGTCCTCGGATGGCAAAGGAAGACCTCCGAGAAGTCAGAACATTGAGCAGTGTGTGAGACTAGTGGTGCAGTTGGTAGGAGATGGCTTTTGAAGATGCATTCATTGACCTTGACCAGTGGTTTGAGGTCTTGAAGCTTCTTTGGGCACTGGAGCCAGGTGGTGGGGGCGACACTGCTGGCAGTGACGGCCTCGGTGAAGTGGTCCCACATCATTCTTTCTGGAGGGCCTCCTGGCCCTGTGGGTAGAGGACTTCTCTTGCAGTGTTGACCCCCTGCACAAAGCTGGAGTGCTGCGTGCAAGACCCTGGGTGCCACTTTTCTGGCTTGCTGAGTCTGAAGCACTTTTTCCATTTTTTTAGATTCAGAAGGGAATTCAGCTTTAAGTGCTGAAGACTCCCATTTGAGACTTTTTAATGTTAATGTTTTTCTTAAAAGACAGTAAGGGCTGAAAACTGCAGTTTTTCACTTCATTTTAATTTTTATTAGTTCTGAACGCATTGGCCTTTTAATTGGGAATTAATTAATGGGAATGAAATATTCCAGGGTTCTTGATGTTTCAAAAAGGCAGGCAGAATGGAAAAGGGGCAGGGGGTAGCCCTGATAAAGGGCGACATAAGAACAGTAGTGAGAAAGAATCTTGGCTCGGAAGACCAGGAAGTAGAATCAGTATGGGTGGCGATAAGAAATAACAAGGGGCAGAAAACACTGGTGGGAGTAGTTTATAGGCCCACAAACTGTAGCTATACGGTTGGACAGAGTATTAATCAACATATAATAGGAGCTTGTAACAAAGCTAATACAATAATCATGGGGGACTTTAATCTTCATTTATACTGGGCAAATCAAATTGGCAAAGGTAGTCTGGAGGATGAGTTCATGGAATGCAATTGAGACAGTTTCTAGAACAATACGTCATGGAACCAATCAGGGAACAGGGTATTTTAGATCTTGTGTTGTGTAATAAGACAGGTTTAATTAGTAATCTCATAGTAAAGGATCCTCTGGGGAAGAGTGATCAAAATATGATAAAATTTCAAGTTGAGTTTGAGAGTGAAATACTTCAGTCGAAAACGAGAGACTTAAACTTAAATAAAGCCAATTACATCTTGTAGGGGTGAGTTGACTAAGGTAGATTGGGAAATTAGATTAAAAGATATGGCGGTAGATAAGCAGTGGCAAACATTTAAAGAAATATTCCAAAATTCTCAACAAATATACATTCCATTGAGAAATAAAAACTCCACGGGAAAAGTGATCCATCTAAAGAAGTTAAGGGTAGTATTAGATTAAAAGAAGAGGCTTATAATGTTGCAAAGAATAGTAGTAAGCCTGGTGTTTGTGAGAGCTTTAGAAATCAGCAAAGGATGAGAAAAAAATTGATAAAAAGGGAGAAAATAGAATATGAGAGTAAGCTAGCAAGAAATATAAAAACAGTTTGTAAGAGCTTCTACAAGTATGTAAAAAGGAAGAGAGTAGCAAAAGTAAGCGTTGGTCCCTTAGAGGCTGAGACAGGTGAAATTATAATGGGGAATAAGGAAATGGCAGAGACTTTAAACAAATATTTTGTAACTGTCTTCACAGTAGAAGACACAAAAAGCATACCAAAAATAGTGGGGAACCAAGGGGCTAATAAGAGTGAGGAACTTAAAGTAATTAATACCAGTGGAGAAAAAGTACTTGAGAAACTAATGGGACTAAAAGCCGACAAATCCCCTGGACCTGATGGTCTACATCCTAGGGTTCTAAAAGAGTTGGCTGCAAAAATAGTGGATGCACTGGTTGTGATCTTCCAAAATTTCCTAGATTCTAAAATGGTCCCAGCGGATTGGAAGTTAGCAAATGTAACACCGCTATTCAAGAAAGGAGGGAGAGAGAAAACAGGGAACTGCAGGCCAGTTAGCCTGACATCAGTCATCTGGGAAAATGCTGGAATCCATTATTAAGGCAGTGGTAACAGGGCACTTAGAAAATCATAATATGATTAGGAAGAGTCAACATGGTTTTATGAAAGGGAATCGTGTTTAACAAATTTATTAAGAGTTTTTTGAGGATGTAACTAGCAGGGTAGATAAAGGGGAACCAGTGGCTGTAGTATATTATGCAAGATAAGGGCTCATGGGGTCGGGGGGTAATATATCAGCATGGATAGAGGATTGATTAACGGACAGAAAACAGGGAGTAGGGATAAATGAGTTATTTTCCGGTTGGCAGGCTGTAACTAGTGGGGTACCGCAAGGATCATTGCTTGGGCCTCAGCTATTTACAATCTATGTTAATGACTTAGATGAAGGGACTGAGTGCAATGTATCCAAGTTTGCTGATGATACAAAGCTAGGTGGAAAAGTAAGCTGTGAGGAGGACGCAAAGAGCCTGCAGGTTAAGTGAGTGGGCAATAAGGTGGCAGATGGAGTATAATGTGGGGAAATGTAAGGTTATTCACTTTGGTAGGAAGAATAGAAAAACAGAATTATTTTTAAATGGTGAGAAACTATTAAATGTTGCTGTTCAGAGAGATTTAGGTGTCCTCGTACAGGAAACACACAGGGCTGGATTTTGAAGTTGGAGTCAGGTTGGGGTCGGGAATCACACATTCTGGCTTGTGAACCCGCCTCCATCGAGATGTGGCCAACCCACTGTATTTTCCCTTGATTGACCTTGTTGAGCCCGCCCAGTGGGCTCAGCAGGCCAATTAAGGGCCACCCGGCAACAGGTGACGTCACAGACTGACATTTCATCTGTCAAGAGCTTTTGACAGATGAAATATCAGCGTTTAACAGCTCTGTGAAGCTGTCAAACACTCACAATATGATTTCTAACTTCAGTCCTTCCTTTCAGGCTGAGTTAGAAATCATTCCAGCACAGAAAACAGAAGGCTGCATTTTTTGACAGAACCACGGCTTTCCTGCTTTCTGTGCCGGTGAGATTTCTAACACCCGAGAACTGAAGGGCTGACACCTGCAGGAGGAAGTTAAGGTAAATAAAACTTTTTCCAACACTTAACACTTACCTTACACACTTACCTCTGCACACATGCACCCATCACTCACCTGCCCACCGGACATATCGACCCCTCCAACCCCTGCAGACCCACGGCCCTGACCCGATAACTTGGAGTGGTTGCCACCTGTCGGGAAGCGCACACTTTTCTTTTTAAAATAGGGATTATGCAAAAACTGCCTGTTAACTACCTGTTAACAGGCAGTTAATTGTCACTAATCCCTTCCCGCCTCAGGGAGTCGGGTCTCAGACCAGGTCGGGTACCTGCCGCCAGAGAAACTGGCATGGAGTCGGGATGGGGTCGGGACCCCCGAATCTGCAACTTTAACCCCCCCCCCCCCCACCTCCAAACCCGACTGCACGGATCATTGAAAATCCAGCCCACAGAGTTAGCATGCAGGTACAGCAAGCAATTAGGAAAGCAAATAGCATGCTAGCTTTTATTGCAAGGGGGTTGAAGTACAAGAGCAAGGAAGTCTTACTACAATTGTGCAGGGCTTTGGTGAGACCACACCTGGAGTACTGTGCACAGTTTTGGTCTCCTTATCTGAAAAAGGACATACATGCCTTCGAGGCGGTGCAATGAAGGTTCACTAGATTGATCCCTGGGATGAGAGGGTTGTCCTCTGAGGAGCGATTGAGTAGATTGGGCCTGTACTATCTGGAGTTTAGAAGAATAAGAGGTGATCTCATTGAAATATATAAGATTCTGAGGAGGATTGACAGGATAGATGCTGAGAGCTTGTTTCCCCTGGCTGGAGAGTCTAGAACTAGGGAGCATAGTCTCAGGATAAGGGGTCGACCATTTAAGACTGAGATGAGGAGGAATTTCTTCATTCAGAGGGTTGTGAATCTTTGGAATTCTCTACCTGAAAGGGCTGTGGATGCTGAGTCAATTAGTATATTCAAGGCTGAGATAGATAAGATTTTTGGACTCTCGGGGAATCAAGGGATATGGGGATCGGGCGGGAAGATGGAGTTGAGGTCGAAGATCAGCCATGATCTTAGTGAATGGCGGAGCAGGCTCAAAAGACCATATGGCCTACTCCTGCTGTTAATTCCTATGTTCTTGTGCTAATTCATAGCCCTTTTAATTCCTCACAATTCCTTGCGAACTCCATAGCCTTTCTCCCAGCGGCTGTTAGAGGCTGGACGCCACTTCAGGACGGGCACTTCAAGTTCCATGCCTGCACAACGCCACCAGGAGGGCATTGCACAGTAAATTAGGGCTGGGCTAAAATCTTTAGCCCCCCAGACGAATTTTTCTCCGATAGCGCTTTGTCCATTTTCAGCGGCCGTTAACCCGAGTTGCCGGTGATACCGGCAACTCTCATGGTGGCCACAAATTTTTCCCCCACTCTCTCTTGTTGGAGATGGTCATTGCCTGGCACTTGTATGGTGCAAATGTTACTTTCCACTTAGCAGTCCAAGCCTGGATGTTGCCCAGGTCTTGCTGCATGTGGGCACGGACTGCTTTGTTGTCTGAGGAATTGCGAATGGAACTGAACACTGCAATCATCAGCAAACATCCCCACTACTGACCTTAAGATGGAGGGAAGGTCATTGATGAAGCAGCTGAAGATGGTTGAGCCTAGGACATTGCCCTGAGGAACTCCTGCAGCGATGTCATGGGGCTGAGATGATTGTCCTCCAACAACCACAACCATCTTCCTTTGTACTAGGTATGATTCCAGCCAGTGGAGAGTCTTTCCCCTGATTCCCATTGACTTCAATTTTACTAGGGCTCCTTGATGGCACACTCAGTCAAATGCTGCCTTGATGCCAAGGGCAGTCACTCTCCCCTCACCTCTGGAATTCAGCTCTTTTTTCCTGATTGGACAAAGACTATAATGAGATCTGGAGCCGAGTAGTCCTGCCGGAACCCAAACTGAGCATCGGTGAGCAGGTTATTGGTGAGTAAGTGCCGCTTGATAGCACTGTCAATGGCATCTTCCATCACTTTGCCGATGGGGCGGATTGGATTTGTCCTGCTTTTTGTGGACAGGACTACAGGGGCAATTTTCCACTTTGACGGGTAGATGCTAGTGTTGTAGCTGTACTGGAACAGCTTGGCTAGAGGCGCGGCTAGTTCTGGAGCACAAGTCTTCAGCACGACAGCCCATAGCCTGTGCTGTATCCAGTGCGCTCAGCCGTTTCTTAAAACCGCATGGAGCAAATCAAATTAGCTGAAGGCTGGCATCTATGATGATTGGTGTCTTGGGAGGAGGCTGAAATGGATCATCCACTTGGCACTTCTGGCGGAAGATGGTTGTGAACGCTTCAGTCTTGACCTTTGCACTCACGTGCTGGGTTCTGCCATCGTTGAGGATGGGGATGTTCATGGACCCTCCTTCTCCCATTAGTTGTTTAATTGTCCACCACCATTCACGACTGGATGTGGCAGGACTGCAGAGCTTTGATCTGATCCATTGATTGTAGGATCGCTTAGCTCTGACTATAGCATCCTGCTTTAACTGTATGTAGTCCTGTGTTGTAGCTTCACCAAGTTGGGACCTCATTTTCAGGTATGACTGGTGCTGCTCCTGGCATGCTCTTCTGAACTCCTCATTGAACAAGGGTTGGTCCGCCTGGCTTGATGGTAATGGTAGAGTGAGGAATATGCCAGGTCATGAGTTTACCAATTGTGTTGGAATACAATTCTGCTGCTGATGATGACCCACAGCGCCTCATGGATGCCCAGTTTTGAGCTGCTAGATCTGTTCTGAATCTGTCCTCTTTAGCACGGTGGTAGTGCCACACAACACGATGGAGGATGTCCTCAGTGTGGAGACGGGACTTCGTCTCCACAAGGACTGTGAGGTAGTCACTCTTACCAATATTGTCATGGACAGATGCATCTGCGACAGGTGGATTGGTGAGTACGAGGTCAGGTATGTTTTTCCCTCACGTCGGATCTCTCACCACCTGCTGCAGGCCCAATCTGTCAGCTATGTCCTTCAGGACTCGGCCAGCTCGGTCAGCAGTGGTGCTACTGAGCCACTCTTGGTGATGGACATTGAAGTCCCCCATCCAGAGTACGTTCTGTGCCCCTGCTACCCTCAGTGCTTCCTCCAAATGCTGTTCAACATGGAGGAGTACTGATTCATCAATTGAGGGAGGGTGGTAGGTGGCAACTAACAGGAGGTTTCCTTGCCCATATTTGACCTGATGTCATGAGACTTCATGGGGCCCAGAGTCAGTGTTGAGGACTCCCAGGGCCACTCCCTCCCGACTGTGTACCACTGTGCTGCCACCTCTGATCGGTCCCTCCTGCTGGTGGGACAGAACAGGGATGGTGATGGAGGAGTCAGGGACGTTGGGTGATAGGTATGATTCTATGAGTATGATTATATCAGGCTGTAGAATTTGTAGAAATGGGTTTATGGTGCGGTGCAGTTTTTAAATTTGCATCTCTTTGCTGTCATTGAATTGTTTGTTTTTGAAAATGTCAACATGAGATGGAAGTTTGCATTGACATTTTGATATATTCTGAGAACCAGGAAAAGCATGTTGGATGAAATGAGTTCATCATTTTATTTTTGATTTTTGAGGAGCTACCACAAATTGGATGGCATAAGTTTTCAATGCTATTCGTGTTTTCAAAGACAGTTGAATATTAATGAGTCCTTTTCAGTTGCAAGAAGAATCCAATTTCTAGTTTGTGTTTTACAGAAAAAAGTGACACTAAACACTTTTCTGGACACCTTGATGTCCGATCCTCCACCACAATGTCTTGTCTGGCTGCCACTCATGCATCGCCTTGCAAACGTTGAAAATGGTAAGTTATGAACAATTTAGCACAATTCTTCCTTACAATACTGGCTGCTTTTTTCTTTTATATTTTTCTCTTCTGAAGGTAATGACTCACTCTGAGATTACAGCTTTCATGAGCACTGGTGGCCCTCTGGTACCTCAGCCAATCAGGGGCCTCGTAGCCCGTTCCTGCCCTCATCCCAAGTCCTCCCACAAGCACTTTCCAGCAGGAATCACCAAATAGTGATCAGGAGCACAGGGAAACTTGGGTCAATTGTAATGCCTCAGATAACTCAGCAAAGAACAGGGCTAACAAGTGACCTTCCTGGCATGTGTAGTTCAAAAACAACTTGCATCTCTCCTTGCATACCAAAAAACTTCTCAAACTTCTTTATAGAGTGAAGGTTCGGCTCCATACTGGGAATTTACCAAGTGTGCCACTTCTACTTTTAAAAATGGTACTCTGCTCAGTAAAATCTGGCAGTGAAGAGGAAGATGCCCCAAAAAGAAGTGCTCCTCCAGGCTCCACCAGCTGGCGCACTGGAGCCCCCCATGCTATTTCCCCCCCCACCCCTCCATCCAAGGATCTACATCCCTGCTGACCGGTTCAGCCTCCGAGCTTCCCAATATTGTGGAGGCCTGGAGCTGACAAATTGCAGGGGAGTGCCTTTTTGGGGCGTGCAGCTTGCAGCGGCATGTTAATGGGCCTGGCCCTCGACCTAGTCCAGCTGGAGGGATCGTGCTGCTGGCTTGCCCACTTCACTGGCCAGCTGCCCAATAATTAAAATCTACCACACAATATTTTTGTCAGGAGCAGTGAGATAGGAGTGTTGGAGGCCAGATAGCCCTATAGCTCAAAATCATGGCATATATATTAATAGATGAACCCTAAAGTAAAAAAAAATGCACTCCATCCGTCTTGTAAATTTCTACGGTCAAGTATTTCCGAGTGCCAGTCTATAAGTTGAAGGATACAGTGGGAGGCTAGCACTAAGTTGTTCCTGTATCTAGAGCATCACTTTGTAAGTAGTGCAACAAGGGGTCTTGCGAGTGTCAAGATTTGCAGGAAATCACCCTCACAGGACAATTTGAAAACTATTGCTATCGAGAATGAATATATTCTTTCATCAAAGTACTTGTAATACTTCAAATATACAGTATATATGCAAAATAAAATATGACTGAAAGCAATAATAACAGTGCAAAGTAAAAATAACCTAGATGCTTTTGTGTGTTCCGAATACACAGTCTTCCACCCTGTTGAGTGTTCCTACTGCCACAGTGAGAGCATGATGGGTTTTCGATATCGTTGCCAGCAGTGTCACAATTACCAGCTCTGTCAGGACTGCTTTTGGAGAGGCCATGCAAGTGGTTCTCATAGCAACCAGCACCAAATGAAAGAATACACATCTTGGGTAAGAAGCACATAAATTTATTGGGTATGAGAGCAAAAGGTGCATCTATATATATACAACATAACAATAATACAATTTGTTTAATTTATAAACAATATATTACAGCCCTGTATAGTATAAATTGTAATCATTTCATTCAATTTACTTTTTCTTTAGGTTGGTGAGTGGGGGTGGGGGGGGTGTTGGAGAGAAATAGTGGCCCGTATTTTGTGGTAAGAATAACGGTGAGGCTATCAGCGCTCAATGTTATTATGGTGTAAAATGGACAGTCTCAACATTGATTTCTGGGCAGATTCTAATGGTGAAGACTGCAACAGCGCACCCTGTGGAGGAGCAGGGTATCACTGATGGCAACTTCCAGATTTCTGCGTTTAACTGCTCATGTGCTGACGCCGGAAGTTGCTGTCAGTTTAACCCAGTAATAAGGACGAGCGCTGACAGCCCCGCCTTTATTAGTACAGCAAAATGTCAGGCCATTTTCCTTAAACAAGCTTTGCTAAAAAATTACAGGATCAAAATACCAAATTTTCGGCTGAGCTTTTGTACCAAGTAAAATTAATTAATCTATAAGAATGCGGGGGGTGGGGGGGGGGAGCAAAGGTGAGAGTTAGTTGAACGGCTTAAGAGAAATTATATTCTGTAGATGAACTCTCTATGTGCACTGTACTCAAATGATCCTTTATGAAATGATAATTTATAATTTCACTGTTCACCGCTACAGGCAGGAAAAGTTCTAATGTTACAATTGCTCCTTTTTATTACACAACTTTTTTGGTGAAGCATTGGCCCTTTTTTTGCGGTTGTAATGACGGCGAAGCTGTCAGCGTTCGCCATCATTTCCCTGTGAAATTGACAGCAACTTCTAGTGTCTGCGCACTTAAACACAGAAATCAGGAAGTTGCTGTTTGATTTGTCCTGCTCCTCTACAAGCTTCAATACACCGGTACCTCGTCGAGAGACACACCATTAAAACACATGAAGGGCGTGAGGTTGCTGTACTTACCCACTAGTTACCCACTAAACATGCCAGAAAATGTTAGCGCTGGTGCATTCAGGTGTAAGTGATTTTTTTAATGGCATGATACGTCTTAATTACTGCCAGACAACCTCTCTGGCACTGAAAATTAACTTTTACAAGTGTGGAGTCTTATTCCTTCAGATTTAATTATTGTTGGAGATTTAAAAAAAATAATAAATGAAAATAAACTTTTTTTTCTTTTCCTTTCTCTTTTATTCCCATCTTTCTTTCCCTCTCTTTATTTCGCTTTCTGTACATTATTTTACATTGAATTAAATATTCTAACTTACAGTTTCTGGTTTAGAATCTGTGGGCAGGATTTTAACTTGAAGGCGGGTCGGGAGCGGGGAGGCTGTATTGCGGTCGGGGAGGACGGGTGTCCTTCAGACCCTGCTGAATTTAACGGCAAGGCTAGATTAGCATTTTTTTTCTCTGTTTCCCCCCCCCCCCCCCCCACAGCCAGCCATATTGGGAGGCTGGCTGGCTGTCGGGTGGGTAGGCCTGTGGCACCAGGCCGCAGCCGGGAAGGAGGGAGGGATCGGAGGCTGGGATTGGCAGGGAGGCTGGTGGGGGGTGGGGGATATGTCGGAAGGTCGGGCTCGGGGGTGGGGGGGTCGGAAGGCCGGGATCAGTGGGGGACGTGCGATGGAGATTGGTGGGGGGGGGGTTCAGTAGGCCGGGATCGGAGGGCAGGAGGGGGGGTCGGGGGCCGGGGATCGGAGTTCGGAAGAGGGAGGTCAGGGATCGGAGGCCAGAGGTGGGATCAGAGGCTGGGGGTTGGAGGCCGGAGAGGGGGGGTCGGGAATTGGAAGCCAGAAGGGGTTCATGGGCCGGGGTTCAGAGGTTGGAGGTGGTAAGTCGCAGACTTGGAATTGGAGGCCAGAGAGGGGCCGGGGATCAGAAGGTTGGAAGGTGGATTGGAGGTTCAGATTTCTATCACTTTAATCTCCCACCTGACCCAAACTCGCCCATTTTATGTGGTTAAATTCCCCCTGTGTGTTTCAGTGAGGATTCTTCAATCTGATTGGTTGAAGATACACGCTGTTGCTTGCTCTATTCACACAGGTCCCAGATCTCCTGTAGTGGGCGCCGCACTGTATCAGACTCCTGATGACAGAAAGTTGCACGCAAAAGCCCATGAAAAGTCTGTGGGCAGCTGTATACGTAATGAACGGCGAGTGCCATTTGTTCGCCGCTGACCATAAAATCCGGGCCATAAGTTTTCTCTTTGTAGTATAGCCTCTGGTTATTTGCCCCAAATAAATTTGAAATACTTCTTGAAGGTACAGGTTACATTTGATCTATTGGAATTATCTGTTCCAGTTTTGTATGCAGCATTTCTCTCTTGTAATACTATTCTTTATCAGAATTTGATTCATAACAATTCAAGCTTTTAGCCTTGCAGATTGAATTCAAAGTCATTGCTCTGGATTACAAATTTATGAATTTATTACTTGTAGTTAGAGTACAGGTAAAAGTGTCCAAAAATCAAGTATTGTAAGATCTGTCTTAAAAATACACAACCTCTATATCACCAGACATTAATAATTTAGATGTGTATTTCAGTAAAGTGAATATAATTCATACTGACAGTGTTATTTCCCAGTAATCAAACATTAAGTTATCACTCAGTAAAGCTGCAGTGATTATGTAATACGAAGCAATATGCACATCATCATGCATCAACACACTGGTCATTGACTTTACTCTCGCAATTTCTATCACCTGAACCAATGATCAGTTTACTGGGAAGATTTTGATCTTGCTTTCTCAGTGGCAGCAGTGGCAGTGAGAATTGGTATCAAGAACCTTATTCTTCTAGGTGACATGATGCTAACCATTTTAAAAATGTATTTATTTTTGTTTTACCATAATACATTCTTTCTAGTCACCCAAGTGAGAACCAGCAAAATTCACATATGCAGAAAAACTCAATTTAAATGTCAGTTGAGGTTGACATTTTACCCTGATCCTCCAAGCGTGAATAGTGAGTTTTACTCTGCTCCAAGAAGTATCGTATCAGAAAAAAACTTTTTTGTGCGTCCACCAAGCCAAATATAGAGGGGAAGCAAAAAAAAGAAGGAAATTAGAAAGGCTAAGAGAAGGTATGAAGAAAGACTGGCAGGTAACAAAGGGAAACAGTAAATAGTTTTACAAACAAATAAAAAGAAAAATTCAAGAAACGACAGGGCCAATTAGAGATCAATAAGGAAAGCTTGTGGAGCAATGGCAGAGATACTAAATGAGTACTTTGCGTCATATTTCACAGAAGAATATGATAGTGGATATGAAAAGGTACAAGTGGATGAGGTAGAGCAATTATGTAGGGTAACTAGACAAAGAAGTAGTACTGAAAAAATTGGTTGAATTCAAATTGGAAAAGAACCAGGCCTTGATGGCATTACTCCAAGAGTGTTGAAGGAAGTCAGAGAGGAAATAGAAGAGGCAGTGACTACAACCTTTCAGACATCCTTAGATTATGCCGATGTGGTAAGCTTCTAGAGAGCATAATACGGAATAAAATTAATATTCATCTTGAAAGAATTAGGTTAATTAAGGACAGCCAGCATGGATTTGTAAAAGGAAATGCAGTGTATATAAGGTGTTCCCTAGGGGTCAGTGTTGGACCACTATTCCACTCAAAATATATTAAAGACCTGGGGCTGGATTTTGATACTGGGGCGGGTTGGGGTCGTGTCATTCGCATTTCGTGTTATCCACCCAACTGCAATTGGATGTGGGAGATTGATGCAATTTTCACCTAATTGGGCAATTGAGTTCCAACATGTGGGAACCCATGAACCAATTAGTGGTTTCAGTCTGAAAGTCGCCTCTGATGATGTCATCATTGCTGCTGCATTGAAGGTCTTCAGAGACTGCCTGGCATTTGGTGTGAGTGGACCTGGATGCAAAATGAGCAGCAGCTCAGAGAGAGAGAGAGAGAATGAGAATTTTTTTTGCATCCAGGCAGTCTCTGAAGACATTCGCAGCAGCATCAGAGGCGACTTTCAGACCTAATACTACTACTACCTTCATCACATCTCCGTTGTAATAATGGACCTGCAGCTGATAGTCAGCTATCCACTTGTGCTCCCGCCAGGTTTCACTGGCGTGTTTCACATCAGGCGTGCTTCACGTCGGAAAAGGGTTAAACTAGCTAAAACGTTTCAAAATGGCATTACAGAGCCAATTTAGGGCTTGTTAAGGGCTTTAATGGCGCCTCCCACCTCTTGGAGGCGGGACGGAGTCGGGAACACCGCACACGAATTTATCAAAATTGCGTGGAGGCGGGATCAGGTCCGCCCGCCACTTTTCGCAATTTTAACCCCCCACACGCCTCCAAACCCGCCTCCACGGCCCTATGAAAATCCAGCCCCTGGACTTGGTTATAGGGGGTACAATATTAAAATGAGCAGATAATAGAAAGATAGTGTGGCTAACTGTAAGGATGACAGTAAGTAACTTTAGGAGGACATAGCACAAGATTAGGCAGGAGATGTCAGATGAAACTTAATGTGGAGAAATGTTAGGCAATACATTCTGAGAGGAAGAATAAGAGGAAATATATGCTAAATGGTAAAACTTTTAAAAGGAGTAGAGGAGCAGAGTGACCTGGGGATTCAGATACACAAATCTTTAAAAGTGGGAAGACAAGTGATAATGCTCTAAAAAGGCATATGGGATCCTAAGCTTTATATATAGGGGCACAATTGAATTGAAACTCGAAAAACTGGAGCTCTTTTCATTCGAATAGAGAAGATTAAGAGGAGATCTAATAGTGGTGTTCAAAATTGAGAGGTATTGACAAAGTAAATTGGGAATTTGATTATGCAGAGGGTTGTTAGGATGTGGAATGCCCTACCAGAAACAGTGGTGGAAGCAGAATACATTGTAGTTTTTAAAGCGAAAGTGGATAAATATTTGAAAAATAAAAAATTAAACGGGTATCAGAAGAAGGTAGGAGAAATGGAAATACGTGGATAACACTTTCAGAGATCCAGTACAGGCTCAATGAGTCAACTAGACTCTTTCTGTACTGTATAGTGCTATGATTCTATAACTCCCCGTTTAATCTAGTGAATTTTATTTTTTCCTCCCCTTGCTCTGTTCTCCTCTTCCATCCTGAATCCACACTGAAGAGTGAAACCTCAGTCTGTATGTTGGCTATTCAACTATTGGGGGTATTTCACCTGAGATTAATCCTGTGCCCACCTGATGCATAGGTTCCGAAGTCATTGGATAGCAATTGGGAATGGACACCTTGGCTGACTATATTTCCTCCCTCCCAGGAACACCGAGACCAATTATAGCACCCGCAACTGCTATCCTGCTTGAGATCAGAGAACTAATGCACAGACTAGGATCAAACCTGTGCTCTTCTAGTTTAAATGGCTCAGTATCAATTGCTGTGATGCTTTAACCCATTAATCAATTTCGGAAGCCTGGTAATATTTTTCTGCCTATTGGAGTAACCATAAAAAACTCAAATTCAATTAATTTATTCACCTCGTTGTTTAATTTTCTCCACTACGTCATGTGGATTAATCAAAATTCCTTGTTCTTTTATCTGCTAATATTAGCATTTCTGATAGTGTAAGAGAACAGTTTTTCTGTTCCTTATACAAATCAAACTCACATCATTTAGCATTATGAAATAAAACCTTCAAATAGGCCCCCCTTCAGTCTAGTGGGTGCAGCTATGGTACAAATAATGGTGACAAAATGTGGTATAGTATATCTTCAGACAGAAATTGGTTTTATACTGCTTCACTAGTGATTTGGAAGATCACTGGGTACCCACATGATATTTTAATAGAATTCTTCCAAAGATTAAATTTTGTTAAAATCGAGATGCCAAGTAAAAGTAAATCCATTCAGTCACAGCATTCATTTTCCTTTTGTGAATTTACAATAGGAACAGGTGTAGCCCATTTAGCCCATCGAGCCTGTTCCGCCATTCAATTAGATCGTGGCTGATCTATATCTTAACTCCACCTACCCACCTTCGTTCCGTATCCCTTAATGCCCTTGCCTAACAAAAATCTATCAATTTCAGTTTTGAAATTTTCAATCAACCAGCCTCAACAGCTTTTTGGGGGAGAGAGTTACAGATTTCCACCGGTGTTTGTGTGAAAAAGTGCTTCCTGACATCACCCCTGAGCGGCCTAGCTCTAATTTTAAGGTTATGCCCCCTTGTGCTGGACTCCCCTACCAGCGGAAATAGTTTCTCTCTGTCTACCCTATCAACTCCTTTCGTCACCTTAAATACCTCAATTAGCTCATCTTCTATACTCAAGGGAATACAAGCCTAGTCTATGCAACCTGTTCTCATCATTTAACCCTTTTAGCCCCGGTATAATTCTGGTGAATCTGCGCTGCACCCCCTCCAAGGCCAATATATCCTTCCTGAGGTGCGGTACCCAGAACTGAATGCAATAGTCAAGAAGCAGTCTAACCAGAGCTTTATGCAACCGTAACATAACTTCCAATCCTTTGTATTCCAGACCCTTTGAGATAAAGGCCAACATTCCATTAGCCTCTTTAATAATTTTTTGTACCCGTCCACTGGCTTTTATTCTGTACTTGGATCCCTAAATCTCTCTGCTTCTCCACAGTTCCTCGCTTCTCACCATTTAGAAAATACACTGATCTATCTTTTTTAGGTGAATTCTTTGTATTTATACAAAAATGCAGATGACACATATGAATGTGCTTCCATAAGCTGATAATGCTATGGTATTGCTAGATGACCTCACACTTCCCCAAATTGAACTCCATCTGCCACAGTTTTGCCCACTCACTTACTCTATAAATATCCCTTTGCAACTTTCTGCTCCCACCTACACTATTTATTGTGCCACCTAACTTGGTGTCATCAGCAAACTAGAGCTCTCTATTCGTTCATCTAGGTCATTTATAAATATAGTGAAAAGCTGAGGCCCCAGACCCCGGGGACACCAATAGTCACATCCTGTCAATTTGAGAACATACCCATTATCCCTGCTCTCTGTCTCCTACCTCAAAAGCAATTCCTTACCTGAGCAATAGAACGGGATTAGTCTAGGTACTCCGTGTGGAGAAAGAACATTGGCACAGACTTAATGGGCTGAAAGGCTTGCTTATGTGCTGTAGCAATTTATCATTCTGTAAAATTAACAATGAAACTTAATGGAAAGAGAAGCTAATAATGAAGTAGGGATGCGACAATTGTTTTTTCTTTCAAGAATTAGAGCCATTTAATGAAGTATCATGGCATCCATTGCTTACTTCTGACTTTTCGCATCATGGATTAATCTTGGACACCAAATGCTGGAACTCAGCAACTGTGTCCAGGTGGATGGATGCGTTGTGGTAACAATAGCAAAACCATATTGCTCATGCCAAGTAAATGCTGAGAATAATGCATCTTGTTTAATAGCAAATTTACTTCAATAGAGAGCAGCAGTGATGTTGTGTCGTAGAAAAGTTTATAACTTGTTGTCCTATCCTTTTAGATAAAGGAGACTATGTGCAGTCAAGATTTTCTGAAGGAGAGAGGAAATGATAAAAAAAAATTAAAAGGCACAATGTAAAATTTCTTATTTTAGAAACTGTAGTACTGTTTTAATATCTTGATACTTTACCTATCCTTATTCCCATCCTTATTCCCAGAAATCCCCTGCAAAGAAGCTAACTAATGCACTTAGCAAGTCCTTAAGCTGTGCTTCCAGTCGTGAGCCTTTGCACCCAATGTTCCCTGACCAGCCTGAAAAACCGCTAAACCTGGCCCACATTGTGTAAGTATATATTGACCTTTTAGGCTTTAAGAATGAATTTTCCATGCTCTTATTGTGTGTTTTTTAGGTTATTCTCTTAACAGCTTAAAGGATGATACACTGTAGAATGGATCTTTTTTCCAGATATATTCTTCACAGGTAAGCCTTGGACAGTTGCCAAATTTGGTAACAGCATAGCATCTCTGATTACTATCCGTGTTTCCTATTTGTGTTAGAAACTTGTGCTGTAAATACCTGGTCAAGCAATAGCTCAATGATGAGTTGCTTTATATTTTGAATTTTATTGTATCTTCTCAATGTATTCTTCTTTATTAAATTATAAAATGTGAAAGATGTGAATGTTAAAAAATATGAAAATACTTACATAGCTATCTTTCACCTACATGCATCTTTTCACTATCTTTAGAATTCTGATGAAGGGTCTTTGTTCAAAAGAATAACCTGTCTCATCTCTTTTAAGACACTAACAGACTTGATGTGTATTTCCAGTATTATTACCTACTTTGCTCGATTTCATTTTTTTCATGTTTATCGGATGGGAGACTATTTTGTTAGTCAGGCCTTTGTAAAGATCTGTAGATATATAATGTTAATGGCTTGAAGTGAACTGCTGCAAAAGTAATTAAGAAAAATAAACACATTGGTCTGGGTTAAATAGTAAATTTAGTTTGAATTGTTTACTGTCACTAGTTTTTTTGGAAACATTTATGTTTCCAGGTTGACAACAGAATTGATCCAACATTCCTCACTTTTTTCAACATATCTGAGGCTTGCAATTGGTGCAACTGTATCTTGTGGCCTGGAAATTGGAGCAGATGCCATTTCCATCAGGTTTCTGCCCCAAAATCGATGCACGCAAGTTTGAAATCTTGGTTTGTCCCGTCCCGTGATCCGCCCACCAAGTCCCCACAGAGCTAATTTAAATAAATGTAAATAAGGGTCAGTGAGGTAGCGCGTGTTACACTCTTAATGGATTGGGGTACTTAGAACAGCATTTATAAGGTGTACCTGTTGCCAGGATCAGCTGAAACTGGCAGAAATGAGGACTTTTTAAGCCTGGAGAGTACAGAAACTTTGTCTATGGATTACTGGAGCTTAAAAGAATTTTTGGAGTGGTTCTTTTTTGATTTTCATCTAGCCAGTGCTGGACTTGGGATCTCCAGGCTAATTTTGCCCCCATCCATCGTGAGAGGTTCACTGGACTAAGTACGGAATTCCCAATGGACGTTCCTTTGTTAGCCATTATAATGGAGGTGGAGGTGCAGCAGAAGAGTGTGGAAGAAAGGAGAGTGAGGTATTGGAGGATGTGCCCTTCAAGATATGACCCACCCACACACACACACACACACACACACACACACACACACACACAAAGAATTTACAGGCTACACCAATCCTTAGTAAGGTCCTCTGTGTTTGAGGAATTGTTTCATCATACGGGCTATAGGAGAACTGCACCAGCTACTACATAAAGACCTGTGGCAATGTCTAATCTACCTGCCCAGTTCTGTCTATGGCTGTGAATGTCACGAGCTCACTCAACTTTTATGCCACCAGGCCATTTCAGGCAGCCATGGTGGATCCGCGCTATATCAGCCAGGATACCATTTGGGCACGCCTTCATCAGGTAACTGACACCATTTGGGCCGCCTTCATCAGGTAACTGATACCATTTGAGCACACCTTCATCAGGTAACTGATACCATTTGGGCACACCTTCATCAGGTAACTGATACCATTTGGGCACACCTTCATCAGGTAACTGATACCATTTGGGCACACCTTCATCAGGTAACTGATACCATTTGGGCCGCCTTCATCAGGTAACTGACACCATTTGGGCCGCCTTCATCAGGTAACTGACACCATTTGGGCACACCTTCATCAGGTAACTGACACCTTTGTCAGACTTGTGAATCTTACGAGCAGGTACAAAACAACTTCGGTGTTAATAGACCAAATTCGTAATTGTCATGGCAACCTAGGGAGCTTTAAACAGTAAGCATGATATTAAACAGGCTTCCTTTCAACATAGAGTAGAATATTGTTTATAAATAAATGGTAAATACTGTAGTTTAGATTTTAAAATAATTAATGCAAAACATTATACTCTAGTTTTGCCATGACAGCAAACTTATTTAGATGCATGTGATGTAAGTTTTTCCAACAAATTAATAATGGTTTATTCTATTAGCTTTTATTCTTTATACTCCACTGTGTAGAAGATGAGAGGAACATTGAGTATCTTTTGATTGTAAGCATTGAACAATCTTTTTGTATTTATACAAAGATGCAGATGACACATATAAATGTGCTTCCATTAGGTGATAATAGGTGACCCACCTGAACTGTGCTAGGGTATTGATAGGCGGGTCTCTTTGATCATCCTATTCTATTCCCTGATACAGTACAGTTAGAGTCTTCTTTAGTATTTCTGTTGTTTTTTGAGTCCCTGACTTGTGTTTTGATATGCATCTTTTAGCATTCACTGACCAGCTCAAAATACTAACAGTCCATTGCCAGTGATATGTTGAAGGAAGTGAGTAGCTAACAGTCCTTCAAGGATTTTAACATTGGGCTCAGTTGGTAAATGCATTCTGTGGTGTGGTACTCAGTTGTATAAACCA
Source organism: Squalus acanthias (assembly GCA_030390025.1). Taxonomy (NCBI): domain Eukaryota; kingdom Metazoa; phylum Chordata; class Chondrichthyes; order Squaliformes; family Squalidae; genus Squalus; species Squalus acanthias. Next base: position 61,755,674 of record CM059432.1, read on the forward strand.
AGAATGTTTCAGGTTTGATCCCTAGTTATTGATGCATTAAACTGATCTTGGGCAGGATACCAGTGTGGTGGTAAAATGGCCCTGTGTTCCCCAAGTCTGAGGAGAAAAATCAGACACTGGTTCCCGCTCCTGGTTGCTATTCAGTTACCCATACTGTTGGGAGAGGTCAAGATCGCTCGGTTGTGATGCCCTCAACAGTCAAACAGTCTGCTAATATGCACTGTCTAATTTTTCATATGAGGAATGATCACTTGAAAAAGTACTGAAGGGCTGTTGGCACCCATGGAAATGTATCCCAATGTGCGACACTACCTTCAGGAGACAGGAAAGGGGAAAGAAGAAGAAATCTAGGGGGTTATTTTTCAAGCATCTTAAAAGGCTACTCTCAATTGTCGTAACAGTCCTCTATTGTAATTGAATGGATGGCATTTTGTCACACACTGTGATCTAATGGAGTTTAAACAATCCTAAACAGTTAAACTGCCTCCACAAAAATATTATTTCAAAATTAATATTTAATGTGCTTTGCTCGCCAGGATTTTGTGGTCAGCAGTGAAGTGATGGCGCTCACCGCTGACCTTGAACAAAGCCGCCCACAGAGATTTAACGATCTCTTTGACATGGATTTCATCTTTCCCGACGTTAATTTCATTCTGGCGCCCCCTAAAGGGGATCTCTGGTGTCCAGCAACAATGATGTCAACAAGCAGGCTAAGCAGCCAATCATATTGATGAATTCTCACAGAGAGCAAACCAGGAAGTAAAAAAGCACTGATTATCCTTCACTTTTTAATCATTTTACAGAGAGCGAAATAAGATTGGGACATACACATGGGGTTAAGGTAGAAGTTGAAATATCATAAACAAACTTAAAAATTATTTAAAAAATCTATGTAATCTTTTTCATAATGGAGAAATTTGACATTCCAAAAATATAAAATTAGTTTTTCAGTGTCAGAGAGGTTGTTCGGTAGCAATTATGACTTATTACACCGTTAAAAACCCAGTTACACTTCATTCAACGGGGCTTACTATTTTCGGGGGTTTTTACAGTGAGATTAGAGTGTAAAAAGCGGAAGTTGACATCAGGTAAATTGATTTCTAAGATTTACATCTGCGAGGACGTCAACAGCGCACCCAGTGGAGGAGCGGGGAATCACTGACAGCAACTTCTGGATTTCCGTGTTTAATTGCGCATGTGCGGATGCCAGAAGTTGCTGTCAGTTTCATAGGGTAATGACGGTGAATGCTGACAGTTTCACTGTCATTACAAACGCAAAATACGGGCCAATGTTTCACCAAAAAAGTTGTGTGATAAAAAGGAGCAACTGTAACATTAGAACTTTTCCTGCCTATAGTGGTGAACAGTGAAACTAAAAATTATCTTTTCATAAAGGATCATTTGAGTAGAATGTGCATAGAGAGTTCATCTACAGAATATAATTTCTCTTAAGCTGTTCAACTATTTCTCACCTTTGCCCCCCTGCATTCTTATAGATGAAACAATTTTACTTGGTACAAAAGCTCAGACGAAAATTTGGTATTTTGATCCTGTATTTTTCTAGCAAAGCTTGTTTAAAGAAAATGGCCTGAATTTTGCTGTACTAATAAAGGCGAGGCTGTCAGTGCTCATCCTTATTACTGGGGTTATTACTGGGTTAAACAGCAACTTCCGGCGTCCACACTGACGCAGTTAAACTTGCTGTCAGTGATAACCTGCTCCTCCACAGGTTGCGCTGTTGCAGTCTTCGCCAATGGAATCGGCACAGAAATCAAGTTAAGGCATGAATTTAGGCTAAATACCCACTATTATCGCACTAAAGACCAATGAAATTTTTAAGCCTTGTTCAGTCAGGAGTAACTGAGTTTTTAACAACATACTAAGTCATAATTACTGCTGAACAACCTCACTGGCCATCAAAAATTAATTTTTGTAAGTGTGGAGTCTCATTCCCTCAGAAGAAAATTAATGTTGCAGATTTTACAATTTTTAATATAGTTTTTGTGTTTTGCTCTCATGCCTTTCCCTCAATCCCATGTGTATGACCCAATCTTTATTTTGCTTCCTGTACAATGATTTAAATTTAATTTGTATTTACTGTTTTTTACTTCCTGCTTTGCCGTCTGTGAGGATTCTTCAATCTGATTGGTTGAACAGCTTGCCTGCTGCTTGACCTGCTCACAGATTTCACAGATCGCCTGTAGAGGGCACCAAATTCAAACAGAGTAGAAATCTCCACTGATAAGCCCGCTAAAAGTCCGGACAACTGTACGCGCGGTGAACGACAAAAGCCGTTCCTTTGCTGCTCACAGCAAAATCTGGGCCAATCAGTTTCAGAATGTAGATGAAATGGAAAAGATATTTTAATTATTTAGTTAACCATTAAATCTACTGCACTATGCTGCTTAAATCGTAACTGTAACATCGGAAACTCATCCTTACTCCACTTCAGTAACTCTAAGAAAAGGAGATTTGTCCTTGAATATATATTGGATTTAAACATGAATGGCATGTTCTACAGTTAATTACCTGTATTTTCTTACAAATTGTTTTGCTTTTGTTGCTGCACAGAAATGAGTATGGGTAAGCATTGTTTTTAATATTTATTTAAGTACTTTATAGTATGTTCAAAATCTGAAATATACAATAACCAACATTAGTGTAGAGTAAAGAAATAACTAATCACTAATCAGACTAAACCTGAAATAATGTAACTCATTGGTTGTCTATCAAATCCTTCAGACATGTAGGGCAGTTATTGTGGTTAGTCACTTATATAATCAATACATTCTGATTTAAAAAGCAAAAGCTACAGATTACAAAAACATTTTAGATTTTGCACAAAATGTGCAGTTTATTTTGATACACAACCCAAAAAATCATTGAAGCAAACTTCAATGCTTTTATACTAAAAGGTAGTATGAAGATAGTAACATCTTTAATTGTTGGCTAACCATGATTATTCTGAATTTAAAAGATTCTGCAGCTCCATTGTGCTATATATGTAATTTTCTGTTTGTTCTAATTTCCACATTTGAATCAAAATATACAGTGTAAACCTTGCAATTAGATTCACTACCTGGCAAAAAGCTTTTGATTTAAAAAATTTTAAGAACTGTATTATAATTTTTGTTGTGTGATCTTGATAGAAGTCTGAAACATTTGCTCCCTTTCCTTCCTGAAAAATAACATGGTATCAGGTCACTTTCCACATATATCAATGACACCCATTTCCTAGAATCATAGAATGATACAGCACAGAAGGAGGACATTCATCTCATCGTGCCTGTGCTGGCTCTTTGATAGAGCTATACAATTAATTCCACTCCCCTGCTCTTTCCCTATAGCCCTGTAATTTATTTCCCTTCGAGTATTTATCCAATTCTCTTTTGACTGTTACTATTGAATCTGCTTCCACCACCCTTTCAGGCAGTGCATTCCAGATTACAACAACTCGCTGTGTAAAAAAATGTTTCCTCATGTCGCCTCTGGTTCTTTTGCCAATCACCTTAAATCTGTGTCCTCTGGTTACCAACCTTGGCCACTGAAAACAGTTTCTCCTTATTTACCCTTATCAAAACCATTCAGGATTTTGAACAACTCTATCAAATCTCCTCTTAACCTTCTCTGCTCTAAGGAGAACAACCCCAGTTTTTCCACCTAACTGAAGTTCCTCATCCCTGGTGCCATTCTTGTAAATCTCTTCTGTACCCTCTCTAAGGCCTTGACATCCTTCCTAAGGTGTGGTACCCAGCATTGAACACAATATTCTAGCTGAGGTCTAACCAGTGTACTATAAAGGTTTAGCATAACTTCCTTGCTTTTGTACTCTATTCCTCTATTAATAAAGCCAAGGATCCCATATGCTTTTTTAACAGCCTTCTCAACTTGTCCTGCCACCTTAAAAAAAAACGTGTGTATGTACACTCCCAGGTCGCTCGATTCATGCACCCCCTTTAAAATTGTACCATTTATTTAATATTGCCTCTCCTCATTCTTCCTATCATAATATATCACTTCACACTTCTCTGCATTAAAGTTCATCAGCTATGTGTCTGCCAATTTTACCAGTCATTCTATGTCCTCCTGAAGTCTGTTACTATCCTCTTCATTGTTTACAACATTTCTGAGTTTCGTATCATCTGCAAACTGTATACCCAAGTCCAGATCCTTAATATATATCAAAAAGAGCAGTGATCCTAATACCAACCCCTGGGGAACACCACTGTATACTTCCCTCCAGTCTGAAAAACAACTGTTCACCACTACTCTCTGCTTTCTGTCCCTTAGCCAATTTTGTATCCATGCTGCCACTGTCCCGTTAATCCTATGGGCTTTAATTTTGCTATCAAGTCTATTATGTGGTACTTTGTCAAACACCTTTCTCAGGGTCCCAGACACAGGGTCCCAGCGCTGACCCTGTGGACACTGGCAGTGGGTTTGCCATCACCGACTCTCTCCCCATCTCCCTCCAGAATGTCCAGTCACTTGCGAATAAGGCCGTTGCCATCCAAGAGCTTATCGTGGATGATTGCATCGATATCATGGCCCTGACGGAAACTTGGTTGATGACAGCTCACCCTTAAATGAAGCCTCCCCGCCCAGACCGCCATGGTGGTGGTGTGGCTCTCATCACCAAATCAAACCTTAGTCTGACCCCATCTCCTCTGGCACTTTCTCCTCCTTTGAGCATCTCACCTTATTCCACACCCTCACCTCTCATTCTCGTTCTCTACCGCCCACCCAAGTACCATAAAAATGTTGTTATCGCGATATCTTCACTGCTTTCCTCCCTTAGCCTCTTCTCATCCTCGATGATTTCAACCTCCATCTCAATTCATCATGCTCTCTCTCCTCTGAGTTCACGAGCCTCCAATCCTCCCTTAATCTCTCCCTCCATGTAAACTCCCCAACCCATATTCACGGCCACCCCCTCGACCTTGCCATCTCTCGTGGCCTTGCTACTCCCATCGTGTCAATTGCAGATAAGGCCATTTCTGACCACTTCCTCATATCGCTCTCCACCTACATCCGCTTTCCGCCCCCACCCAACCCTACTTCCTTCTGTGTCCGCCACTTGAAAAAACTCTCTCCCAACTCTCTTACAACTGCACTTACGAAATCCCAAATGTCCAGCCTTTGGCCCTCCACTCACCACGACATTTCTGCAGCTACTGATCTGCTGCACCACACCCTCACCACCACCTTCGATGCCCTAGTCCCTATTAAAACAATTACTCTCTCTCACCCTGGTCGTTCCCCCTGGTCACGGCCCTCATCTTCACTCCCTTAAGTCACAGGGACGCAGACTTGAACGGATATGGCAGACAACTGGTTTAGCCATTCACCGCCAGATCTGGCTGGACCACATAAAGCATTTTCGGATCCTGCTCTTGTCTGCCAAAATTGTTCACTATTCCAGAATCATCCTGTAATGCAAAGATAACGCCCGGCTCCTATTCGCCACTGCTAACCGTCTTCTTAAACCTCTCTCCCCTGTCTCCTCCACCCTCACCTCTGACAACAAGTGTAAGGAGCTCATGGACTTCATTGTCTCTAAGATTAAGACCATCCGTTCAGATGCCTCTGCCACTTCCCTTTCTTCCCCTAGCCCACCAGGCCAAACTTCCTCTAAGGCTCCCCCCTGCTCTAGCCCTGAACTCACACCTTTCTCCAGTTTCTCTCTGAACTCCCCTCATGATCTCTCCGCACTCATCTTGTCCATGAGACCCACTCCCTGCTCCCTTGACCATATTCCCACTAAACTGCTGACCACCCAACTTCCTTTTCTGGCTCTGATGTTAGCTGACATTCTTAACGGTTCTCTCTCCTCAAGTACTGTCCCCCTCTCCCTCAAGTCTGTCATCATCACCCCTCTCAAAAAAACAACCCTTGACCCCTCCGTCCATGCAAACTACTGGCCCATCTCCAACCTCCCTTTCCTCTCCAAAGTCCTTGAACGTGTTGTCGCCTCCCAATTCCGTGCCCATCTTTCCCGCACTTCCATGTTTGAATCCCCCCAATCAAGTTTCCGCCCCTGCCACAGTACCGAAACAGCTCTCATCAAGGTCACAAATGACATCCTTTGTGACTGTGACAAAGGTAAACTATCCCTCCTCGTCCTTCTTGACTTGTCTGCAACCTTTGACACAGTTGACCACTCCATCCTTCTCCAACACCTCTTCACCGTCGTCCAGCTGGGTGGGACTCCCCTTGCCTAGTCCCATTCTTATCTATCTAATTGTAGCCAGAGAATCAACTGCAATGGCTTCTCTTCCCACTCTCGCATTGTTACCTCTGGTGTCCCCCAAGGATCTATCCTTGGCCCCCAACTATTTTTCATCTACATGCTGCCCCTTGCTTTCCACATGTACGCTGACGACACCCAGCTCTACCTCACCACCACTTCTCTCGACCCCTCCACAGTCTCTAAATTGTCAGACTGCTTGTCCGACATCCAGTTCTGGATGAGCAGAAATTTTATCCAATTAAATATTGGGAAGACCAAAGCCATTGTTTTTGGTCCCCGCCACAAACTCCGTTCCCTAGCCACCGACTCCATTCCTCTCCCTAGCATCTTTCTGAGGCTGAACCACACTGTTCGCAACCTTGGTGTCATATTTGACCCTGAAATGAGCTTCCGACCACATATCCACAGCATAAGTAAGACTGCCTACTTCCACCTCCTTAACATCGCCCGTCTCCGCCCTTGCCTCAGCTCATCCACTGCTGAAACCCTCATCACTGCCTTTGTTACCTCTAGACTGACTATTCCAATGCACTCCTGGCTGGCCTCCCACATTCTACCCTATGTAAACTTGAGGTCACCCAAAACTCGGCTGCCCATGTTCTAGCTCGCACCAAGTCCCGTTCACCCATCACCCCTGTGCTCGCTGATACATTGGCTCCCATTTAAGCAGCGCCTCGATTTCAAAATTCTCATCCTTGTTTTCAAATCCCTCCTTGGCCTCGCCCCTCCCTATCTCTGTAATCTCCTTCAGCCCCACAACCCCCTGAGATATCTGCGCTCCTCTAATTCTGCCGGCTTGAGCATCCCTGATTATAATCGCTCAACCATTGGTGGCCGTGCCTTCTGTTACCTAGGCCCTAAGCTCTGGAATTCCCTGCCTAAACCTCTCCGCCTCTCTACCTCTCTTTCCTCCTTTAAGATGCTCCTTAAAACCTACCTCTTTGACCTGCCCTAATTTCTCCTTATGTGGCTTGGTGTCAATTTTTTGTCTTATAATACTCCTGTGAAGCGCCTTGGGACATTTTACTACTTTAAAGGCGCTATATAAATACAAGTTGTTGTTGTTGTTGTTTGAAAGTCCCGATACCCAACATCAACACACTACTCTCATCAACCCTCTATGCTACTTCATCAAAGAACTCGATCAAGTTAGTCAAACATGATTTGCCTTTAATAAATCCATGCTAACTTTCATTTGTTAGCCCATACTTTTCCAAATGCCAATTAATTTTGTCCCGTATTATTGTCCCTAAGAAATGTTCCCACCACCAACATTATGCTGACTGGACTGTAGTTGCCAGGTTTATTCCTTTCACCTTTTTTAAACAGGGGCGTAACATTTGCAATCCTCCAGTCCTCTAGCAGCACTGGAGGATTGGAAGATTGTGGCCAGAGCCTCTGCCCTTCCCTCAGTAGCCTAGGATGCATTCCATCCGGACTTTTTTACTTGTAAGGACTATCTCAGGAACGGTAGCATTGTGGTTATGTTACTGGACTAGTAATCCAGAGGCCTAGACTAATAATCCAGTGACGTGAGTTCAAATCCTACCACACCAGCTATGGAATTTAAATTCAGTTAATTAAATAAATCTGGAATAAAAAGCTAGTATCAGTAAAGGTGACCATGAAACTACCGGATTGTTGTAAAAACCCATCTGGTTCACTAATGTCCTTTAGGGAAGGAAATCTGCCATCCTTACCTGACTCCAGACCCACAGCAATATGGTTGACTCTTAACTGCCCTCTGAAATGGTCTCAGTTACAACAAATCACTAGGAAAACCAATAAGAATAAAACCGGATGGATTGACCTAGGCACCGGATTCAGACACGGCAAAGGCACACCCAGCCCAGTCAACCCTGCAAAGTCCTCCTCACTAACATCTGGAGACTTTTGTCAAAATTTGAAGAGCTGTCCCACAAGCCTGACATAGTTATACTCGCAATCATATCTTTCAGCCAACGTCCCGGACTCCTCCATCACTATCCCTGGGTATGCCCTGTCCCACCAGCAGGACAAACCCACCAGGGGTGGCGGCACAGTGGTATACAGTCGGGAAGGAGTAGCCCTGGGAGTCCTCACCATTGACTCCGGACCCCATGAAGTCTCATAGCATCAGGTCAAACATGGGCAAGGAAACCTCCTGCTGACGACAGCCCTCCCTCAGTTGATGAATCAGTATGCCTCCATGTTAAACACCACTTAGAAGAAGCACTGAGGGTAGCAAGGACACAGATTGTCTTCTCGGATGGGAACTTCAATGTCCATCACCAAGAGTGGTTCAGTCGCACCACTACTGACCTTGCTGGCCAAGTCCTGAAGGAAATAACTGACAGTCTGGGTCTGCGACAGGTGGTGAGAGAACCAACATGAGGGGAAAAACCTACTTGACCTCATCCTCACCAATCTACTTGTTGCAGATGCATCTGTCCATGACAGTATTGGTAGGAGTGACCACTGCACAGTCCTTGTGGAGACGATGTCCCATCTTCACACTGAGGACACCCTCCATCGTATTGTGTGGCACTACCACCGTACTAAATAGGATAGGTTCAGAACAGATCTAGCAGCTCAAAACATCCTGGCTTTAGCGCTGAAGACTTGTGCTCCAGAACTTGCTATGCCTCCAGCCAAGTTGTTCCAGTACAGCTACAACACTGGCATCTACCCGACAATGTGGAAAATTGCCTATTTATGTCCAATCCACAAAAAGCAGGAGAAATCCAAACCGGCCAATTACCGCCCCATCAGCCTACTATGAATCATCAGCTATGGATGGTGTCGTCGCCAGTGCTATTAATCGGCACTTGCTCACCAATAACCTGCTCACCAATGCTCAGTTTGGGTTCCGCTAGGACCACTCAGCTCCAGACCTCATTACAGCCGTGGTCCAAACATGGACAAAAGAGCTGAATTCCAGAGGTGAGGTGAGAGTGACTGCCCTTGACATCAAGGCAGCATTTGACTGAGTGTGGCATCAAGGAGCCCTAGTAAAATTGAAGTCAGTGGGAATCGGGGATAACTCACCACTGGCTGGAGCCATACTGAGCACAAAGGAAGATGGTTGTGGTGATTGAAGGTCAATCATCTCAGCATAAGGACATCGCTGCAGGAGTTCCTCAGGGCAGTGTCCTAGGCCCAACCATCTTCAGTTGCTTCATCAACGACTTTCCTTCCATCATAAGGTCAGAAGTGGGGATGTTCGCTGATGACTGCAAAGTGTTTATTTCCATTTGCAACTCTTCAGATAATGAAGCAGTCTGTGCTGCCATGAAGCAAGACATGGACAACATTCAGGTTTGGGCTGATGAGTGGCAAGTAACATCCGCGCTACACAAGGGCCAGGCAATGACTATCTCCAACAAGAGAGAGTGTAACCACCGCCCTTGACATTCAGCAGGATTACCACCACCATCAACATTCTGGGGGTCACCATTGACCAGAAACTTAACTGGACCAGCCACATCAATACTGTGGCTACAAGAGCAGGTCAGAGGCTGGGTATTCTGTGGTGATTGACTCTCCTCCTGACTCCCCAAAGCCTTTCCGCCATCTACAAGGCACAAGTAAGGAGTGTAATGGAAATTCTCCACTTGCCTGGATGAGTGCAGCTCCAACAACACTCAAGAAGCTCGACACCATCCAGGACAAAGCAGCCCGCTTGATTGACACCCCATCCACCACCTTAAACATTCACTCCCTCCACCACCGGTGCACCGTGGCTGCAGTGTGCACCATCTACAAGATGCACTGCAGCAACTCACCAAGGCTTCTTCGGCAGCACCTCCCAAACCCGCAACCTCTACCACCTAGAAGGACAAGGGCAGCAGGTGCATGGGAACACCACCGCCTCCAAGTTGCCCTCCAAGTCACACGCCATCCTGACTTGGAAATATATCGCCATTCCTTTATTGTTGTTGGGCCAATGTCCTGGAATGGCCTAATTAACAGCACTATGGGAGTACCTTCACATCACGGACTGCAGTGGTTCAAGAAGGCAGCTCACCACCACCTTCTTGAGGGCAATTCGGGATGGGCAATAAATGCTGGCCTTTGCCAGTGACGCCCACATCCCATGAATGAACAAAAAAAAAAATTCAACCGCGGAAATACATACAGAGCCAGCGTACTATAGGTCAGACGGTACTATTCTCGCATTGCCCCAGTTTTGGTCAGTTTTATAAATGATCAGAAAATCTGGTCCATTGAATCAGTTGTGTGTATGTGCAAGTGCATGAAATTTCTGTCCATTCTCTGCCTGTCCACTAGATGGGGTCTTTCACCATTGAAAAATTTATGATGTTCATATTTTCTGCCTCCCTTTCCATGGAGTGAGGTGGACATTATAAAATTGGATAGCAAAATACTGCGGATGCTGGAAATACGAAATAACAACAGAAAACGCTGGAAAAACTCAGCAGGCCAGGCAGCATCCGTGGAGAGAGAAACAGAGTTAACGTTTCAGGTCGAAGACCTTTCGTCAGAACTGGAAAAAAGCAGGAAATTAAACAGATTTTAAAGTAAGTTTAGGGCTGGGAAAAGGGGGAGGGGATGAAAGAACAAAAGGGAAGGTCAATGGTAGGATAGAAAGCAGGAGAGATTAAGAGACATTGAGAGACATTAAGAGATATTCAAGGCAAGAGGAGGTGGAAATGGGACAGGTTGAGGAACAAAGGATGGCTCTAGATGAAGTGTGAACTGCGCTGGCAGAATGGAGGACAGCTGCCAGCTTCTGGGAGGGAAGAAAAAAAAGGCCAAACAAAAGTGTGGATAAAAAAATAAAATAAAAAAATATATATATATATGTGATAGGGGCCGAGGTTATGATCTGAAATTGTTGAACTCTATGTTGAGTCCAGAGGGCTGTAGAGTGCCTAATCGAAAGATGAGGTGCTGTTCCTCGAGTTTACGTTGAGCTTCCGTGGAACAATGCAAGAGGCCGAGGACAGTGAGGTCTGAGTGGGAATGGAGCGGTGAATTAAAGTGACAGGCCACCAGGGAGCTCGGGGTCCCCCTTACGGACTGAACGGAGGTGTTCCGCAAAGCGGTCACCCAATCTGCGTTTGGTCTCCCCAATGTAGAGGAGACCACATCGTGAGCAGCGAATACAGTGTACTAAATTGCAGGAAGTACAAGTAAATCGCTGTTTCACCTGGAAGGGGTATTTGGGGCCCTGGACATTGGGAAGAGGGGAGGTATAAGGGCATGTGTTGCATCTCCTGCGCTTACACGGGAAGGTGGCGGGTGAAGGGGAAGGGGTGCTGGGGGTGGTAGAGGAGTGGACTAGGGTGTCGCGGAGGGAGCGGTCCCTGCGGAATGCTGAAAGGGGAGGTGAGGGGAAGATGCGTTTGGTGGTGGGATCACGCTGGAGGTGGTGGAAATGGCGGAAGATGATCCGTTGAATGTGGAGGCTGGTGGGGTGAAAGGTGAGGACAAGGGGAACTCTATCGTGGTTCCGGGAGGGAGGGGCAGGGGTGAGGGCGGAAGTGCGGGAGATAGAGCGGACACGGTCGAGGGCCGTGTCAACCACAGTAGAGGGGAATCCTCGGTTGAGGAAAACGGAAGACATGCCGGAAGCACTGGTATGGAAGGTGTCATCGTCAGAGCAGATGCGGCAGAGATGGAGAAACTGGGAGAATGGAATAGAGTCCTTACAGGAGGTGGGGTGGGAGGACGTGTAGTCCAGGTAGCTGTGGGAGTCAGTGGGCTTGTAGTGAATGATTGTCAATAACCTATCCCCAGAGATGGAGACGGAGAAGTCGAGGAAGGGAAGAGAAGAGTCGGAGATGGACCATGTGAACATAAGAACATAAGAACATAAGAAATAGGAGCAGGAGTAGGCCAATCGGCCCCTCGAGCCTGCTCCGCCATTCAATAAGATCATGGCTGATCTGATCCTAACCGCCAATCTACTATCTATCACAGAACCATCTCCTGCATCTAACAGAATTGCACACACGAAATAGGAGCAGAATCAGGCTACACAGTCCCTGGGCCCGCTCCACTACCCACAGGGCCATGACCGGATCCGAACCTAGACTCATGTCCAAATTCCTGCCCGCTCCCCGTAACCCTTAATGCCCTTTACTTCTAGGAAACTGTCTATTTCTGTTTTAAATTTATTTAATGATGTAGCTTCTACAGCTTTTTGTGGCAGCATATTCCATGGACCTACCACCCTCTGAGTGAAGTAGTTCCTCCTCATCTCAGTTTTGAAAGAACAGCCCCTATTCTAAGACTATGTCCCCTAGTTCTAGTCTCACCCATCATCGGGAACATCCTCCCCGCATCCACCCGATCCAACCCCTTCACAATCTTATATGTTTCAATAAGATCGCCTCTCATTCTTCTGAACTCCAATGAGTAGAGTCCCAATCTACCCAACCTCTCCTCATATGACCACCCCCTCATCCCCGGGATTAACCGAGTGAACCTTTTTTGCACTGCCTCGAGAGCAAGGATGTCTTTCCTTAAGTAAGGACACCAAAACTGTATGCAGTATTCCAGGTGCGGTCTCACCAATACCTTGTACAACTGAAGCAATACCTCCCTATTTTTATATTCTATCCCCCTAGCAATGAAAGCCAACATTCCATTTGCCTTCTTAATCACTTGCTGCACCTGCATACTAACCTTTTGAGTTTCGTGCACCAGGACCCCCAGATCCCTTTGCACTTCAGTACTCTCCAGTTTCTTGCCATTAAGATAATAAATTGCTCTAGGATTTTTCCTGCCAAAGTGCATCACCTCACACTTTCCAGTGTTGTATTCCATCTGCCAAATCTCTGCCCACTTACTTAGCCTGTCTATGTCCCCTTGCAGGTTTTTTATATCCTCCTCACTCACTACTTTCCCTCCCATCTTTGTATCATCTGCAAATTTTGATATGTTACACTTGGTCCCTTCCTCCAAATCGTTAATATAGATTGTAAAGAGTTGGGGACCCAGCACTGACCCCTGTGGAACACCACTAGTTACTGATTGCCAGTCTGAGAATGAACCATTTATCCCAACTCTTTGCTTTCTGTTAGATAGCCAATCCTCTATCCATGCCAGAATATTACCCCCAATCCCGTGATTTTTTACCTTAAGCAATAATCTTTTGTGTGGCACCTTGTCAAATGCCTTTTGGAAGTCTAAATACACTACGTCCACTGGTTCCCCTTTATCCACTCTATATGTTACTTCCTCAAAGAACTCCAGCAAATTTGTCAAACATGACTTCCCCTTCGTAAAACCATGCTGACTTTGTCCTATTAAATTATGATTATCCAAATGTCCTGTTACTGTTTCCTTAATAATGGACTCCAAAATTTTACCTACCACAGATGTTAGGCTAACCGGTCTATAGTTACCAGCCTTCTGTCGACTGCCCTTTTTAAATAAGGGTGTTACATTAGCAGTTTTCCAGTCTGCCGGGACCTTAGCGGAATCCAGGGAGTTTTGAAAAATTATTACCAATGCATCTACAATCCCTACCGCCACTTCCTTCAAGACTCTAGGATGTAAGCCATCAGGTCCAGGTGATTTATCCGCCTTGAGTCCCATTATTTTACCGAGTACCACTTCCTTAGTGATTTTGATCGTGTTTAGCTCCTCTCCCCCTATAGCCCCCTGTTTGTCCAGTGTTGGGATATTCTTAGTGTCCTCTACTGTAAAGACTGATACAAAATATTCATTCAGTGTTTTTGCCATCTCCATATTTCCCACCATTAATTTCCCGGTCTCATCCTCTAAGGGACCAACATTTACTTTAGCCACCCTTTTTCTTTTTATATAACTATAAAAACTCTTACTATCTGTTTTTATATTTTTTGCTAATTTACTTTCATAATCTATCTTCCCTTTCTTAATCAATCTTTTTGTTATTTTTTGCTGCCTTTTAAATTTTTCCCAATCTTCTGTCCTCCCACTAGATTTCGCTACCTTATATGCCCTTGTTTTTAGTCGAATACTATCCTTAATTTCTTTACTTAGCCACGGATGACTATCCTTTCTTTTACACCCTTTTCTTTTCAGTGGAAGTTGTAAAATAACTCCTTGAATGTACACCACTGATCATGTGTCGTCTTACCCTTTAATCTATTTTCCCAATCCACTCTACTCAATTCCGCTCGCATACCTTCATAGTCTCCTTTATTCAAGCTTAGCACGCTTGTTTGAGATCCAACCTTCTCACCCTCTAATTGAATATGGAATTCAACCATGTTATGGTCACTCATTCCAAGGGGATCCTTTACTAGGACATTTTTAATTAATCCTGTCTCGTTACACAGGACCAGATCTAAGGTTGCTTGCCCCCTGGTCGGTTCAGTTACATACTGCTCAAGAAACCCATCCCTAATACACTCAATGAACTCATCCTCAAGGCAGCCCTGCCCCATTTGATTTGTCCAATTAATATGATAGTTAAAATCCCCCATAATTATAGATGTTCCCTTATTACATGCCTCAACTATTTCCTGATTGATACTCCGTCCAACAGAGTTGCAACTGTTCGGAGGCCTATAGACTACGCCCACTAGTGTTTTTTTCCCCTTATTATTCCTTATCTCCACCCAAACTGTTTCATTATCATGATTTTTTGACCCAATATCATTACTCTGTATTACAGTGATTCCTTCCTTTATTAACATAGCCACCCCACCTCCCCTTCCTTCCTGCCTGTCCTTCCTGATCGTTAAATAACCTGGTATGTTTAATTCCCAGGCATTGTCACCCTGCAGCCATGTTTCTGTAATGGCCACAATATCATAACCATATGTAGTTATTTGTGCCATTAACTCGTCTATTTTGTTACGAATGCTACGTGCATTCAGATAGAGAACTTTCAAATATGCTTTGTGGCACTTAGTTCCTGCTTTTTCACTTTTTACCACTTTACCTTTTACTCCACACACTCTGTCCCTTCCTGCCACGCTCTGATTTGTGATTCCCCTACTGCTACCTATGTCTATGACCCTCTCTGTTGTCATTTTTATTTTTTGCTCTCTTGAAACCTCCCCCCCACTAATTAGTTTAAAGCCCTCTCCACAGCCCTAGTTATTCGATTCGCCAGGACACTAGTCCCAGCACTGGCCAAGTGAAGTCCGTCCCAACGGAACAGCTCTCTCCTGCCCCAGTACTGGTGCCAGTGTCCCAAGAAGCAAAACCCATTTTTCCCACACCAGTCTTTGAGCCACGCATTCAACTCCCTGATTTTATTTACCCTAGCCAAATTTGCTCGTGGCTCAGGTAGTAATCCAGAGATTATTACCCTCGAGGTTCTGCTTTTTAATTTGGCCCCTAGCTGCTCAAACTCCCTCAGCAGAACCTCTTTCCTTGCCCTATCTATGTCATTGGTACCAACATGGACCACGACAACTGGATCCTCCCCCTCCCACTCCAAGTTTCTCTCCAGCCCAGAGGAGATGTCCTTAACCCTGGCACCGGGCAGGCAACACAGCCTTCGGGACTCTCGCTCTTGGCTGCAAAGAACCCTATCTATCCCCCTAATGATACTATCCCCTACCACTACAACATTTGTTTTTACTCCCCCCACTTGAATGGCCCCCCTTACCACGGTGCTGTGGCCAGGTTGCTCATCCTCCCTGCAGTCCCCGCTCCTATCCACACAGGGAGTAAGAGCCTCGAACCTGTTGGACAAGAGCAAGGGCTGCGGCTCCTCCAACACTGCCTCCTGGATCCCTGTACTTGCCTCACTCATAGTCACACCTTCCTGTCCCTGACCACGGGCTACTTCTGAATTAATTACTCTAATTGGTGTGACTACCTCCTGAAACACGGAGTCCAGGTAACTCTCCCCCTCCCTGATGTGTCGCAGTGTTTGAAGCTCGGACTCCAGCTCATCAACACGGAGCCGGAGTTCCTCGAGCAGCCAAAACTTACTGCAAATGTGTTCACTGTGAACATCAATGGTGTCCACCAGCTCCCACATATTGCAGCAGTAACACATCACCTGCTCTCCCATTCTATGTAATTAATTAAAAATTTATTATTTACCCTTCAGTTAATTTATGCCAGCAGTCTCCGCTACATCACAGATACCCGAGAAACTATAAACTATAGAATTGAAGTTTTGTATAAAAAAAAGAGAAATACTCACCAACCAATCACTTACCTGCTTTCTGGTGACGTCACACTTCGATTATTTTTACCTCTCTCCTGCTCTCGGCTTGGTGAAAGCCTACCTGGTCGCTGCCGCCTTTTACCGCCGCCGCCTCGCCGCTGTTGCTCCACCCAGGTCCGCCGCCTCTGTGGGCCTACCTGGTCGCTGCCGCCTTTTACCGCCGCCGCCTCGCTGCTGTTGCTCCACCCAGGTCCGCCGCCTCTGTGGGCCTACCTGGTTGCTGCTGCCTTTTACCGCCGCCGCCTCGCCGCTGTTGCTCCACCCAGGTCCGCCGCCTCTGTGGGCCTACCTGGTTGCTGCCGCCTTTTACCGCC
This sequence comes from Squalus acanthias, assembly GCA_030390025.1. Lineage (NCBI taxonomy): Eukaryota > Metazoa > Chordata > Chondrichthyes > Squaliformes > Squalidae > Squalus > Squalus acanthias. The sequence continues at coordinate 61,772,367 of CM059432.1, forward strand.
GCCGCCTCGCCGCTGTTGCTCCACCCAGGTCCGCCGCCTCATAGTCCGTAAGGGGGACCCCGAGCACCCAGTGGCCTGTCACTTTAATTCACCGCTCCATTCCCACTCAGACCTCACTGTCCTCGGCCTCATAGTGAATGAAATTTTCTAGTTCAGGGCGAGAGCAGGACTGGAACAAAGAGTGTTCCACATATCCCACGAAAAGGCAGGCATAGCTAGGACCCATGCGGGTTCCCATAGCAACACCTTTGATTTGGAGGAAATGAGTGGACTCAAAGGAGAAGTTGTTCAATGTGAGAACAAGTTCAGCCAGGCGGAGGAGGGTGGTGGTGGATGGGGACTGGTTGGGCCTCTGTTCAAGGAAGAAGCGGAGCGCCCACTGGCCATCCTGGTGGGGGATGGAGGTGTAGAGGGATTGTATGTCCGTAGTGAAAAGGAGGCGGTTGGGGCCGGGAAACTGGAAACTGTTAAAGTGGCGGAGGGCGTCGGAAGAGTCGCGGATGTAGGTGGGAAGAGACTGAACAAGGGGAGAAAAAAAATAGAGTCGAGATAGGAAGAGATAAGTTCCGTGAATTTCATTCACTATGCTTCCAATTTCCACCCTTCCCTCAACTGCCCATGGTCCATCTCCGACTCTTCCCTTCCCTTCCTCGACTTCTCCGTCTCCATCTCTGGGGATAGGTTATTGACAAACATTCACTACAAGCCCACTGACTCCCACAGCTACCTGGACTACACTTCCTCCCACCCCGCCTCCTGTAAGGACTCTATTCCATTCTCAGTTTCTCCGTCTCCGCCGCATCTGCTCTGATGATGCCACCTTCCATACCAGTACTTCCGACATGTCTTCCGTTTTCCTCAACCGAGGATTCCCCTCTACTGTGGTTGACACGGCCCTCGACCGTGTCCGTTCTATCTCCCGCACTTCCGCCCTCACCCCTGCCCCTCCCTCCCGGAACCACGATAGAGTTCCCCTTGTCCTCACCTTTCACCCCACCAGCCTTCACATTCAACGGATCATCTTCCGCCATTTCCACCACCTCCAGCTTGATCCCACCACCAAACACATCTTCCCCTCACCTCTCCTTTCAGCATTCCGCAGGGACCGCTCCCTCCGCCACCCCCTAGTCCACTCCTCTACCACCCCCAGCAGCCCTTCCCCTTCGCCCGCCACCTTCTCGTGCAAGCACAGGAGCTGCAACACCTGCCCTTATACCTCCCCTCTTCCCACTGTCCAGGGCCCCAAATACCCCTTCCAGGTGAAACAGCGATTTACTTGTACTTCCTGCAATTTAGTATATTGTATTCGCTGCTCACGATGTGGTCTCCTCTACATTGGGGAGACCAAACGCAGATTGGGTGACCGCTTTGCAGAACACCTCCGTTCAGTCCGTAAGGGGGACCCCGAGCTCCCGGTGGCCTGTCACTTTAATTCACCGCTCCATTCCCACTCAGACCTCACTGTCCTCGGCCTCTTGCATTGTTCCACGGAAGCTCAGCATAAGCTCGAGGAACAGCACCTCATCTTTCGATTAGGCACACTACAGCCCTCTGGACTCAACATAGAGTTCAACAATTTCAGATCATAACCCCGGCCCCTATCACTTATATATATTTTTATTTTATTTTTTTATCCACACTTTTGTTTGGCCTTTTTTTCTTCCCTCCCAGAAGCTGGCAGCTGTCCTTAATTCTGTCAGTGCAATTCACACTTCATCTAGAGCCATCCTTTGTTCCTCAACCTGTCCCATTTCCACCTCCTCTTGCCTTGAATATCTCTTAATGTCTCTTAATCTCTCCTGCTTTCTATCCTATCACTGACCTTCCCTTTTGCTCTTTCATCCCCTCCCCCTTTTCCCAGCCCTAAACTTACTTTAAAATCTATTTCATTTCCTGCTTTTTTCCAGTTCTGACGAAAGGTCTTCGACCTGAAACGTTAACTCTGTTTCTCTCTCCACGGATGCTGCCTGGCCTGCTGAGTTTTTCCAGCGTTTTCTGTTGTTATTATAAAATTGGAGTTTTTGATCTTGCTCCATCTGCCATCGGGAAGTGAAGAGGGTTGAAAATATACAACAATGAAAGAACTGAAATAAAAATGGGAAAAGGATGAAAATAAAATATCTGTATTGATAAGAATGCTCAATAATATCCCTCTGTACATGAGAGAGTATCATTATTTGTAATAAGCTACAAAATCTGTTATAAATTAGTCTTTCTTTTTGTAGATTCATGACATCCAATAAGTAACACCTTAATTTGTACTAACTGTGCCAGTTAACTGGAGCTGTTGGTTCCATTATCATAAATCTGTTATTTAAAACTTGGCTTTTCAGAAGGCATTCGATAAGGTGCCACACAAGATTAGGATTGAGGATTAGCTAATGGACAGAAATCAGAGAGTAGGAATAAATGTCTCATTTTCGGGATGGCAGGCTGTAACTAGTGGGGTGCCACAAGGATCAGTTCTTGGCCTCAGCTATTTACAATCTATATCAACGACATGGATGAAGGGACCGTGTGTAATGTTTCCATGTTTGCTGACGATACAAAGCTAGGTGGGAAAGTAAGCTGTGAGGAAGACACAAAGAGGCTACAAAGAGATAAAGACCGGTTAAGTGATTGGGCAAAACGTTGGCAGATGGAGTATAATGTGGCTAAGTGTGAAATTATCCACTTTGGTAGGAAGAATAGAAAAGCAGAATATTTTTTAAAAGGTGAGAGACTAGTAAATGTTGGTATGCAAAGGGATTTGTGGGTCCTTGTACATGAATCACAGAAAGTTAACATGCAGATACAGCAAGCAATTAGGAAGGCAAATGGTATGTTAGCCTCTATTGCAAGGGGGTTGGAGTATAAGAGTAAGGAAGTCTTGCTGCAATTATATATGGCATTGGTGAGACCACACCTGGAGTACTGTGTACAGTTTTGGTCCCCTTACCTAAGGAAGGATATATTTGCCTTGGAGAGGGTGCAGCAAAGGTTCACTAGATTGATTCCTGGGATGTGAGGGCTGCCTATGAGGAGAGACTGAGCAGAATGAATCTACATTCTCTGGTGTTTAGAAGAATAGGGGTGATTTCATTGAAACGTATTAAATTCTTAGAGGGCTTGACAGGGTAGATGCCAAGAGGCTGTTTCCCCTGGCTGGGGAGTCTAGAACTAGGGGTCATAGTCTCAGGATAAGGGGTCAGCCATTTAAGACTGAGATGAGGAGAAATGTCTTCACTCAGAGGGTTGTGAATCTTTGGAATTCTCTACCCCAGAGGACTGTGGATGGTGAATCATTGACTATATTCAAGACTGAGATTGATAGATTTTTTTTACTAGGGAATCAAGGGATATGGAGATAGGGTGGAAAAGTGGAGTTGATGTAGAAGTTTAGCCATGATTTTATTGAATGGTGGAGCAGGCTCAAGGGGCATATAGCCTACTCCTGCTCCTATTTCTTATGTTTTTCTTATGTTCTTATGTTTTCAATAATCTCTACTGCCTCCTATTCTTTAAATTTTTAAATAAGAATGCGAAGAATGATTCAATTGATCTGCAATTTAGGCAGACTAAGATGGGAAGAATTCATTTTCCATAGTATTGGTTTACGTAGTCTTATTAAGAACATCTGTTTCATCTTCAATACACATGTATGTGTTAAGCAATATTTCCACTACTTTATCAGCATTGACAAGGTGATACAGATATATGTGGTCTTTAAAAAAACTATCTTCTCCTATGACTTCACAGTAATTTGTTTTTAATTCAAATCGATTAACATAGAATCATTCTATGCAATGAAAAATATAAAACAGTCAATGACACACAGTCCTTCAAGCAACTTCTGATGTACTAAGTGTGAGGCAATGCATTTTGGCAAAAATTATAACAGCAGTAATTGAAGTAGGTTCGGTGCTATGGAAGAGCAGAGGGACTTGGGGTTACAAGTTCACAGAACACTGAAGGCAGCAAAAGCAGTTCAGTAAAAAGGAGTTCTGCTACTTGAAAATTTTCAATCAATTCAATTGTTATTGAAACTGGAATTTTGTTAACATTTTATTGGGTTAAATGTTTTTAAATTTCATTTTTTTAGTCAAACCTCATTTTGGGGTAAAGTAACATTACTGGCAAAATTGAACAGTGGGTGCTCGAAAACATTTACTGTTTAAATTTAAAGGTTATAATTGAGGTTAATGGAAATCAAAATCGGAAGAGATCAATGTCATCCGTTTTACGCTATCGTCCAAAGTCAAACTTACCACCCCCCCCTCCCCCCACCCCCACAATGATATTAGTTTGACATTACTCCTGAATAACTTGAGGGGCATAAAAACTGCAGACCAGCTGCTGCAGTATTGGTTCCTCCTTTTTACTGCCATGCTCCAAATGGAATTCCCGCACTCGGGAGAGAGCTCATTGCATGCATCCTTAGGAAGTACAGAGGACTCCATGTGGTGCCAAACCCAAAAAGTGTGAGCCTGTCTCCTGCCAGGGGTCTCGCCACAGGACCTTACTCTGGAACCTGCTTTGCAATGATACCAAAGTTGCTATATAAATGTGCCATAAGTTATAGTAATTGTGTCTTTAATACAGGATTAACAATGTGAACATTGTAATGTACTTGCCCACACTCTGGGTAATATCTGATGGAAATTATATCCCGATAATGTAGTAGTTGAGGTAGAAGCTGCTATTGCCATCAATGGCTACCAGAGGAAGTCATAATGAGCAGCAATAAAATGAAGAAAACAAAACCTGGAGACATGAGAGGTGTTCAAGGAATACATTTATTGATCCAGTTGGAATGCTATGGGAATCAAAATTAGGAAGGATGTTAAGGCCTTAAAGAGGGTGCAGAAGAGATTTACTAGAATGGTACCAGGGATGCGGGACTTCAATTACATGGAGACTGCAGAAGCTGGGGTCATTCTTAGAGCAGAGAAGGTTGAGGGGAAATTTAATAGAGGTGAATAAAATCATGAACGGTTTTGATAGAGTAAATAAGGAGAAGCTGTTTCAAGTGGCAGAAGGGTCAGCAACCAAAGGACACAGATTGAAGGTGATTGGCAAAAGAACCAGAGGCGAGATGAGAAGAATTTATTTTACACAGCTAGTTGTTATGATCTGGAATGCACTGCCTGAAATGGTGGTAGAAGCAGATTCAATATTAACTTTCAAAACACAATTAAATAAATACCTGAAGAGGAAAATACTTGCAGGACTATGGGGAAATGGCAGGGGAGTGGAACTAATTGGATACTCTTTCAAAGAGCCGGCACAGGCACGATTGGCCGAATGGCCTCCTTCTGTGCTGTATCAACCTATGATTCTATATAACCTTTTTAAAAAACTGCAAATAATAGCACATGAACGCTCAGTGAATTTCCTTTGTCCATTATTTTAATGGAGATATTAAGCCACTTGAAATAGCAGACAAATGAATTCCATCTGAATGTTAGGCACTGATTCCCTAATATTTGTACAACATAATTTCAAGGGCAGAGTTTTTTTTGTCATAAAATTATTCAGTCCTTCAAAAAGTACTTTAGGGTGAAATCCATTAGAACATCTTAAGCATTTTACAGAGTTTTCAGATTGAGAGTAGGAAATTAATATAGCTGTTTTGTCACATTAATCTGTTTAATTATGGGCTATCTTTTATTTTGTCTTGCAGAAGATTGTACTTTGTAACAGTGTCGTTGAAGAATTAAGCATTGGAAATGTACAATAAGCTATAGCTAAAACATAATTATAAACTATGGTTTCTGTGCCTTCTTAGGCCTTCAAGACCTCCTCCTAACATGAATGACACAATGTTCTCCCATTCAGTAATAACCTCAGGAAGCCCCAGCCCTAACAAGAGGTAAGTCGATCTGTTCAATGCATCTTGGAGAGGTAAGAATAAAATAAAAAGTTAGAACTTTGATGTAAGGGACATACTATTCAATTCTCTTTGTAATAAGCACGGCTGACCAATTCTCTTTGTAGTAAGCATACTTCAGTTGAAAGTGTGTTACTTGTACACCTAATTAAAAATGGTGCATTTAATTTATATTTTGCAAATGGTATGTTGTTATCAACGAGTAGCATAAAAGGCTTCTTAGGGTAGAATTGAGGATTTTTGATAAACAGTAGCAGAAATACCAGCAAGAATTGCACCACAAAAATGTTGTCATGAAGTAACTTAATAGCAAAAAAATTTACATTTGCAAGCTCTAAATTCACACAAAAAGTGTGTTTGATCGAATGTATTAATGTGGCCCCCATTTTGAATTTGACGTGATGCTTCAACACTTCAAAGGTGCTGGGACGTGCAGTTTACTGTTACAAATTAATTTAACATTACAAAACAATTTAACATTATTATTAATTTTATAAGTAATTAAACTTCACTGAAGCAAATTCTAAAACTTTTCCATTGAAACTGACCTTACAGTGAACATCTTCAAATTGACATGAGAATTTACAGACTCTCAGAAGACGTTGCAACTTTTCCTTGCTAATTATAGAAGCTGTTAAACTGTCTTAATATTTTTGCAGTAAAATTATAGTTCTCTGTCTTGTCTTTCATGTGCTATACACCATTCCAATACTAAGGAAGTAAACAAGTGACCTACTTCCAGAGTTGCCCTAGTGCTAAAGGTACTCTGTCTGATAGGAGGTGCCTTTATCCTTTTTAAAAATTTCTCTCTCCCTGTCATCCAGTCTGCAAATCATTCTAAAGCATTGATGAGATTAGGAACTCACAGTGGGAAGTCATAAACACAAGTTCATGTACTCTAAGAAAGATAGGGCTAGAAATTCGGTATCGCCCCGGTTGGGGCGCTAAATTTTAAAAAGTTGGAGAATTAGCGCCAGGCACTAATCCTTCTGACCAAATTGATTGTTAGCGCTCCAAGAAAGAACTGGGGCGCTAAATCAAGCGTTAATCACCTAACTTAGGGCACAGAGGTGGAGATGGACAGATTTTTGAACTATAAGGGAGTCAAGGGTTATGGGGAGCAGGCAGGAAAGTGGAGTTGAGGCCAAGATCAGATCAGCCATGATCTTATTGAATGGCGGAGCAGGCTCAAGGGGCCAAATGGCCTACTCCTGCTCCTATTTCTTATGTCCTTATGAGAGCGGGGCGCTACCCACAGAGCGATAACCAATTTCAGGTGCACTCCAATCGGGACTCATCATTCACACTGGCTCCTTCCAGTTCTTAAAGGGAAGGTTCAATCATTCTGCACAACCTCATTCTCAACATTGCTGGCTCTGAAGACGACCTCCAAACAACTCAACAGCTACAGCTCTTATCCTCATGGCTGATCCCAGTCCCAGGGAGAGAGCTCACCATTTCACTGACCAGGCATTGGAGGCATTGGTCGCAGCAGTCAAAAGAAGGAGGGCAGTGCTGTTCCCGGCCACTGGCAGGAGGCCATTGCCCCAGGTCTTCAGGGCAATGTGGAGGGAAGTGGCCCAGGATGTCTTGGCCAGTAGTGTGGTCCTCACTCAGGTGGTCAGGGTGAGTACATGCTTCAACAAGTCCTACATACCAGCATCTGAACCTCAGTCTGTACACACTGCATAAACCCCCACACCCCCAGCACTCACTCACCAAGCATCTCCACCTACTAAAACTCACATCCACATCTCACGCCTTGCCTACAATCACAGCTATTCAACTATGGCAGGCACATCTCCCAAACACACAGCTGCACATTCAGTCACACACTTTCCTTTCTCTTGCAGGCCAAGCTGGGCCACAATAGGAGGGAGCAAGAACGAACAGGCGGAGGTGAAGCGGATATCCAACAGCTTACAGACCTGGAGGAGCGAGTGCTGAGAGTCATTGGGCGCCGTGGTCGTCAGCGACGTCGATCCATTTGGGAGCAACAAAGGTATGTTCATCCCCTCTCCTTCTCTCATCCCACTTCCCCCTCACACCACAAGCCTTTCCCACTTTCCAGCTCATTGTACTGTCTGCATTCCTTGCTCCCTTCCTGCCTCCCCCTGCCCTCACCTTAACACGAGTCTTGTGCCTTTATGCTTTCAGGTAATCAGTAACCAGCTGACCAGCCTGTCCCTGAGCCTCCCAGTGAGAGTGAGGCGGGAGAAGAGGAGGAGGAAGAAAGCACCACGTCACTGCCTGTCTCACCCGCAGGCACCACCTCAGATACTGGGACTACGCGATCTTTAGAGGCACGTTTAGTAGAGGGATCTGCACTGGGTGATGCACTGAGCACGAGCGGGCTGCAGCAAGGCCAGGGGGAAAGGGTAGCTCGGGAGCCAGCTCCCCGGAGGGCGAGGACTCGCGTGCGAGTTCTGCTGCACAGGACTCGGATGTGGACCTTGATGGGGTGACGTTCACAAGAAGGGTGATGTGCATGCACACCGAGATGATAGGCGCAATGGCAAGGGTGCCCGAGAGCCTATCGGCAATGGTAATGGGTCCGCCTCCAACATTGCACAGAGCTCTGTGCGCACCATGGAGCCCATCCTTGGCAGTCTGCAAAGGATGGTGGACTCCCTGAGAGACCGTGGGGACCCAGACCTCATGCTGCGCGTCATGGCTGGCTTTTGTGTGGCGCGAATGTTACTTGCCACTTTTCAGCCTTAGCCTGGATGTTGTGCACGGACAGCTTCATTATCTGAGGATTCATGAATGGAACTGAAAACTGCAATTATCAGCGAACATCCCCACTTCTGAACATATGATGGAGGGAAGGTCATTGATGAAGCAGCTGAAGATGGTTGGGCCTGGGACCCTGCCCTGAGGAAATCTTGCAACTATGTTTTGGGGCTGAGATGATTGGCCTCAACAACCGCAACCATCTTCCTTTGTACAAGGTATAACTCCAGCCAGTGGAGAGTTTTCCCCCTGATCCCCATTGACTTCAATTTTACTAGGGCTCCTTAATGCCACACTCAGTCAAATGCTGCCTTGATATAAAGGGCAGTCACTCTCACCTCACCTCTGGAATTCAGCTCTTTGTGCATGTTTGGACCAAAGCTGTAATGAGGTCTGAAGCTGAGCAGTCCTGGCGGAACCCAAACTGAGCATTGGTGAGCAGGTTACTGGTGAGTAAGTGCCGCTTGATAGCACTGTCGATGACACCTTCCATCACTTTGCTGAAGATTGAAAGTAGGCTGATGGGGCGGTAATTGGCCAGATTAGATTTGTCCTGCCTTTAGTGGACTGGACATACCTGGGCAATTTTCCACTTTGTTGGGTAGATGCCAATGTTATCTCTGCTGGAACAGCTTGGCTAGAGGCGCGACTAGTTCTGGAGCTCAAGTCTTCAGCACTACAGTCGTGATGTTGTTGTGGCCCATAGCCTTTGCCGTATCCATTGCGCTCAGCCATTTTTGATATCAAGTGGAATGAATCGAATGGGCTGAAGACTGGCATTTGTGATTGTGGGGCCTCAAGAGGAGGCCGATATGGATCATCCACTCGGCACTTCTGGCTGAAGATGGTTGCAAATGTTTCAGCCTTTTCTTTTGCACTCACATGCTGGGCTCCGCCATCGTTGAGGATGGGGATGTTCATGGAACCTCCTCTTCCTCCCGTTAGTTGTTTACTTATCCACCACCATTCACGACTGGATGTCACAGGGCTGCAGAGCTTTGATCTGGTCTGTTAGTTGTAGGATTGCTTAGCTCTGTCTAAAGCATGATACTTCTGCTGTTTAGCATAACTGTATTCCTGTGTTGTAGCTTTACCAGATGGGAACCTCATTTTTTGGTGCTGCTCCTGGCGTGCTCTTCTACACACTTAATTAGACCAGGGTTGGTCACCTGGTTTGACGGTAATGGTATGAGCAATATCAGGGCCATGAGGTTACAGATTGTGGTGGAATACAATTCTGCTGCTGCTGATGGCCGACAGCATCTCATGGATGCCCAGTTTTGAGCTGCTAGATCTGTTCTGAATCTATCTCATTTGGCAAGGTGGTCGTGCCACACAACACGATGGAGGGTGTCCTCTGTCCACCCTTCATCTGAACCCATATCTCTGGATCATTAGTCCAGGCTTCTGGATTATTAGTCCAGTAACATAACCACTATACTACCATACCCACAATTACATTTTGCACTTCGTCTCCACAATGACTGTACGGTGGTCACTGCTACCAATGCTGTCATGGACAGATGTGTCTGCGACAGGTAGATTGGTGAGGACGAGGTCAAGTCGGTTTTTCCCTTGTGTTGGTTCTCTCACCACCTGCCGCAGGCCCAGTCTGACAGCTATGCCCTTCAGGACTCGGCCAGAAGTGGTGCTACCAAGTCACTCCGATGGACATTGAAGTCCCATACCCAGAGTATATTCTGTGCCCTTGCTACCCTCAGTGCTTCTTCCAAGTGGTGTTCAACATGGAGCAGTACTGATTCATCAGCTGAGGGAGGACAGTAGGTGGTAATCAGCAGGCGGTTTCCTTGCCTGTGCTTGACCTGATGGGGTCACGAATCAACTTTCAGGACTCCCGGGGCTACTCCTTCCCGACTGTATACCACTGTGCTGCCACCTTTGGTGATGGTAGAGACTGGGATGTTGGCTGAAATCTTTTTGAGTATGACTGTGTCAGGTTTGACGAGTCTCTGGGACAGCTCTCCCAAGTTTGGCACAAGTCCCCAGTGATTAGTGATGAGGATTTTGCAGGGTCGAAAGGAACAACATACAACAATCTGATAGCTTTATTACAGATTATTTTTTATTCCAGATTTATTTAATCAACTGAATTTAAATTTCCAAAATGCTGTGGTGGGATTTAAACTCATATCTCCGAATCATTCGTCCAGGCTTCTGGATTACTAGTCCAGTAACATAACTACTATACTACCATACCCACAATGACATTTTGCACAAAAGAAGTTGAACGTAACTTCTTTATAATCCTAACTTCCTAATGTTCAATGTGTATCTCCTGGTATTTGAACCCTTTACCACAGTGAACAATTTGCACAGATCAATTTTGTGGCTCAGTGCATTGTACTCCAGTGTGCTTTATCTCCTTGCCACCTGATGTGCTACCTTTTATTTAGTTAAATTTTAAGTAAATAAAGTTTCAGATAACTTGGCCTAATTTATCTAATAACATTAGAGATTGAACTCCATAGACTGCTACCCTGTCCATATCTAATCTAGTTTACTTGTCGCTATGCCCCTTCTACAGCAGCACTTCAAATTTAAAATCATTGCCCTCATGTTTAAATTCCTCCATGGCCTCTTCCCTCCCTACCTCTAACCTAATCCAGCACTACAACTCCCCCCACACTCTGTTCCTCTGAATCCAGCCTCTTATGTATCTCCCCGCCCTTCGCCCTACCATTGGCGTTCATTCCTTCCAGCTGCCTAGGCACCATGCTCCGGAATTCCCTCCCTAAACTCCTCCACCTCTTCACCTCCTTCTCCTCCTTTAACACCCTCCTTAAAGCCCACCTTGTTAACCAAGTTTTTGGTCACGTCTCCTAATATTTCCTCCTTTAGCTCAGCATCCATTTTTTTTTCTTATGCTTCTTGTGTTTTTCTATGTTAAAAGCACTTTGGCAATGCAAGTTATTGTTGTTTTTCATCACACATCCTTTATGTAGATATTTATTGATCTATTTATCATGTTACTGAAAATTGTCAATTATGTAACAAGGAACACACTGGAGATTAAATTATCACTTGCTCCATATAATAAACTTAAGTGGTTAATTCCCAATCTTAATTACATCTCACCTATGTACAGTAAAATCTTTCTTATCCGGCATCTATGGGACCAGGATGGTGCCGGTTGATGAAAAATTCTGGATAACAGAGAGGTATACCTACCAAAGCAATTTTTAACACAAACAAAAATAAAAAATCAAGAAATGTACTGTATAATTGGGTACTCACCTACAGAACGTTCCATTAAATGTATGGTAGAATCGGCAAGATTACCGGTTATTGAGGTGTTGTTTTGTATTGAGATATATCTATTTTGCCGGTTATTAAAGTATTCCGGATGATAAAGTGCCGTTTAAACAAGAGTTTACTGTAGTTATGAAACAGATTATGGGACATACATAAAATATGTAAACTAAAGACTAACCAGAGCTATTGGCCCAGAAATTGATCTCGCTCTGTTCCCGCGGGGGTAAGCCTTCCCCGCGATGTCTCACCTCGCTTATGCTTTTTCTGATCCAGCTCGCACGAACTTGATGTTCCAGACAGCTGCTGTGCTGGGCTTGCGTATCCCAGCGGCGTAGTGAATTCGTGCGAGCTGTGGGATCACGTGACTCAGTTAGAGCCAATGGCAGCACACCATCTTCCATTCATAAGTCTCACAGCATGGCTGTGAGACTTATGAATCTTACACCCCCCCAAAATAACAGCTAAACCTCAATTAAATTTTAAAAAAAAACCATCACATTAATAAAATAAGTATAGTTAATTAAATTAACCATTTTAAATAAAAAATTAAATTTTTGAAAAAATTTAAAATCTTTTAAAAAGTTATAAAAATAAACTTACCTGTCTTTAAAGTCTATAAAAAAGATATACCTGTAAAAAAAAATTCAAAAAAATACTTAATTCACTACTTACCTTCTTAAAAGCGGGTCTTACTCCTCCTTTTTACATTTCCAAAATCTTCCCTACTTACCTGCGCATCCAAAGCATGAAGTGCACAGCGTGCGCGCAGCCTGTAGCGCGCACGCGATGCACCCAGGCCCCGCCCCCTTTTCGGAAGAGCAATTGCCGGTTTTCAGCGCATGCGCAGGGCATGCAGAAAACCGGCAATTGGAGTGGGAATACGCGAGAGTATGCAGTGCGTACTCTCGCGTCCCGGGATCAATTTTCGGCCCAATATATGGGTACCTATTTATCCAAATCTGCCCTGTCAGGGATTTTTGCACAGCAGGAACAGAGAGAGAAAAAATACATTTTTAAAATCATAAGAGGATGGAAGCAATGTCATACTGTCCTATTTTGATAGTTCTTGGCGAATACTTCACAATAAGGACATAAAGGAAACATGGTCAATAAGAGAAAAGAATATAAAAGATGTCACAAAAGTACAAAAAAAGCCAATTAATGCATCTGCAATTATTCCAAATTTGCTTACAGTGGTCTTGCTTAGTTTACATTTTTAACTAGTTCAACTGCAGTCACAACACATTCTAATGTTGTGCAGTTTTATAAGTGGAGCATATAGTTGGATAAGCATTACTTAACGTAATGTATTTGCACCGTCACTCAGACTTGCTTATTTGAATGAATGTTTTACATAACACATTTATTTTTACATGTCAACTATATATTGTAAAAAATATTATACTTATGTTGTAAAGTTATGGTACTGCACGTTTAAAAATTGGTGATCAATTATTGGGGGATGTACTATCAGGTTATCGAGGCAAAGAAAATTGCAATGCTCTGCATTCTTAGAAGTAGCAGATATAAATAATTGATCTTTCTACAAGTTTTATTACTGTTGTACATTTTAACCATCCATGCAAACAGTGACTGTTTGCCTAAGTGTCTCCTTTATCATTCTACACATTTCATACACACAGGACATCTGTGGCTATAGAAATTGGTTTCCGTAAGGCTGAACATGGGCATTGTCTTTGACTTGCCAAAATTCATGAATTCCAAATGTATTTAAATTTTCACAGTTATGTGTCGGGGAGTTTCATGACCACAGCATATTTCAAAGCTCTCACAATGGGCACTAAATGTCGCAGTACTACTGTCTGTAAAGAGCCTTACACGTACGATCATGATTTGTATTCTGTCAGAATAGAGAAAGAAATCAAATTGATGATGGTAAAAGTAGGGGAAATCCAAACTGCTCCATGTAAAGGAGCAGATGAGTTAATGGATCATTCTGATGCTTTCTGCCTGTCACAAGCACACTGTGTCCTGCCTCCACACCTTTGTTTGTTGCACAAATTCTGGTAAGCGAAAGTATCATATTGAATGTCTTTCATTAAAATTAAAGTGTAGATATTATTTCTATATAATATATGAATTAATTTATCTGCTTATATGCAAAACATTAGTCTACTGTATTTACTATTGCTAACAATAGTAATTGAGTTGTTGAACTGTGATAACCATTACATGGGCAGATTGATTAGAAAATTTCCATATAAAATATATGATGCCCTGAGGACCTGTTCATGATTTATTTAACTTTATATGTTCAGAATTTTCTGGCTGCTTCCTGCTACCTGCTAAACATTTTCCTCTTAGGCTAATGAATGCTTTGGGAAAGAAAAAATAAAAGTCAAAAGAAAAAAGGTTAAAAATTAATATAACATCTTTTGAGCTGCACGTGCAGTGAAAAGAATCAGCCATGTGTGCTTAAACCAGTCACTCTACCTTGATTTTCTTGATAGCAATATTTAATTCCTTACATAATTGCACTTTTCAAAAACTGCTAATTTTGTGAGAAAGAATCAAGAGCAGCCTCAGTGTAAAGGAATTCCTGATTGCAGGTCCCAATTTCATTTTCTGTTAAATCTCCATTTGTCCAATGGGATCTGTTGTAATGCTGCACTTGATCAAAGGGCACACATGGTGGGGAATTTTAACCTACAAAAATGGGTGGGTTGGGGTTGTGTGGGAAGTTAAAGTGTTAGAAACCTGAATCCCGACCAGAACCCACCTCCAACCCTCCCACTTCTGGTTTTAATGGAGGTGGGACAGGGGCGGGCGGCCAAGCCGCTCGCAGGAGGTGGATCGTCTATTTAAGTATTATAATGAGGCTGGAAGCCTCTGCTTTAACCTTCATTTTGAATTTAATTCTGGCTGGTCGGGTTTTGCAGGCCTCGTGAAACCCGCCAGCTAATATAAGAGCTTAAGAAATAGGAGCTGGAGTAGGCCATTTGTCCCTTCGAGCCTGCTCCGCCATTCAACAAGATCATGGCTGATCTTCTACCTCAACTCCACCTTCCCGCACTATCCCCATATCCCTTAATTCCCTTAGTTCCCAAAAATTTATCGACCTCTGTCTTGAATATATTCAACGACTGAGCATCCACAGCCCTCTGGAGTAGAGTATTCCAAAGATTCACAACCCTTTGAGTGAAGAAATTTCTCCTCATCTCAGTCCTAAATGGCCGACCCCTTATCCTGAGACTGTGACCCCTGGTTCTAGACTCCCCAGCCAGGGGAAACATCCTCCCGGCATCTACCCTGTCAAGCCTCTTAAGAATTTTATATGTTTCAATTAGATCACCTCTCATTCTTCTAGACTCCAGAGAATATAGGCCTAGTCTCCTCAATCTATCCTCACAGTCAGTCCCCTCATCCCAGGAACCAGTCAAGTGAACCTTCATTGCACTCCCTCTAAGACAAGTATGTCTTTCCTTAGGTATGATGTGGAGATGCCGGTGTTGGACTGGGGTGGACAAATGTGAGAAGTCGCACAACACCAGGTTATAGTCCAACAGCTTTATTTGAAATCACAAGCTTTCGGAGCGCTGCTCCTTTGTCAGGTGACGAAGGAGCAGCGCTCCGAAAGCTTGTGATTTCAAATAAAGCTGTTGGACTATAACCTGGTGTTGTGCGACTTCTCACATTTTTCCTTAGGTAACGAGACCAGAACTGTATCTAATGCAAGATGAGGACTGCTGGATCCAGGAGCTAAGTGCCTTTACACTTACCTCCTGGATCCACTGTCCCTGGCTAACCCAGCCCCCATGATCAGAGAACCCTCACCAGGCCTCCGATCCCCCCCTCAAGGCCTTCCCCGCCCCCCCCACCCCCATGCTCCTCCGGCCGCTGATCGTTCCCTATCCGCTGCCCCCCCACTCCTCCGGCCCCCAATCCTCACTGGACCCACCCCCGCTCCTCCAACTTCCCCCCAGCCCCTGTGCTGTTCCCAGCTTGCAATCTTCACCCGAGCCCCTACCATGCTGCTCCTGACCGCTCCCGGCCCCCGATCTTCACCCGACTCCCTCTCCGTGCTGCTCCCAGCCCCTGATCTTCACCCCATTCTCCCGGCTTTCCCAACCACTTCAGAGCCCCCCTGCTCCAAACCCACCTTCCCCGTTATAATTCAGCCTATTATGTCCAACTCATTTGGTCTGGCGGGGAAGGGGGTTACTGCGTGCTTGGATCCAGAAACTGGCCTCCAAGCATCTGTGTTGCCCTTGTTTGTGCTAACTTAATCAACAACAACTACTTGTATTTATATAGCACCTTTAATGTAGTAAAACGTCCCAAGGCGCTTCACAGGAGTATTATAAGACAAAAAATTTTACACTGAGCCACATAAGGAGAAATTAGGGCAGATGACCAAAAGCTGAATCAAAGAGGTATGTTTTAAGGAGCATCTTAAAGGAGAAAAGAGAGGCGGAGAGGTTTAGGGAGGGAATTCCAGAGCTTAGAGCCTAGGCAACAGAAGACACGGCCACCAATGGTTGAGCGATTATAATCAGGGATACTCAAGAGGGCAGAATTAGAAGAGCGCAAATATCTCAGGGTTGTGGGGCTGGAGGAGATTACAGAGATAGGAAGGGGTGAGGCCATGGAGGGATTTGAAAACAAGGATGAGAATTTTGAAATCGAGGCGTTGCTTATCCGGGAGCCAGTGTAGGTCAGCGAGCACAGGGGTGATGGGTGAACGGGACTTGGTGCGAGTTAGGACACGGGCAGCCGAGTTTTGGATGATCTCAAGTTTATGTAGGGTAGAACGTGGGAGGCCAGTCAGGTGTGCGTTGTAATAGTCAAGTCTAGAGGTAACAAAGGCACGGATGAGGGTTTCAACAGCAGATGAGCTGAGGCAAGGGCGGAGATGTTACGGAGGTGGAAGTAGGTGGTCTTAGTTATGCCGCGGATATGTGGTCGGAAGCTCATTTCAGGGTCAAATATGACACCAGGTTGCGAACAGTGTGGTTCAGCCTCAGACAGATGTTAGGGAGAGGGATGTAGTCGGTAGTTAGGGAACGGAGTTTGTGGCGGGGACCGAAAACAATGGCTTCGGTCTTCCAAATATTTAATTGGAGAAAATTTCTGCTCATCCAGTGCAGGATGTCGGACAAGCAGTCTGACAATTTAGAGACCGTGGAGGGGTCGAGAAAAGTGGTGGTGAGGTAGAGCTGGGTGTCATCAGCGTACATGTGAAAACTGACGCAGTGTTTTAGAAATAGGAGGGGGCCAAGGATAGATCCTTGGGGGACACCAGAGATAACGATGCAGGAGCGGGAAGAGAAGCCATTGCAGGTGATTCTCTGGCAACGATTAGATAGATAAGAATGGAACCAGTCGAGTGCAGTCCCACCCAGCTGGACGATGGTGAAGAGGCATTGGAGAAGGATGGAGTGGTCAACCGTTTCAAAGGCTGCAGACAAGTCAAGAAGGATGAGGAGGGATAGTTTACCTTTGTCACAGTCACAAAGGATGTCATTTGTGACTTTGATGAGAACCGTATTGGTACTGTGGTGGGGCGGAAACCTGATTGGAGGGATTCAAACATGGAGTTGCGGGAAAGATGGGCACGGATTTAGGAGGCGACAACACATTCAAGGACTTTGGAGAAGAAAGGGAGGTTGGAGATGGGGCGGTAGTTTGCGAGGACAGAGGGGTCAAGGGTTGGTTTTTTGAGGAGCGGGGTGATGACGGCAGATTTGAGAGAGAGGGGGCAGTACCTGAGGAGAGAGAACTGTTAACAATGTCAGCTAATATGGGATCCAGAAAAGGAAGTTGGGTGGTCAGCAGTTTGGTGGGAATAGGGTCGAGGGAGCAGTAGGTGGGTCTCATGGACAAGATGAGTGTGGAGAGGTCATGAGGGGAGATCGGAGAGAAACTGGAGAAAGATGTGAGTTCAGGGCTAGGGCAGGGGGGAACCTTAGAGGA
Organism: Squalus acanthias; assembly: GCA_030390025.1. Classification (NCBI taxonomy): domain Eukaryota; kingdom Metazoa; phylum Chordata; class Chondrichthyes; order Squaliformes; family Squalidae; genus Squalus; species Squalus acanthias. The sequence continues at coordinate 61,790,176 of CM059432.1, forward strand.
AGTTTGGCCCGGTGGGCTAGGGGAAAGAAGGGAAGTGACAGAGGTAGCTGAACGGATGGTGTCAATCTTAGAGACAAAGAAGTCCATGAGCCCCTCACACTTCTTGTCGGAGATGAGGGTGGAGGAGACAGGGGAGAGGGGTTTAAGAAAATGGTTAGCCGTGGAGAATAGAAGCTGGGGTTTTATCTTTGCATTCCAGAATGAATCTGGAATAGTGAGCAATTTTGGCAGACGAGAGTAGGACCCGCTAATGCTTTATGTGGTCCAGCCAGATCTGGCGGTGAATGGCTAAACCAGTTGTCCGCCATATCCATTCAAGTCTGCGTCCCTGGGACTTAAGGGAGCGAAGATGAGGGCCGTACGAGAGAGAGTAATTGTTTTAATAGGGACTAGGGCATCAAAGGTGGTGGTGAGGGTGTGGTTGAGCAGATCGGTAGCTGCAGAAATGTCGTGGTGAATGGAGGGTCAAAGGCTGGACAGTTGGGATTTCGTAAGTGTAGTTGTAAGAGAGTTGGGAGAGAGCTTTTTCCAGGGGCTGACACAGAAGGAAGTAGGGTTGGGGGGTGGAGAAGGGGGATTTGGGTGGTGAGCGATACAAGGAAGTGGTCAGAGATGGCCTTACCTGCGATTGACACGATGGGAGTAGCGAGGCCATGAGAGATGGCAAGGTCGAGGGGGTGGCCGTGAATATGGGTTGGGGAGTTTACATGGAGGAAACTTCCTCTAAGGTTCCCCCCTGCCCTCGCCCTGAACTCGCATCTTTCTCCAGTTTCTCTCCGATCTCCCCTCATGACCTCTCCGTGCTCATCTTGTCCATGAGACCCACTTCCTGCTCCCTCCACCCTATTCCCACCAAACTGCTGACCACCCAACTTCCCTGCATCCTTGGGTTTTAAAAGAGGTAGCTGCAGAGATATTAACCTTCCAGAATTCCCTAGATTCTAGAACAGTCATCAAGGATTGGAAGGTAGCAAACATAACCCAGCTATTTAAGAAAGGAGGAAGAGAAAAACCGGGGAACTATAGGCCAGTTAGCCTGATGAATTGAGTTGGAGGTTGAAATTACCGAGGATGAGAAGTCGCTCGGTGCTGAGGGAGGAAAGCAGTAAAGATATCTCGGAAATAACATTTTTATGGTACTTAGGTGGGCGGTAGAGAGCGAGAATTTTAAATGAGAGGTGAAAAGGGTGGAATAAGGTGAGATGCTCAAAGAAGGAGAAAGTGCCGGAGGAGTAGGGGGACAGACCAAGGTATGATTTGGTGATGAGAGTCACACCGCCACCACGGCAGTCTGAACAGGGCAAGTGGTGGAAGGTATAGCCAGGCGGAGAGGCTTCATTTAAGGGTAAGGTGTCATCACCCCTCAACCAAGTTTCCGTCAGGGCCATGATGTCGATGCAATCATCCACGATAAGCTCATGGATGACAAGGGCCTTGTTCGTAAGTGAACGGACATTCTGGAGGGAGATGCGGAGAGGGTCGGCGCTGGGAGGGGGGAGTTGGACGGGGAGGAGATTGGCAAGATTTGCCCCCAGTGGGCGCGCTGGGCAGGAAGGTCGGCGAGAGAGTAGGATGGGACAGTTGGGGTTGCTGCTCGTAATGAAGCAGTGACAAGTGTCTCGATGGGCCCTTCGTAGGAAGCCAAGAGAGGCACAGAGGGAAGCTGTAGGCTTATCTAAGAGGGAGTCAAGCCTGGGACGGCGGCAGGAGAGTAGGAAGGTTGAAGAGTAATGCTTGGAGGCATTCTAAATTATCGGTTAAAAGCAAAGTGCCATTTTATGCACACAGTCCAAAATATCTAAAAATAAATACATCTAACCTTGTTTAATATTGTGGAGCTTTAGTTCTTTGTCATGAGAGAATTTTATCTGCATTCTAGAAACTAATCCAATCTTCTCTTTTGAAGCAGACGTATTTCACCAAACCATTTTTTGATGTTAGTTCCTTTATAAAACATTTTTTATGACACACAGACTGGGTTTCTGTGACATGTGTAAAATTCCCATCTTGATGGAATTAATGTTTTGTGCAATTTGTGTTGAATTGGATTGGTTTCACAGTCACGCAGTATGGAACCAGAAGTAGAAAACCATGGCATAAATCTATATATATGCTAGCTAGAAGGCAATTCTTAAATAGATTAATGAAAGGGCTAATTAGGATTATGAAGTACTATATTTATATGACAGCACAGTTTCATGACAGTATTTCCCTAAGTATTTTTGACAAGCACTTGTTCTAAAACAAATTATTTTAATTTGATAAAGATGGCTCATGGGCTGTAAAAAATGTAGATGATACTGAACGGATGGAAGTCAGAAAACCAAACAAGGGGGTCAGAGGACAGATCACCAAGACTGGATTTCTGTTTTGTAATTCACTACCATCCTTTCAATATTTTACTTTAATTTCTTATTATTATTGGCTATGTTTTCCTGCAATTGCTAAAGTTAACAAAAAAAGTAATTGAGTATAAAATAAGGATTTAATACTTGTGCTGACTATTTCTCTTTTTTTTTTCTTTTTCACCAAATCGGGTGATGCAGATCCTTGCAGAATTCTGCAAGAATCAGTATCCCTTTACTCGTGCAAACAAAGGTTTGTGCTAAAAGAAAGAGGATATTTCTTCTATTTAAACTACTTTGGTGATATTTTATATGAACTTTATGATTTTTAAGGTATGCACCCAGTCATAAATTGGCATTTAATAGAATTTAAGATGTGGTTTTTTTACTTTTACACTTATTTTAAGAATGTGAATGGATAATATTAATTTTGGACATTTTTTCAAATTGTATTTACTGTAACAAAGATTTCCAAGTTTTAACCCTAATTAGGCACCATATAGATGTGAATCCAGCGTGTTCACTAGGTTAAGGTGCATTGCTACAGATGTTGGCTTAGGTGCATTTTCCCACATTGGGCAAAGTCTCAGAAGCCTGTACATATATTAGTGTCTGATGCATAACAACAGTATGCTAACTTTAACTTTGTAAATTCAATTGCTAAAATTCTTTGGGTACTTAATTTAAGCCTCATTGCTTAAGTGTTAACAAATGGAGATATCAAGCTGTATGTCTAACCATGTAATTTGTGCAGATGTTTAATCTGTGTTTCATCTTGTGTTTTATTGAGCTTTTCTGATGTCTTAATGTTGCATAAGAAGCAAACAAACCATTTTGCTGTGGGCCCTTGGGATTCACAAAGTTATACAACAATCATGGAAATATTAAGGAATGTTTTAATGGATGTATGTTTCTCAAAAAAAAATCCCACATCCCACATATAATCACAGTCTGCGAAAGAAATTGTTTTCTATTTCCTAAATCAATTACCCTTTATCCCTGGTTTAACTTATTCAGGTTACTAGATGGGATGCATGATGAACATACTGTCATTCAGCTGTATGTAAATGAGCTTGTGAACAACTCCCGGTCAGTAACAGAGACCAAACTTTGATCTTATTGAGTAGACTCTGATACTGAGCCAACTGCTTAATAGGATGTATTTAGTCCATTTAGATTGCATTAGTGCTGGGTCTGTGAGTTTAACAATTAATGCGTGAGTATCCTTTTTGTTGGCTTGAAGTAACATAGCTTTCTAATTACTGTTATATTATCTAATGAATGTGGAAAAGGATCACCTAATCAAAATACCATGTGGTATAGGAAACGATGTTCAAAAATTCTATACAATCCCAAGGGGTCAAGTCATTTTACAGAACAATTTGGAAATCCTATAGTCTTAAAAGTAAATATATTTTATAGATTTAATATTCCAAAATAATATCAAAATATCATTGACTATTCTTAAAAGGAATGAATTAAGGATAATTTGAACCATATCTTTACTTTCATTGGAGCATCCCCATTAAAAGGTAGTATGATAGTGAAGAGCAATTGTATTTCAATACCATGGGATGTGGGTTCCAGATGCTTCCCATAGGGAGCAAACAGATACTTGCAGACTCTGAGCCACTTGTTCAGCTGAATAATGCTGCATGGAATGGGGGGAATAGCATCAAACATTACATAGTTTAACAATGTGCAAGTGTTCATGCAGTGTAGGGACATACCAACTGATAGATTGTTAAAATAAATTTATCCCAAGCTATCACATACTGAAATTATTAATCAAATATTAAGTTGTGTCAAACTATCAGCAAAATGAGGGAATTCAGCGTTTTGCACATGAATATGTTAATTTCACTCTACAAACCACTGCTCATTTGGATGGTGTATTTTAATTTGTACATGGGATAGTAGCATTGTTAATGAACTAAAGTTGCTAAGTCCCTCCAGTACTTGTTTTACTGTCCCAAAGAATATCTACTGTCTCTATCGTGCAGGATGTGAGTAACCAAACCAAATATTCACTTGGCTTTATTGTTCATCTCAGTGACATGTCTGTTAACCGATAGGTTACAATCCTGATGATTAAGAGGTTAAACATCAGTTGACACAGTTCTTGCATTATTTCATTACCTCACAAAGGACACTTTCAGTATTAATTGATAGTAGGTGAATTAATGTTTAAACCCACAGACTCTGCTGCTTGCTCATTAGTTTGGTTAGCATTCTTCCCACATTTATAAATGAATAAGAAGGTGATACTCTCACTGTAGGGACAGTAGAATTGTAGTAAGTAACAAAAGTGTATATGTTGCCAGCTAACGCCAGATACAGCAAGGGAATTGGCAAGAAATTCCAAATATTAATCTGATCTCATGCTTCATGAATTAGTTCCTTAAATGTTTGTATTGCCTAAATAGATTTTAAGGATCATACTTGTGGCTGCAGCAAGATAGAATCCCTGCAAAAGATTATCTTAAATGTCTGAACAAGTGGTGAAGAATGTTTCCTGGGGGCTTGCTAGAGATTTAATCAAAAATGATGGGACCTAGCGCTTACCTTCTTGCCTCGAGCTTTATCTGTAGTTTGTGAATATGCATAAATGGGTAGCTTTGATAAAATATGGCAGTTACTTGCCTGTTATGTAGAAATTAATTGTTGCTTATTTACATTTAATAGCTATGCAGTGGTAATTAATGAAAATTCATACCAGGACAAATAAATAAAATACAAATAACACCTTTAAGAGACTAAGGAACTAAAGTTCCTGAGCGTGGAGGGTGCATCTAGAGTAGATCAGCCACGTGAGGGGAGGCAGGCTTTGGGACAGAATCCGGATAGATCCATCTTCTGCTCCATTTCCACTCCATCCTGAATTCCAATTGGGTGGGTGGTCAAGGGATGGTTCCACCTGCTCCACTTGTATCTGGGCTGAGACTTTGGGGGGGTGTCTAGGCACATTCTCAGACTACTCCAGGAGTTCTGCCCAATATGCCATCCAGTAGGCCCACATGACTTGTTGTTCTTTATACCCCAGAGAGCTGGAGTATGTCCCATACTGGGCCTTGGGAAAGTCCCAAACTGACCAAAACAAAGGTAATTGACCCTAGAGGGGACCAATTACCTTTCAAATGATGGCCTTTTGCTTGCTTAAGAACATTGCAAAACATTATGGCCCCTTTTTTCTTTAGCCTTAGCTGGGCCTCAGTGTCCCTGGTGGGATTGTCAGGTGCCACACCGACTACCGCCTCTCTTCAGGATGGGGCTCTGTTGCACCTCTGATAAAATTTCACTTTGAAAATCTGATTTGTGCTGTGCAGGTAAGAAGTTATATATTGATTCTTGTGCCTCCTTCAAAAGATAATCTGAGGTGTCTCGAGTATTGAGCATTTGCAGATTGCAGTTCTTTGTTCTAATCTCCAGTTTGAATTGTTGTTCTAAAATTTATTTGTTTAATTAAAAAGGAGATAATTATACCAAGCTGGTGTGAACTTGTTAGATGATGCCATTGTAGTTATTTACAAAATGGACAAGAAACCTCCAGGGGTTAAAGTTTTTATATGTGCTATTTTTAGCGCTTCCTCTCTCCGCTATTTTAACATAGCTGCTGACACATATATTGTAAATGGGTTAACAAGTGCATCAAACTAGCACAGGTAGGATCACATTAATCAGTGCACTAAAAACAGTAAAATTAAACAACGTTAAAACCTCCTAGGTATAGTATGGTTTACACTTGTGATGGTCAGTCAGCAAACTCCTCACCTCAGTCACAATGATTGTTTTTTGTTGATGAAGGCAATTTAACAGTAATAGTTAAAGCAAAAAACACATGTGCACACAGCACTGAAAAACTGACAAATGGAGTATTTGTCATGTATTGAAGCAGCTGGATTGCTAGATTTTTTTTTAAATTAGTTTATTACACATTTTTTATTAATTTAATGTCCAAACCTTTTTATGGGATGAGGGTTTTGGTGCCTGTTTTAGGTTTATTTGGTTTTTCTCATTTAGATATTGGCCCGGATTTTGCAGTAGGGATAACAGTGAGGCTATCAGCACTCACCATTATAATGGAGTAAATCGGACAGCACATGGGCAGTTAAATGCGGAAATCAGGAAGTTGCTGTCCGATTTGCCTTGCTCCTCCACAAGCTTCACTACACGCCGGGAGACTCTGCATGAAATACATGTGAGGGCGTGAAGTTACTGTACTTCCCCACTAGATACCCACGAAGCACACCAGAAAAAGTTAGGGCTTGTTCATTCAAGTTTAAGTGAATTTTTAATGGTGTGCTAAGTCTTAATTACTGCCAAACAACCACTCTGGCATTCCTTCCAATTTTAATTAGTGTTTTAAAAAATGTAAAAACTAAAATACTTTTTTTTAACTTTTTTTATTCCTTTCTCTTAATCCCATCTTTCTTTCCCTCCTTTATTTTGCTTTCTGTACATGATTTTACATTGAATTAAACATTCTAACTTACACTTCCTGGTTTAGACTCTGCAGGGGGAGTTTTAACATAGGAGTGGGTGGGTGTGCTTGCGGATGGTGGGTTAAATGGGGCAAAATTGGAAGCGTGTCGCGAAACTGGCACAAACCCGCCGACTTCCAAGTTTTACCTGAGGCGGAACAAGGAGTGGGCAGCCAACCTGCTCCCAGGAGGCGGGTTGGCACTTCAAATATTATAATGAGGTTGGAAGCCTCAGATTTAATATGCTTTGCAGGTTTAACTGTGGCCGGCCAGGGTTCCTGGGCCTCGGGATTCCCAGCTGCTGCAGCGAGGTGAGGACAGCCTTGGGGAGCTCTTCTTATGGACCGGGAGGAGCAGGAGTGCATCTTCCCACCCCCCTAAGCTCCTCCACCATCAGCACCCATACTTAAATCTCCACAGCATGCGGGGAAACCCAGAAGTCTGGGTTTTCCACACGCTACTGGATCTCCCCCCATCCCCTCTCCACCCCCGACCTCCCTGCTCCCAGTGGGTCTGCAGGTAAGATTTTGGCCTGCGTGTCTCAGTAAGGATTCTTCAATCTGATTGGTTAAAGAGACACGCTGTTGCTTGGCCTGCTCACACAGGCCCCAGATCCCCTGTAGAGGGCACCATGCTGAAATGGCTCTCTAATTACCGTAAGTTGTTACGCAAAAGCCCATAAAATGTCTGTGGGCCACTGTAAGCATAATGAATGGCGAGTGCCATTTGTTCCTCTCTGACTGTAAAATCCGGGCCATTGTAAAACGTCATTTAATTTAAAAGTGCAGTGAGGAGCACTGATATTATATTCAGAGCTTTGTAACTGGCAGTAATATAAAGATATTCAACAATGAATGTCTGCCACTCACTCACTGTGGAAACCTAACTGTGAAGAAGAAACTGGAAACTTGGCACCATACAGAGGAAATCGGTATGCGCGACAACGATCATGAGATGTTTTAATTCTTATTTGCCAATCTGAGGTTGGTATCCTTTTTTCAAACCATAAAAACTCAATTTCACTGTTAGCTGAAAATGATACAGAACAAGGCTAGTATTGGTTTGAAACATGAAACTTAGGGCAGGAATTTCCTCCGAGCTGCTCCCGTTCCAACGCTGTTACTTCGCCGGAAGTGCAGCAGAAAAACCATTTGGCACGTGAATGGGGTTTGCAGCGAAGTTACGGCAGCGGGCCGAGAACAGCTCCGAGGACATGCCAGCCGAAGCTACTGCTTCAACAAGAAGTTTACAGACTCTAAGTCCAGGAGACAGAAGAGGGTTTTTCTTTTCATTTCAAGTTCTCTCCCCAGCACGTTAGCCTTTCTTGAATAGTGCACGTGGAATTGCTTGTGAGAAAGTACCACTTGTAACTGGCCCGAACTATTATCACTCATGTCTTTTAAGATCCTATCTAAGCAAAGTTACTATTTTGATCAGTCTTATTTTGAGTTTTCTTACAAACCATATTTTTTTTTTATTTCCGATATATCCATGTCTTTCTCTATAATTTTAATCATATATAAGCTCTTTCAGTTTATTGTTTTTTTGGCATGTGATTACATTATAAATGCTGTTCACAGTATTGCTTTAAACCTGTTTCCCCAGTATTATTGCGTATTCTTTGTTTAGTCTTCTTATCTCATTAAATAGCTTTCCTGATGAGATCAGTGAAGTAGAGCAGAACAAACAACTGGCTAGGGCTGCTCCAGCTTTGCTGAAGGGCAAAGGGTGAGTATTGAGGAGAATGTGCAGTATCTGGCATGCGCTAATAACACTACAAAATGAATAATTTTGTTACATATCATGCTAACAAAAAACATAAATACTTATAGATATCTTAGGTTTCCAAATATCTTAGAACAGAATTTCAAGCAGTAAGGCTTCACATCTGTAGAAACATTTCTGCTCTTACAAATTTAGTATTAGAAGTATTGCATGTATTTTTAGTTTCATAGATTAGACAGTCCTATTCATAAACAGCACATTCAGCTTTTTTAGTCCCATCCCATGCTCCAATCATGAGCTAGCTAACATCCTGGTGGAAAAGTATAGTAAATTATGGATTGAATATCTTGAAGCAGAAGAGACAATGGTGTGTGTGTGTAAAGATATATCATTCCTTTTGCTTCCTTTTTAATTTCTCATTTACCTTTTACAATGTTTTCTTTTTTATTCTTTGTTTTGTTTTGTTTCCTTACATTTCCATTCTTCTAGGTTACAGTACAGCCTTGATATTGCTGATAGACTGGGTGATGAGCATGTTCTGATTGGGCTATATATCAACCTCCTCCTGAACAATTCCTCACGGTTAGTCGAGGTTTCTTTTACCCAATATGGAAATAATTATGTTTGGAGGAACATCTTTTAACAATCTGTCAGTTCCATTGATGTAAAAATAACTAAGACACAGATCACATGAACGTGGTTTATTTATTAAATATCCACGTGGCCTTGTGCCTACACTGCTTTATGGGAAGGCTGATGGACTGCAGATTTAGATGTTTATTGGTAAGATAAAATACAAATTTAAAATATGTGGAGTCTTCTGTGTATGAACTACTACAAGAAAATCTGTTGTGGTCAGACTCAACTTCTCCTGTAAGTTTACCTGGTAAAATATGAGTTTCGATCTATGTTAAATATCATCGTAACCTGCCTGATCTCTGATCATTGGATTTCTCAATTTGTCATTCCATTTCATTCTCTCCCAACTATTGAGGAAGAGATTATAACAACATTTAAAAAGGTAATTGGATGAGTATTTGAAAATGAAGACTATAAATGGATATGTGGAAACAGTGGGAAAATGGAATTAGAATAGGTAGCTCCAGTTGCAGAGATAGCTTCACTAGCAGGCTCGATGCCGGCTCTGCTCAGGTCAGCCCAGTTTGGCAAAGGGGTCCTAAAACAAGCGTTAGGCCCCTCATTTGCATATGCCTGTTTCATGTGGCCGCAAGGAGGTCCGATTTCTACCCAATATAGGCCCAGTGGGATGTAATCTATGGCAGATCAAGGTTTGAGAGCAGAAGGATCCAGCTGGGGCTACAAAAAAGCAGGACATAGAGATGCTTGGTCATCCATGTGGGGGAGAGTTGCAGCCAGAGCCACAGGCTATTATTGCAGAGGTACAGTTAAGTAGGTAGCACTGTGAGGGATTGTGCCACAGCAGCACCTACTGCCAGAAGATGAAAAGGTAAGTAAAATGGTAAGCGTACTGTCACAGCATAAAACTAACACCTGAGTGTAACGGAAATAACACAACAGCCAAGTCATTACACAGAAGTGATGGTGACAGAAGTCGCAAGTCTGAAAACTTTTAATATATAAATTGAGTCCAAAAATGTGCGGGTTAGGTTGATTTGGCTATGATAAATTGACCCTTAGTGTTAGGGGGGATTAAATATGTGGGGTTACGGGGATAGGATGGGATATGTTAGGGGGAATTAAATACGTGGGGTTACGGGGATAGGGTGGGATATGTGTCGGTGCAGGCTCGATGGGGATTCTGTGTGGGAAAGCAGGGACAGGGTACTGGATTTGGATGATCAGCCATGATCGTATTGAATGGTGGAGCAGGCTCGACGGGCCGAATGGCCTACTCCTGCTCCTAGTTTCTATATTTCTATGAGTCCTGTGACACCGCACAAAAACAAAAAAAATGTAGTCTTCAGTCGGAGCGAGGTTAGAGAGTGAGGAAAGTTGGACTAGGGTGCATAGACATAGTTTAGTCACCATTTAAAAAAAGTCAAACATTCTGTCCTTATTTTTATACAATAGTTTGATTTTATATTATTTATAGTTAAATAGCTAAATGTATAGCAATTTGGGAAGCAGAGCAGTAGAGTATAGTTGGATCATAGCAATTTCTCTGCAGTACAAGCTAAGAGGGCGAAACCAAACTGCTGCAGTGCCAACAGTGGCAGGAAGATGTAATTATAGTGTGACAAGATACATGGGCAGTTTCCATTATAATTATGGACATAAGAATTTATAATGGAAAAGGTTGACAGCATGTATACTCAAACGTAAGATTTAAAAAATATAACTAGTTTCTCTCCCGTGGCATTATACACGGGGTCTCGAGATCAAGTGCAGTATGCAGCTTTAGAGGGTGGGAGTATAATTCGACCCATATGGGGGAAAGGGAAGGGGGAGGAGGGCAGGGTGTGGAAGGGATGAGAGAGATTGGGAGGAGGGGGAGAGGCAGAAAGGACAGGAGAAGGTCGAGAGAGAAAAAGATAAGGCAGAAAGTGGGAGAGGAGGATGATGGGATAAGATGAATGGAAGAGGGGAGGGGTAAAGGGGAAGAGACTGGGGAAGGAAGAAGATTGATAGAAGGGGTATGCGTTCAGCGTAGCCTCAGCAGGGAAGAGTGTCCTGCAATTTCATTTCAGCGGTGTTAGGGGGAGAATAGTCCTTTACTCCACACAAGCCCCAAGTATGGGGAGGGTGAAATTTCCCTTCCTACTGGGCCCTGTTTTGGTCACAACGGCATGGGGAGTGCTTCTGTTAGTAAAACGCAGTTTAAAAAATGTGCAGGTGAGGTAAGTTTCTTCTTTTCACCAGTTTCACATGCGCAGTGGCCGAAAAACAACTGGTGATGTCGGTGTTTAAACAGTCGGCAATAACAGCTTCCTAAAGGGAAGGGAAGGGTGCTTAGAATGGTTTTCAGATTTGTCAGGATTTAAAAGGGATGAAGTATGAAGCATTAAACCAGGCATCCACCACTCTTCTTGTGAACTCCAGACAGTCTCTCACCTCCTATGGACGGCGCCATTTGGCTGCCAGAGACCCCATTTTGGACACATGACAGGATTTTATCAAAATTTCATGAAATGGCTTTCCATTCAGATGGATTTGGGCACTGAGTGAATTCTGCTGTCCAAGAGCCAACAGACACTGTGGGCTAAATTGGGCTCTGTAGCGCCCATTTTTTAGGCACTATGAGGCCTCTGAAAGTGCAAAAATGGTGTCCACAATGCGCGTACACACTTCCGACGGGAAATGTGCTGGACGCCATCTTGGTCAAGGGGTTTGCACGTGCGAACCTAATGACCTCTGGCAGCATGCAGAGCAGGCAGATTATGATGTCAAGCAACGCTGATTTGATGCCAGCGCTGCCATTTTCAAACGCCATGCTCCAGCCTACGCTCTTTCTTTAACCTCGCACAGCTGAACATGACGTTAAAATGCATGACGGACCCTCCACCAGCACTACTTAAAGGGATCATGACTACTTACAGGTCACTACGAGCAGTACAAACTGCTAGAAGAAGGAGGAGGGGGAGAAGGTCTCTCAGCAGGAGGCCGTATCCATAGAGGGTCTTTAGGGAGCAATTCTCTTACCTCAACTTCAGCGATGACCAATGCTTGAGATGTCTTCGCTTCACTAAAGAAGTCATGACTGAAATCTGCCAACTGCTGCAGTCACAACTGCAACCTCAAAGCAGGGCAAGGAGTGAATTGCCTGTGGCTGTGAAGGTGACCATGGCTCTTAACCTTTATGCGTCTGGCTCCTTCCAGGCTGCTGCTGGAGATATGCCACTCTCCGCAATCCTGCTGATCTGTTGGAGAACAGATTGGTGGACTGCTGTGATGCCCTGGAAGCCCCTTTGAACAGTGGTATCCAGAGCCATGAGGGCAGCAGTCTGAGCTTGCAACGCACCAGCCTGAGATTGCATGGCAGTAGTCTGAGCTTCCACTGCAGCACTCAGACCTTTGATGGAAGCTGTTTGTGCTGCAATGGAAGCCGTTTGTGCTGCAATGGAAGCCATTTGTGCTGTGATTTCGACCATCAGACGCTGCATCATGGTGGGTTCCACAGATGTGGTGATGGAAGTGATCACCTGTTCCATGTTGGAAAGGATGGGCTCCAAGCACTGCATAAAGCTTGTTCCAATTTGGTGCTGGACTCCTCCATGCTCTTTGACATTGAGCGCATGCTTTCTGGCAGGCTTTCCAGTGCACCAAGCATTTGGTTATGTACACCCATCAGCCTTCTTCTCTAGCCTGGCCCATCAAAGTCCTCATCTGAGCCCTCTGCAACAGAACTAGTGTGTGATCTCGCCCTCCGCTCAGCTGGCACCTGCGCTATCCTTTCCTCCGCCCTGGCTCCTGCGCACTTGTGGCCGGTGTGTTAACCCATGCAGATTCCTCCTCTATCCTAGCCTCTAAAATACATGCAGTTTCAGTCTCTGAGCTGGTGGTTGCAAGTATAAGATCGAGTGATGGTGTCTGCTCATCTTCACTTTCTTCTTCCTCCTCCTCCACTGACTGGGCAGGTTCCAGTTCTTAGGTACCTAAAATTAAAAAGGAACAAGGGTTGGGTTGTGGTGAGGGGAGAGGAGAAGGTAAGTAGTTACACCCTCTACAGCTTCTCAGTTAGAAGCGATTGATGGATGAGGGAGAAGTGGGATGAGAGATGGAGCATTATGTATGCTGACACCCTCATCATCGATCCCTCCAGTGCCAGCAGTGGCCACAGCCTTAGTGATGCCCCTTCCCATGATGGCCAGAACTGTCTCCTCCATGGGGGTTAAAACATGCAGGCACACTTGTCCTCCTCCAGTTCTTTCCTGCTGCCTGTTGTTATGCACCACCTTCCCCTGCATGAAAGAGGGAATGTGTCAGTGAGTGTCCTGCCATATGTTTGGGTGATGTGGCTGTCATAGTTAAATAGCTGCCATTGTGTGTGGGTTATGAGTGTGAGGCTTGCAACAGTGATAAGTATGTGAGGGTGAGGTAAAGCATATGAATGGGAGGGTTGAGTCCTGATTGATAGAGATTGTTGGTAGGTGAGTGATAGGGGTATAATGAATTGAGTAGTGGATGATGCTAGTGGTGCAGTTGGTAGGATATGCCATTTGAGATGACCTTGACAACTCGTGTGAGATCATTGAACGTCTTCCTGCACTGTATCCATGTTTTAGGATCAACACTCCTGGCATTGACCTCCGCCGTTACTTCCTGCCACTGCCTCCTGAGTATGTGGAGGGCCTCCTGCCCCCTTGCGGATACTGGGCATCTGTCCTCTCCAGTGCAGTGTCTGAAAACTTTAGTGCACACTCTCTCACATGGTCAGCCATTCTTCACTCTTTCACAGGACAGATTCACTTCTGAAATGACTCCTCCCACTTCCTGCAGCCACAATGCCCCTCCCATTTAAGAGGTGCAGGCTGCTTTTAAGTAGCGCTAGCCACTCGCTATTTCGGGCCCCCTGCTGAAGCATGTAGCCAATGAACAGTGCGGGAAGCGCTGGCTGCACGCAGCAATCATGTAAAACAGCAGTCAGCACGAATTTACAACACAGGGTCCACTTCAAAAATGCTGATATCACACCCTTCCACAAAAAGCCCACCCTCAGCACCTCTGTCCTTGCACACTATCACCACAGTCCCAAAAACTCTGAATACTATTTAATAAGAACACAATTTGTTTTGCTCACTGCAAATCAGCAGCCCTCGCAATGATACATTGTACATGGTATAACAACTCCTTTGTTATAAAATAGTGCATCCTCCAACTGACAGTGAACAATGGCATGGGAGATCCACTTATATATTATCTAAATACCTGTACCTTATTGAGAAAGAGAGAAAAACAAATATAAGAGAAGTGGGCAGAGAAACTATGAGTGAAATGACAGAAGCAAAGAGAAAAGCAACATAAGTTAATATTTTAAGCACTGACCTAAAATAAATGCACCTTAAGTAAATAATTTACCATTACTGATTTTTATTCATAGCTAACAAAGGCCTTTGTTACTAATACAAAAGCAAAATACTGCGGATGCTGAAACTCTGAAATAAAAACAGAAAATGCTGGAAATACTCAGCAGGTCAGGCAGCATCTGTAGAGCAAGAAACAGAGTTAACATTTCAGGTCGATGAGTTCTGATGAAGGGTCATCGACCTGAAATGAAGGCTGCGATTTTGCCGGAGCTCAGAGAGGCGGGTCAGATGTTAAAGTCCTTTTGATTGACGGCGGGTCCCGAACCCGCCGTCAACCCGCCTCCAAACAACGTTCCCAAGTGTCGGGTCCCCAATTTGCGAATGGACCCGACACGTAGCAGCGGGAAACAGATTAAAGGCAATTACCTGCATATTAACAGGTACTTGTCAGTAGTTTTCAGCCTGTTTTTGGATTTTCCCGCTTCTGGGTCGGGCTTCACGACGTCCAGACAACAAGCCAGGCAAGTGTGGCGTGTTGTGAATCTGGTGTAATGTTTGTGAAAAGATGACAGCTGCAGAAGTGGTGTGAAGGATGCAATGTTGCACATGGTGAGTTTCAGAGCAAAGAAAATGTTGGTTACTGCATTTTTAAACATATACAGATTTCTTTAGCTTACAAGTTTTTAAATCCAGCTATATGTCCAGTGCCACCTCATTGGGAGAACCTCTCTCACCAGTGACAGATTGCTTCTGTCTCTCACCTGCAGCTGCCATCTATTCCAGCAGATGAGGGAGTCATTGGAGAGTCTGGGTGCAAGAGTTCACCTTTGTGCAGTGATTGTCAGTGTTTTCAGCACCTCAATGCTGTCAAACGCACAGAAATCAACTGTCAAAATAAAATTGTGCATGGTCCCTTTAAGGAAACTGGCAGATGACGCGTCATCAAATGACGTCATCAGACCCGCTTCCTGTTAAATGACCGGCAAGCCCGTGGGCGGGCTTAACAAGGCCAATCAAAGGGAAAATCACATCTGTGGAGCTGAGGCAGCTGGGGGTGGGACTGGAACCCGGAAACCAGCTGACCCCCCCACCCCCGCCCATCCCGACACCGAACAGAAAATCGCAGCCATTAACTCTGTTTCTCTCTCTATAGATGCTGCTTGACCCGCTGAGTATTTCCAGCATTTTCTGTTTTTATTTCCTTTGTAACTATGGTTCTTTCACATTTGCACAAGGAAAAGTGATCATATATTCTGACAGCCACAAGTAACATCAGCTTCACATAAGGATATGAGAACTTTGAGTAACAGGAAAAACCTCTGGTTGCCACATCCTACTGACTGATCAGGCAAGATCAGAAGCTCATGTTGATGTACTATCAAACACAAGAGTGAGAACACATCCAAAAGTGCATTTATCCAAGAAATCTCCATTTTCATACGTCAACCACCCCACCGCCCCCTCCCCACCCACCCACCATCACACTTTTCACAATATTCCTCAATCCCATCGCTCTCTTCCCAGATCAGTTTGATGTAAATATCGCAAATTAACTTGGTGGTATACCCATTCTAAAAAATTTTTTTAATCAAACTAATTTAAACGTAATACTGCTGCAATAGTGAAACCTAAGGAAAGAACTATATGGACTTTAGCAAGGCTTTTGATAAGGTTCCACATGGCAGACTGGTCACGAAGTTAAAAGCCCATGGGATCCAGGGCAAAGTGTCAAGTTGGATTCAAAACTTTCTCGGAGGCAGGAAGCAGAGGGTACTGGCTGATGGGTGTTTTTGTGACTGGAAGGCTGTTTCCAGTGGGATTCCGCAGGGCTCAGTACTAGGTCCCTTGCTTTTTGTGGTATATATCAATGATCTAGACTTGAATATAGGGGGTATGATTGAGAAGTTTGCAGATGATACTAAAATCGGCTGTGTGGTTGATACTGAAGAAGGAAGCTGTAGACTGCAGGAAGATATCAATAAATTGGTCAGGTGGGCAGAACAGTGGCAAATGGAATTCAGTCCAGAGAAGTGTGAGGTAATGCATTTGGGGAGGGCTAACAAGGAAAGGGAATACATGTTAAATGGTAGGACACTGAGTAGTGTAGAGGAACAAAGGGACCTTGGAGTGCATGTCCACAGATCCCTGAAGGTAGCAGGCCAGGTAGATAAGGTGGTTAAGAAGGCATACGGAATGCTTGCATTTATTAGCCGTGGCATAGAATACAAGAGCAGGGGGGTTATGCTTCAACTGTATAAAACACTAGTTAGGCCTCAGCTAGAGTACTGCGTGCAGTTCTGGTCACCACATTACAGGAAAGATGTGATTGCACTAGAGAGGGTACAGAGGAGATTTACAAGGATGTTGCCGGGAGTAGAGAATCTTAGCTATGAGGAAAGACTGGATAAGCTGGGTCTGTTTTCCTTGGAACAGAGGAGGCTGAGGGGAGACCTTATTGAGGTGCATAAAATTATGAGGGGCCTAGATAAAGTGGATAGAAAGGACCTATTTCCCTTGGCAGAGGGGTCAAAAACCAGGGGGCACAGATTTAAAGTAACTGGTGGAAGGTTTAGAGGGGATTTGAGGGGAAATTTCTTCACCCAGAGGGTTGTGAGGGTCTGGAACTCACTGCCTGAAAGGGTGGTAGAGGCAGAAACCCTAACCACATTTAAAAAGTACTTGGATGTGCACTTGGGATGCTGTAACCTGCAGGGCTACGGACCAAGAGCTGGGAAGTGGGATTAGGCTGGATAGCTCTTTGTTGGCTAGCGCGGACACGATGGGCCGAAATGGCCTCCTTCCGTGCTGTAACTTTCTATGATTCTATAAAAAGATAAATGCATCTTTCAGGCACTAATGAAAATCTTATTACTTAAATTATTCTCTAAAACATACGCCATGTTCATAGTTTGCATTACTTAGTTATTGTCTGTGAATTGTGTAACCTTGCAATGTAATAAAATATAACAAATCAAGGCCCATCATGTTACTAAATTTACAAATTTATTCCAGTAACCAGTAGTGCCATGTCATAAAAGTAGCATACTGAAACTTTGTTGCCATAAACATTCTAGCCAACTATATTAGATAGTACATTTAAAATTTGTGACCATAAACATTTCATTGTAGACTAGCTAGCTGTGATGGGTATGTAGATTGTGTGTCTGTACAAAAGCTCTTTCTTTGCCGATTAGTAAATTGCATTCTCAGGTTGATCTTGATCACAGTGATATTTCAGCTATATTGCAGTAATAGTTTAAGGTGACATTGAAAACCCCCAGCATAAAGGACAATGTTGGTAATTAGAGTTACTATAAGAAAACTCTTGACATATTCTTACTGTAAAGCATCAGCGCTCTGCTGAATTCAGCAGTTTCATTTTGGAAGTATATTATTTATACAAAATTAAATGAACAGCCAAGACAATCCATTAAAAAAAATCATTAGTCCATCTAGCCGTGAAATCATAATAAAAAGACATTCTGACTACAGAAATGAACTGACAATTTTCTTGATGGCTATCCTCTTTGGTGTAAGAGCGATGGAATAGTGGATATAAAGCATTGGTATATTTTTACTCAACATATTTTGTTACTACGAGTTCATGCAGCAAAATGAGCCACTTTTATATTTTTAAGTTTATGGTTTGTAAGTACATATTTAAACCATACAGCCATGGATGCTATTGTTCAAAAAGATGACGCCAATGAAAATGTGGATTAATGACAGATTTACAGAAAGGGGTGATTTTGCCAATGGGGGCGCGTTGGAGGCGGGACTGCTGCTTGTCGGTCGTTGTCCCGCCTCCAACGACTTGTGGCCAACCCACGCTATTTTCCCGTGATTGACATTGTTAAGCCCGCCCAGCGGCCTTAGCAGGTCAATTAAGGGAAAGCCGGTGAGAAGCTGTCAAACACTGGCATCCTCTGTTGTTTGGTGAGTTCTTGTACTCGAGCCTCACCAAACCTATTTCCTGAGCAGAAATCAGATGGCTGTTGCATCGGAGAATGCAGCAGCCATTCTGCCATCTCTGCCGTGGAGATGCCGGAGCCTCCGGATCCCCAACGATTGAAGCCTGCAGGAAGAAACAAAGGTAAGGAAACTTTTTCTAACACTTTTCACTCACCTCACATACTTATCTCTCCATACTTGCACCCATCACTCACCTCCACAGCGCACTTTTGGACCCCTCTCACCCTTGCAGACCCACTGCTCGCCTCGCTGACCCTGGCGGGGTTTCCCGACGTCGAGAAGCCCGCACCTCTGCTGGAAAAATGGGGATAATCTTCTTAACTGCCTGTTAACTACCTGTTAACAGGCAGTTAAGTGGCTGTAATCCCCTTCCCGCCTCCAGGAGATGGGACCCGGCGCAGGTTGGGTACCCGCCTCCTGGGAAGATGGCACGGAGGCGGGTTGGGGGCGGGATGAGTACCCACCCCCAGATTCTGCCATTTTCCCGGCAGTCCCGCCTCCCCAGGGCTGGCAAAATCGCCCCCAAAGTCTCACATCTCTGGATGATGACAGTTCTACTACAAGTATAAAAGAGCTATATTTAGAGTATGTGAAAATCTGCTGAGTTCCATTCGTATCCATGAAGCCCTTGCATTGAGTTCAAAAAGTTTGGTTTCATTACTGCATA
This sequence comes from Squalus acanthias, assembly GCA_030390025.1. NCBI lineage: Eukaryota > Metazoa > Chordata > Chondrichthyes > Squaliformes > Squalidae > Squalus > Squalus acanthias. The sequence goes on from CM059432.1 coordinate 61,809,311, forward strand.
CAGAATAGAGCAGTTTGAAGTACATGCAGAGGAATTGATTGTAGCTTAAATCTCAGTCTATTTGCAGCAGGCAGCTTTGGTCACCGTTTTGAGTATGGTAGCAGCTATTTTGGGGACGTGGAATATTCATGGTCGAAGCTTAACACCCCAACAAAGGAACAAATGAAGACTAGTAGACTTTTAAAATGCAATTGTTTTAAGTTTTAGTTAGACACTGACTGGTGTTCTTTTGACTTCCTTGATTGAGGAAGAAAAAAAAAGTTTGCATTTATATAGTGCTTTTTTCACATTCTCATGACCTCCCAAAGTGCTTCACAACCAATGAGTTACTTTTGAAGTGTTGTCACTGTTGTTATGTAGGCTAACATCGTAGCCAATTTGCACATATCAAACAAGCAATGAGACAATGGGGTATAAATTAGTTGGCGCCCAGTTTCGGTGCGAAGGTGACGATGGGGCTAAAATGCACTCCTGAAATGGGAGGCCCGAGGCCGACCCAAAATTGGGCCTCGGGCCTCATTAAAGCCTTCACGCTTCCAGGCAGCTCACCCATTTGAAGAAATGAGTATCAGGCCACTTGCTGGGCCAGCAGCGACCCAACGCTAAATCCTGGGAGGAGGGGTTTATGCGGCAACGGGTGGGATCGGGATACTGTGGAGTTAAGGAAGTACTCCTGCTCCGCCTGGCTTCACTGAAATCATTTATTTATTTATTTTTAATATTTACCTTTTGGTCGAGGTCACCTAGTGACCACTTAAGAATCCTGAGCAGAGCTGGCCCAGCAATATCGAATGTGGTAGAGGGTGCATAAAGCAAGTGTTAGGGCCCTCATTTTTTCTTGTAAGGGGCACAATGTCTTTTTTAGTCGGTCACCAGGGACGCCTGAAAAGTCACCCTACCCAATATCAAGTCAGATGTCTTTCAGTCATCCCTTGGTGTGGCATGTTGTTTTCCGAAATTGACCTCCTTGTTCCCGTTTTACACCTGTAATACAAGGTCCAATTTCTACCCCATGACTAGTTCAGTGTTATCCAGTACATTAGCCACTAGCCACATGAGGCTAATTTCATTTCTGATTAGTAAATACAAGATGAGTAATAAACACAGTCGTTGAGCGTGTGATCTCAGTACTCATATTCGCAAGGCAGATGCACGTGTACTTTAACCTTTAGTGCATTTGTTTGTAAAAGGGTAAGACAATAAGTAGAGTGCAAGTGCTTTTAGATCATTGTGAGTGCTTTACTTCCTTGGTTACTGAATGGTAAGTAAATATACACGTGAACTACATTTGTCTGTATTGTGTGAATGTATGTAAAGCACGTTTTACTAAAATTAATGCATGTGGCTAAAACAGTGTTGCCATAGTCACACATGTGGCTAGTTGGCAATTTCTATGGGACAACACTGCACTAGTTAATCTGTTTTGGTTGTGTTGGTTGAGGGAGGAATGTTGGCCAGTACACTTTCCCTGATCTTTTTTGAATAGTGCCATAGGATTTTTTATGTTCAAATGAACAGCTGAGCCTCAGTTTAATAACTCATCCAAAAGTTGGCTCCTTTTGCATTTGACAATGTAACACTCCCTTAGTCGGAAGTGTGAGCCTAGAAGCAACTACCTGTAATATTTGCAGTAGGTCTGGCAGACATTTTGACCCTGACATTTACTCGGCCATAGCGAGGGTGGGAGAAGTCGGAGATCACGGGTGAGGGTGAAGGGAGCCGGAGATCGTGAGTTCCGATCAAGGGTCTGTAAAGAAGTAAGCTTGGTAAGCACTCCTGCTCCTCCTGATCCACAAGCAGTGAATCACCAGGAACTAGTGTGCAGGAGCTAGGGTGGAAGGTAGGACGGCATAGTAGCCAGCTCGTCGGCGGGCGAGATCGCATCCTAGCCCTGCTGCAGAGGACTCAGATGTTGACCTCAAGGACCCAGACGATCGACGAAATCTGATAGTCATTCACCAGGAAATGCTAAGTACCCTGGCCTGCCTGCCAGTGAACTTGCACACAATGGCTGGGAGAATGGAAGAGTCCAGTTCCAACTTTTGTTGGTGCTTCGCGCAGAGCATAGAGACCATGCTGTGAACCATGGAGCAAGTGGTCAGTTCCACGAACACGGTAGTGGGGCCTACCATGACAGATCTTCGGGTGACAGTTCTGACAGCTTCCATGGAAACTCAGACTGCTACTATTTTAGCTCTGGGGTCCAGGATTGACCGGGGCTACCATAGCGTCATATCACTCCTGCACTCTCTTCTCCGGCAGAGCCGTAGGAGTTCTGAGACACAGCTCCAGGAGAGTTGCATTGACTCCATGGGAGAGGCCCCTGCTGTCCTCTCTCAGGATGACAGTATGCCTACTTCCCCCGCCATTCACTTCACCAGTGCCCTTGTCAGTGCCACACAGCCAGCTGGGCCAGACTGCCTTGGCCCACGCAATATGCCACAGACTGCAGATGAGCCCTAAGGCCCAGAGCAGCTAGAGGTTGTCCCCCATAGCCATCTGAAGTGCCCTTAATGGAAGCTCAGCAGCCTTTCACCTTCCAAGCTGTAGCCACTGGGGGTAGACTTCATAGGTACACTAGGATATGTAAACGAGCACAGATGAGAGGTACTAATGGTTTGCAGAAGGGTGATTCTTAATTCTGCAAGTTGATCTGTAATCCAACTATGAAGTGAGTTTTTGCAGTAAATTTTTTTCCTGGATTCGGAGTTGGTGTTAATATTTGTACTCAAGCGAGGCCTGAGGCCTCCCTGCCCAGCCCTGATTCCGGACCCAAAAACGAGCCTTGACGAATTTCCACCCTTGTGAGTCAGGCGAGGATAGTTCTTGCATTGTTTTGCTTCTGAGTGGCTGCAACATTTCAATGTCATACAGGTCACATGCAGAAGCCAGCACTTCATAGAATCACAGGATCTAACAGCACAGAAGGAGGCCAATCGCCCAGTCGTGCCTGTGCTGGCTCTTTGAAAGAGCTATTCAATTAGTCCCACTTACCTGCTCTTTCCCCATAGCCCTACAAATTGCTCCAATTCAAGTATTTTTCTAATTCCGTTTTGAAAGTTACTATTGAATCTGCTTCCACCACAACTTGCTGTGTAAAAGAAAAAATCTCTTCATCTCCCCTTTGGCTCTTTTGCGAATTATCTTAAATCTGTGTCCTCTGATTACTGACCCTCCCACCAGTGGAAACAGTTTCTCCTTATTTACTCTATCAAAACCCCTCATCATTTTAAATATGTGTATTAAATCTCTCCTTTACCTTCTCTGCTCTAAAAGAAGAACAATCCCAGCTTCTCTAGTCTTTCAGATCAAAATTTTCAGCCCTATTAATATAAACTAGTATAAGATTTCACAAAAGGCCAGATAACATGGCCATTCTTATTTAACTCCTAAGGTCTTATTACAGAATTATTATTGGAAAAGAGTTACAAATGGAATTTTAAGAGATAAGATAAACGTAATCATGCTCCGAAATGTACTGCAGTCTCGAGGAAATTTATCAGCAGATCAAACATGTTTTAGAACATAAGAAATAAGAGCAGGAGTAGGCCATACGCCCCCTTGAGCCTGTTTTGTGTGTTGAGCTATAAAATCAACCAAATGGTGAACAATGTGTAGCAAATCTTGATTTTGCTGTAAGTGTTCTGCTTGAAGTGTACAATGGGAGCAAATAGTAAGTGGTTTGGTACAGTGTCATTCTGTTATGGATCTTGCCACCTACTTTATACAGAGTGGTTATATAAATGTAAAGAAACAATAATTAACTTTCACACTGTAAGTGGGAATTGCCAGTATTGAGTTTGAAATAAATGTTGCTATAGCAACAATATCCAGGAAAAAGCATAAAAACAAATTTGAACTTCAGTGAGATTGAGAACTATAAAATGAATGGACCCAGTTTGTTGAGGTTTTATCCTTTCTTAATAGTGTCCTTGACAGTCCAAGCCGACTAGATGAAGAACATCGTTTGATAGCACGATATGCAGCACGACTCGCTGCTGAGGCAGCGTCTTCAGTAAGTAGCGAACCAAATAGTCTGGTTTCTTTCAGTTTCTTTTTTTAATATGTTGAGCTGATAACCAAATTTAGTTGCTGTGGAACAGCTCAGTATTACCTGCAGCATCACAAGTATATACATTTTTAAAAGTTTCTTCAAAGCATGCAGTACAATGCTGGAGTCCACTCTTCAGTGTATCCTGCTTCTGCAACTTGATTTCATGGTATAATCAGCAGTTTAAAAAATGAAAACATTTTATGAATTGAATATTTTAGAAGGTTAAGATATATTTTTGCATGGATTTGTTATAGGATGAAGAAGTACATTCGCAGATGATTGTTACTGTTTTGGGGTCATAAAACTGCTGTGTCCCATAAACTGAATTTTTTTTTAATTTTAAATAATCCACTGGAGTCTGATTTACCCTATTCAAGCCTACCCACCCCCTCCCAGGCCACTGTCTCAGGTTAAACCAGACTGTTTGCAATCTTGGCATCCTATTTGATTGATCTGAACTTCAAATCCCGTATAGCTCCATCAAAATTACCACCTACTCCAATGTCCTAACATCGCCCATCTGCTGCTGAAACCCTAATCCTTGCCGTTGTCACCTCCTGACTCAAGTATTCCAATGCTCTCTTGGCCAGCCTCCCATCTTCCACTCTCCGTAATATTTAGTTCATTGAAAACTCTTCACCAAGCCCCATTCAGCCATCACCCCTATCCTCATGGATCCTGTTCCCCAATACATCTAATTTAACATTTTCATCTTCATGGCCTCACCATTTCCCTATCTCTGTGACCTCCTCCAACCCTACCATCCCCCAATCTGCATTCCTCCAGCTCTGGGCTCTTGCGGATTCCCCATTCCCTTCGCCCCACCATTGGCGGCCGTGTCTCCAGCCATCTAGGCACTATTTCTGGAATTCCCTCCCTAAATCTCTCCGTCTCTCCACTACCCTCTTCTCCTTCAAGACCTTCCTTAAAACTCACCTCATTGACCAACTTTTTAGTCACTCTTCCTAATATCTTCTTTGGCTCGGCATCCACTTTGGTCAGATTACGCCTCTGTGAAACACCTTGGGACGTTTGCCTATGTTAAAGGCACTATATAAATGCAAGTTGTTGTTTGATATCTGGCCTATTCTGGTGCATTCATTTTAAATTCAGCTTTCTACAGATATTTTGTGGTACACCATTAACAAAATATACTTCTTTCTGTATTTTGAATTGCTAAAAATAAATGGTTCCTTTTTAAGATGTTAAGTGTTTTTATACTTAATCCCAATTTCCTTTGCATGACCAGATTCATTTAATTACCTTCTGGAACATTTTTTGTAAATTATAACTGCCCGTCTCAGAGTGAAGACTAATTATGGCAAGAAGGCTTTCCCAGTGTGCTCAGCCTTTAAATTAGAACTTCTATTTAAATCAAACAAGTAAACAAAAACTAAAGCCTCGATTTTAAACCTGCCTGCCTGGCAAGAGCAGCACATGTGTGGGCATTAAAATCGGGTTTTGGAACATACCGCACCGTTCCCGAACTGTTTATGCTGTCTGCCATTTTGAATGGTAATCATTCTCGCTTTGGGCAGGCGTCTGCCCAAGGCAAGCTTGGCCTAATTACATACTCGATGACGTCATCCAGACACACTCGCCATTTTAACTGCAAAGTCCCTGCAAAGTCCCGCGCAGTCCCAGACCTGCCAGTAAAACCTGCCAACAGATTTTTTAAAGGTTTCCTTGTGGACGTGGAGCTCAAGGAAACCTTGGCCCTCATCTACCTTAGGCTGCCCTCTCTCTCCCCTGACTGTGATCGCCTCAGGACACCCACCTCCCAGACCAACTTACCTGGCTGCTGGGAACTGTCCCCGGTGGCTGCATCCTATCACTCAAACTCCGGCTCCCGTCGACTGGCCTACACATTATTCCCACCTGGTTTGGGCGGGAGATCCATTTAAATCATTTCAGTAAGGTAAGGCAGTTAAAATCTCCCAGGCCTCACGCTGCGGGGAGCCAGATGGATTGCCGGCCGCATCGGCTTCCGTCCCAGGTTAGAATCGGGGTTCAAGTCTTACTCACTTCAAAAACTGCTCTGTCGGCAGGTAGCAAATTTAAATAAAATTGTTAATGGTCTCTAATGCCGTTCTCACTGCAATATCCTTGGCACCTTGTTTGTCTTCGTAAAGTGAAAATTAAATCAAATCGCTCTAAGCCTACTGCTGCAAACAGAATATTTTGAAGCTTCATAGTTTTTCCTTCAAAGTAACTTGTATTGCAATGAAAATGTTAAAGAGTGTGCTGATATCACTGCTGAGTAGTCTGACAAATCCATAGCCACTTCCATAGTTGACTCCAATCTCCAATGCTTTCTACTGATCTGCAGTTAGAGTTCATAATTTGTTCTGTTACCACACTCTCAAGGTGCTCGAGCAAAGAAAGCAGCTTCTCGGCGATAGATCTGTGAAGGAATACCAATTTTTTACTGAGCGTGAAAGAAAAAAAAGTTTGTGCATTGGTCCACTTGAAAAACAAATGTTTGATGCAGCCTAAAAAAAAAATGTTTCTAAACCTTTCTAGCAACAGCGTGCTCCCTCTGATATCTCCTCTACCATAGATGCAAATAAACAGCAGCGGCAGTTGATTGCTGAACTTGAAAACAAGAACAGGTAAGTAATGCAATCTTAATTTCATCTTTATGTTCCTTTCATTCGTTAACCAGTATGTTCAGGTTCAACAAGAAAGGACGCAGTGCTAGGTCTGATTCTGGGTAATTAGGAAGGATAGTAAGCAATCTCAAGGTAAGAGAACATGTGAGAAATAATGACCATAACTTAATCAGCTAATTTCAGTGGGATGAAAGTAGGATTTTCAACCTTCCAGGACTACCCTGGAGTCTCCAGAAATTAAAAACTAATCTCCAGGACACTGCTGCGAGCAACCCAGGAGAAAAATCATAGCGGCAAAAAAATATATATTTTTTTTGAACATTTTTGTTAATTAGTTATAAAATATTGGATATGGGGAAAAAAGGCTGTTGACTGACAGTTAAGAATCATCATCAGGAAATGAAGAGTCTATTCACTTTCCGATTGGCATGAGTATGGGAGCTCCATGAGGATGGACATGTCGGGTGACCAATGGTGTGAGTATAGGAGCAGGGCAGTTGGAGGCAGGAGGTCATGTGATGAAACCTCCAGGAATATGTCCAACCAGAGTTGGCAACCCTAGATGAAAGGCAGCCTAGCTCAGACTCATTGGATAGAAAAAATGACAGATCAAAATGGAAACGTAGTGGGAGATATTATTTAAATATGAGATACATAAGATACAGGTTAAATGCATACCAGGAATAAATTGGTGTGTCAAAGACTGGGGCTCAGTTGATAAATAGAGAGATATGAGCAAAAGTGAGGTTTAATAGAGGCATATGTTAAATATAAGGAGAAAAATATTGAATAAACACTGACAAAGACACAAGTATAGAAGTGAAACAAAGGGGAGATTGGAAGGCTAACAAAGTATGAAAGAAGATTGGTAGTTAGTATAAAGGGAAATAGCAAGGGCCTTTGTAAGCACATAAGAAGTAAAAAGGAAAGATGAAGGGTGGGTTGGACCACTTAGAGACATGGGGGGAAAAATTCAGTTGGTTGCGCCTCCCGTTAACGCCTTAAGAGGGCGCTAATGGGGCGCAAAGCATCTAGCGCCCAGGCGCGGCGAAGTTTGCGCCGCTCGCGAAATTAACTAGACATTTTGTGGCGGCGCTAAACACTACCGCCACGATCTCCTGCGCCGGCAGATCGTGACGTCAGTCGAGTGCGCAACGCCCCGGTATCGCCCCGTAGCGGATATTGAGTGGCGCCCCCTGCCTTACCGCCTGACGCTAGCAACGACAGTTTGAGTGGAGCGTTCTGCAGTCATGAAGGGAAAGGGGGAGCGCTATTTAAAGGTGACCGCTTCCTGCCTTTTATTGTTGGTGCAATTTTTGAACTACGCATTCTGAGAGAGAGAGAGAGACTTCTGGAGAGTTTCAACGTTGTGTGAAGGAGTTTTGGGTACTGAGCAGCACTTTGCAGGTTCAATTTGATTTGCCATTCCTTGTATCGATTTAGAAGAGACTGTGGGGGCTGCACTCTCAGCTCTTTGCCTGGTACTCTCCATTGTTCTTTCCAGCAGATTTGATGTGCAGGTCTCTCCAGGCCGAGATTCAAGGCTGCAATTAGCAGGATGTGGATGGAAAGTGAGATTAATCATCCCCCTTAAGAACTGGCCCATGCCATTGTGTGTGTGTTCCATTGCTGACTGACATTACATGAGCTTCGCCAGCGCTCTGAGGTAGCGCCTCGCTCCTCGGCCTTTGCGCCTTAAGACAGGTGTGAAGCGCCTGATTTAGCGCTCCAATCACCTCCGGGGCGATAAAAGTCAAGTTTGCAGTCGGTGGCGATAATTAGTGCCAGGCGCTAATCTTTGCGCCCGGCCGATAATTGCGCCCCAAATGGGGCGATACTGAATTTCTCCCCCAAAGAGCTTTCTTGTATTTGAGGGAATGGCAGAGATACCTAATAAGTATTTTGCTTCAGTTTTCACAGAGGAAGGTGAAGTATATCTGAGGAAATGTGGTAGTTCCATTACTAGTGATACATATTCAGAACACTGAAGAGGCCTGGGGAGAAGCTGGGAATAAATAAAGCAGAATTTAAAAATATCTTGCTGCCGGAGACTAGGGGGGTAATTTTAACCTAACCCACCCGGCAGGAAACTGACGGGATCAGATTGGCCGATTACAAAGGCCCTTGCTATTTCCCTTTTTGCACCCCACCGAATTTACCTCCATTGTGTCTCCATTCCTCTTCGTCATCATCATTTTCTTTCTCCTCCTATGCCTCCCGTTGCTGTGGGAGTCTGTAGGAAAGGAGGGTCCAAACCAAGAATGGATGAGCATCACCCCTTTGGGATGAAGGAAACAGAGAAGGGGGTGGAAATTTGTGGTAGTGTGGTACTTCAAGGGGTGTCACGGCAAAGTTGTAGGTCTTCAGTCATTAACCTGGTGCTGTCCCTACAGCATGTTTTCTCTTCTCAAAGGGCGTGAGGTGCTTCGGGTTGGGGATGCCCTCTTCAATGGCAAGCCTCTCATAGGCATTGTGCACCATTTTTTCCTAGTTAGGTGAAGGCTAACTGTGTGCCAAGTCTCATGGAAAGCTGAAGTAAGAAATGCGCTGGTATCACCCTGTTAAACTGGAGGAAGTGGTTGCTGTTAGGGGACATGGGTAGTCACACTGTTAGATCCGAAGTTAGTGTTCTCCTTAACCAGAGTGCACCATGAAAAGTAAGTTTTATAGATGTTACTTTTAGAGAGTGAAGAATCTGCTGGTGTCCAGGGTGCCCAAGGAAGAAAAGGGAGAGCGGCCACCTTGCCTGCCCTGGACAGGTCATTAAACGTTTGGTCATTAAACCTAACGCATTACTACTGTTTTGCATGGGTTTTGCACCAATCACTATTCCAATGGATATGGAAATGTTGACCCATGAAATTCTAGTCTAAACATCTCTCCAGGTCTTCGGTGGGCGCAACTCATTACCCATTGGCGTAAAAGTGATGCAATTCACTACAAGGAATTCCTTGGCCACTGTGTGTATGTGTGTATATATTGATTTTAATCCAAATAGAACAAAGAGCTTTACTGTGTTTGGCTTCTTCTACAGCTGACCTGGCAGGATGTAATGCTAACAGTGTTTGGCAACAGGGAAAATAAGTATAAACCGTTTATTTTAAATGCAGGAATTCCAGACTCTTTGTTCAATAACAATAAGTAGGTTTTTGGGTTTACACCACATTCACATAGGTTTGCTAAGGTTTTCCTTAATTCAACTGTATTACAATCCTTTTTGTTGTTTCACATGTAATACCTTTCAAAATGGAGTCCCAGGTTCCTAGTCCGGGCTAACGAACAAGGCAAGATATATTCCTAAATCAGGCATGTTTGTGTTCACCATGAGCAGGGAATTGATGGAAAGAGAAAAACAAGACCTCAGTTTATCATCTCATCTGAAGGATTGTTCTTCTGACAGTGCAACAGTCCTTCTCTGCTACATGGCAGTGTCAGCTTAGATTATATACTCTAACCTAGAATGTGAACTCACAACCTTGTGTCCCTGAGGCAAGAGTGCTACCAGCTGAGACAAGCTGATTCTTTAATTACATACATTTATATACCATGCGGTATAAGTTCAAAGTTAGGCATTCTTAGTTATCAAATACCTTTGTAGTTTAATCTTAACGTCAACCAAAGAAGAGCACTGTCTACTACACCAATGAGAATATTTTCCATTTCCTACACCAGCTATCGTGTGTCCTACCGACTGAGATTACCAATTTACGAACATACGAACAATGATGAACAGGTAAAGACCCTCTGGTCCATCGAGCCTGTCCCACAAAATTGCGATACCTTGTGTATCATAATATATACATTCCACCCCACCCGAAACCATGTGATCTCCTGGGAGAGGCAAAAAAACAGGTAAAAACCCAGGCCAATTTGAGGGGGGGAAATTCTGGGAAATTCCTCTCTGACCCATCTAAGCGATCGAAACTAGTCCAGGAGAGCACTCTGGACCTGAATTCCCTGCAGTGCCTACCTTCTGTAAGAGGTGATCTCCGCCCCAGCCAGAAACAGGTCCAACTTTCGCTTGAAGGAATTCAGCGAATCAGCATCCACCGCATGAGATGGCAGCCTGTTCCAGAGGCCCACTATTCTCTTGGAAAAGAACCATCTCCTGACATCTAACCTAGATCTAGCCTTATACAACTTAAATTTGTGACTCCTGGTCCTCCCTAACCTATTTAATTGAAACAAACTGTCAACTGGAATACAATCTATTCCCTTCATTATCTTATAAACCTCAATCAGGTCCCCCCTAAGTCTACACTTCTCTAAAGTGTAGAGTCCCAAATCTTTTAGCCTATCTTGGTAACTAAGATGCTTTAGACTGGGAATTAGTCTAGTGGCCCTCCTCTGCCCCCTCTACAAAGCCTCAACATCACCCACCATGTGAGGAGACCAAAACTGGACACAGTATTCCAAATGCGGCCTAACTGAAGGGAAGCATGCCAGGAACTGAGCCAAGCTAATACTTCCATGCAAAGACCTGTTGGCTAAAAGATCTGATGTGATTTGACTGTAAGCTCTGAAATATTCCAATGGCACTGCTATCTGCAGTTATTCCCAGTGTCCTGTATTGATTTGTCTGTGCCAATATAAATCCACAATAACATTTGTATTTTGTCAGAGAAATCCTGCAAGAGATACAGAGATTGAGACTTGAGCACGAGCAGGCATCTCAACCCACACCTGAGAAGGCACAACAGAACCCCACCCTCCTAGCAGAACTCCGGCTCCTCAGGTAACTCATTGAAAATGCAATTTAATTCAAAATTAGCCTGATAAATGTTGACTGGTGATGAGGTCAGTCACTGGCTAGAGCTCTCTCCTCTTTAAAAAAAATTCTCAATCTTTCTCCCTGCTCTGCCCTCATCCTCTTCCCTTCTGCTGCAGCAGCAAATTTTTTCCACTTCCTCCACAAGAGATGGGAAGAAAAAAATATTTTGGATTTTGGCTTGTTGCAGGGTTAAGTTTTGATGACACTCTGCGCACAGTATGTTTGGTGTGTTTTACATGGATGGGGAGAGAGGGTGGGGTCTCAAACCTGCTTGTTTTAGTCACATTCCAATATACAAACTGTATATTTGTACTGGGATCCATGGAGGTGAGCAGCTCACTTACACTGTTCTGGCTACAAGAAAATGGGACAAAGGTGATGTGCTGTGATAGAAAATAATATGGGGCCAGAAAACCCGTGATCCCACTCCTCAATAGTTACAATGACAGATAGTTATGACGCACCCAAATTCCTGACCCCGTAAGAGGCCATTTACATCGTGGTGCTGAGCACCTGCTCCGTAACGGCACATCTTGGGTGCCAACTAAATGGGCAGCAAAATGAACTGCTTGCCAGCTGCTTGTAGGCTAAGTTGGTAAAGAGCTCCCAAGATTTGAAGTCAGCCGCTTTATAAGAGGGCCGATTTTATTGGGGCCAGAAGTTCCAACTTGGAGTGTTCTAGGTCATGAATCCAACCTGGAATGCTCTTGTGATCCCTACTTCTGCCTGTGGCACCTTCTTCAAATTTTTCAGGCTGTAAGGTGAACACAGGTAGTCCTGGTGTCAATTTCTTGGGGCAGAGACCGGGTGTTACTGAGCCCCAGCCTATTTTCCACCTCCCGCTAATTCCTGTGGTAACACAATACAGCTTCCTGTGACTCGAACTTTATTACATCACTTCCTGTGATTAGTCCAGGATAAATACTGGGCTGATCAGTTGGATCCTGGAGAGGCATAGAGTAAGACCTCTTTTGTATGTAGCACCTTTTTAGTTGATTAAAGCTTACTTTAAGTTCACCACGCGTAAGGCTCATTCTTACGACAATTCCCACCTACTGGGGTATGCCAGCAACCTTCCCGATCCCCAAGGAAATTTGAGGGCATAAAAATTAGCATTGTGTTTGAGTAGTTTTGGAACAAACCCATTCAGTGTCAAATGGGATTCTGCTGATTCTGCTCATATTTCTACAGTTAACTAAGCTTGTTAAAACACCAGTTGCTTATGCTCAGTGTCTGACTGATCCACCCGTCGCCTAGCTCAGAAACCATGCTTTATGTCATCTGCAAACACTCCTTTAGTCTAATTCATCATGTGATTCGATTTAAAAAATGTTTCAAAACAATGAAATATTGAATTGTGTGCTACAAATTTCACGAATAGAAAATTGTGTATTATTGATTCATTCCTGAAACTAGCCATGTCTGCAAAAGACTGCAACAGTAATGCTAAGGAAATCTTGTTACTGATCTAACATCAAATACATGATTTGCTTCTTCACGGTCAAATCAAACAGGGATAGACCAGACCCAGCCAAAGTTTTGACATGCATGATCAATCAAACAAATGCTATCAGATTAATCCTATTCAAATATTGAAAGCACTGGCTGATACTGAACTGCTGCTTAAATATGCAGTCTTGAGGATAATCAGCATCCTGAATAGTGCTAAAGTCTGCCCAAAGTAGCTTAATTTCTTTCATTTTTCAGTAAAAATCAAAATAAACCGCTGGTGTTGCAAGGCGTACAATGTATATGACTTTTTTGTGACCTGCTATTTATTAGTGACTTTTTTTTTCTCTCGGCAAGGTGAGGGATGTCAGTTATATGGAAACAAACTTGTATTTTGTATTTTTATTGCAATCTTGTGTTTACATAGCATTTCATCATTTAAAACCATTTCAAATCATTTACCACACTGAATTACTTTTGCAATGCATGCCTTTTATTATGTAGGGATTCAAGCACTTGCAGATTGAACAAAGTAACATTTTCCTTATTTTGCTCCAACATTGTGCCATCAATCCCAACCTCAAAAGAGCATCCTTTAATGTAGAGGCATTCATTTTTTCCAATCCATCTCTGAGTGAGGTTGGATTTTTCTGCTGTGAGCCATGCACACAAGTAATCTGATTGAAACTGCCGAAACTCATTTCACATAGGACTAGCAGAGAGCAGCGACTTATACACAAGTTTTATTTTTAAAATCATTATAAATTTGAATTGGCATGAAATTGTTGTTTTCAACGTGCTAGTACAAAAATGTTTTTCTTGTTCCGCTTTTAAAACATATAAAATTAACCGTTTCTTCCCCCTCTCATTGCTTCTACATATGCCTCTGTTACACACGCATTCCATTTACTATTGGAGAAGTCAGGCAGGCGATTTATTCCCAGCTTTTACCAATATTGGTTGTGAGTCATCCTCTAATTATCCCTCTGTGGAAAAATGCCTTACATCTAGTTAATGCCTCCATAGTGCAGCCAGGGTTAGGAATTCATCATGTGAGGAATGATGGATACAAACCAGCATCTTGACCTTCTGTGGCACACAGCAGCACTGAATATAGACTTCTTAAATATGTAAGCAGCAGTTCTGAAGTTGCAACAAACATTTCAAATGTGAATAAGAGGGGAGGGTGTTTGGATATTCATTTATGACGGTGCTGCATGTTTTTTATTTGCCCTGTTATATTTTGCAAGCTGCTGCCAGAAACCGTTTTATTCTCCACAGACAACTAATAAGTCATCAAATTTTATCATGTTGGGTGACAACCAAGTTTTATTTAAACTGGGCTAATGCAAAAATAAACTTAATAGTTGTTGGTTCTTGTTGATTATCATCAGGACATGTTCGTATTCAATATTTTACAGTATGAAAATGCCTCTGGAACCCATTAGACACTGTAGGATCCAGGTCTACTAGCAAATGGCTAATTTAACATCAAAGCCCTTGGTCTTGCCAATATTACATTGGCTTATTGTTCCAGTAGGGATGATACTGTTAACAAAAATATAAATTGATGACAAAAAGACTAGCATTTCCTAGAAGTAAATAGGATGTCCAGCTGTCAAATATTAAATAGACAAAATACTTGGATACATTTGCACAGTGAAATGAAGTTAAAATATAATTCATTTTCATTTTGTGATAGAGTTGTATATATGCATACTGGTAGTAATATTTTAAAACAATGGATGAAAGTAGCATAATAGTACAAAAGAAAGAATTACATTTCTATAGCGCCTTTCACGACCACCGGACGTCTCAAAGCGCTTTACAGCCAATGAAGTACTTTTTTGGAGTGTAGTCACTGTTGTAATGTGGGAAACGCAGCAGCCAATTTGCGCACAGCAAGCTCCCACAAACAGCAATGTGATAATGACCAGATAATCTGTTTTTGTTATGTTGATTGAGGGATAAATATATGCCAGGACACCGGGGATAACTCCCCTGCTCTTCTTCGAAATAGTGCCATGGGATCTTTTACATCCACCTGAGAGGGCAGATGGGGCCTCAGTTTAACGTCTCATCTGAAAGATGGCACCTCCGACAGTGCAGCACTCCTTCAGCACTGCACTGGAGTATCAGCCTAGCTTTATGTGCTCAAGTCCCTGGAGTGGGACTTGAACCCACAACCTTCTGACTCAGAGGCGAGTGTGCTACCCACTGAGCCACAGCTGACACAAAGCATTGGTGTGCTAATACTCTTGTGTCATAGGTCAGTTAGATTCCTGATTTTGGTTAGACTATTATGGTAACCACAGGAGATGATGATGCTTGCGATGGAGGCAGTACTGATGAATAGGTCATTATGGCTGTCTCTCATGCTCCTCCTGGTGGGTAGTTCAAGGGTGCCATTGGCAGACACATAAAAGCAGATCACCTGTCCACTCTGAGCTATGGAACAGTGTATGATATAGGAAGATATAAGGAGGAGATAAAATAATTAAAATGGGTTATACAAACAAAAATAGCAGAAAGAAATGATCAAAGTATACCATTTGATACCAGTAATCAAAGGCACCATTTCATGAAGAAATGTTTAACAAACAAGCTGGTGGGATTTAAATGAGGCCCAGCCATTAAAATCGTACGTGTCTCATTCTGACACAGGGAAATTAACTCACCACCCCGGTTTCTAGCTGGAAACCCTCAGGCAATTAAAATCCAGAGGTCGCACAACACCAGGTTATAGTCCAACAGTTTTATCACCTGAGGAAGGGGCGATCGATAGCTCCGAAAGCTTGTGATTTCAAATAAAACTGTTGGACTATAACCTGGTGTTGTGCGACCTCTCAATTTTGTCCACCCCAGTCCAACACCGGCATCTCCGAATTAAAATCCAGACCATGGACTTGAAAATGAGGACTAAATTATGTCTCTGCACACCATGGTCCAATTATCACTTTGACGCCAACCCCACTTAACACTTGGGGGTAAAAATTCACTTGGTTGCGCCACCCGTTAGCGCCTTAAGAGGGCGCTAATGGGGCGCAAAGCCGCTAACGCCCGGGCGCAGCGATGTTTGCGCCGCTCGAGAACTTAACTTGAGATTGTGCGGCGGCGCTAAAACTTACCGCTGCGACCACCTGCGCGCGCAGATTGTGACGTCATTCCATGGTGCAACGCCCTTGGGGCGCCCCGTAGCGGAAATTGAGTGGCGCCCCCTGCCTTACCGCCTGGCGCTTCCAACGACCAGAAGACTGGAACGCTATCAATCGCTGTGGGGCTGGTGGGGGCGCTATTTAAAGGGGGCCTCTTCCTGTCTTTTATTGTTGGTGGCATTTTTGAACTACGCATTCTGAGAGAGAGAGAGAGACTTCTGGAGAGTTTCAACGTTGTGTGAAGGAGTTTTGGGTACTGAGCAGCACTTTGCAGGTTCATTTTGAATTGCCATTCCTTGTATCGATTTAGCAGAGACCGTGGGAGCTGCACTCTGAGCTCTTTGCCTGGTGCTCTCCATTGTTCTTTCCAGCACATTTGATGTGCAAGTCTCTCCAGGCCGAGATTCAAGGCAGCAATGAACAGGATGTGGATGGAAAGCAAGATTAACCAACCCCTTTAAGAACTGGCCCGTGCCATTGTGTGTGTGTTCCATTGCTGACTGACATTACATGAGCTTCGCCAGCGCTCCGAGTTAGCGCCTCACTGCTCGGCCTTTGCGCCTTAAGAGAGGTGTGCAGCGCCTGCTTTAGCGCTCCACTCACCTCCCGGGGCGGTAAAAGTGAAGTTTCCCGTCAGTGCCGATAATTAGCGCCAGGCGCTAATATTTGCGTCCGGACGATATTTGCGCCCCAAATGGGGCGCGACCTAATTTCTACCCCTTGGTCTTGACTCTCCACGTGCAATGTCACAGAAAATCGACAAGCATAATACGAAATTTGATAAAAAGGCACGAAGTAATTTTGCAAGGTCCCAAGATTTCACCAAGAAGACATGAGGAAAAGAGTGCCCAATTTTGCTGTTCTGGACCAAGGTAGATCTGGCTGCTCCCACAACAAAAACATAAATTCTAACCTTTAATGTCAGAACAAAACCTCGATTGGCACCTTTCTGAAAATATATAATTATTAAAATAAACTTAGAAGAATCTGTTGGCATTGTAAACTTCATTTCTTTACTTTGTTGTTGATAAACTGATATACATATGTGTTAGATTAAAAGTTAGTTCTTGATGTACACTTCACAGGCAGCGAAAAGATGAATTAGAACAAAGGATGTCGGCACTGCAAGAAAGCCGCCGAGAATTAATGGTTCAACTGGAAGGTCTGATGAAGTTACTGAAAGTAAGGTCATTCTGTGGGTAAATTAAAAGTCCAATTAACAAAATGCAACAGATTGATGACATGAATGCAGTTATTTTCTCCAATTGAGTGTCTTGTTTTTGATCTTTTTTTAAAAATAGTTATAAGTATATCACAGCGAAACAATTGCACAATGTGGAAAGTTGGACATTAGCAAGTTTAATCAGCATATGTAGGAGGATGGATTTCTTTTCTATAATTTCTATCCCTGACTACACTGAGGTTTGGAAGGAGAAATGGGCTTGGAATTTCCTTGAAGCTGCTCCCACTCTGCTGCCATAACGTCATTGGACGCGCAGCTCTGAGGGAATGCACCTCATAGCAATTTTTTTATTTTAATTTTTTTTGTATATATATTCACTGCTAAAGTAGTTTATTGAAACTGTAATTTTGTACATATAAATTTTTATAAATTTATACTATTACCTGCTGGCTAGGAATCCACTCTTTTGAGAATGAATTCTGTAGAACATTTAAATAATTATATGAATATGCTTTGTCTAAATAATACTTGATTTTTAAACTTTCAAATAGGAAGAAGAAATGAGGCAGGAAGTAAGTTTCCTGATCCAGCTTTGAGCAATCATTGCATATTCATTTATTATCTGAGTCTGGCCTTAATGCTTTGTTTTGCTCTCTGCCTGTGCTGTGTATCAATGAAAATACTTTGCTTTAACTACAACAAGCTGAGTCTTCTGTGGCAATTGATACTAATGTATCTGAAATGATAAAGCTTGGATTTTGATTGATATACTTTATGATTTATGACTAGACACTTGTTTCAGTTATGAGAGCATGAGTATATTGTAAAATTGTGTTCTTTACTGTGCTTTGACTCTATATACTAAGTAGTATACATTTACTTTGCCATGACATATAGTGATGAGTTAATCTTTAATATGTTTTAACTCCTGTGGATTCACAGATCGGCTGCTAAATGTGTGTTCTAATGCGTTTATAGCATATTTTCTACTGAATTGACTGCTCCACAAACCTGACACCGTGTAATTTATTGCGTGTAACCTAAACTGTTTTTGGTTATATTTTCCTCCGTTGGAAAAAATGGAAGAATTGCTAAAACATTGCATGAATGTGTGGTTTTAATTGTGTGATTCATGAGAATACAAATTTCATTAGTGGTAAAGAAAAAGATAAGAGTAAGTCAAAATTCACCTGTAATGATGAGCCTTAACACTTTTCAAGCAGCTAATGAGCCATTGCATAAATGCTGAAAACTTCACCAGAAAGGTACATCCATATTATCCATGCTTAGGTACGTCTATATTATCCATGCTTGTCAGCATTTTAAAGACCTGGCTCATGTTCGCTCTCAATCTTCTAATCTCAAGAACATGTTCAATTCTCTTCCTAAATTCCAGCTTTATTTTGCAAAATTTTCTTTATTAATCTTCTCTGAATTCTCACCAATGCTTCAGTACCCTTTTCCAGAACTGCACAAAATATTCTAGATGTGGGCCTACCAATAAATTATGCCAGTTTGCAGTCAAATATTTTTGACATTCATACCAAGTCCTTAAGTAGCCTTCTTGACGAAAGGCTCTCCTCTACAAAAACAGCCCACTACTCCAGAATCAACTTGGAAAGCAAAGATAACCCCCGACTTCTTTTCTCTGCTACCAGTCGTCTCCTTTAATTCCTCTCCTCTGTCTCTGCCACCCTCACCACCACAATAAATGCAAGGAGCTCATGGACTTCTTTATCACTAAGATTGATACCATCCATTCAGCTGCCTCTGCTGCTTCCCCTCTTTTCCCACTGCCTGACAACTAAAACCTTCCCTGAACACACAGCTTTCTCCTATCTGCCCTCATGCCATCTCCAAGCCTATCTTGTCCACAATACCCACCTCCTGCTCCCTTGCTGCCATTTCCACTAACCTGCTGGTAATTTAACTTCCCTTCCTGGCTCCCGTGCTAACTGACATTGTAGATGGTTTCCTATTCTCAGGTACTATCCCTCTCCCTTTCAAAACAACCATCATCACCCTGCCTCTCCCCCCACCCCCAACAACTTTCAAAGTAGTATCTACTTTCTCTTTGACAGCTGGAAGGGTCCCAAGTTAAATCACTTTAGGTAGTCAGGACTGATCTCTTTGTAGGTACCAGTGTGTGGCACAAAACAGACCATAATTTGGTACTCAATTGGCAATCTACCACAGAGAAGCTGCACTTCACAGCGAAAGGTCACACAGAAGCTGGTGTAGATAAGGGCTCTTCTGATATTGTGGTAACAACACATTGTTGGCATGGATAGCACTGTACAAAAATGTACAATTATATAGTGGAGGTGAATTTCCTCATCATTTTCGGTGTATTTATCATGCAGGAACAGTGCAGGAAATTTTATAGAGCGGAAATTCAGGTGGGAGCCACTTCTGCTACTTGTACAACTTTAAAACACTTCCCCTGAGCTACTTTGTGATTTTTGAACATTCTCGCGATCCACTTGCTGAGTCCCCACTGGCAGCATTTACTGTAAGGGGCATCACAGCAGAGGTCATCACTGAAGTTTTCTCTTCTATGGAACACAGTCGGCCTTTGACACCACAGCCTTACTTCCTTATCCCCCTCTTTCAAATAAAGGGACAGTCCCTTGAACCCATCCTATCATATGACAACACATCAGCCCTCTTTGTTCCTACATGACCATGCCAATCATCATCACCTGAGCAAAGATGTCAGCACTGCATAAGTGCACCCTTTCTTGTATGTCATTAACCTCCATCAATAACAAAATACCGTATCAGTGCACACTCTATTTTACGACAGCAAAATCCAAAGTGCACACAATCAACTTCCTCTTTCTTAACACTGTGCTTCTTCTGGGTGCCTTTTTTTTAACCTATTCTCATGCTTCTTCTGGGTGGTACCGGAGGGCCAGGATCGCGGGAGGTGGTTGGCTCCTCATGCTCTACAAAGGCTCATGGGCCTCGGGTGGCCTTCTTCTCAAGGCAGCTTGCTCCTGGCAGGAAAGAACTGCTGGCTGCATCTCTGGAGCATGCCCCAGGCAGCCTGGTCTCGCCTTCCACATTCCACTGGCATGATCCTCTGAAGTGGAAGGCCAGAGGCCGAGCATATATTGCTGTCCTGATGGCAATATCAAGCAGGTGGACTCTAGCTGTCACCATTCCACTGGGCTGACTGTGGGTCGACTGAGCAGCGGGATGGCTGATCTAATGGCCGCAATGAGATCCTGAAAGCCCTGAGACACAGCAGTCACCACAATCTGGAAGCTGCAATTCATGCTGTGCTCCATTCTGTCCCCTATTGCCTTCGGAGCTGCACTCTGTACTTCCACGGAGATGGAGGCACAGATTCGTCCCAGACCCCTCCTTACCTCGGGCTCTGCTCTAGAACGTAATGAAGCTGCCACTCGCTCCATTAGTGCCTGCAAGTAAGACAAAGCTTCCATGGTGTTGCCGCAAAGGACAGCTTTAGACTCTATAGTCACACCTGTCAGTTGGCGCACATCCTTGGACCTCGGAGCCTGCACATAGGTGCGATGTTGCTCAAACCCATGAGTTCTGTGTCCCACAAATCCGAAGGCAGCCTTACCTTCAGCCTGTGCTGGGAAGCGGGTACATCTTCACCCACTCCCTGCTCCTCCATTCCCTTGTGCCCTTGAATCACACGGTGCCACATCCTCACTTCCGCTATCTAATTTCCCCATGTGAAAGTCTCTGAGCTGGTGTCTCCGATAAAGGAAGCAAGTGTTACAAGTTGTTAATTGGATGGAGTTGAGGCAGAGGAAAATGGGACAGGATGAAGTAGCTGCAATTGGCGGGAGAGCTGGTCCTCATGCTTCTGATTGAAGTTTATAAGATGATGAAGGGAATAGATTGTGTTCGAGTTGACAGTTTGTTTCAATTAAATAGGCCAGAGAGGACCAGGGATCACAATTTTAAGTTGTATGAGGCCATATATAAGTTAGATGTCAGGAGGTGGTTCTTTTCCCAGAGATTGGTGCACCTCTGGAACAGGCTGCTGGCTTGTGCACTGGATGCCGATTCACTAAATTCCTGCAAGCGAGAGCTGGACCTCTTTCTGGCTGGGGCGGGATCACCTCTTACAAAAGCTAGGTACTGCAAGACCAGAGTGATCTCCTGGACTAGTTTTGATTTGCCTAGGGGGATCGGAGAGGAATTTCCCAGATTTTTCCCCCAAATTGGCCTGAGTTTTTATCTGGTTTTTCACCTCTTCCAGAAGATCACATGGTTTTCGGGTGGGGTGGAGAGTGTATATATTGTGATACACAAGGTATCACAATTGTGTGGGACAGGCTGAATGGACCAGAGGTCTTTTCCTGTCCATCGTTGTTCATATGCACAGTTACTAACCTGGTGCGGCAAGATGCTGCCGACTTTGCCATCTCCTGCATCAAGAGCTGAGTGAGTGCCCACGAGCTCCATTGCCTAGACATCGAATCAGGTGAGAAGTTTAAGGGTGGAGATTTCTCCCTCCGATCATCTGTCTTTTGTGGGTATTGTGTGCCAATTCATCCTGCAAGAAGTTAGAGTGAATGAGGGTAAGGCTGGCAGTTGAGGTATGTGTGCCAAGTGGCATGGGAGAGGTGAAGTAAGAGATGCAAGGGTTTAAATGGAGAAACAGGTTTTAGGCTTGAGCATGTAAGCAATTGTTTTGAGAAGAACTGGATAGCCAGCGTGCAAGAGGCTGAATTATTACCGCCCTTAACTAGCGTGCATTGTGAAGGATTAGTTGTGCAAATGTTGCTTTGAGGGTGAAGAGTGCTGTTACCCAGGGTGGACAAGGATGAAAAACAGGGCGTTCACATTGTGTTACCTTGCCTGCCATTAAACTTTTTGCAGCATTGCTCTGCATTGACCAAAAGCTTAACTGGACCAGCCATATCAAGGTGGTGGTTATAAAAGCAGAGCAGCGACTGGGTACTCTGCAACAATTGGCTCCCCTCTGACCCCTCAAAGCCTCTCCAGTATCTACATGGCTTAAGTCAGGAGTGTAATAGAATACCCACCATTAGCTTTTGTACGTGCACCTGCAACAACACTCAAAAACTCAACACCATCTATGACAGAGCAGGTTACTTGATCGGCACCCTTGACATTGGACTCAA
Source organism: Squalus acanthias (assembly GCA_030390025.1). Taxonomy (NCBI): domain Eukaryota; kingdom Metazoa; phylum Chordata; class Chondrichthyes; order Squaliformes; family Squalidae; genus Squalus; species Squalus acanthias. The sequence goes on from CM059432.1 coordinate 61,831,664, forward strand.
TATCCACCTTGTCCAGCACTAGTGCACTGTGGCTGCAGTACGTACTATATACAGATGTACTGCAGCAGCTCACCAAGTTTACTTCAGCAGCACATCCCAGCCCCATGACCTCTACCACTGTGATGGACAACAGCAGCAACATCATAGGAACATCATCACCTCCAAGTTCCCCCCCCCCCACCACCCCACCCCCCAACTAAGTCACTCACCATCCTGTCATCGGCATATATCGCTGTTCCTTCATTGGGAATGGATCAAAATCTTGGAAATCCCTACCTAACACCATCGTGGGAACACCATCAGCATAAGGACTGTTGTGGTTCAAGCAGAAAGCAGTTTTTAAGAGGTAGCTCTGTATTTAACGATTGAGAACTGGAACTGTCCATTGTGGAATTTTTATTATACTAACTTCTACCGTATGTTCTGGACTGCTGAGTGGGAGGGACTGGGTAAAGTGCAGAGGTCATCACTGAGTAAAGTAAATGCATTGTTCTCATTCTCCATTACTAAAGAAGCTCAATTTGAAACAATGAGCCAGAAATTCAGCTTTCAGGCTTCCTGCGGGTGCAAGCATCGCGCGCGTACTTGCCTACCGCGCCTGCAGTTGTGCTTTGGGCCCACGAGCACTTCGGGTCCTGGGCCTCTCCAGCTGCCGGCATGCAATGCTTGTGTATCCCAGGGGCGCAGTTAGTTCGAAGCGTCCCCTGGGATCACGTGGGCCATGGAGAGCCAATCCTAGCAGGGCATTTTCATTCATAGATCTGACAGGAAGACCTGTCAAATCTATGAATAGAGATCAGCCCCAAAACCACACTTAAACTTCAAATAATTTATTTTTTTAAATCACATTTTTAAAATAACTAAGTTAAATAAATTAACTACTTTGAACAAAAATTTAAATTTTTGAAAAAATTCATTATACTTTGTAACGGTGCTAAAAATAAACGTACTTTTCTTTAAAGTATCTAAAAAAGATAAACCTGTTGAAAATTTTTTTAATTGTAATTAATTAACCACTTACCTTGTTAAAAACAGGCCTTGCGCCTCCTTTTTAAAAGCGCAGCTTCTTCATACTTACCTTCCCGGAGAAACCTGAAAAAAAAATCGCAGTTCGCTGCGTGCGCGCAGCCTCTCCCGCGCACGCGTTCGACTTCTGAACCCCTCCCTTCAGAGGAACGGAAGTTCCGGTTTCCCACGCATGCGCAGTGCATGCAGGAAACCGGCACTTCAAATGGCCTTACGGGTGAGTACACAGCGCGTACTCACCCGACAACAGCCGAATTTCTGGCCCATTAAGGAAGGTCAATTTAGCGAACTTGCGGTGAAGGGATGGTCCTGCTTCTCACTAAATTAATACAAAAAATAATTTTACAATGTTACCCAAAAGATATCTTCTGTGCAATTGGCATATATGTAGTAACATAATATTTTTTATTGTTTTCAGACTCAGGGGGCAGGATCCCCTCGTTCTTCACCAAGTCACACTATTAGTCGATCTGTTCCTATTCCAATGCCTATCAGATCAACCTCCGCTTGCTCAACTCCGACCCATACACCTCAGGACTCGCTGACAGGGGTTGGAGGAGATGTACAGGAAGCATTTGCACAGAGTGAGTCATTCTCAATATTACTGTCCGAAAAAGTAGATATTGAAGGAGAAATTGGTCCTCATTGCACCTGTTTTTTTGGTGCGAAATATATGCAGGGGGTGGAGCCAATTTCCAGGCACGATCTTCTGCGCCTCAATACCATCCCCCCCTCAGAAGTGCATCAGATGCCAAATTAGCACCTGGCAACTTCCAAGTGCCCTGGAAGTCAGCCTGAAACCGGCGTTAGGTGCCTTGAATATGCTAATCAGAGACCTAAAGCCTGTTTCAGGACCTGTTGATGCCAAATCTGGCAAAAACTGGGTGGAGCAATTTGAGAAGTTACCTGCTCTTCCAGGTCAATGGCAGCCAAACCAGTAGTCCTTAAAGGGACCGCAGAAAGCTACTTACTGAACAAGAGGTAAGTTTTTCTTATTTCACTTACCTTAATGTGGAGCCGGGAGGAGCTCCTCTTTGCCCCACAGCAATAGTGGATGTAACATTGTCGGCTCGTGCTTCCCCAGCCACCCTCCCCCCCCCCCCCCCCCCCACCCCCAACCTCCTGTAGGTAAATAAAACTGTTGGACTATAACCTGGTGTTGTGCGACTTCTCATTTTTGTCCACCCCAGTCCAACACCGGCATCTCCGCATCCTGTAGGAGAGCATTTGGGGAACAGTGATCATAATATCATCAGCTTTAGAATAGTTATGGAAAAGGACAAGGTACAATAAAGCATTAAAATACTTAACTGGAGGAGGGCTAACTTCAGTGAGTTGAAAAGAGATCTGGCCCAGGTGGATTGGAATCAAAAATTGGTAGGCAAAACAATAATTGAACAAAGGGAGGCCTTCAAAATGGAGATGGTTTGGGTACAGAGTAGACACATTCCCATGAGGGGGAAAGGAAGGGCATCCAAAGCTAGAGCTCTCTGGATGACTAAAGATATAGAGGTTAAAATGAGACAGAGAAAGGAGACTTAGAACAATTGTATGGTTAATAATATAGTAGAGAACCAAGCTGAATCATAGGGGGAAAAGTTAGGTTGGCTCGCGCCTCTCATTAGCACCCCCAGGGGGTGTTAACGGGGCGCAAATCCCCTAGCACCCAGGCGTGGCGCCGCTAACACCTCCCATGAAATTCAGTGGGAGGTTATCAGTAGCCGGTAGCGCCCCGTAATGCTGTGCCACCAGCGATGACGCCATCGACGTGCGCAGCGCCCCACTTGCACCCCGGCCACAAACTTCCCTTGCGCCTCCTGAACTATCGCCGGATGATATGTCCAACAGGATCAGGGGGTGTTATTGCAGCGGTGGCAGCGCTACTTAAAGGGCAGGTGTTGGGAGGCCATTTTTATTTTGGCCGACTGCCAGCACCTGCCCCCGTTCCCTTTTTTATGCAGGGTGCCGGCCGCGATCGCTCAGCCCAGCACTCCTCTTGAGTGCCGGGCTGTTTTCACAGCACCCCGCTCCCCGGCGGTCCAGCAGGGCCCCGGTGCGTGCAACGCTAGACCCCTCCCCTTTAATCAGGGGAGGAGACCTGTGATTACGCTACGTGCTGCCGCGCATGTCGCTGTTGCACGTAGCGCCACGAACTTCAGTAGTAGCGCCCCAAGCAGGAGGTGGAGCGCTTTCCAGTAGTGCTCCACCTCCTGCTTGGGGCGCTACTACTGAATTTACGGTGGAGGGGCACTAACTTTTTCCGGGCGTCAAAATTAGCACCCCAGCGACGTTAGCGCTCCAAAAGGGGCGCCACCCAATTTTTCCCCCATAGAATCATAGAAATTTACGGAACAAAAGGAGGCCATTTGACCCATCGGGCTGGATTTTGAATGACCCATGGAGTCGGGTTTGGAGGCGTGTGGGGGGTTAAATTTGCGGGGTCGGGGTTTCCGACCCCATCCCGACTCCATCCCGCCTCCACGCAATTTTGACATAATCAGTCGCGGGGTTCCCGACTCCGTCCCGCCTTCAAGAGGCGGGAGAGGCCATTAAAGCCCTTAACAAGCTCTAAATAGGCTCTGTAATGCCATTTTGAAATGCTGTAGCTAGTTTAACCCTCTTCTGACATGAAGCACGCCTGGTGTGAAACACTCCAGTGAAACCTGGCGGGAGCACAAGTGGATAGCTGACTATCGGCTGCAGGTCCACTATTACAACGGAGATGTGATGAAGGTAGTAGTAGTAGTATTAGGTCTGAACGCCGCCTCTGATGCTGCTGCATTGAATGTCTTCAGAGACTGCCTGGGAGGACTTGCTTGGCAAAAAAATTCTCTCTCTCTCTCTCTCTCTCTCTCTCCCTCTCTCTCCCTCTCCCCCTCTCTCTCCCTCTCTCTCTCCCTCTCTCTCTCCCTCTCTCTCTCCCTCTCTCTCTCTCTCCCTCTCTCCCTCTCCCTCTCTCCTCTGCACCACCACCCCCCATTTTTGCATCCAGGTCCACCCACATCAAAAGCCAGGCAGGTCCTCTCTCACCAACAGTCTCTGAGACTAGCCAGTCAGCAATGTTGACATCATCAGAGGCGGCTTTCAGACTGAAAACACTAATTAGTTCATGGGTTCCCACATGCTCCAACTCAATTGCCCAATTAAGTGAAAATTGCATCAGGCATCCACATTAATCTGGAGTCGGGGGGGAAACACGAAATGCGGATTACATGACCCCAGCCCAACCCTAAGACAAAATCCAGCCCATCGTGTCTGTGACGGCCGAAAAAGAGCTATCCAGCCTAATTCCATTCTGCAGCTCTTGGTCCGTAGCTGCAGGTTATGGCATTTCAAGTGCATATCCATGTACTTTCTAAATGCGATGAGGGTTTCTGCCTCTCTCACTCTGTTTATCTCATCTAATATTTCTCACTCCTCCTCCTTAACTACGATGTCTGCATCGTCCCTCTCTTTTGTGAAGACAGATGCAAAGTATTCATTAAGAACCACACCCACATCTTCCACCTCCACACACAGGTTAACTTTTTGGTCTCCAATACGCCCTACTCTTTCTTTAGTTATCCTCTTGCTCTTTATGTATTTATAAAACATCTTTGGATTTTCCTTGATTTTACTTGCCAATATTTTTTCATGCCTCTCTTTGCTTTCCTAATTTCCTTTTTAATCTCACCCCTGCACTTTCTATACTCCTCTAGGCTTTTTGTCTTATTCTGTATACCCCTTGACATCCAGGGGGCTCTAGATTTGGGAGTCCCACCCTTTTTCTTTGTGGAAACATATTTGCTCTGAACCCTCACTATCTCCTTGAATGCCTCCCACTGCTCTGACACTGATTTACATTCAAGTTTCTGTTTCCAGTCCACTTTTGCTAAATTACATCTCAGCTCAGTAAAGTTGGCCCTTCCCCAGTTGAGAACTTTTACTCTTGGTCTATCTTTGTCCTTTTCCATAACTACGCTAAATCTAACTGAATTATGATCACTACCACCAAATGCTCACCCACTGATACCCCGCCCACTTGCCCAGCTTCATTCCCTAAAACTAAGTCCAGAACTGCTCCCTCTCTTGTGAGCTTGCCACATGCTGACTAAAAAAGTTCTCCTGAATGCATTTTAAGAATTATGCACCCTCTATACCTTTTACACTGATTCTATCCCAGTTAATAATAGGGTGGTTGAAATCCCCTACTATTACTGCCCTATTGTATTTGCACTTCTCAGAAATCTGCCTACATATTTGCTCTTCTATCTCTCTCTGACTGTTTTGGGGTCTATAGTACACTCCCAGCAGTGTGATTGCCCCTTTTATGTTCTTCAGTTCAACCCATATGGCCTCATTTGATATAAAAACAGAAAATGCTGGAAATACTCAGCAGGTCAGGCAGCATCTGTGGAGAGAGAAACAGAGTTAACGTTTCAGTTAAAGTTCCATTTACCTTTACCTTCATTTACCTTTCTTTAAGACAGGTTGAGAAAGCAGTTAAAAAAGCACACGGGATCCTGAGGATGCTGAGGGAGGTTAAGGAGGAAATCATGGAGGTACTGGCCATAATCTTCCAATCCTCCTTAGATACGGGGGTGGTGCCAGAGAACTGGAGAATAGCAAATGTTGCACCATTGTTGAAAAAAGGGTGTAAGGATAAACCCAGCAACTACAGGCCAGTCAGTTTAACCTCAGTAGTGGGGAAGCTTTTGGAAACGATAATCAGGGACAAAGTTAACGTAGCAGATGAAATTTAACACAGAAAAGTGCGAAGTGATACATTTTTGGTAGGAAGAACGAGGAGAGGCAATATAAACTAAAAGGTATAATTCTAAAGGGGGTGCATGAACAGAGAGACCTGGGGGTATATGTGCACAAATCGTTGAAAGTGGCAGGGCAGGTTGAGAAAGTGGTTAAAAAAGCATACGGGATACTGGGCTTCATAAATAGAAGCGTAGAGTACAAAAGCAAGGAACTTATGATGAACCTTTATAAAACACTGGTTCGGCCTCAACTGGAGTATTGTGTCCAATTCTGGGCACCGCACTTTAGGAAAGATGTGAAGGCCTTAGAGAGGGTGCAGAAAAGATTTACGAGAATGATTCCAGGGATGAGGGACTTCAGTTTCATGGATAGACTAGAGAAGCTGGGGTTGTTCTCCTTAGAGCAGAGAAGTTTGAGAGGAGATTTGATAGAGGTATTCAAAGTCATGAGGGGTCTGGACAGAGTAGATAGAAACTGTTCCCATTGGCGGAAGTGTCAGGAACCAGAGGACACAGATTTAAGGTGATTGGCAAAAGAACCAAAGGCGACATGAGGAAAAACTTTTTTATGCAGTGAGTGGTTAGGATCTGGAATGCACTGCCTGAAAGGATGGTGGAGGCAGACTCAATCGTGACTTTCAAAAGGGAATTGGATAAGTACCTGAAGGAAAAAAATTTGCAGGGCTACAGGGAAAGGGCAGGAGAGTGGGACTAGCTGAAGTGCTCTTGCAGAGAGCCAGCACAGGCTCGACAGGCTGAATGGCCTCCTTCTGTGCTGTAACCATTCTATGATTGATGATTCTTCTAACATATCATCGCTCCTCATAGCTGTAATTGTTTCTTTAACCAATATTGCGATGCCCCCTCCTTTTTTATCCCCCTCTCTATCTTGTCTGAAATCCCTGTAACCAGGAATGTTGAGCTGCCATTCCTGCCCGTCTTTCAGCCATGTTTCAGTCTCAGCTCATCTGCCTTATTCACTAGACTCTTTGCATTGAAGTATAGACCATTAAGCACTGCCAAACCCCTTTGTTGTCTATGTTCTAGCCTTTGTTTCCTCTGCCTTCCAAACTCACTTACTAATTTTCTGGCTTCCATTTCCAGCTATGCTTCTCTCCTTTCTGAATCTACATAGAAACATAGAAGATAGGAGCAGGAGTAGGCCATTTGGCCCCTCTAGCCTACTCCGCCATTCAATGCGATCATGGCTGATCATCCAAATTCAGAACCCTGTCCCTGCTTTCTCCCCATATCCCTTGATCCCTTTAGCCTTAAGAAATATATCCAACTCCTTCTTGAATATATTTACTGAATTGGCCTCTACTGTCTTCTGTGGTAGAGAATTCCACAGGTTCACCACTCTCTGGGTGAAGAAATTCCTCCTCATTTCTGTCCTAAATGGCTTACCCCTTATCCTTAGACTGTGACCCCTGGTTCTGGACTCCCCGACCATCGGGAACATCCTTCCTGCATCTAGTTCCCATCCCTCCTGCCAAGCTAGTTTAAACCTCCCGAACAGCATATAGAAAGTTCAGATGAGATCTAAAAAAGGGAATAAGAGGGGCAAAGAGAGAGTATGAGACTAGATTAGCGGCTAACATAAAAGGAAACCCAAAAGTCTTTTATAAACACATAAATAATAAAAGGGTTGTCAAAGGAAGGCTGGGGCCAATTAAGGACCTAATAGGAGATCTTATTGTGGAGGCAGAGGGCATGACTGAGGTACTAAAGGAGTACTTTGCATCTGTCTTCACTAGAGAAGAGGATGATGCCAATGTAGCAGTAAAGGAAGAGGCATTAGTGATATTGGATAGGATAAAAATAGATAAAGAGGATGTACTTAAAAGGTTGGCAGTCCTCAAAGTAAAAAACTCACCCTGTCCAGATGGGATGCATCCTAGGTTACTAAGGGAAGTAAGGGTGGAAATTGTCAAGGCTCTGGTCAAAATCTTCCAATCCTCCTTGCATAAGGGGGTAGTGTCAGAGAACTGGAGGATTGCAAATGTTACACCCCTGTTTAAAAAAGGGGAGAGGGATAAACGCGGCAACTACAAGCCAGTCAGCCTAACATAGGTGGTGGGGAACTTTTAGAGACAATAATCCGGGACAAAATTAATTGGCCTTTGGAAAAGTATGCGCGAATAAATGATAGTCAGCACGGAGTTGTTAAAGGCTAATCGTGTTTGACTAACTTGATTACGTTCTTTGGTGAAGTAACAGAGAGGGTTGCTGAGGGTAGTGCGGTTGATGTATATATGGACTTTCAAAAGGCGTTTGACAAAGTACAAACAGTAATACGGAGGTTGGGGATGGCATTAAAAGGGAAATTAGAGAAGCGTGCAATAAGAGCACAGCAGTTATCATGGGCGACTTTAATCTACATATAGATTGGGCTAACCAAATTAGTAACAATACTGTGGAGGAGGAATTCCTGGAGTGTATACGGGATGGTTTCCTGGACCAATATGTCGAGGAACCAACTAGAGATCAGGCCATCTTAGACTGAGTATTATGTAATGAGAAAGGATTAATTAGCAATCTTGTTGTGCGAGGCCCCTTGGGTCGGAGCGATCATAATATGATAGAATTCTTCATTAAGACGGAGAGTGAAGTAGTTGACTCAGAGACTAGGGTCCTGAATTTAAATAAAGGAAACTACGATGGTATGAGGCGCGAGTTGGGTAGGATTGATTGGGGAATGTCACTCAAAGGGTTGCCGGTGGATAGGCAATGGCAAACATTCAAAGACCGCATGAATGAACTACAGAGTTTGTTCATCCCAGTTTGGCATAAAAATAAAACAAAAAAGGTGACTCAACCGTGGCTAACAAAGGAAATTAGGGATAGCATAAGATCCAAGGAGAGGACATATAAATTGGCCAGAAAAAGCAGAAAACCTGAGGATTGGGAGCAGTATAGAATTCAGCAAAGAAGGACAAAGGGATTAATTAAGAGGGGGAAAATAGAGTATGAGAGTAAGCTTTCAGGGAACATAAAAACTGACTGTAAAAGCTTTTATAGATATGTGAAGAGAAAAAGATTGGTGAAGTCAAGCGTAGGTCCCTTGCAGTCAAAATCAGGGGAATTTATAATGGGGAACAAAGAAATGGCAGACCAATTAAATACATACTTTGGTTCTGTCTTCACAAAGGAGGACACAAATAACTTCCCAGAGATGTCGGGGAACATAGGGTCTAATGAGAGGGAGGAACTGAAAGAAATCAGTATTTGTAGGGAAATAGTGTTAGGGAAATTGACGGGATTGAAGGCTGATAAATCCCCAGGGCCTGATAATCTACATCCTAGGGTACTTAAGGAAGTGGCCCTAGAAATAGTAGATGCATTGATGGTCATCTTCCAAAATTCTATAGACTCTGGAACAGTACCCATGGATTGGAGGGTAGCTAATGTAACCCCACTATTCAGAAAAGGTGGTAGAGAGAAAGCTGGGAATTATAGACCGGTAAGCCTGACATCGGTAGTGGGGAAAATGCTCGAGTCCATTATAAAAGATGTAATAGCAGAGCACTTGGAAAACAGTGACAGGATCGGACAAAGTCAACATGGATTTACAAAAGGTAAATCGTGCTTGACTAATCTACTGGAATTTTTTGAGGATGTAACTGGTAAAATAGATAAGGGAGAACCAGTGGATGTGGTAGATTTGGACTTTCAGAAGGCTTTCGATAAGGTCCCGCATAAGAGATTAGCATGTAAAGTTAAGGCACATGGGATTGGGGGCAAGGTATTGACTTGGATAGAGAACTGGTTGGCAGACAGAAAGCAAAGAGTTGGAATAAATGGGTCTTTTTCCGAGTGGCAGGCAGTGACTAGTGGGGTACCACAGTGATCGGTCCTAGGACCCCAGATTTCACAATATATATTAATGATCTAGACGAGGGAATTGGATGTAATATCTCCAAGTTTGCAGACGACACAAAGCTGGGTGGGAGTGTGTGCCATGAGGAGGATGCCGAGAAACTCCAGTATGATTTGGACAGGTTGGGTGATTGGGCAGAAGCATGGCAGATGCAATATAATGTGGATAAATGCAAGGTTATCCACTTTGGTGTCAAAAACAGGAAGGCAGATTATTATCTGAATGGCAATAGATTGGGAGAAGGGGAAGTGCAACGAGACCTGGGTGTCCTTGTGCACCAGTCGCTGAAGGTAAGCATGCAGGTGCAGCAGGCGGTTAAGAAGGCAAATGGTATGTTGGCCTTCGTAGCGAAAGGGTTTGAGTACAGGAACAAGGATGTCTTGCTGCAGTTGTACAGGGCCTTGGTGAGACCACATCTTGAGTATTGTGTGCAGTTTTGGTCGCCTTATCTGAGAAAGGATGTTCTTGCCATGGAGGGAGTGCGGCGAAGATTCACCAGGCTGATACCTGGGATGGCAGGAATGACGTATGAGGAGAGATTGGGTCAATTGGGCTTATACTCGCTGGAGTTTAGAAGAATGAGAGGGGATTTCACTGAAACTTATAAAATTCTAACAGGACTAGACAGACTAGATGCAGGAAGGATGTTCCCGATGGCCGGGGAGTCCAGAACCAGGGGTCACAGTCTAAGGATAAGGGGTAAGCCATTTAGGACTGAGATGAGGAGGAATTTCTTCACCCAGAGAGTGGTGAACCTTTGGAATTCTCTACCACAGAAGGCAGTAGAGGCCAATTCATTAAATATATTCAAGAAGGAGTTAAATATATTTCTTAAAGCTAAAGGGATCAAGGGATATGGAGAGAAGGCAGGGACAGGGTACTGAATTTGGATGATCAGCCATGATCTCATTGAATGGCGGAGCAGGCTCGAGGGGCTGAGTGGCCTGCTCCTGCTCCTATCTTCTATGTTTCTATGTTTCTACCACATAAATAGACTTGTTAGCAAAATTAAAGCCCATGGGATTAAAGGGACTGTGGCAGCATGGATACAGAATTGGCTATGGGACAGGAAGCAGAGAGTAGTAGTGAACAGTTGTTTTTCAGACTGGAGGGAATTATACAGTGGTGTTCCCCAAGGGTCAGTATTAGGACCACGGCTCTTTTCGATCTATATTAATGACCTGAACATAGGAATACAGGGCATAATTTCAAAGTTTGCAGATGATACGAAACTCGGAAATGTAGTAAACAATGAGGAGGATAGTAACAGACTGGTAAAATGGCTGATGAAATTTAATGCAGAGAAGCGTGACATGATACATTTTGGTAGGAAGAATGAGGAAAGGCAATATGCATTAAATGGTACAATTTTAAAGGGAGTGCAAGAACAGAGCGACCTCGGGTGTATGTACACAAATCTTTGAAGGTGACAGGACTCGTTGAGATGTTAAAAAAGCATATGGGATCCTTGGCATTATTAATGGAGGAATAGAATACAAAAGCAAGGAAGTTATGCTAATCTTTTATAAAACACTGGTTCGGCTTCAGCTAGAGTATTGTGTACAATTCTGGGCAACACGCTTTAGGAAGGATGGCAAGGCCTTGGAGAGGATGCAGAAGAGATTTACCAGAATGGTACCAGGGATGAGGGTCTTCAGTTACGTGGAGAAGCTGGGGTTGTTCTCCTTAGAACAGAGAAGGTTAAGAGGAGATTTAATCAAGTTTGATAGAGTAAATAAAGAGAAACTGTTTCCAGTGGCAGAAGGATCGGTAACCAGAGGACACAGATTTAAGGTGATTGGCAAAAAAAAACAAAGGCGACATGAGGAAACTTTTTTTTACACAGCGAGTTGTTGTGATCCGGAATGTACTACCTGTAAGGGTGGTGGAAGCTGATTCAATAATAACATTCAAAAGCGAATTGAATAAATACTAAAGGGAAAAAATTTACAGGGCAATGGGGAAAGAGCAGGGGTGTGGAATTAATTGGACAGCTCTATTGAAGAGCCGGCACAGGTAAGATGGGCCAATGGTCTCCTTCTGTGCTATATCATTCTACGATTCATGGAGTAGCAGAAATTTTTATTTTAAAATGACCAACATAATTTGGCATGAAAGCTCTTGTATGAAAAATTTAATTGTAGCATTCCATTATGTGTTGCCATGTGTTTTTTTAAAACAAACATACTATGCTCTCTTTGTAGGCTCCAGGCGAAATTTGAGAAATGACCTGTTAGTGGCAGCAGATTCCATTACAAACACAATGTCCTCTTTGGTGAAAGAGTTGAATTCGGGTAAGTGGTCGTATTTAGTAAAAATCCTATCTGCTGTATGGTATTTATATTACCCTGATACATTAATGTTATGATCAGCCTTGAGATGAAGAGAAGCCATTAGCCTTTTATGATCACTTTTCCAACCTTCAAGCTAGTTTTTAGTGACTTTGGTACCTGGACCCCTAAATCTCTTTGTTCATCTATCCTCCGCAGTACTTCCCCACTTAGATTATACCCCCATCTGCCATTCATACATCCAAAGTATACTACCTCATGCTTTGTTACATTAAACTGAATCTACCATCATTCTGCCTACTCACTTAATCTCTTGATATCCTTTTCAATCTATACCTCCTTGCTCAGTATCATCTACATACTTGAATGAATTCCTCTCTATTCTGTAATACAAGTCATTTTTTATATATGCTGTAAAGCTTCGGCCCAGAATTGATCCTTGTCACTACCACTTTGAATAGGTTCTACTGTTGGTCCATAGATTTACCAACTAATAATTTTTCCCATATTATTCCAGCCAATTCCTTCCTCATTCCTTCAAAGTTAGTCTTAGTTAAATCCAAAACCTTGTTTTGTGACCCTCCTTTCTCCTCTTCAAGCTGATAGTGAATTCAATTGTATTATGGTCACTATTCCCAAGATGCTGTTTTACTAGCAGGTCTCTAGTTTGTTACTCATAACTAAATCAAGTATCGCCAGGTCCCTTGTCAGGTTGACAACATGTTGCTTTAGAAAATCTGAAATGCATTCAATAAATTGTTTACTACATGTGTTGCTATTTTTCTCCCAGTCCTTACAGACTGAAATCAATTGTTAACGTCATTATTATTCTTACAGAGATGAATCGGTTTGATTCCTGGTCTGTGCTGAGTTAGCTGATCTCAGACAGCCTAGCAGTAGTGGTGCTACAGTTGGCCTCAGTGCTCAAGGATTAGGGACAGGAGACTAGACAGAATTCCTGCTCCAACCTCTATCCAATGACTCCTCTTGAAAGTGCATGAGGCAGACTTTCTTGTTCTTGTACCTGACACTATTGGATCATACGGGCATAGTGGAAACAGGAAACAGGATAGGGAGGAGTGTACATCCCTGATGGAGCCTACCCGGTTTTCTGTCCATCCATTTAAATGGATGGAAAATTGGACAGGCTCCCTTATGCACTCCTGCCCGCCCGATGTTCCTGCATTTATTGTGTCTAGGTGATCCATTAGCCCCAGGCTCAGGAACAAGAAAATCTGCTCAAGTGTGTGCCAATGTTAGTTGACAACACAATCGACCTGTGAATCCACAATGATTGAATAGCCTGCTGATCTTCATGTAGTACTGAGTGAGTGCTGTGCTGTGGGTGTACTTTCAGGTGAGATGATAAACCGAGGTCCCTCCTCTGCCCTCTCAGATTGATGTAAAAGATCTACTTGAAGAAATGCAGGGGAGCTCTATTGGTGTTCTGGCTAATGATTATTCCTCAACCAACAACAACCAAATCAAATGATCTGGTCATTTATATCTTTGCTATTGATAGGACCTTGTCCGTAAATTGATTGCCACATTTGCCTACATTATAGTAGTGACTACACTTCAAAAGTACTTCATTGTCTGAAATGCTTTGGGGGCATCCTTAGGATGTGAAAGGTGGTACAGAAATGCAAGTTCTTTTTTTCCTCTGAATAATGGGCACTTGAATGAGTTACACGGGCAAGAAGTCAACACTATCAAGAAAATGTAAAGAAACATTTGGTGAGAGAAAAAATATAAAATAGCTGACTACCTCATCTGCTCTTTTGAATCATAAATTTCACCAGCAATCAGAGGCAAGTGAGCAGAACTCCATGCAAGTGTTTCAGTACAAACGCCTGAGGCCCGGTTTTCTCCAAAGTGAGCATCCAGTAAAAATGCACTGCTACAAAAATATAAAAGCTGAAAAATAAATTGATTATAAGATGAAGACATATTGACCCACTGGTTATTTTGAGTCCTGCATGTGATACTCATGAATTAAGACCAGTCACATTCATAAAGCAGTATCATTATTGTAATAACAAGTTGAATACTTTAATTGTTCAGTATCTCCACTTTCAACCATTTGCTATGAAGGGAAAGAGGGATGGTGTGAATAACTAATTTTTCTGTAGCTATCATTGATGCCATACCACACTTGGTGACGGTGTGTGCTTTGTGAAGGGACCCTCACTGATTATTTTTCCCTTTCCTCTTAGAAGGGGCCACTATCTCAAGACATTCCATTTACTATCCTAACTGATAAAAATGTTCAAGAACACCCACTCAGGGTAGCTGAGTTTGAATGTCAAGCCAGAATGGGAATTCAGAACTAAACATAAGAGTGCAGTGTTCTGAGCTATAAAGTTGTTCATGTCCTTTATTTCTACTAAATATAGGTGAATATATATTTCAATAAGTTTGTATTGATTTCTTTGTCTTTCCTTACAATTCAACTTGAGTACTGTGGACTGAAGGAAAATAAAAATGAAGTAATAACATTATTGAGTAAGTGTGTGCCAAGTGACATCCCCTCCAGGAATGCAGTAGCTTTTTTGAACCATATCTAAAAATAATGCAAGAGTAGAATTTTCCATGTCCTTTAGAGTGTGCTATAAATAAGCACATTCAATACATCGTACAGCTTGTCCATAGTGTGTTTTGTAATGCTCAGCATTATCTTTGAGAAAGTGAAGCAGTGTGAAAGTTGATAGAATGTCTAGCATAAGACTTCTGTGCAGTGAGAATAATCAGGAATAACATTTGGTATTGCATGGGTTCTTTTATTTTGAGAATCTAGTTTATAAAAGGTCTTCTCCATGGCTTTGCTGATTAAAGCAATGCGTAGCTGAGCCATACAGACCAAGAAGGTGCTGGGTTCAATCCCAGTCTTTGTGGAATTAACTGAACTCAATTAGGGAAGCTATAATTGGCCTCAGTGTCCCAGATTTCGAAGGATAAATCATCTAGGATTCCTGCTTCTGATCACTATCCGATAACCCCTTCTAAAAATGCATGCATACGAATGGCCCATGAGTGAGGCTACAGCTGCAGCCATCCAAACAGGTAAACCTGTTGGGAAGCCTGCGAGGTTCACTAAGGTAAGTTTTTTTTAAATTCTTAGTGCAGACAGGAGGAGCAGGATTACTCCTTTAGGCCCATAAGGAAAGTCCAGGCTTCTGCTGCCCCAGATTCCCCCACTTCTCCCCAGCTGCCGCTTTCCACTGAAACGGCCGAGCAGCTGACCGGCAGGATCCAAATGAGGTCCGGCAGCTAAATTCTGTCTGGCCTCCGACTTACACTCCAACATGCCAGGAGTTAAAATTAACCCTTTAGACTCATCTGAAACACAATTTCAAAATGCCAATGATGTGCTCAATTATTACTCTGGTAATGAATGGACCACATTGTACCTTTGCTCAGCTCTTGTCCTGGGAAACCAAATAGGGTTGATCAGTCATGGCTACAGAGGATAACTTTGATATCCCAGAAGTCATCCAGAGTCTTGTATTCCTGAGTGCTGGCACAGTGAACAACCTTAAAATGATGGTATCATGGTAGCTCACAGGGGAGCAAGCTTTTACTTGCTGGTTACAGTTTTGCTGGTTGCTAATGAGCATTGAAAGAGTGGAATCCTTTATTGTTCAGACAAGTTGTGGCACTGAGCAAGGGAGCAAGTAGGGCCACGTGGGTGCAATATCTAGCTCCTGGACCTTCAGCATTCTTGCCACTGTGTAAAGTTAAAGGGGGAAAAATTTGTTAGTGATCATTTTGGGTTGTTAACATCGCCTGGGCACTAAATTTAGAGCCCAGCAAAAAATAGCGCCAGCGATCGCTAACTTCAGTTTTAGCGCCCCAAGAGGGAGGTGGAGCGCTAATTCAAGCACTCCACTTCCTTCTTAGAGCACTAACCCTGAATATCAGGGCTTGCATTCTGCAACGCTACGCACTGGGCCACATAGCGCTGCCGCATGGAAGGGCTCTTCCCCTCATTAAAGAGGAGGTCCCAAGCCTTCAACTCTGCGGGGCCCTACCTGGACCATCGGGGAGCGGGGTGCCGTGCCAGCAGCCCGGCACTCAAGAGGAGTGCCAGGCTGCCAGATCGCGGCACGGACCCCGCGTTCAAAGACGCAACGGGCCGCGACAAGTAAGTCGGCTGATTTTTTTTCTCCCCTCCCGCCACCTCCCCTTTAGTTAGCGCTCCACGAGCCTCCTGCCACTCCGTTCCCGCCCCCTGCATTGCTCCTTGGACAACTAGAGATAGGAGTGCCTCTGCCTGTATATTGTGGTATGAGGGACCAGCGAGTGTGTGCTATGCGCTGACCGACTGTCTGATCTCTCTGTGCCTCCTCTCGTTCTTCTTCTAAAAAGCAAAGACACAGGAGAATTCCCAATGGAAAACCCATTATTTACTGTGCAAAATGGTATCAGGGAACTAGCAACTCTGCGCCCAATGGCAATAAGACAGATGGGGAAAGCATTTGCAACAGCAAAAATATTTTCAAAATTGCACCAAAATCAAGAAGGATCATCTATGTGGCACTTTTGACTGAACACCCTTAAATGTTTGAGAAATGAAAAAAAATTGCTGCCATTAATTAATATAGTGTGTAACATTTTTATGCATAAATTGTGGTATTTTTGAAGCAAATCAATCCATACGCAGTAAGGGCACAGAGTTGTAGGATTCTGTGCTGTACCAAGTCATTTGCCCTAAAGATCATTACTTGGTCTTAAGTGCTTTACCTTCCATTATGTTGTAAAAGTAGTAAAATTATATCCATATTGATAAATGATGCAATCTT
Organism: Squalus acanthias; assembly: GCA_030390025.1. Taxonomy (NCBI): domain Eukaryota; kingdom Metazoa; phylum Chordata; class Chondrichthyes; order Squaliformes; family Squalidae; genus Squalus; species Squalus acanthias. The sequence goes on from CM059432.1 coordinate 61,848,411, forward strand.
CATTCTCTTGTGCTATGTAAGGTCAGGCCTTAATGGCCCAGAAATTAAACATCGATGGTTCCCGCGGGGGTAAGGATTCCCCGCGATATCGCACTCCGCGCCTACCTTTTTGTTTGGGGCCCACACGAACTTTAGTTTCAAAGCCTCTCCCTGTTGCAACCGTGCAGTGCTTGCGTATCCCAGAGGCGCAATTAGTTCGTGCGAGCTCTGGGATCACGTGATTCAGTTAGAGCCAATGGCAGCACACCATCTTTCATTCATAGTTTTAACAGCAAGGGCTGTCAAAGCTATGAATACTACAAACCGCCAAAAGAACAGCTAAACCTCAATTAAATTTTTAAAAAAGCCATCACATTAATAAAATAAGTATAGTTAAATAAATTAACCACTTTAAACAAAAAATTAAATTTTTGAAAAAATTTAAAATCTTTTTAAAAGTTATAAAAATAAACTTACCTTTCTTTAAAGTCTCTAAAAAAGATAAACCTGTTGAAAAAAATTTAAAATAACACTTAATTAACTACTTACCTTGTTAAAAGGGGATCCTACGCCTGCTTTCTTTATGTGTAAAATCTTCACCACTTACCTGCGCGTTCAAAGCTGAAAAAAAAACTAAGTGCACTGCGTGCGCGCAGCCTGTAGTGCGCACGCGGTTCACTTAGGAACCGCCCCCTTTGCAATTCACGAAGTGCCGGTTTCCCGCGCATGCGCAGTGCATGCAGGAAACCGACAATTCGGGATCTAATACGCGAGAGTACACAGTGCGTACTCTCGCGTATTAGGTTTAATTTTCGGGCCAATAACTTGGTGCAATAAAAGTGCAACCCATCGCAGAACCTTCATATATGTACACAGGAGATCTAAACTATTTGTGTCACTGCTAATGGAAGTTTTGCTTTCAATTCAACAGAGGCCGGCAGTGAGACAGAGAGCAATGTGGATTCCGATATTGGTCGAGCTCATTTAGATGACATAGTTCCTTCACCAACTTCTGAGAAGGCCTTTCTAGCTCAGATCAATGCCAGAAATCCCAGCTATATCCACAGTGCTGCTGCAACAGGAACAATTCGAAGTGATATGTAAGTATGAATAATTAGTACCTTTTTTTCATCCTGTGTTGAATGTAAATTTGAAAATTAGGCACATAGACATTGTAACAGAAATGATACTTTTTTCCTTTTTTTAATCTTTTTGGAAATTCTCTGTTTCAGTCTCTTCCCCACCCCCCCCACCCCCCGAAGAAAAGCTAAAATTAATCAACCAGCTAAACCATCTTGCTGAGAAAAGTAGATGTTCAAATTTCTGCCAGATGGATAGACATTTCTGTGGGGTGTTGAAAACTGTTTTTCTTGCATTAAATATTTCACATAGCAGCCTTATTTTCAACAAATGAAACATACAACAACTTACATTTACATAGCGCCTTTAACGTACTAGAACGTTCCAATACAAGCTGCTAAACAGAAAAGAGAGACTGCTTACTCCAAACTTGTCAGCTGTGACACAATGGGTAGCACACTCGCCTCTGAGTCAGAAGGTTATGGGTTCAAGTCCGACTCCAGGGACTTGAGCACATAATTCTAGGCTGACACACCAGTGTAGTGCTGAGGGAGTGCTGCACTGCCGGAGGTGCTGTCTTTCGGATGAGATGTTAAACCGAGGCCCCGTCTGCTCTCTCAGGTGGACGTAAAAGATCCCATGCCACTATTTCGAAGAAGAGCAGGGGAGTTATACCCGGTGTCCTGGTCAATATTTATCCCTCAATCAACATAACAAAACAGATTATCTGGCCATTATCACATTGCTGTTTGTGGGAGCTTGCTGTGCGCAAATTGGCTGCCGCGTTTCCTACATTACAACAGTGACTATGCTTCAAAAGTACTTAAGTGGCTGTAAAGCGCTTTGAGACGTCCGGTGGTCGTGAAAGGCGCTATATAAATGCAAGTCTTTTTTGTTTATTTTGCTTTCAGACAGGAATGGCGATGCCTGTTGACAACCAGCAGCCACATCTGCACAAACATTACATATATGGAGCTCTACAAATACAGAAAGTTAACTATCACTTCCTGAACCAAGATTGTAAGAGCACGTATTTGGCAACGAGAAAGTTATAGTTTTCGTTTTGGTATCCCAGCACAAATTCAGGAATATAAATGTAAAAGGAGCTAGGACTAGAAATTCGGGGGTTTAGCGCCGGCCGTTAAGACCCGTTTTGATGAAAAAATGGCGACCAACTCACTTCTGCCCGCTTCCGGTGGGTCCCGCGGCAGCCGCCATTTTGGGGAGGTTGGCAAATCATGACGTCAATGAGTGTGCAACGTTGATTTGATGCACGATCTGCCAGTTTCAACGTTGCCACTCCACTTACCACCCTCCCTTAATCACGACCAGCTGACCAGCGTTCAGCAGCAGGAAGGAGCCCCCAGCAGCGCTATTTAAAAGGATCATCATCAACAACTTGCAGCTGACATGGTTTCTCAGTTTTACTGGCTCTGTATGAGTTTCTGCAATTCTTGTAGCTTTCTAAACTTGGTTAAAGTTGCTGAGGTCACAGGGAGGGTTGTTGCAAATGGAGAACGCCTTGATTCTCAATTAAAGGCTTCTGCTCACACCACTTGCTCACAGTTATGGGGGCTCTACTTGCAGGCCCCCTCACGCTCGAGTATCTTTGGGAGAGGGAGTGGAGGCAGTGAAGAAGGGGAGAAGATGTTCGCAGAGGGAGGAGGAGGGGGGCCAGGAAGGTTCTTAGCTGGAGGCCTTGAGTCTTCAAAGAGCACTTCTCTTACCTCCACTTAAGCGAGGAGCAGGCTCCGCTTCACCAAGGAGGTGGTCACAGAACTCTGCCACATCCTGCAACCAGACCTGCAGCCTCAGAGCAGGGCGACAACAGTTCTCCCAGTGGCCCTCAATATTTTCACCAGCGGATCCTTCCAGTCTGCAGCAGGAGACATAGCTGACATCTCCCAGTTTGCCGTCCATCGCTGCATCCAGGTCACAGAGGCTCTACTCCAGGAGAAGGGACTTCATTGTCTTCTCTCTGAACAGAGAGAAGCAGGACAAACGCGCACGTGGCTTTGCCAGGTTAGCGTGCTTCCCCATGGTGCAGGGAGCAATCGACTGCACCCATGTGACTTTGCGGGCACCGCACACCAATCCTTAGATGTTCCGTAACCGCAAAGGCTACTACTCACTTAATGTGCTGTTGTGCGACCACGCCCAGCACATCATGATGATGAATGCCCGCTATCCTGGCAGCAGTCTTGATGCCTTCACCCCTGCGCCAGTCCGGTGTGCCAGCAATCTTCCAGCCACCACGTCAAACCCGAGGGTGGCTGCTCAGAGATAAGGGCTATATGCTCTGCACCTGCCTGATGACTCCCCTCTACAACCCCACCACTTGTGCCCAGCACTCATACGATGACAGCCATGCTGCCACCAGGAACATCATCGAGCAGACCATCGGGGTGCTCAAGCAACAGTTCCGCTGCCTTGACCACTCGGGAGGAGCCCTCCAGTACTCGCCGGTGTCCCATTTCATGGTTGTCTGCTGCATGCTCCACAACTTGACCATCATGAAGGCGCAGCCCTTGCCACCAGAGATTGCAGGACCACCTCAGGAGGAGTTGGAAGAGGAGAAGGGAGGGAAGAAGCGGGCAGCAAATCCCCGTTCTGGACGGACTGTCCGTGATTGCCTCATCAGACTCCAATTCCAGTAAATGAAACCCCAGATCTCCCTTGCACACCACTTCCCCATCATCCATCCCTCTGTTGCGGAACATCACAGCATCCTCCTGGAGACAAAGCTGAAATGAGAGCCACCACAAAACACATAACCAAACAAAATTCATAAAGTTATCCAAATCCAATCAAAATGAGAATATCAACTATTCACTCAAGTGCATTCCCTTAGGGCTGGATTTTGAATGACCCGTGGAGTCAGGTTTGGAGGCGTGTGGGGGGTTAAATTTGCGGGATCGGGGGTCCCGACTCCATCCCGCCTCCACGCAATTTTGACAAAATCAGTCGCGGGGTTCTCGACTCCGTCCCGCCTCCAAGAGGTGGGAGAGGCCATTAAAGCCCTTAACAAGCCCTAAATTGGCTCTGTAATGCCATTTTGAAATGTTTTAGATAGTTTAACCCTTTTCCGATGTGAAGTACGCCTGGTGTGAAACACTCCAGTGAAACCTGGCGGGAGCACAAGTGGATAGTTGACTATCAGCTGCAGGTCCACTATTACAACGGAGATGTGATGAAGGTAGTAGTAGTATTGTGATGAAGGTAGTAGTAGTATTAGGTCTGAAAGTCGCCTCTGATGCTGCTGCATTGAATGTCTTCAGAGACTGCCTGGCCTTTGCTGGGAGAGGACCTGGATGCAAAAAAAATTGTCTCTGCTCTCTGTCTCTCTCTGCCTCTCTGTCTCTCCATTTTGCATCCAGGTCCACTCACAGCAAAAGCCAGGCACGTCCTCTCTCACCAACATCCAGTCAGTCTCTGACCTTCAATGCAGCAGCAATGATGACATCATCAGAGGCGACTTTCAGACTGAAACCACTAATTAGTTCATGGGTTCCCACATGCTGGAACTCAATTGCCCAATTAAGTGAAAATTGCATCATTCAGCCACGTTAATCTGGAGCCGGGGGGGGAACACGAAATGCGGATGACACGACCCCAACCTGACCCCAAGACAAAATCCAGCCCTAGTGTCTGTCTTTCCTGTTCCTTTTCCTACTCTAGTGCTCCTAAGCAGTGCTCCCCCAGTGGCTGCAGCATGGCTGGTGGAAGGCTGCTGACTTTCAGTGGGGGAAAACTGCAGATGGTCTTGCACGGTGATCTCAAGCAGCTCTGGACCTAGAAGGCCCGGCTGTACACTGCACCACCTTGGCATAGGTGGCAGCAGTCTGGGCTGGCTGGCTGACTGGCAGCAACAAGGGCAATGGTGGAGTGGCAGTGGTGGGAGTAGGAATGCTGTCATCCTGAGAGAGTACAGCAGGTTCTTGCTCCACAGCCCCACCCACCCCGGGGCAGCGCCTCAACATTCTTAGCAATCTGTTGGAGCACAGATTGCTGGACTGCTGCAACACCCTGCAAGCCCCTTTCAAGACTCATAAACCCAGCAACAATGGCAGCAGTCTGAGCTTCCACTGCAGCAGTGAGACGTTGGGTCGCTTCCGCCTGTGCTGTAATGGAAGCTGCAAGATCGTCCATCACACCCAGTGGGTCCACGAGGTCTCTCCTGGAATTGTCCATCATTTTCATCCTGGAAATCATGGTCTTCAAGCTCTGCGCAAAGCCCCGCTCAATTTTGGAGCCGGACTCCTCCATGCTCCTTGACACTGACAAGAGGCTCTCTGGCAGGCTTACATTTCTGTATGCATGCCCATCACCCTTCTTCTGAAGGCCACCCCATCGAGTTCATCATCTGGATCCTGTGGAGAAGAACTCGTGTGCAAACTCGCTCTCCAGGGAGCTGGCACCCAAGCTACCCTTTCTCCCCTGGCCTGACTGCAGACCACTCATGCCCAGTGACTCACCATGTGCAGATCCTGCCTCTATACGACCCTCTGAGTTGGTGTCTATGAGTGTCAAATGCAGTGCTGGTGTCTCTTATTCTGCTTCTTGTTTGTCTCCTCCTTCAGCTTGCTGATGATGAGGGACAGGCTGGCCTGTTAACAGTTCTTGGATGTCTGAAAGCAGAAAGGCACAAAGGTCGGGTCGTGGTGAGGGGAGTGGGGGGAAGCAAGATATCCAAGCATACACCATCAGCAGCTTGTAAGTGAGAAGAGATTGGGATGAGGGGGAAATGGGATGTGAGAAGAAGGATTAAGTATGACCATATCATCATAATCAGCAATGGTTTCAACTTCTCTGCAAACGGACACTGTCACTGCCCCTCCAATGATTTCAAGCACAGATTCCTCCAGGTCCATCAGGTTCTCTATTGTAGCTTGGCCACTTCCCGTCTGCTGTTGCTCCCTCCTGTTCTGAACCACCTTGGCCTGCAAGAGAAAGGAAAATGTGCGAGTGAGTGCGGTGCAATGTGTTTGGGTGATGTGCCTGCCATAGTTGAATAGCTGTCAGTGTGTGCAAGGTGAGATATGGGTGTGAGTATTGCAGAAGCGGTAAGTGTGTGAGGGTGAAGTGAAGCAAGGAGTGTGAGGTCTGAGTGGTGATAGCAAGAGATTGTTGGTAGGTGAGTGATGGGGGTGTGGTCCATTGAGCAGTGTGTGAGGCTTGTGGTGCAGATGGTCGGATATGGCATTTGCTGAAGCCTTCACTCACCTTGACCTGCCGTGTGAGGTCATTAAACTTTTTTTGACACTTGGCACCACACTGGTAGCCTTGACGGATTCAGCAATCTCTTCCCACAACATTCAGCAAATGACTTTGGTTGGCCTCTTGCCTCCCTGATGGTAAAGGACAAGCCTGACTTTGTTGCACCCCCAGGACCAAGGCCGCCAGTGCAGCATCTGAAAATCTTCTAGCTCATTCTCTAGGTTGTTGTGCCATGGCTTGCTCCAGAGTGAGAATGAGGTGTACAAAACACCTTCCCTTTATGTAGTGCAGAGAGCCTAGGCCAAACTTTATTGGCCATTAGACTGCACCAGATATTGTTACTCCCATCCCCCCACCCCCGTTGAGCACTAAGCCAATCAGCAGCACATTTAGCGCTGAGATCAGCGCTCCAATCATGTTAATGAGCAGGCAGCACGAATTTTGTGTGCTTCCTGCACCACTTAGAAGAGGCGCTGGCAAATGGCACTGGCCTGTGACACTGCCCATTTTTGGGCCTTATCCAATTTCTAGGCCCTAATGTATTAAGAGACAAAGATGCCACTGTTTATGGTTTCTTTCTTTGTAAGTGTTACAGAAGATGGTGAATCATATGTCAGAACTGATGATGAAAGTTATGAAAATGAATCTGTCCATCAACTTGAGCATGAGTTGAAGCTGGAGGAATACCTGAAGCAAAAACTGCAGGATGAGAGCTATCAGGTGAGATAGGACAATATGTACAATAATCTGCTGCATGCCACATTTTGTGGCAGCCAATTTGGGGAGAGAAAATTAGGTGGTGCTACTTGTATGCAGGACCTCGCTTAAATAGAATAATTATTAAAATAAGGTCACAAAATTTCAAGTTTGTGGGAAAGGTTCCACCCACAGCGTACACCTCGCCCATAAAAATAGGCACATTGATCTGGCCTAAATAAGTTGGCTTCTTAAAGGGAGGTGAAAGCTTCTGCTACTGGTTTGCATTTTGGATGGCATTTTGCTCCATGTGTTACTTGGTTTTCTGGCGTAGTCTGCTATTTTTACATTTTATGGGGGTGGGGGTTCCTGTTAATTTTTTGCTTCATTATTCACTGGTCACAGCTGGAGGAACCTGTTGCAGGAAATGAAGTGAAACACCTGCAAAACTTTACTGACAATGTGGAACTGACCAACAAAAATATCTTCACAATAGTGTAAATCAATCAAAAATGAAATCAATCCCTCTTTACCAAATTCAGCTGTCCTTTGAACTGTTTACAAGTTCTAGTCAGCCAAAGTGAAGCTGCCACCCAATTTGTGTCTCCCAAATTTGAAGACTTGCAATGAATTTTGTTCTGGACTCTTGTCAGCCTGGTATTTACTGAAAAACCACTGATTTGTAGGAATAAAACAATGGCCCTGAATTTTCTCAGGCTTTCTGTCGCTGGGCTGCCTTGACTTTGCCAGAAGTGCAACGGGGTTTCCACCGCACTTTTGCTGAAGTTATGGCAGCAGAAAATCTGAAAATATTCAGGGCCAATGTTTACCTGAATTGCTTGAAAATTGAAAATCTTGGAATTTGATGTTTCTATTTATATAGGGGGCTAAATTTGGTTGATTTGCGCCTCCCATTAGCGCCCTAAGAGGGCACTAACGGGGTGCAAATCAACTAGCGCATGGGCGCAGCGGCCGCTAACGCCTCCCGCGAAATTCAGCAAATAAGGGGAGGAAGGCCTGCAGTACCGCGGCACATAGCGCCACGATATTGGCTTGCAGCGTCCCAAGAGGGACGCGGGGCGCTTCCAGTAGCGCCCCTCCTCCCCGTTGGGGCGCTACCTGGGAAAATCGGCCGCGGGGGCGCTAACTTTTTCGGGGCGCTAAGGTTTATGGGAAGTTAAAATTAACTGGAAGATCTATGTATTAGGGGCATGAAATCTAATTCAGTCCTTCCATGTGGGAAAGCTATCCAAATTTGGCATCCATCCAACAAAATGTGTTTTGCCTGAAATCAGAAATTGTTAATGCTATTTAGAGTTATTTCTATAGTAGAATTTAAGTCTGGTTAAAATAGCACTGATAATTTGATATTTGGTACCGAGAGTGCTGCAATGCATCAGGTACCAGCCCCCAGTATTATGGTGCACCATCTACATAATGCCTATGTGCTTTTTACACATATCCCAATGTGAAACCGCTCAGGCACTTGGAGCCTGTGCACCATTGTGCAGTAGGCTCATTAAAGCCCCGATTTTCATTCAAATGAGGAGAAACCCCGTTAATGCACTGGACAGTGCTCTAGCTAAGTGCTTCAATTGAGTCCTTGCTCTGAAAGATAAATTGCTGTTTTTTTGTACATCTGTTTGCAAGTCATTGGGGGTCAAGGGGTATGGCGAGAAAGCAGGAATGGGGTAATGAGGTAGCATGTTCAGCCATGAACGCATTAAATGGCGGTACAGGCTCGAAGGACCGAATGGTCTACTCCTGCACCTATTTTCTATGTTTCTATTTCCATCTTCACTGCCGGGACAGTAATCTGGTGGAGTGGACCACCTGACCACTGTAGAATCCACCTAATTTTTATTCCAATCAGGCAGGTTCTACAACAGACAGGCAATCCACTCCACCAGATTACTGCCGAAAGTGAAAATTACCCCCATTGATTCTCTGCTATATTCTGTTGTTGTTAAAAGGAAAGCAGTGAAAGTTCATGCGGCCTTCTATACAGATTCTTAAAGCTGTACTTTATCTGTTATCCGTGCCCGTGTGTCTAGTGAACGGCGTTAGGGTGCTGATTTGCGAGCAGGTATGGCTATGGACATTATCTATTTGCAGGTTCTGGAGGAGGAGGATCATAGGAGGCATGCACTTATCAGATGCAGATCTACATTTGCTCAATTAAAGCTGGTGTTACCTTTATTGTTAAAATAGATTGAATGGGAAATGTGCTAAGCTGAAAGAAGGTTAACTTAACTTCATTTAAGTAAATTCTTATTCTACTTCCTATTTTGGTTTCAAATAATATCGCTCTGGGAGCAGAGGTGTAATATCAATATCCATGCTAGATACTTTAAGTTTCCTTTCAACTTATTTCCTGTCTGGACTGGCTGATCTGGCTGGACCACATAAAGCATTATCAGGTCCTGCTCTCGTTTGCCAAAATTGCTCACTATTCCAGAATCATTCTGGAATGCAAAGATAAACCCCAGCTTCTATTCTCCACTGCTAACCATCTTCTTAAACCCTTCTTCCCTGTCTCCTCCACCCTCGCCTCCGACAACAAGTATGAGGAGCTCATGGACTTCTTTGTCTCTAAGATTGAGACCATCCGATCAGCTGCCTCTGCTACTTCCCTTCCTTCCCCTAATCCACCGGGCCAAACTTCCTCTGAGGTTCCTCCCTGTCCTAGCCCTGAACTCACATCTTTCTCCAGATTCTCTCTGATTTCCCCTGATGACCTCTCCGAGCTCATCTTGCCCATGAGACCCACTTCCTGCTCCCTCGACCCTATTCCCATCAAACTGCTGACCACCCAACTTCCTTTTCTGGCTCCCATGTTAGCTGACATTCTTAACGGTTCTCTCTCCTCAGGTACTGTCCCCCTCTCCCTCAAATCTGCCGTCATCACCCCTCTCCTCAAAAAACAACCCTTGACCCCTCCGTCCTTGCAAACTACCACCCCATTTCCAACCTCCCTTTCCTCTCCAAAGTCCTTGAACGTGTTGTCGCCTCTCAAATCCGTGCCCATCTTTCCCACAATTCCATGTTTGAATCCCCCAATCAGGTTTCCGCCCTCGCCACAATACCGAAACAGCTCTCATCAAAGTCACAAATGACATACTTTGTGACTGTGACAAAGGTAAACTATCCCTCCTTGTCCTTCTTGACTTGTCTGCAACCTTTGACACGGTTGACCACTCCATCCTTCTCCAACGCCTCTCCACCGTCGTCCAGTTGGATGGGACTGCACTCGCCTGGTTCCATTCTTATCTATCTAATTGTAGCCATAGAATCACCTGCAACGGATTCTCTTCTCGCTCCCACATCGTTACCTCTGGTGTCCCCCAAGGATCTATCCTTGGCCCCCTCCTATTTCTCATCTACATGTTGCCCCTTGGCAACATCATCCGAAAACACAGCGTCAGTTTCCACATGTACGCTGACGACACCCAGCTCTACCTCACCACCATTTCTCTCGATCCCTCCACGGTCTCTAAATTGTCAGATTGCTTGTCCGACATCCAGTTCTGGATGAGCAGAAATTTTCTCCAATTAAATATTGGGAAGACCGAAGTCATTGTTTTCGGTCCCCGCCACAAACTCCGTTCCCGAGCCACTGACTCCATCCCTTTCCCTAACATCTGTCTGAAGCTGAACTACACTGTTCGCAACCTTGGTGTCATATTTGACCCTGAAATGAGCTTCCGACCACATATCCGCAGCACAACTGAGACCGCCTATTTCCACCGCCGTAACATCGCCCGTCTCTGCACCTGCTTCAGCTCATCCGCAGCTGAAACCCTCATCCATGCCTTTGTTACCTCTAGACTTGACTATTCCAACGCACTCCTGGCTGGCCTCCCACATTCTACCCTATGTAAACTTGAGGTCATCCAAAACTCGGCTGCCCATGTCCTAACTCACACCAAGTCCCGTTCACCCATCACCACTGTGCTCGCTGACCTACACTGGCTCCCGGTTAAGCAACACCTCAATTTCAAAATTCTCATCCTTGTTTTCAAATCTGTCTATGGCCTCACCCCTCCCTATCTCTGTAATCTCATTCAGCCCCACAACCCCCCCGAGATATCTGCGCTCCTCTAATTCTGCCCTCTTGAGCATCCCTGATTATAATCGCTCAACCATTGGTGGCCGTGCCTTCTGTTGCCTAGGCCCTAAGCTCTGGAATTCCCTCCTTAAACCTCTCCGCCTCTCTACCTCTCTTTCCTCCTTTAAGACGCTCCTTAAAACCTACCTCTTTGACCAAGTTTTTGGTCGCCTACACAAATTTCTCCTTACGTGGCTCGGTGTCAAATGTTTTGTCTTATAACACTCCTGTGAAGCACCTTGGGATGTTTTACTATGTTAAAGGCGCTATATAAATACAAGTTGTTGTTGTTGTTGTCTTACTGCCTCACCGTGTATGCAATGTATGGAGCTTACTACTAAATACTATACTATATATTCTTTTTCCTTTTCACCACATATCTATTTGAAGTTTCACATTTTATTTGCACATCACATATTTAAAAACACCTTTATTATTTTGAGTAGTCACATTACTTACTCTTTGGGCTGTCTCTCTTTCTCCTTATTTTATCTGCTACTTACAGGTCAGTTTGCAGGGGTGAACAGACTCTTCTGTGTCCTGCGTAAGTAATTTTTATCTATCATTGGCTCTCACTACTGGCTTTCTAATGCAGATTTTCTAAGAGCAGTACTATTTCTGGTAATACACCATGCCAATTTTGCTGAAAAACTACAGTATGAACAGTGTGTTACACAGAATAGATCATCCCATCTCAAGTATTTTATTTTAATCCTTATTGCTTCCCAGCACCCTCCTTGCAATTATATTGTCATTGTTGATCACTGAGGGATGAAAGCAAGCTTTTGGCCACCTGTCCTAATATCTCCTTATGTGACTCGGTGTCAAATTTTGTTTGATAACGCCCCTGTGAAGCACCTTGGGACATTTTACTATGTTAAAGGCACTATATAATTGCAAGTTGCTGTTGTTGTTGTTGAACGTGCCCAATCTATATGTATCTTCATGGATCGTATTGAGTCTGTTCCTGGTCACAAGTTGTAGTTGAATGGTGCAGGAAAGGGCGCCTGTCCAACTAGTTTATTGCCAGTCGCTCAGGAAAAAAAAAATTACCAAGGAAGCTTGAGTGTAAGGCTTGGATTTTCCTTTCAATTACCATCCATTTTCAGGCAGGTTTGCGGTGCTAAACTGAGCAAAATTGGGCAGTAAGGCCTATCACCTCAAATCTGCCCCCAAAAAATTGCATAGGAATTTTCCTCTTCAAAATCTACAAATTCTCCTTTAACGCCCAACCAGATGTATTTAATGTGGTCGGGTGGGTATGAGCAGCATTCCTATTGCATCTTCCTCAACTTCTACCCCTAACCTGACCCTAATTGTTACTGCCACTTCAAAAATTACATTATAAGCAGCACAGCAGTGTCCTAGAGGCAGGATACTACATTGAGCAGGCCATTTTGTTTGCTGGAACTAAATATTGGTGTTACTTTGTCTGCATATCAATTTTATCTGTTTGGTGATCTGGAGGTTCTGTCGGCACTTTTCCTGCCATATGTAGTTAGCTCTACAGAAAATACTGCTTTGGATTGGGGACATGGATTTTCCCATGGGAAGGAGGATATAGATATGGAAAAGGCTAGGCTGGAGGCACTTAAAATGAGGCAACACAGGAGTCATTTGTTTCCTACATGTAGATACCCACTCAACAGGGTTTACAGACCAAAAAGGTCTTACTTGGATTTCTCTACCGTCACAGCCTCAGAAGGTTGCAATTCACTCCTAGAGGCAAATGAAAAGGTATGTCAGCTGCTGGCTGAAAACCAGCAGCCCACTTCCACCAGGAGAAGAGCATTATATGTACCAGTCAGTGGTACTGCTGCTTTGAATTTCTTTGTAACTGGATTCTTCCAAGCAGCATCTGATGACCTTTGCCATATTAGTCAGGCTGCAGCTTACCATTGCAGAAAGAAAGCCACTGATGCTCTCTACCAGTGGGCTACACAGTTTATTTCCTTCTCAATAGAACCACATAAACAAAGCGACTGAGCTATCCAATTTTACAGACTGCTAGGGTTCCCACAGCTGCAAGAAGCAATCATAGAATTATAGAATCATAGAAGATAGGAGCAGGAGTAGGCCATTCGGCCCCTCGAGCCTGCTCCGCCATTCAATGAGATCATGGCTGATCATCCAAATTCAGTACCCTGTCCCTGCTTTCTCCCCATATCCCTTGATCCCTTTAGCCTTAAGAAATATATCCAACTCCTTCTTGAATCTGTTTAATGAATTGGCCTCTACTGCCTTCTGTGGTAGAGAATTCCACAGGTTCACCACTCTCTGGGTGAAGAAATTCCTCCTCATTTCTGTCCTAAATGGCTTACTCCTTATCCTTAGACTGTGACCCCTAGTTCTGGACTCCCCGACCATCGGGAACATCCTTCCTGCATCTAGTTTGTCCTGTCCTGTCAGAATTTTATAAGTTTCGATGAGATCCCCTCTCATTCTTCTAAACTCCAGCGAGTATAAGCCCAATCGACCCAATCTCTTTTCATACGTCATTCCTGCCATCCCAAGTATCAGCCTTGTGAATCTTCGCTGAACTCCTTCCATGGCAAGAACATCCTTCCTCAGATGAAAACATGTGGCATTTAACGCCCCATATCAGAACCCCCTCAATTTTCTTCAAGACAAAATTCTACATTACCGTTGCTATCATCCAACCCCAAAAAGTCTATACAATAATGAATTCAAAACTCTGTGTGGTCAAGCCTTGTTTACTTTTCAGAACAACATTCACCAAAAGGTGGTAACAAATCCAGACATCCCATCTATAACTACTTCTTCCCACCAGGTCTACCCTTTTTGACAGTTAACTTACTTCTTCTAGCTCCTATTGCTTCTACGAGGTGCTCCCTGCTAAATTCGTGGGGGCCTTTTTTAGATATCCTGGGCGAACGCATAAAACAAGCATTAGGCCGGTTAATTATGTAAATTAGGGGGCTAATGCTTGTTGAAGAACGTTTGTTGAAGAACCCCATCAAGAAATTTGTTACCGATGAGTGGTCCAGGCATCGAGCCTGCCCTGCTCAGGATTCTTTAGCAGCCCCTGTGGCTGCTAACGAGAGACAAGTTAATAAATGATGGGGGATAAATTCTGTGGTGCCTCCTTTGGGGCGCTAACTTTGTCGAGGCGCTACTTTTAGTGCCCCGAAAAGGTTAGCGCCCTGCGCCGTAAATTCAGTGGTAGCGCCCCAAGCAGGAGGCTACTGGAAGCGCACCCCCTCCTTTCTGGGGTGCTACAAGTGAATATCGCAGTGCTATGTGCAACAGCGCCACGCACGTCGGCATGTAGCACCGCGATATTGCAGGACTCCCTCCCCTGATTAAAGGGGAGGGGCCTAGCGCTGCGCGCACCGGGGCCCTGCTGGACCACCAGCGAAAGCTCAGCGATCGCGGCCGGCACCCCGAATAAAAAAGGGGAAGGGGGCAGGTGCTGGCAGGCGACCAAAAATAAATGGCCACCCGACACCTGCCCATTAAATTGCGCCGCCGCGGCTGCAAAAACGGCACCCTGACCCTGTTGGACATATCGTCCGGTGATAGGTCAGGGGGCGCAACTTAAGTTTGCAGCCGGGGCGCTGTGCACAGCGATGACGCCATCGCCGGAGGCACAGCGCCGCAGGTCGCTACCGGTTACCGCCGCCACTAACCTCCCACTGAATTTCACGGGAGGCATCAGTGGCGCCACGCCCGGGCACTAGGGGCTTTGTGTCCCATTAGCACCCCCCCGGAGGCACAAAGCAACCCAATTTTTCCCTCAATGTTCTTGAAAAAAACTCTTCCTGTGGAGCCAGAAGGAGTAGGAGTGCTTCCCCGACTCCACAGGCATCGTGATCCCACCCCCATTGCCCACCCCAGACCAAAATCTATCCCATGATCTAATGAAAAAGCTCCTTTAAACGGGTTAGTGGGAAGATGCACACTATGATTCAGTATGGAGTCACACGGTCTAGAAAATTACCAAGTTTGATCTCTGATTTGTGTTGAGTTAGCTGAGCTCATTGGGAATGCTACAGTTGGATTCTATGGGGGTGAATTGATAGTCAAGAAAAGCGCAAAACAGGTAATAGTGAATCGGCATCTCATTTTACACCACGCCCAACGTTCTTTTTCATTAAAGTCAATGGAAATGGAAATCGGGCATGGTGTAAAACAGACTGTCGATTCACTATTGCCCACTTCGTGCTTTTGCCAAAGACCAATTTCACCCGCTATGTGCTCAGGCTAGGAAGGGGAAAAATTGTCTCGGGTTTCTACTATTGATTGCTACCCGGTAAGGGATGCACAACATAAACTCACAGGTAATGGCAGAGAAATGGCAGAAATATTGAATAGTTACTTTGCCTCAGGGAGACTAACAAGGTGGGCATGAGATTAGAAGAAGTGATCAAAAAAGATAAAAAGACATTTAAGATAGAACGAAGGATGATAATTGATAAATTAATCGAACTTAGAGAGGATAAAACCCCTAGTCCGGATGAATTACATCCGCGCATATTAAAAGAAGTTAGGGAAGAGATAGCAGAAATTCATTAGAAAAGAAAATGCTGCCAGATGACTGGCGAACAGCTAATGTGATTCCTATATATAAAAAAAGAAATAGAACAAGTCCAGGGAACTATAGACCAGTTAGCTTAATGTCAGTAGTAGGAAAGATGATGGAATCTTTACTCAAGATATAATAGAAAAACATCCAGAAACTTAAAATATAGTAAACAATAGTCAGCACAGATTTCAAAAGGGCTTGACCAACCTTATTGAATTCTTTGAAGAAGTAACGGAAAGAGTAGACAAGGGTAATGCGGTAGATGTAATGGCCCAGAAATTCGTCCGAATACGGGAGAGTACGCACTGTGTACTCACCCATATTCGGTCCCGAAGTGCCGGTTTCCTGCATGCACTGCGCATGCGCGGAAAACCGGCACTTCCGATATTGCGAAGGGGGCGGTTCCTAAGTGAACCGCGTGCGCACTACAGGCTGTGCGCACGCAGCACACTTAGTTTTTTTTTCAGGTTTGAACGCGAAGGTAAGTGTTGAAGATTTTACACATGAAAAAAGCAGGCGTAAGACCCCCTTTTAACAAGGTAAGTAGTTAATTAAGTATTTTAAATTTTTTTCAACAGGTTTATCTTTTTTAGAGACTTTAAAGAAAGGTAAGTTTATTTTTATAACTTTTAAAAAGAATTTAAATTTTTTCAAAAATTTAAATTTTTGTTTAAAGTGGTTAATTTATTTAACTATAGTTATTTTATTAATGTGATGGTTTTTTTTTAATTTAATTGAGGTTTAGCTGTTCTTTTGGGGGCAATTTGTATTCATAGCTTTGACAGCTCTTCCTGTCAAAACTATGAATGAAAGATGGTGTGCTGCCATTGGCTCTAACTGGTTCACGTGATCCCAGAGGTCGCATCGAACTAACTGCGCCTCTGGGACACGCACACACTGCGCGCCGGCACCAGGGAGAGGCCCAGGAACTGAAGTTCGTGTGGGCCAAAACCATAAAGGCAGGCGCGGAGTGCGATATCGCGGGGGATCCTTACCCCCGCGGCAACCATTGAAGTCCAATTTCTGGGCCAATATATTTGGATTTTAAAAAGGACTTCGATACACTACCGCATTGTAGACTAATGACTAAAGCCAGAGCATGTGGAGTCAGGGGACAAGTAGCAGAATGGATAACGAGCTGGCTATAAAACAGTAAACAGAGAGTAGGGATTAAAGCTAGTTACTCAGACTGGCAAAAGGTGGGAAGTGGTGTTCCAGAAGGATCGGTGCTGGGGGGACCACTGTTGTTCACAATTTCTATAAACAATTTGGACTCGGGAATCGTAAATACAATTTCAAAATTAACGGATGACACCAAATTGAGGGGCAGAGTTAGTACTGAGGAAGACTGCAACAAAATACAAGAAGACATTAATAAACGGTAAATGGCAAATTCATTTCAATATAGGTAAGTGTGAGGGGGTGCATTTTGGTAGGAAGAATAAGGAGGACACATACTCCTTTAGAAAATTAGAATCTAAATGGGATAGAGGAGCAAAGGGATCTAGGAGTACAAATACACAAATCACTAAAAGTGACGCAGGTTAATAAGGCCATAAAAAAAGCAAACCAAGCACTCATGTTATTTTCTAGAGGGATAGAATTGAAAAGCAGAGAAGTTATATTAAACTTGTTATGGAACCTTGGTTAGACCACACTTACAGGACTTTACACAGTTCTGGTCTCCATATTATAAAAAGGATATAGAGGCACTGGAGAAGGTGTGAAAAAGAATTACAAGGGTGATACGAGATCTGAGAAGTTATACTTATCAGGAAAGGATGAACCGGCTGGATCACTATTCTCTAGAAAAGAAAAGGCTGAGGGTGACCTGATCGAGGGCTTTAAGATTGTGAAAGGGTTTGATAGAGTACACGTAGGGAAGATGTTTCCACTTGTGGGGGAGACCAAAACTAGAGGCCATAAATATAAGATAGTCACTTAACATCCAATAGGGAATTCAGAAGAAACTTCTTTATGCAGAGAGTGGTTAGAATATAGAACTTGCAACCATGAGGAGTAATTAAGATGAATAGCATAGATGCATTTAAGGAGAAGCTAGATAAACACATGAGGGAGAAAGGAATAGAAGGATATTCTGATAGAGATATATGAAGAAGGGTGGGAAGAGGCACATGTGGAGCACAAACACCAGCATGGATCAGCTGGGCCCAATGGCTGTACATTCTATGTAATCCTTGTTGGAAAGTGCATATGTGAGGAATATAGGATTAGGACAGAATCACGAGATGGCGCTAAAACGCCGTTCAGAGCTCTACCGTCAGCTGATGGTGGTTCCAGCGCCACACGCCATATCCATCTTGCCAGTAGCGCTGCCGGTAAACTTGATCGCCAGGTCCATCGCAATCATGGAGATCATTACGTCAGTGAATGTGCAACGCTCACTTTATGCCCAATCTCCCAACTTCATTTTGGCCATTGAACTTACCGGCTGGAGAAAGCAACAACAGGTTGAGGTGGTGTGCAGCAGCAGGAAGCCTTTACCGGGATCCTCACCAATCACTCGCACCTGACAGGATTTTGAAGTTTAAGTGGCTGTGTGCTAGTTCCTGCTACTGCAGTTGACCTCGCCCTCCAGGATCTATGGCAGAGAGAGCGAAGGCAGCGAGAAAGACAGGAGCATGTGCGCAGAGGGAGGAGGAGGGCTTTCAGGGCTCTCAACAGGAGGCCTTACCCTCTAAGAGTCTTCCGACAGCACTTCTCCTACCTTCAATTAAACAAGGAGCAGTGTATTAGGAGGCTTCACTTCACCAAGGAGGTGGTCCCAGAACTCTGCCACCTCCTGCAACTAGACCTCCAGCCTCAGACCAGGGTGACCACAGCTCTCCCAGTGGCAGTCAAGGTGACCATGGCCCTCAATTTCTTCGCCAGTGGATCCTTCCAGTCTGCAGCAGGAGACACAGCTAACATCACCGTATAACAATCCTGAGATCTTCCGTAACCGCAAAGCCTACCACTCACTTAATGTGCAGTTGGTGTGCGACCACACACAGCGAATCCTCAATGTCAATGCCCGCTATCCTGGCAGCAGCCACGATGCCTTCATCCTGCGCCAGACCGGTGTGCCAGCACTCTTCCAGCCACCTCATCAAGCTCGTGGGTGGCTGCTCAGAGACAAGGGCTATCCGCTGTATACCTGGCTCATGACTCCCCTCCGCAACCCCAACACTCGTGCCCAACACTCATATAATGAGAGCCATGCTGCCACCAGGAACATCATCGAGCTGACCATCGGCTTACTGAAGCAACGGTTCTGCTCCCTTGACCGCTCGGGAGGAGCCCTCCAGTACTCGCCAGAGCTGGTGTACCATCTCGTGGTGGTCTGCTGCATGCTCCACAACGTGGCCATCATGAGGGCGCAGCCCTTGCCACCAGGGATTGTGGGACCACCTCAGGAGGAGGATGAGGGAGAGGAGGACGAGGATAAGGAGGGAAAGGAACAAGAGGGAGGGATGAGGCAGCCAATCGGCCTTCTGGACGGGCGGTCCGTGACTGGCTCATCAGACTCCGATTCGAATGAATGAAACCCCAGATCCCCGTTGCTCACTACATCCCCATCATACCATCCCTGTCGCAAGCCATATCACAGCATCCTCCTGGGTGCAAAGCTGAAATGAGAGACACCACAAAAGATTCCAAACACAATTAATAAATTTATCTAAACACATATCACACATATTACATCAACACTATTAACTAATCACCCTTGTGCAATCCCTTAGTACCTGTCCATGTGCCTTTTCCTACTCTAGTGCTCCTACGCAGTGCGCCCCCAGTGGCTGTAGCATGGCTGGTGGAAGGCTGCTGAGTTTCCGTGCGGGAGTCTTCAGATAGCCTTGCAGGACGATCTCAACCAGCTCTGGACCTAGAAGGCCCGGCTGTGGACTGCACCACCTCGGCATGTGCGGCAGCAGTCTGGGCTAGCTGAATGACAGGCAGCGGCAAGGGCAATGGCGGAGTGGCAGTGGTGGGAGCAGGAACGCTCTCATCCTAAGAGAGGACAGCAGGTTCCTGCCCACTGCCACTCCCCCCGGGCGGCACCTCAGCATTCCTAGCAATCTGTTGGAGCACAGATTGCTCACCTGCTGCGACACCGTGAAAGCCCCGGTCGACGATGGTAGACCCAGCCATGATGGCAGCAGTCAGAGCTTGGGTGGCATCACGCTGAGACTACATGAGAGCAGCCAGAGATTGGATGCCACCAAGCAGAGACTGCATGAGAGCAGTCTGAGCCCAGCTGCAGCACTAAGAGGTTGGGTCGCTTCCGCCTGTGCTGCAATGGAAGCTGCAATATTGCTCATCATGCGCGTCATCACGTCTGGGTCGCCAACACCTCTCTGGGAGTGTACCATCATTTGCAGACTGGAAATGATGGGCTCCATGCTCTGCACAGAGCCTTGTGCAATGTTGGAGGCGGACTGCTCCACGCTCCTTGCCATTGCCGAGAGGCTCTCTGGCAGCCTTGCCATTGCACCTATCATTTCGGTGTGCATGCCCATCACCCTTCTTATAAAGGCCTCCCCATCAAGGTCCTCATCTGAGTCCTGTGCAGCAGAACTCGCAGTGCGAACTCGCTGGCCCCCGAGCTACCCTTTCCCCCTGGCCTTGCTGCAGCCCACTCGTGCCCGGTGCCTCACTCTGTGCAGATCCCGCTACTACACTAGCCTCTAAAGAACGTGTAGTGCCAGTATCTAAGCTGGTGTCTGTGAGTGACGGATGCAGTGACGCGGTGTCTTCTTCCTCCTCCTTCTCCTCTTCTCCCCCCTCACTCGCTGCGGTGCCCTCAGGGACAGGCTCTTCAGGTGCTTGCTCATTATCTGAAAGCAGAAAGGCACAAGAGTCGGGTTCTGGTGAGGGGAGGGGAACAGGAAGGCAGAAATACATGCATACAGCATAAGTAACTTGAAAGTGACAAAAGATTGTGGGCTGAGGGGGAAGTGGGATGTGAGAAGAAAGAGTAGGGATGAACATACCGTGCAAAAAATTAAATCATATTCACAATAAGACCTCCTGTGCAGTGTCATTAAATAACTACTTTCTCAGACTGCGTTTTGCAAATGTTGTTTTTATTGTATTGTTTTTAGTCTGGTACTGACCTTTTAAAGTAGAATGCTGTGATTGCTTTTCCCCAAATAATTAATGAGCTGTTGTTTAGGGCTTTTGTTTAAATTATTGTTTTAGCAAATTTTTCAAATGTTAATTTGTGAGTTTTTTCCTTTCAAATATTCTAATTGCTTTTTGACGCTGACTGTCCAGTTTTATTCTTGCTCTATATATAATTTAACCATTTTGTCCACTCATCAGGCTAATTACAGTCAAACTGATGATGAGAGTTACGTGAGAACTGACGATGATGAAAGCTGCATACGGACAGATGATGAAGAAGGTCTAACTCCTGGCTTCACTGAAGAATGGAATGAACATATGAAGCGTCTTATGACAAAATAAGAATTTTATAAGTAGTGTGCGGACTATAGCACAGTCATTTTAAAAGTTTCTAGTTAGATGTGTTGACAAACATTTCTTTTACTAAAAGCTGGGTTTATCAGCATCTTCTTTATATGGCTCATCTGAGAACAGAATTCAGGAGAACACAACTGCAGTTATCACCAAACTGAACATGTTTGGTGTTGCTATTTCAAGAGATGGCAGTATTAATATTAAAAAAGATAGTTCTTCACATTTGTGATCAATATATTCTGTTTACACTTCTAATATTGATACACTTTACGTTTGGTTTCTAGGTGAACTGTGCAGTACTTTGACAAAACAGTTACATATTTTTTCAACTGTGATAAACCTACTATTTTGGTGAAATGCACTTAAAAATCAGATATTAAGGCACTACATATGAGTATTTATTCAAAATTATAACTACCCATAAACTACTAATTCTCAGCATTTTTTAATAAAATGCACAGATCTGTAAAATATAAGAACTGTGAACTGTGTCAAGGACACTCTTAGCTAATTCTGTTCTCGTATTTTGAACCGTAGGTGCCAAAAACAAATACAGTAACAAAGTTGAACTTAGATCATTTAATTCATTTTTGTGATTAATACAATGGGTTAAGCAATATTTTAAACAAGCATGTCCATTGCTAACTTAAAAAAGTAAACTATATTTTTGTTTTGTTTTCTGTTTCTATAATTTTGAGGCCTTCAGCTTGGACATACTGGTATATACACATTACTTGATGTGAATTGGAATTTTTTATGTTTGAAATGCGTATTACCTTAGTTGGCCATCTGTGTAGTGTGCATATTGTGAGAAAAGAATAGTTTTATTAAATAATCTATTAGAGAATTGCAAATGTTGTAAAGGAAGCAGCAAGTGAGAAGTCAGGGTTTGAGAGGTTTTGTGGCTTCAATCTGATTAATCCACAGGTAACACATGCTAATGGTTGCAGACACAGTCCTCCAAAGTACTACTTAATTTAAAGTATTAATGGTCAGTACAAAACAGCTCATTCAACTCCATGTGAATTCTCACAGAAACTATTCTTACAAAAAGCTGAATTGATCTACGGACTTATCTTTTTTGTAATAGTTATTCCTGCCTATAATTTACTAAAAATTCTGTTATAGAAGCTTTCTATAAAAGATGTCATATGTAAGTTTACCATTTATTACTTTTTAGTTACAGTATAGTTAAATAAAAAGGTTTGATAATGACACGACAGTGACACGCTGAATAATCTGTAAACCTCGCACAACATATGTATTATTGATAGCTGAAGAATTGCTAAAAAAGATCTAAAATTCTTACGTGGTAACCACACAAATATTTACCTTGAAAGCGTGTAGATATCTTGACAGTAAAATAACATTAGAAATTGGTGTGATTTAATTGATATAATCAGAGTAAAATCCGAAGAGAAATATGTTAATAATTATTGATTGAAGTCTAATAGTTTATCTAAAGAGAATGGATGTACATTACAGATAAAAAGAAAAACACGTGAATGCTGGAAGATTTCAGATAAAGTTTAGAGTGTTATAAGAGAGAGGCTTGGCATGTTTCAGAGTTAACCTGCACAAGACTGTGGCCTTCACTGTGAAACAATCTGTACTCTGTTAGTGCATGAAGTGATAAATTGTCTAGTTTTGTTGCATAGTCCTATATCTTTTATTTATTTTGATTGACTTTTCCCAGCTACATAGGTTCATTAATGTAGACACATACTGTATATAATTAAAGTCTGTGTTGCTGAATTTAGAATGGATAAATTCAGCAAAATGGCTGTGAATAACAACCATTTTCTTACTGTGTCCAAAATAATGGACATTTAATTTCCACCAAAAATGTATGACTACACCATGTATGAACTTACTACAACAACTAATATATTTAATGTCTCCAAAAGGAGGAGCAGTAACTTTGGAAGCACTAAAGGCTCAATGTAATACACTGTTAATGTAATAAAACTACTGATCTATGTTTTGTATTGTTAAGTATTGTATCCATACGTACATGTGTTGGAACGAGCTGGGGACTTGCCATGTTTTGAGATTGTTCAAGTATTTAACTGTGTGTCTGTATTTTGGAATGGAATATTTCTTCATTAAAGAGAGAATTTTTAAAAAGGCTGGCAGGTAGGGTTCATCCTACATTTCTTCCTTTGCAACTTGTGTCTTGTTCTCCGTTTTGGTAATGTTGTCAATTGTATAATTGTAAGTTTTCTAAACATATAGCTAGTGGACAAACTAGAAACCTTTACATAAACATCAGTCAGGATATTGGTATGATCTTTGAAACTCTCCAAGCTAAGACTACAAAACAACAATGATATTGACTAATATTTTACAATATCTATTCATCTCCTCTCCAACAGCTTTATTAATCCTGCTCTCCCTCTCTAGTCTCAAACCTAGACTTTCTTCTATCCCTGCCATATTTGTTTAAATCCTCTCCCATTGCAAGAACATTGGTGATGTTTTGGTTCAGGTGAAGGCCATCCCATTCTTTATTCCAGATATCGCTCCAGTGCCCCCAAAATGTGAATCTTTCCCTCCTGCACAAGCCCTGCAGCCACACTTTGAACTTCCTAATCATCTCCTCAACCTATCCAGTGTTTTTTACTCTGTGTACCCAGCCAGTTAGAGGGCTGTCCCTTTGATTCCTTCCCCGATCAGTGATTTATCAGTAGGCCTGTAAATAAAACCAGCTATCTCTCTCTCTCTCTCCTCTCTCCCTTCCCCCCACCCTTTGGTGTGAGTTTAAAGAAAAATAACACTTAAACATAGCTCACTCCCAAATCCACTGCGCAAAAGAAAAATTATCAAAAATCCCAAAGCTATTATTCTGTGCCGATGGTCACAAATGAACTGCTTGTTCAGGGAATAGTAGGCCTTGCGGTTGATGTAGATGGCTGAATTATGGGCAGTCACCCATGAGTGCTTTCAATTAACCCCTGGATGTGTAAATTCTGTCATCTGGAAAAAATGCTGTTGCTTGTCTATGGTGAATGATATTCACTGGTTTACTCTTGCAAACAGCATACCAGTTACGTGCTTTATATACTATTGTGACTGATATCCCCTCTGTCCCTCCTGGAGAATCCAAAGCATAAAAATTGAGGGCTGTAGCCCTGACAGTGCCATGCCTATTGTGGAGTTTTGCAGCAAGTGGCACAACTCAGTCACAACCCTAGTGAAGTGCCTTATGAAAATACAGTTCCACAGTTATAAAGTGCTACTTATGGAGACAGAGTTCCTCAGATAAGCATACCTTTTTTCATATATATGAGACGAGGGTTGGTGCAGAATAAGCCTCTCGTGAATCGTCCGCTGCCATCAATATTTTACACCTCTTCGTTCTCCAAATGACAACCCATGCTGTCAGTTGAAATGCCACCAAAAATTGGCACTGCAAAAACTCTTGCCATAAAGTGAATCCTAACAAAGTGGTGCCAAAAAAGATAAGCCACCAACAATATATTTATACCACAGGCTCAAAAATTGGGAAACAAAACTTAAAAGTACAGCTTAAAATCTTCAGTGCTGTCATTGCAGAACCTAGCAATCCCGGACGCCCACTTTATATGGGCGTGATTAAGACACAATACAATCACAGCAGCAAAGACTCCCAGAGTCGCAATGCGGATTCCGCCCACTAAGGGGCACAATGGACATGATCTTCACCGCGCGTCAATTACAAGAGAAATGCAGGGAACAGCACCAACCGCTGTACATGGCCTTCTTTGATCTCACAAAGGCCTTCAACACCATCAACCGTGAGGGATTATGGAGTGTCCTCCTCAAATTCGGCTGCCCTCAAAAGTTTGTCACCATCCTCCGCCTGCTTCACGACGACATGCAAGCCGTGATCCTGACCAACGGTTCCACCACAGACCCAATTCACGTACGGACCGGGGTCAAGCAAGGCTGTGTCATCGCACCAACGTTCTTCTCGATCTTCCTTGCTGCAATGCTCCATCTCACCCTCAGTTAGCTCCCTGCTGGAGTGGAGCTAATTTACAGAACAAATGGGAAACTGTTCAACCTCCATCGCCTCCAGTCCAGATCCAAGGTCGTCCAATCCTCTGTCGTCAAATTACAGTATGCAGACGACGCTTGCGTCTGCGCTCACTCGGAGGTCGAACTCCAAACCATCGTCAACACCTTCACCGAAGCGTACGAGAGCATAGGCCTTACACTAAACATCCGTAAGACAAAAGTCCTCTACCAACCTGCTCCCGCCACACAGTACTGCCCCCCGATTATCAAAATCCACTACGAGGCCTTGGACAATGTGGACCACTTTCCATACCTCGGGAGCCTACAAGGGCAGACGTCGATGACGAAGTCCAACACCGCCTTCAATGTGCCAGTGCAGCCTTCGGTCACCTGAGGAAGAGAGTGTTTGAAGACCAGGACCTCAAACCCAGCACTAAGCTCATGGTCTACAGAGCAGCAGTGATACCCACCCTACTGTGCCTCAGAGACATGGACCATGTACAGCAGGGACCTCAAAGCACTGGAGAGGTACCACCAACGCTGCCTCCGCAAGATCCTGCAAATCCATTGGCAGGATAGGCGTACCAACGTCTGTGCTTTCGCTCAGGCCAACATCCCCAGCATCGAAACTTTGACCACACTCGATCAGCTCTGATGGACGGGTCACATTGTCCGCATGCCTGAAACGAGACTCCCAAAACAAGCGCTCTACTCGGAGTCCGACACGGCAAGAGAGCCCCAGGTGGGCAGAGGAAACGCTTCAAGGACACCCTCAAAGCCTCCTTGAAAAAGTGCAACATTCCCACTGACACCTGGGAATCCCTGGCCCAAGACCACACAAAGTGGAGGAGAAGCATCTGGGAAGGTGCCGAACACCTCGAGTCTCTTCGCTGGGAGCAAGCGCAAGGAGCGCACGTCAACCCAAGCACCCCACCCACTCGCCCCTTCAACCACCGTCTGCCCCACAAGTGACAGAGACTGTAGGTCCCACATTGGACTCATCAGTCACCTGAGAACTCATTTTTAATGAGGAAGCAAGTCATTCTCGGTTCTGAGGGACTGCCTAAGAAGAAGAAAGATTTATACCACAGGCTCAAAATTTGGGAAACAAAAACTTAAAAGAACAGCTTAAAATCTTCAGTGCTGTCATTGCAGAACCTAGCAATCCCGGACGCCCACTTTATATCAGCATGATTAAGACACAATACAATCACAGCAGCAAAGACAGGAAATTACATGTGCTTTCATTTGCCTATATTTAAATTTAAATCTAGTATCTTGATGAAGTTCTCGCCTATTTTCAGCATCCTGCATGCCTGAAGTTGTTGGGCAATGTGTTATGGGCGGAGATGTGGTGGAGTCCCACACAGATCAGTGTTAGGATTGTTGCTCTTCACCATCTTTATTAATGATCTAGATGAAGGCATTGGAGGGACAATCTGCAGGTTTGCAGATGACACAAAAATGTGCAGGTGTAAGAACCTTAGATGAAAAAAATAGTTTGCAGGCAGATTTTGATACAATGAGGGAATAAGGTCTGTATCTGTCATTTTTTTTAATAGGTCCTGCTGAAGGAGTATCAGGAGTTAGGAGCTAAATTAAAAAGCAGGACCTCGAGGGTAATAATCTCTGGATTATTGCCCGAGCCACGTGCAAATTGGCAGATCAGGAGAATTAACACATGGCTAAAGGAAGGTGTGGGAAAGAGGGGTTCCTTTTCATGGGACACTGTCACCAGTACTGGAACAGAAAGGAGCCGTACCAATGGGACAGGCTCCACCTGAACCGGGATGGGACCCGTGTCCTAGCGGAAAGGGTAAATAGGGAGGTGGCAACGGCTTTAAACTAGTAAGACGGGGGGAGGAATCTACAAGAAATGAAACCAGCTTAAATATAAACAAATCAGGAAAGAAGAGCATAGGAAAGAGTTAAGTAAGGGAGGACATTGATGGCCAGGGAATAAATAGAGTAATAGAACAGGAGTTTAAAAAGATGGTTAAAAATAAAGTGAGAGGAAAAGCTATTAAAAATGAGTTAATCTGTCTGTACAGCAATGCACACAATGTCCGTAATAAAACAGGGGAGCTGGAGGCAATCATGTGTTGCGAGGAACCAGACAAAGTAGGGATTACTGAGACATGGCTACAGAAAAATCAGGACTGGGAATTAAATATTGCAGGGTATAACATATTTAGAAAAGATAGAGAGGGAAAAAGGGGGGGTGGAGTAGCTGTACTTATTAGGGATAACTTAATGGCAGTAGAAAAAAGTGACCCAGCTATCAGCAAAACAGAAATAGAATCCATGTGGATAGAGATAAAAGATAATAAAGGATCAATCACACTAATAGGGGTAGTCTACAGACCACATAATAGGGGAAGGGAGGTGGAGGAAGAAATATGCAAACAAATTAGGGAAATGACTAAAAAACATAGAATAATAATCATGGGGAATTTCAACTACCCCGATGTTAATTGGACAGAAGAGGTAGGTAAAGGGGATAAGGGACTGGAGTTACTACAATGTGTACAGGACTCCTTTCTCACCCAATATGTAAAAAGCCCAACAAGGGAGGATTCGCTATTGGATCTAGTAATGGGGAAGGAACCAGAGCAGATAAGAGAAGTAAAAGTAGGGGAACATCTAGGCAATAGTGACCATAATATAATACGCTTTAAGATAATAATTGAGAAAGACATAAGTATGACAAAGACGAGGGTAATAGATTGGAGAAAAGCTGATTTTGAGGGACTAAGAATAGAACTTGGGAAAATAAAATGGACAAAAATATTGGCAAACAATGATGTAGAACAGCAATGGGAAACATTTAAAACAGTGTTCAACAGAGTCCAGGAAAATATATTCTGCTAAAAAACAAGAACAAGCTAAACACTAATAAGACACTGTGGATGAATAAAGCCATAAGAGAAAAATTGAGGGTACGGAAAGAGGCATACATTAAGTACACGGATAGCCGGGGAGAGCATAATAAAGGAGAATATGAAGAGATTAGGAGAGAAGTAAAAAAGAAAACAATTAGGATGGCAAAGAGGAATTATGAAATTAAATTATCAAGGAACATAAAACAAAATAGTAAAATATTTTACAGGCATGTAAATAAAAAAAGGAAGGTCGGGATGGGAATAGGGCCACTAAGGGATTGACAGGATAATACCACAGGCAGCGATAGAGAGATGGCAGAGATATTAAATAATTACTTTGCTTCAGTATTTACCAGGAAGATAGAACAGGTGGAGATGACATCAGATGATGAGATTAGTAATGAGATAACTGCATTTAAAATAAAACGAGGAGATATATTAAATAAACAAATGAAACTCAAAGAGGATAAAACCCCATGGATTACATCCGCGCATTTTAAAAGAATCTCGGGAAGAGAGAGCAGAGGCATTACTACACATACTTAATAATTTGTTAGAAAAAGGTGTAGTGCCTGAGGACTGGCGGATAGTTAACATAATACCTATATTTAAGAAGGGAGATAGAACATGTCCAGGGAACTATAGACCAGTCAGCTTAACATCGGTGGTAGGACAAATAATGGAATTCCTACTAAAGGAGTAAATGGAAGAATATCTAGAACCCAAAAATATAATAATTAATAGTCAGCATGGATTTCAAAAGGGGAAGTCTTGATCGACCAACCTCATTGAATTTTTTGAAGAGGTATCAGAGAGAGTAGACAAGGGTAATGTAGTAGATGTAATTTATCTAGATTTTCAAAAGGCCTTCGATAAGGTACCACATAATAGACTAATGAATAAGGTCAGGGAATGCGGAGTCAGGGGACAAGTAGCAGAATGGATAGCTAGCTGGCTTCAAGACAGAAAGCAGAGAGTAGGATAAAGGGTAGCTAGTCAGAGTGGCAGAAGGTGGGAAGTGGTGTTCCACAAGGATCAGTGCTGGGACCACTATTGTTCACAATTTATATTAATGATTTAGACTTTGGAATCAAAAACACAATTTCTAAATTTGCGGACGACACCAAATTGGGGGGGACAGTGAATGCTGATAGTGAATCACTAAAAGTTAACAAGGCAATAAAAAAGCAAACCAAGCACTCGGGTTTATTTCTAGAGGGATAGAATTGTGAAGTTATGCTAAACTTCTATCGAACCTTGGTTAGACCACACTGGGAGTACTGCGTACAATTCTGGTCGGCATATTATAAAAAAGGATATAGAGGCACTGTAGAGGGTGCAGAGAAGATTTACAGGGGTGATACCAGAAATGCGAGGGTATACCTATCAGGAAAGGATGAACAGACTGGGTCTCTTTTCTCTTGAAAAGAGAAGGCTGAGGGGTGACCTAATAGAGGTCTTTTAAATCATGAAAGGTTTTGATAGATTAGATACAGAGAGAGTGTTTCCACTTGTTGTGAAGAACAAAACTAGAGTCCATCAATATAAGATAGTTACCAATAAATCGAATAGGGAATTCAGAAGAAACTTCTTTAGCCAGAGAGTGGTGAGAATGTGGAACTTGCTACCACAGGGAGTAGTTGAAGTGAATAGTATAGATGCATTTAAGGGGCAGTTAGATAAGCATATGAGTGAGAAGGGAGTAGAGGGTTATGCTGATAGAGTTAGATGAGGAAAAACGGGAGGGGGCTCGAGTGGAGCATAAACACTGGCATGGACTGGTTGAGCCGAATGGCCTGTTTCTGTGCTGTATATCCTATGTAATATAGACAAGTGCTACATGATGCATTTGGCCGAGGAATCATGCATCCAGGGGAGAATCAGAGTGAGGCAAAGGGGGTGTGCACAGGTAATTCACAGCGAATGAGTGGGTAGTGGAACCTGGGATGGAAGATGAATCATAGAATGGTTACAGCACAGAAGGAGGCTATTTGGCCCGTCGAGCCCATGCCGGCTCTCTGCAAGAGCACTTCAGCTAGTCCCACTCCCCCGCCCTTTCCCCATAGCCCTGCAAAATGTTTTCCTTCAGGGGATAGTCTCTGACAATATGCAGTAGATGGTAGGGCAATTGGAATAGTCCACTAGCCACATCTTCACAACACTGCAGTGCATCCTGAAATGTGTGGTAGCTCCAGGACAATCTGCAATGGAGATATGCGCAACAGAGGCCCTAAAGACAATCTCAGCTTCTGCCATGGATGCTTGGACTGTTGCATTGAAGCCTTCGACAGCAGAGGGTAGAGACCTGTTGCTTCTGGTTTTGACAGGTTGTTCAGCAGTTCCGGACAACCATCTCTCAGGGCTTCACTGATGTTATTAACATTAACAGTGTCAGCTGTGACTCAGTTGGTAGCACTCTTGCCTCTCAGTCAAAAGGTTGTGGATTCAAGCCCCACTCTAGAGACTTGAGTACAAAATCCAGGCTGACACTCCAGTGCAGTACTGAGGGAGTGCTGCACTGTTGGAGATGCCATCTTTTGGATGAGATGTTAAACCAAGGGCCCCGTCTGCTCTCTCAGGTGGATGTAAAAAATCCCATGGCACTATTTTGAAGAAGAGCAGGGGAGTTCTCCCTGGTGTTCTGGCCAATATTTATCCCTTAATCAACATCACTAAAACAGATTATCTGGTCATTGTCACATTGGTGTTTGTAGGAGCTTACTTTGTAAATTGGCTGTCACATTTCTTATATTACAACAGTGATTATACTTCAAAAGTATTTAATTGGCTGTAAAGTGCTTTGGGACATCCTGAGGTAGTGAAAGGTGCTATAAATCTTTCTTTTATGTCTGTTTCCTACTGATTAGTGGCCATGCAGAGCCAGTGCCCAGTCCCATTGGCATGGCAGGAACTAGGGTCGCCAACTCTGGTTGGATGTATTCTGGGTCGTTTCATCACATGACCTCTAACCACCCCACGCTCTCGCCACTGGTCACCCAACACGTCCATCCTACCAGTGCACCACTTTACTATGCCACTTAGAAAGCGAACAGACTTTTTGTTAGTCAATTGGATGACTCTTGACTGTCAGTCAAACAGCCTTTTTTCCCCATCTCTGATATTTTTATAACTATTAAACAAAAGTGTTCAAATAAAATTTTAAAAAACACAATATTTTTTAATGCCCCTATAACTTTTCTTCAAGATTGCTTGCAGCAGTGTCCTGGAGATTAATCTTCAATTTCTGGAGACTCTAGGACAATCCTGGAGGGTTGGCAACCCGAATAGGAATGAACTCAGATGATGCTGATCCCTTGGTTAACCTGGGTCTCCTTAACCACTATGATTGCTGGTGGAACTATTATTGTTGGTGACAATTTAAATCACGATGTGGGTGAGGGGAAGATAGCTCCTAAGAGTTAAACATGATTCCATTATGGAAAGAAATATAGTTTAGTAAAAACAGCATGTTATCACCTGTCATTTGAATTCTTCAGCCCACTCTGTTCTCAGTTGTCTACAGTGTTCCAATGAAGCTCAACGTAAGCTCGAGGAACAGCATCTCATCTTTCTTTTACAGCCTTCCAGACTCAACATCGAGCTCAACAATTTCAGATCATAACCTCTGCCCCCATTTTTTCGGACGGCAGCTGCTGCTGATGATTCTGCTATTGTCATTTACACCTCCTCTAGACCCATCTTTTGTTTCTTTCCTTGTCCCATTACCATCTCCTTTCACATTGCACCATCGTCCCTTTTGTCATTTAATCGCTCCTGCCTTCCACCCCATCACAGACCTTCCTTTTGTTTTTCCTCCCCTTCCCCCTTTCCCCACCTCAGTACTTGCTTAAAACCTGTCACATCTCTAACCTTTTCCATTCTGATGAAAGGTCATCGACCTAAAACGTTAACACTGTTTCTCTCTCCACCTATGCTGCCTGACTTGCTGAGTATTCCCAGCATTTTCTGTTTTTATTTCAGATTTCCAGCAGCCACAGTATTTTGTTTTGGTATTGATGTTATGGGTGCTGCCCTATTTCATCGTCTGAACAAAACGGCTCCCCGGTATAAAACCAGATGCTTAATCATATTTAGACAACTATGTTTAATGTTTAACTGTTAGATAAATGATGCTTTAATTATCTGATCAATTTCATAGTTTCTGCGATAAGACGGTGCATTTTTTATTGTTTCTAGTTTTCTACTACACATATATACGCAATATACAATACATAGCTCTTTGTTCTTGTAACATCTTCACGTATGCAACAACAAAAAAAAAACAAGCGTTGGCAGGTGTTTAATGGTTGCAGCTTCTTCTCCAGAGAGAGACAGGGTGGAGCTAAGCGTACCCTGCAACACACACACACATATTCTAGTCACAAAAGCAGAGCGCGGCAGGGAAGGGGCGCGCCACGTGACGTTCTCTCACATTCCCCGGGCGGGTGCGCGAGTGAATGGGTGCACGTGAGGCGGGAGAGAATTCGCGGTGGTTCCTGAGCCGGGGAAGAATCACCATGGAAACGGCGCGGGCGAGTGAGCGTGCGGCTTCCCTGAGCGCTGAGTGGTGGGCGCGGCACCGGGTGCCTGTTGTTCCTCTCAGTCACCACTGCCGGCACCCGGCTTCTGAGGAGAGGAGAGGAGCGGAGCAGAGCATTACTACCACCACCCCCAAACCTTCACATATTAACCATCTGCAATATTTCGCTCGTCTTTTTTTTTTGAAACCCATATAACATATTTTGAAAGTGGGACGAGAAGAAACCTGTTTTGGTTTGATTATTCCTTAATTATCTGCCCTCCCCGCAGCCAGTTAAGCGCAGTAAATTTACCAAAATTAAGAGCAATTCAAAAAAAATAAAGGGGCCCCACCCCAACTAAGCCCGTTCTTTGAAAGGATTTCTGTGTCTTAGACAAACACTGGTGCGAGATTTACAACAAAAAACAGTAAGTAAAATGCAGGGGGGTCTGTGCAGTGTGTCAGCGCGCGATTTAAGGGTGTTTGATCATTTTACAGACCGCAGTGTCCCCCCGCCCCCTCCATCACCCTCCCGTTTAAAGGCCGGAGTCAGGGTGTGTGTGCCCTGCCCGACCTGCCCAGTACTCCCATCTCTAGGCCAGGCTGCTTTGTCATTCAGTGGGTGGGCGGCAGAAGCACTCGGGAGAATTGCGGCCTGATGTTTACTCGCAGCCGCATCTCGCCTGACAGCTGTGCCCTGCACAGGGAGGGAGGTGTTCAGGAGGAAATGCAAACGACCCCGTTAGGTACCGTCAGCATACAAAGACCAAGTCATAAATTGCGCGTTTACTGGGTTTCAAATTGTTAAAATGTTTAAAAAATTATCTTTACGAGTGTCCCTGCGTAGTTGTGGTCGGCGCGTTGCTGCGTGGGAGAACCGCAAATGGAAACTTTTGAAAGTAAGTGCAAAAAAAATAAACGATTTCTATCAGAATGTTATTCTTTTATCTGGATTCAGACATCTGTTTTAATAACATTTTAATATAAAATTTGAAGTTTTACCTTTTTGAGAGAAAGACTTAAAATTTAAAAACCTATGGTTGGAAACGAGTTGTGCGTGTCTTCAAAATATTTTATGTATATTTATGTTTAATAAAGTTAACTGATAGCCTAATAATAGTTAGGACTAGGAGCTAATTAGTCTCTCCCAATGACAACATTTAACGATGAAACAAAAGTGTATGAGGTGTCAAGAAGAAAGATCCTCTTGTATTTCATAACATTTTAGGTACTGTATAATGAGCAAGGTTTAAAGACTTGACAACAGCACACTTTGTGATTGCTTAAAATGCTTGCTTTACAATTGATCACCTGATCATAGGTTATTGAGAACTGGTAGTAATATGAATACTTTTGAGGAGTTTTACCTGATTTTACTTGCCTCCTGGGTTTGCAGGTAGATTTTGACTTTTTGCTCAAACTCCAATTTTATTTTCAAGACTTGTATAAGTCAGATTTATTTTTTTGACTGATTTTTCAGTTGTATTTGAAGTGATAAGCCAGTGAAATCATATGTCCGCTATCCCTTCGTATTCTTACTTTGTGTAGAAATGCCTTTGAGAATAAGAACATCTTAACTTGGACAGATACAACCTCACAATGATAAGTAATGACACAAAGTGGCTTTAGCTGAATTCCTTTGGCTGCACAAATGATCATTAAAATATTTTTTGGTTGAAAACCTACAAGTGTTACCACATATGCTGTGGTTAGTTGTGGATTAATTAGTCAACCTAATTTTGTAAGACAATTTTATCAGATTGTGGTGACCATTACTGTACTTGGAAAAATTTACCTCTGCTGGGTTTGCCTTTTTCTGGACTACTTTGCATACTGAAACTTGAAGCAACAACTTGGCTTTATGTAACACCTTTTATATAGCACCTATCAAGGTAGAAAACCAACCCAAGGTACTTTACATAAGATTACATAGGATATATGGCACAGAAACAGGCCATTCGGCCCAACCAGTCCATGCCGGCGTTTATGCTCCACACGAGCCTCCTCCTGTCTTTCCTCATCTAAATCTATCAGCGTAACCCTCTATTCCCTTCTCCCTCATATGCTTGTCTAGCCTCCTCTTAAATGCATCTATACTATTTGCTTCAACCACTCCCTGTGGTAGCGTGTTCCATAATCTCACCACTCTCTGGGTAAAGAAGTTTCTTCTGAATTCCCTATTGGATTTCTTGGTAACTATCTTATATTGATGGCCTCTAGTTATGCTCTTCCCCACAAGCGGAAACATTCTCTCTGTATCTACTCTATCACAATTTTTTATAATTTTAAAGACCTCTATTCGGTCACCCCTCAGCCTTTTTTCAAGAGAAAAGAGACCCAGCCTGTTCATCCTTTCCTGATAGGTATACCCTCGCATTTCTGGTATCATCCTTGTAAATCTTCTCTGCACACTCTCCAGTGCCTCTATATCCTTTTTTATAATATGGCGACCAGAACAGTACGCAGTAGTCCAAGTGTGGTCTAACCAAGGTTCGATACAGGTTGAGCATAACCTCCTACTTTTCAATTCTATCCCTCTAGAAATAAACCCTAGTGCTTGGTTTGCTTTTTTTATGGCCTGCTAACCTGTGTCGCAACTTTGTGATTTGTGTATTTGTACTCCAAGATCCCTTTGTTCCTCTACCCCACCTAGACTCGCACCCTCCAAGTGATGTGACCTCCCTATTATTCCTACCAAGAATTTTAAGACATGAAGATAAAAAAACATAGAGCCAAAGAAGGAGAGACTAGAAGGGGTGACTAAAAGCTTGGTCAGAGAGGTGAGTGTTGAGGAGGAGCGGGAGGTGATTCCAGAAAGTAGCACCTAGATGACCGGCACGGCCACTATTAGTGGGATAGAGAAAGACTGGATCTAGACTAAGGCCTGTGTCAGGGGAACAGAGTTCAGAGGGGATGTAGGGTACAAGGAAGTTGTAGATCAGATGAGGGGGTGAGGCCCTGGAGGGATTTGAACACAACAGTGAGTATTTTAACTTGAGATGTTGGGCGCTGGGAACCAATGTAGATCAGTCAGGATGAAAGTGATGGGTGAGCAGGACTTGATGTGTAAATAGGATGCAAAAGCAGAATTTTGGATGAACTAAGATTGTAGAGGATTGGAGATCACTGGAGTAATCAAGTCTGGAGATGACAAAAGCATGAATGTTAAGTTTAGCGACAGATGGGCTGAAGTAGGGGCGGAGATGGGCAATGTTACGGAACTGGAAGCTGGCGATCTTTGTGATGGAGAAGATACAAGGGTGAAAGCTCGGTGTGAAGAAGGATACTGAGGTTGTGAACCGTCCAGTTCAGCTTGAGACAGTGGCCATGGAGGGGGGATGGAGTTAGTGGCAACAGAATGGCGTTTGTGGTCGAGGCTGAAGATGATGGATTCAGTCTTCCCAATGTTAATTTGAGGAAGTTACGGCTTATTCAAGGCTGGATGTCAAACAATCAGCCTGACAGCACAGAGGCATTGGAGGGGCCAAGAGAGTTATCAAGAGGTAGAGCTGCTTGTCATTAGGTACATGTGGATGTTGATCCTATGTCTGCAGATGATGTGATCATGTAGAAGAGGTGGGCAAGGGCTTTAAACTAATGAAGGGGGGGTGGGAGGCTTCAGGAAAGAGTAAATTTAAAAGCAGCGAGTGAAATGTCAAGGCTCTAGAGCAGAGTAGAGTTTTGGGTAAAAATAAGCAGAATGGGTCAGGAAGGGACAGAGTAACAAAGGTAATAAGGCATCAGTGACTAAGGTGACAGCAGGGAAAAATAGAAATAAGTCAAAGCTAAAGGCACTATATCTGAATGTGCGAAGCATTTGCCACAAAATAGATGAATTAATAGCACAGATAGAAATTAACAGGTTTGATCTAATAGCTATAACGGAGACGTGATTGCAAAGTGGCCAAGGTTGGGAACTAAATATTCCAGGATACTTAACTTTCGAAGATATCGGCAAAATGGAAAAGGAGGAGGGGTAGACCTGATAAAGGATGGGATAAAGACAGTAGAGAGAAAGGATCTTAGCTCCGAAAATCAAGAAGTAGAATCAGTTTGGGTGGAGCTAAGAAACAGCAAGGGGCAGAAAACATTGGTGGGAGTTGTTTATAGGCCCCCAAACAGTAGTTGTAGTGGAGGGCAGAGTATAAATCAGGAAATTAGAGGCGCATGTAACAAGGGTAATACAGTAATCATGGGGGACTTTAATCTACATATAGACTGGGCAAACCAAATTTGCAGTAATAGCGTGGAGGACGAATTCATGGAATGTATGCAAGATAGTTTTCTAGATCAGTGTTGAGGAACCAACTAGGGAACAGGCTATTTTAGATCTAGTATTTTGCAATGAGAAAGGGTTAATTAATAACCTTGTAGTAAAGGGGCCTTTAGGGAAGAGTGACCATAATATGATAGAATTTTATATTGAGGTTTGAAAGTGATTTAGTTAAATCCGAAACTAGGTCTTAAATCTAAACAAAGCAAACTATATAGGTATGCGGGGCGAGTTGGCTACGGTAAATTGGGAAACTACATTAAAAGGCATGACGGTAGACAAGCAATGGCTAGCATTTAAAGAATTAATACATAATTTACAACAAATATACATTCCTTTAAGGCACAAAAACCCCACAGGAAAAGTGGTCCAACCGTGGCTAACAAGAGAAGTTAAAGATAGTATTAGATCAAAGGAAGAGGCTTGTAATGTTGCCAAAAAGAGTAGTAAGTAAGCCTGAGGATTGGGAGGATTTTAGAATTCAGCAAAGTAGGACCAAGAAATTGATAAAGAAAGGGAAAATAGAATATGCGAGTAAACTAGCGAGAGACGTTAAAACAGACTGTAAAAGCTTCTATAGGTATGTAAAAAGGAAAAGATAAGCAAAAGTAAATATGGGTCCCTTACAGTCTGAGACGGGAGAAATTATAATGGGGAATAAGGAAATGGCAGAGAAATTAAACAAATATGTTCGTGTCTGTCTTCACGGAAGAAGACGCAACTTCCTGGAAATAGTGGAGAACCAAGGCTCTAGCGAGAATGAGGAACTGAAAGAAATTAGTATTAGTAAAAAAATAGTACTGGAGAAATTAATGGGAGTGAAAGCCGATAAATCCCCTGGACCTGATGGCCTACATCCTAGGATTTTGAAGGAGGTGGCTATAGAGATAGTGGATGCATTGGTTGTCATCTTCCAAAATTCCATAGATTCTAGAACGGTTCCCGCGGATTGGAAGGTAGAAAATGTAACCCCACTATTTAAGAAAGGAGGGAGAGAGAAAACGGTGAACTACAGACCAGTTAGCCTGACATCAGCAGTAGTAGGGAAAATGCTAGAATCTATTAGTAAGGACGTGGTAACAGGGCACTTAGAAAACAATAATAGGATTGGGCAGAGTCAATACGGATTTTTGAAAGGGAAATCATGTTTGACGAATCTGTTCGAATTTTTTGAGGTTGTAACTAGCAAAATAGATAAGGGGGAACCAGTGGATGTGGTGTATTTGGATTTTTAGAAGGCATTCGATAAGGTGCCACACAAGAGGTTATTAAACAAAATTAGGGCTCATGGGATTGGGGGTAATATACTAGCATAGATTGAGGATTCGTTAATGGACAGAAAACAGAAAGTAGGAATAAACGGGTCATTTTCGGGTTGGCAGGCTGTAACTAGTAGGGTACCGCAAGGATCAGTGCTTGGGCCTCAGCTATTCGCAATCTACATCAATGATTTGGATGAGGGGATCAAATGTAATATATCCAAGTTTGCTGATGATACAAAGCTGGGTGGGAATGTAAGTTGTGAGGAGGATGCAAGGAGGCTTCAAGGGGATATGGACAGGCTAAGTGAGTGGGCAAGAACATGGCAAGTGGAATATAATGTGGAGAAATGTGAAGTTATCCACTTTGGTAGGAAAAATAGAAAAGCAGAGTATTTTTTAAATGGTGAGAGATTGGGAAATGTTGGTGTTCAGAGGGACCTGTGTGTCCTTGTACATGAATCACTGAAAGTTAACATGCAGGTACAGCAAGCAATTAGGAAAGCAAATTGTATGTTGGCCTTTATTACAAGAGGATTTGAGTGTAAGAGTCAAGACGTCTTACTGCAGTTATATAGGGCCCTGGTGAGACCACACCTGGAGTATTGTGTACAGTTTTGGTCTCCTTACCTAAGGAAGGATATACTTGCCATAGAGGGAGTGCAATGAAGGTTCACCAGACTGGTTCCTGGGATAAGGGGTTTGTCCTATGAGGAAAGATTGAGTAGACTAGGTCTATATTCTCTAGCGTTTAGAAGAATGAGCGGTGATCTAATTGAAACATACAAAATTCTTACAGGGCTTGACGGGGTAGTTGCAGGGAGCATGTTTCCCCTGGCTGGGGAGTCTAGAACCAGGGGTCACAGTCTCAGAATAAGGGGTCGGCCACTTAGGACTTGAGATGAGGAGAAATTTCTTCACTCAGAGGGTGGTGAATCTTTGGAATTCTCTACCCCAGAGGACTGTGGAGGCTCAGCCGTTGCATATATTCAAGACAGAGATCGATAGATTTTTGAATATAAGGGAATCAAGGGATATACCACTTTGGATACTGTTGTTGGGGGGGGGGGGGGGGGATGACTTATCAGGGGAAGGCAGCAGCAGCTAACTTCCTGGCACCATGTGTGGTTCTGCTGCACAGGCTGGGAGGAAAAAGTGTAGAAGAGCTATAGTGATAGGGGACTCAATTGTAAGGGGAATAGATAGGTGTTTCTGCGGCCGCAAACGAGACTCCAGGATGGTGTGTTGCCTCCCTGGTGCAAGGGTCAAGGACGTCTCGGAGCGGCTACAGAACATTTTGGAGGGGGAGGGCGAACAGCCAGTTGTCGTGGTGCACATAGGCATCAACGATATAGGTAAAAAACGGGATGAGGTCCTAAAAGCAGAATATAGGGAGTTAGGAGGTAAATTTAAAAAATAGGACCTCAAAGGTAGTAATCTCAGGATTGCTACCAGTGCCACGTGCTAGTCAGAGTAGAAATAGGAGGATATTTCAAATGAATACGTGGCTAGAGGAATGGTGCAAGGGGGAGGGATTCAAATTCCTTGGACATTGGAACCGGTTCTGGGGGAGGTGGGACCAGTACAAACGGGACGGTCTGCACCTGGGCAGGGCCGGGACCGAGGGGAAGTGTTTGCTAGTGCTGTTGGGGAGGGTTTAAACTAAAGTGGCAGGGGGTTGGGAACCTGAGCAGGGAGACCGAGGAAAGGGAAACAAGGATAAAAGCAAAAGACAGGAAGGAGAAAAACAAAAGTAGAAGGCAAAGAACTCAACGGTTTAAATCAAACATGGTCACAGTAAATAATAATTCATATAGGTCTGAGAGCATTAAAAAAACAAGCCTGATGGCTTTGTGTCTTAATGCAAGGAGCATTCGGAACAAGGTGGATGAATTAGCTGCGCAAATAGAGGTAAATGAATACGATTTGATTGGGATTACAGAAACATGGCTCCAGGGTGGCCAAGGCTGGGAACTCAACATCCAGGAGTATTCAACATTTAGGAAAGATAGGCAAAAAAGAAAGGGAGGTGGGGTAGCATTGCTGGTTAAAGAGGGGATTAACACAATTGAAAGGAAGGATATTAGCTCTGAAGAAATTTCTCCTCATCTCCATACTAAATGGCCTACCCCTCATTCTGTGACTGTGGCCCCGTGTTCTAGATTCCCCAGCCAGGGGAAACATTTTCCCAGCATTAACCCTGTCAAGCCCCTTAAGAATTTTATATGTTTCAATTAGATCACCTCTCATTCTTCTAAACTCTAAGGAATATAGACCTAGTCTACTCAATCTCTCTTCATAGGGCAATCCCCTCATCCCAGGAACCAGTCCAGTGAACCTTCGCTGCACTCCCTCTAAGGCAAGTATGTCTTTCCTTAGGTAAGGAGACCAGAACTATACACAGTACTCCAGGTGTGGCCTCACCCATGCCCTGTATAATTGTAGTAAGACTTCTTTACAACATCCAGGGGTATTCAATATTTAGGAAAGATAGGCAAAAAAGAAAGGGAGGTGGGGTAGCATTGCTGGTTAAAGAGGGGATTAACACAATTGAAAGGAAGGATATTAGCTCTGATGATGTGGAATCTGTATGGGTAGAACTGAGAAATAACAAGGGGCGGAAAACGTTAGTGGGAGTGGTATATAGACCTCCAAACAGTAATACGGAGGTTGGGGACGGCATTAAAAGGGAAATTAGAGAAGCATGCAGTAAGGGCACAGCAGTAATCATGGGTGACTTTAATTTACATATAGATTGGGCTAACCAAATTAGTAAAAATACTGTGGAGGAGGAATTCCTAGAATGTTTACAGGATGGTTTTCTGGAACAATGTGTCGAGGAACCAACCAGAGATCAGGCCATCTTAGACTGGGTATTATGTAACGAGAAAGGATTAATTAGCAATCTTGTTGTACGAGGCCCCTTGGGTCAGAGTGATCATAATATGATAGAATTCTTCATTAAGATGGAGAGTGAAGTAGTTGAATCAGAGACTAGGGTCCTGAATTTAAATAAAGGAAACTACGATGGTATGAGGCGCGAATTGGGTAGGCTTGATTGGGGAATGTCACTCAAAGGGTTGACGGTGGATAGGCAATGGCAAACATTCAAAGACTGCATGGATGAACTACAGAATTTGTTCATCCCAGTGTGGCATAAGAATAAAACAAAAAGGGTGACTCAACCGTGGCTAACAAGGGAAATTAGGGATAGCATAAGATCCAAGGAGAGGGCATATAAATTGGCCAGAAAAAGCGGTAGCCCTGAGGATTGGGAGCAGTTTAGGATTCAACAAAGGAGGACAAAGGGATTAATTAAGATGGGGAAAATAGAATATGAAAGTAAGCTTTCAGGGAACATAAAAACTGACTAAGAGCTTTTATAGTTATGTGAAGAGAAAAAGATTAGTGAAATCAAGTGTGGGTCCCTTGCAGTCAGAAGCGGGGGAAGTTATAATGGGGAACAAAGAAATGGCAGACCAATTAAATGCATATTTTGGTTCTGTCTTCACAAAGGAGGACACAAATAACCTCCCAGAGATGTTGGAGAACATAGGGTCTGATGAAAGGGAGGAACTGAAAGAAATCAGTATTTGCAGGGAAATGGTGTTGGGGAAATTGATGGGATTGAAGGCCGATAAATCCCCAGGGCCTGATAATCTACATCCTAGGGTACTTAAGGAAGTGGCCCTAGAAATAGTAGATGCATTGCTGATCATCTTCCAACATTCGATGGAATCTGGAACTGTACCCATGGATTGGAGGGTAGCTAATGTTACCCCACTATTCAAAAAGGGTGGTAGAGAGAAAGTGGAGAATTACAGACCGGTAAGCCTGACATCGGTAGTGGGGAAAATGCTAGAGTCCATTATAAAGGATGTAATAGCTGAGCACTTGAAAAACAGTGACAGGATCGGACAAAGTCAACATGGATTTACAAAAGGTAAATCGTGCTTGACTAATCTACTGGAATTTTTTGAGGATGTAACTGGGAAAATAGATAAGGGAGAACCAGTAGATGTGGTGTATTTGGACTTTCAAAAGGCTTTCGATAAGGTCCCGCATAAGAGATTAGCGTGTAAAGTTAAGGCACATGGGATTGGGGGCAAGGTATTGACTTGGATAGAGAACTGGTTGGCGGACAGAAAGCAGAGAGTAGGAATTAATGGGTCTTTTTCCGAGTGGCAGGCAGTGACTAGTGGGGTACCGCGGGGATCGGTCCTTGGACCCCAGCTGTTCACAATATACATTAATGATCTAGATAAGGGAACTAAATGTAATATCTCCAAGTTTGCAGATGACACAAAGCTGGGTGGACGTGTGTGCTGCAAGGAGGATACCGAGAAACTCCAGGATGATTTGGACAGGTTGGGTGAGTGGGCAGAAGCGTGGCAGATGCAATATAACGTGGATAAATGCGAGGTTATCCACTTTGGTGTCAAAAACAGAAAGACAGACTATTATCTGAATGGCAATAGATTGGGAGAAGGGGAAGTGCAACGAGACCTGGGTGTCCTTGTGCACCAGTCGCTGAAGGTAAGCATGCAGGTGCAGCAGGCGGTTAAGAAGGCAAATGGTATGTTGGCCTTCATAGCGAAAGGGTTTGAGTATAGGAACAGGGATGTCCTGCTGCAGTTGTACAGGGCCTTGGTGAGACCACACCTTGAGTACTGTGTGCAGTTTTGGTCGCCTTCTCTGAGGAAGGATGTTCTTGCCATGGAAGGAGTTCAGCGAAGATTCACAAGGCTGATACCTGGGATGGCAGGAATGACATATGAGGAGAGATTGGGTCGATTGGGCTTATACTCGCTGGAGTATAGAAGAATGAGAGGGGATCTCATCGAAACATATAAAATTCTGACAGGTCTGGACAAACTAGATGCAGGAAGGATGTTCCCGATGGTCGGAGAGTCCAGAACCAGGGGTCATAATCTAAAGATAAGGGGTAAGCCATTTAGGACAGAAATGAGGAAGAATTTCTTCACCCAGAGAGTGGTGAACCTGTGGAATTCTCTACCACAGAAGTTAGTTGAGGCCAAGTCATTAAATATATTCAAGAATGAGTTAGATATATTTCATAAAGCTAAAGGTATCAAGGGATATGGGGAGAAGGCAGGTACAGGGTACTGAGTTTGGATGATCAGCCATGATCTCATCGAATGGCGGAGCAGGCTCGAGGGGCCGAATGGCCTACTCCTGCTCCTATCTTCTATGTTTATGTTTCTATGGATATGGGGATCGTGCAGGAAAGTGGAGATGAGGTAGAAGATCAGCCATGATCTTACTGAATGACGGAACAGGCTCGAAGGACCAAATGTTCTTATGGATCCGTGGAAGCTCCAGAAGTGACGGTGCAGGGGTGGGAAAAGCGGTAATTTCTGGAGATACTCAGGTTACGATTTGATAGGTCCCACTGAGCTGGACAACAGAGCAAAGGAATAGAATCTTACAGCACAGAAGGGGGCCATTCTGCCCATTGTGCCTGTACCAGCTCTTTGAAAGAGCTGTCAAATTTAGTCCCACACCCCAGCTTTTTCCGCATCACCCTGCAAATTAGTTCTCTTCAAATTCATGTCCAATTGCCTTTTGAAAGTTCTTATGGAATCTGATTCCACCACCCTTTTGAGGCAGTGCGTTCCAGATCATCATAATCCTCTAGCTTCCCTTAGCAACCTAGGATCCATCCCATCTGGACTGGGATTTAGCGACTCCTTTCTGTCTTTTTTATGCTATCCAATATCCTTAGTCCACCTGTTGTATTGCAACATTAACTTCATCCTCTTTTGTGAAGACAGATGCAAAGTACTCATTCAGTACCTCAGTCATGCCCTCTGCCTCCACAAGAAGATTTCTTTTTTTGTCCCTAATTGGATCCCCCCCACCCCCCATTCCTTTAACTGTCCTTTTACTTTTTATGTTTATAGATTTTTGGGTTCCCTTTTATGTCACCTGCTAATCTTTTCTCATACTCTCTCTTTTCCCTTCTTAGATTGTTTTTTAATTTCACCCTGCATTCTCTATTCTGCCAGGTTTTCAATTGCATTCTGTAGCTGACATTTGTCATAAACCTCTTTCTGTTTTATTTTCACCTCTATTTCCTTTGTCATCCAGGGAGCGCTA
This sequence comes from Squalus acanthias, assembly GCA_030390025.1. NCBI lineage: Eukaryota > Metazoa > Chordata > Chondrichthyes > Squaliformes > Squalidae > Squalus > Squalus acanthias. The sequence continues at coordinate 61,892,570 of CM059432.1, forward strand.
GCTTTGGATGCCCCACCTTTCCCCCTTATAGGAATATTTTTGGTTTGTACCCAAAGTATCTCCGCCTTGAAGGCCTGCCATTGCTCATTCACTGTTTTCCTGGCCATTCTTTGTTTCCAGTCCACATGTGCTAAATCCCTTCTCAAATCACAGAAATTGGCTCTCTTCGAGTTGGGTATTTTCACCTTTTGATTTTTTTTTGTCCCTTTCCATAACTACTTTAAACCTAATTATATTATGATCACTATTGCCCAGATGTTTTCCCACTGCCACACACTCCACTTGCCCTATTTCATTCCCCAGAACTATATCCAGCACTACTTCCTTCCTCATTGGGCTAGAAATGTACTGATTTAAGGAAGTTCTCCTGTACACATTTTAGGAATTCTTTACTCTTTCTCCCCTCCCTCCCCCCCCCCAGTCTATATTGGGGTAATGAAGTCCCTGCTATTACTGCTCTATTATTTTTACATTTCTCTGAAATTTGCCTACAGATTTGCTCCTCTATCTCCTTCTCACTATTTGGGGGTCGAGAGTAAACACTCAGCAAAGTAACAGCTTATTTTCTGTCTCTTAACCCTAACCAAATAGATTCAGTCTTTGAACTCTCTAGTATATTGTCCCTCTGTAGAACTATAATATTGTCCTTGATCAATACTGCCACCCCCCCCCTTCCCTAGCCCTCTTGAATACATTGTAGCCTTTGTAGTTTAGTTCCCATACCTGCCCATGTTTAAGCCAGGTCTCTGTTATAGCCAGTATATTATAACCCCATGTGACAATTTGCACCTGTAACTCATCAACCTTATTTGTAACACTCATTACATTAACACAGATGCATTCCAACACCATGCTAGTCGGCTTTTCTTTTTTCCTTCTTCTAATTCCTGGTCTTTCTATACTATTCTTCTGTTGCTGTTTGTCCCTCCTAGTTTTCTATGCACCTTGTCTCTCCTCTCTGCTGCTGCATTCTCAAACCCCTCCCAAATTAGTTTAAACCCCTCCCGGCGAGGACATTGGTCCCAGCCCTGTTTAGGTGCAACCCGTCCGGCTTATACAGGTCCCTCCTGCACAAGAACTGGTCCCAATGCCCCAGGAATCTGAAGCCCTCCCTCTTGCAACACTTCTCCAGCCATGCATTCACCTGCACTATCTTCCTGTTTCTGTATTCACGAGCAAGTGGCACTGGAACAAATCCAGAGATTACCACCTTTTTGAGGTCCTGTTCTTTAACCTTTTTCCTAGCTCCTGAAACTCTGCCTTTGGACCTCAACCCCTTTCCTACCTATGTAATTGGTTCAAACATGGATCACGACTTCTGGCTGTTCCCCTTCCCCTCGCAAAATATCTTGCACCTGTTCAGTGATATCCTTTATCCTGGCACCAGGGAGGCAACACACCATTCGGGACTCGTGTCTACGGTTGCAGGAACGACTGTCTATCCCTCTGACTATTGAATCCCCTGTAACAACTGCATTTCTACACGTTCCTGTGCATTCCAAAGATTTACAACCCTTTGAGTGAAGATTTTTCTCCTCATCTCAGTCGTAAATGGCCGACCCCTTCTTCTGAGACTGTGACCCCTAGTTCTGGACTCCCCAGCCATGGGAAACATCCTCCCAGCATCTACCCTGTTGAGCCCCTTAAGAATTTTATATGTTTCAATGAGATCACCTCTTATTCTTCTAAACTCTAGGGAATATAGCCATAGTCTACTCAATCTCTCCTCTCAGGACAATCCCCTCATCTCAGAAATCAGTCTAGTGAACCTTTGTTGCACTCTCTCCTAAAGCAAGTATATCCTTCCTTAGGTAAGATGACCAAAACTGTACACAGTACTCCAGGTGTGGTCTCACCAAGGCCCTATGTAATGGTAGTAAGACCTCTTTACTCTTGTACTCCAATCTCTTTGTAATAAAGGCCAACATACCATTTGCTTGCTGTACCTGCATGATAACTTTCTGTGATTTGTGTGCAAGGCCACTTGGGTCTCACTGAATACCCACATTTCCCAGTCTCACCTTTTTAAAAATTGTTTTTAAAAAATTCTGCTTTTCTATTTTTCCTACCAAAGTAGATAACTTCACATATCGCCATGTCATATTCCATCTGCCACGTTCTTGCCCACTCACTTAACCTGTCTATATCCCTTTGTAGCCTCTTTGCGTCCTCCTCACAGCTTACTTTCTCGTTCGCTAACAATTATTTCAAACTTTTTTTAAGCTTTTAGGCTATTTAACTGTTTAGCTAACCGTAAAACTGTAACCACTGGGAAAAAAACACTAACCACTAAAAACACTAACCAATAAACTAAATCCTTATCTGTGCTAACCATGATGTCACTTTTGAGTTGTTCCCTCTGTTTGTCTGGTATCTGCTGGTCACGCTCTCCCGATAGGCTCTGCTGCTGCTGGTTATCCCTATGTTTAAATCTGCTGCTCTGGTTCTCCCAATAGGCTTGGAGGATGGTTTGGACAACTGTTGCAAAGGTTGCAGAGAGAATGAGGAGGGATAATGCATCACAGTCACAGAATTTTGTTCCTGACTTTGGTTTGGGCTGTTTTGGGGCTGTGAGACCGCTGAACACCTGATTGGAGGGATTCAGACAGGGTGTGCTGAGATAAATGGGCATGAATTGGGGCGGGGAGGGGGGGGGCGATGGTGGTGGCAGTGTGGATGGGGCGGCAACTACTCATTCAAGGACCTTTTAGAGAGGAAAGGAAGGTTGGAGGTGGTACTTAGTGAGGGCGGAGAAGGCAAGTATTGGTATTTTGAGGCGAGAGGGTGAGACAGTGGTTTTGAAAAGAAAGGGGACAGTACCTGAGAAGAGGGAACCATGTATAATGTTGGCTAGTATGAGGGCCTGGGAGGGAAATTGGGTGTTAAGAAGTTTAGTGTGAATGAGTTGAGGGAGGAAGAGGTAGATCTTATAGATGAGATGAACTTGGTGAGGGAGAGAGACAGATGTTTGTAAGCATTCAACCTCTTTCCAATGATGGTTCACAGCAACATGTTTCAAGTAAGCATGAGATACTTCATAGTGCAGCATATGGAACAGACTTTATTGATGACTGGCTTGAGTAATCAGCTTAACCAGACAAAAGGGAGTGGCTTTCGACTTCAAGCTCTATCTTTCGAGCCCGCTGAAGAGCTGTTGAAAACCGTGCTCCTTTATACCCCATATTTTGCTTACATCAAAGCTAGATGTCATAGATAAGACTTCATGATGTATCTATTCCCAAATCCTTTGAAGACAGTCTTTTCATATGAACAATGACAGACAGGTAAAGACCCTCTGGTCCATTGAGCCTGTCCCACACAATTGCGATACCTTGTGTATCACAATATATACATTCCACCCCACCTGAAACCATGTGATCTCCTGGGAGAGACAAAAAACCAAATAAAAAACCCAGGCCAATTTGAGGAAAAAAATCTGGGAAATTCCTCTCCGACCCATCAAGGTGATTGAAACTAGTCCAGGAGATCACTCTGGCCCTGAATTCCCTGCAGTACCTACCTTCTGTAAGAGGTGATCTCAATCTTATAGAGAAGCCTCTTGTGTGGTACCTTATCAAAAGCTTTTTGGAAGTCTGAAGTAGACAATGTGTACTGGATTTCCCTCATCCACCAACTTTGTAACCTCTTCAGAAAATACAATTAGAATTGTAAGACATGACCTTTTTATGGAGCTATATTTGGTGTCCCTAATATGTCCCCCTCTATCCAAGCATTCATGTATTGCATTCCTAATGATTCCCTCAAGCATCTTATCCATTACTGATAAACTAATGGGCTATAATTACCTGGGTGTGTCCTGTCCCCTTTTTTAAAGATGGGGACTACATTAGCCTCCTTCCAGTCTACAGGAACCATTCTAGAATGCAGTGAGCTATTAAAAATACAGGCTCGGGGCTCGCACAGCACATGCCCTATCTTCCTGAGGACCCTTGGGTGGATATCATCCGGCCCGGCTGCTCTATCTATTTTCAAGTTCTTAATTCTTTCTAAAACAATATGTTCATCTATGCTAATATTACAAGTTTTGTTAGTAACATTATTAAATTCTAATAGTCGAGCATCATCTTCAAGGGTGAAGACTGATGCAAAGTACTCATTTAATATTTCTACCCTTTGTGACCTGTCCTTGAACATCCTTCAATGAGTGACCCAATACAGTCTTTGACAGTTCTGACTCTTCACAACTGAAAAAGCTTTTCCCATTACTTGTTGGCTACGATCCTTTTTCCATTAGCCTTTTTGCTGATCTAATAGCAACCTTTGTTTTCTTTAGCTATTCCTCGTGCTCAACTCTGTTTAGTTGAGTATTAAGTGCCTTTAATTTATAGAAACATTTCTGCTTACATCTTATTTGTCTTTGTACATAACTAGTCAGCCACCGTGGTTTTTTTCTTACCACACTTCCTTCTTTTGACTTTGGGTACATATTTGTTTTCCACATTTTTTATCTTGTTCTTAAAAACTTTCCATTTGTATTCTATATCGGTCTCATCACCACCCAATAGGGTTAGCTAATTTACTCATTCCAAATCATTTACCATTTTAGTGAAGTTTGTTCTTCTGAAATCTGGCGCGAGTTACAGTTCTTTACTCCAAAGCTACTTCTCTCAGATTAGAATTCCTGACGTAACTTCTTAACCTCTTTGAAGAACAGGCTTTATCAACTGTCATCTTTCTATACTGTAACTAATGGATACCTACCTATATTTATTACCCTAGCACCTGAAGTTACACTTTAATCACTCATGGCTGATGTCATTACTGTCATGTATTTCTTTGCACAAGCACTTTACATATCAGAAGACAAGCTACGCATTCCTCCCACAACACTTCAAAGCCATCCTGTTTATATTGTAAAGTCTATTGCTCAATAATATGAAGAAGTTTGACACTTTATCCTTTAACTCTTCAGGATGTCCAACAGTGTTCAGGGCTAAAGTAGGTGTGAGGTTTGACTCTGAGCAAGAGAAAGGGAGAAGCAGCATAAACAGACAGCCTCTATCTTGGGGACAAAGAAAATCCATGAGCTCCATGTACTTGTTCGAGGAATTGTGGTATCTGAGCAGGTGTTATGATTTTAGGATATCATAGGACTTGTATGTTACATAGCAATTGAATACAATACACAACATAAATATATTGCAATGTCCAACAATGTTCAGGGCTAAAGTGGGTGTGAGGTTTATCTCAAATATAATGCACTAAGTCCATAATGGGTAACTTTTGAACAAGTGTTATGGCCTTTTCTGTTTTGCAAAACAAAGTCCTTGCTACTGGCAGAGTGAACTCAATAGGTTTTGTATTCATGTACCATTTTTGTTATTAGTATGTTGATTGGAATAGAAATTTGATATGTATCTCGTGTTACGGAGTCCTTCATTTGACCATCACAGAACTCGCACTGAACTTTCATTTAAAAATAAAGTGAGCACCATCTACATATTGTAACAATGGGAGTCTTGCTGTGGTAACCTTCAAGTGCCAAAGTAACTTTATAAATGGCCTGGAATATATTCAAAAAGCTGTGGGCATCTGGGAACTGACTAATTTAGTTGTGTATTTGTGTTTCAGACACCTTTCCACTTGTCAATTGAAATTTTAAGGAATGAAACTGCTAATTATGGTGCTCAAGTCCAATAACTTTTACAAATGTTTTGTAGGCTTTTACTTCTGCTTGAGAATGTTTTAAAAAAAAAAAATTGAACATGCATTTCTGTGAATCATGCAATATTCTTTTAAGTAACCTTTACACACTAGGTCTAAAGACTTCCATGAATGCTTCTGAGGAAACCATGTACATAGCATGCATATGAAAATGTCATGCCATCGTAGATAAGTGTTGCAGCTAAAGGCTTCCTACTACCATGTTTTCTAAAACCACAGGATGTGTGCTATTGCACCAGTTAGTTTTCCTCAGCTAAGAAGATTGCGTTCTCTGCTTCCACATTACAACTTGTGCTGATGAACTGCGACAAAGTCTTTTATTTGTCATCGAGTAGATTAGTTTAAATAGTCCGCATATAGTCTAATATATTTCCAAAACAGCTAGTTCATGTTTTCTTTTGCAGGATTTTTATTCCCAGAATCAGCAGCTGACAAACTTGTAGAGCCATTATCAGCAAAAACGTTGCTGTCTTTATTCAGCTACGTATACAAATTAAACAAAGAAAAGTAAAACAGTTTGCAAGCTCTGTTTTACCCATATTGTATGGCAGCAATCATCAACCAATGCCATGTTCTCCAGGTGGTCACACAAAAATAAGCAAAAACAACCAAGAGCAAAACTAAAGCACAAAAGTGAAATCTAGCATGCCATACAAAAGGGTAAAGTCTGGAATCCTGCATTCCCACTGGGGAGCATTATAACGAGCGTGCAGGTCAGAAGTATGACTACAACATTAACGCTGATCTCCAACTTGTATTTCCCATCAAACGAAACTCCCCACTGAGTACAGGATCACTGAACAAACACGAGAGTGTGTATTCCTAGTGTGGCTGTTGTCATTGAGTACTTTTGGTAATGGACTGTATGACATCCCCCCCCCACCCATGCAAATCCATTCATACTCTGGCAGATTCATTTAAACGCGTGCTCCCTCTTCCAGGATTCCACTTAAGACTGTCCCAATCAGATCACAGATGATTGGAAACTGGACTTCTCGGGCAGGGAGAAATATGACAGTTTTAAAAACTCCGAGGGCAGCTTTCTAGAATAAAGTTCCATTTTAGAGGAGTTTAATGCATGGGGCTGTCCGAGCCCCACATGTACTTGTCCCATTTGTAAAGTAGAAACCTTCTCGTTCTCCCATAGATTACACTTAGTAGTGGTGGTATTGCTAGTGTGTATTATTGAACTATAATCAATATTTTTATAATTTTTTGGTGAGGGAGAAATGAGAAGGCTGCAACTAAAAAGATGAAAAAGAGAGACCATTAAAATGGAGGGAGAAGAGAAGAAGCAAATCAACAAAATTGATGAACACAAAAATATTAATTATTTAAAACAAAGTGGGCTCTTCAGATGAAGATAACTTGCCATCATATACTTTGGAAATGATTATATCATCACTATTCTTTCCAAATGCTAGGCATGATCAGAGTCTATTGGAGAGTGTTCCTTTCCCCTCAACCCATTGTTAGAGAATTTATTCAGACTCCCACACCGCAGCATGAGACCTAGGATCAAGATATTCTGGTCCTCTGTTGGATCTATCCTTGGCGCCCCCATCTATTTCTCATCTACATGCTGCCCCTCAGTGACCTCATCAGAAAACACAACGTCGGGTTCCACATGTACACTGACGACACCCAGCTCTACCTCACCACCACCTCTCTCAACCCCTCCACTGCCTCTAAATTCAAAAGCAAAATAATGTGGATGCTGGAAATCAGAAATAAAAACAGAAAATGCTGGAAATACTCAGCCGGTCAGGCAGCATCTGTGGAGAGAGAAACAGAGTTAACGTTTCAGGTCAATGACCTATCGTCAAACTGTCTCTGAATTGTTTGACTGGTTGTCCGACATCCAATACTGCTTGAGCAGAAATTTTCTCCAACTAAATACTGGGAAGGTCCCCGCCACAAATTCCGTTCCTTAGCCACCGACTCCCTCTCTCCCTGGCTGAAGGCTGAACCAGATTGTTCGCAACCTTGGTGTTGTATTTGACCCCGAGATGAGCTTTTGACCACATATCCGCACCATCATGAAGACTGCCTATTTCCATCTCTAATATCGCCAGACTCCACCCCTGCCTCAGCTTATCCTTGCCTTTGTTACCTTAAGACTTGACTATTCCAATATACTCCTGGTCGACCTCCCATCTTCCACCCTACATAAATTTGAGTTCATCCAAAATTCTGCTGCCCGTGTCTTGACTTGCACCAAGTCCCATTCACCCATCACCCCAGTGTTCACTGACCTACATTGGCTCCTGGTTAAGCAACGGTTTAAAAAAAAAAAAAAAAAAATTCTCATCCTTGTTTTCAAATCCCTCCATAGCCTCACCCCTCCCTATCTCTGTAACCTCCTCCAGCCCTACAATCTTCCAAAATTTCTGCGTTCCTCCAATTCTGACCTCTTGAGCATCCCCGATTTTAATCACTCCACGGTTGGCGGCCGTGCCTTCAGCTGCCGAGGCCCTAAGCTCTGGAATTCCCTCCCTAAACCTCTCTGCCTCTCTTTCCTCCTTAAAACCTACCTCTTTAACCAAACTTTTGGTCACCTGTCCTACTATATCCTTATGTGGCTCCGTGTCAAATTTTTGATAACGCTCCTGTGAAGCGCCTTGGGACGCTTTACTATGTTTCAAGGCACTATATAAATACAAGAAGTTGTTGTTGTTGTTGCTGCTGCTGGTACATCTAAAACTTCCAGTGAAGCTCCAGCATACCAAAAATAGTGGGGAACCAAGGGGCTAATAAGATTGCGGAACTTAAAGTAATTAATATCAGTAGAGAAAAAGTACTTGAGAAACTAATGGCACTAAAAGCCAACAAATCCGCATGACCTGATTGCCTACGTCCTAGGGTTCTAAAAGAGGTGGCTGCAGAGATATTGGATGCATTGGTTGTGATCTTCCAAAATTCCCTAGATTCTAGAATAGTCTCAGCGGATTGGAAGGTAGCAAATGTAACCTCGCTATTCAAGAAAGGAAGGAGAGAGGAAACAGGGAACTACAGGCCAGTTAGCCTGACAACAGTTGTCGGGAAAATGCTGGAATCCATTATTAAGGAAGTGATAACAGGGCACTTAGAAATTACTGTAATATGATTAGGTAGAGTGAACATGGTTTTATGAAAGAGGAATCGTGTTTAACAAATTTATCATTTTGAGGATGTAACTAGCAGGGTAGATTAAGGGGAACCAGTGATTGTAGCATATTTGGAGTTCAAAAAGGCATTCGATAAGGTGCCACATAAAAGGTTGCTACGCAAGGTAAGGGCTCATGGGGTTGGGGGTAATATATTAGCATGTATAGAGGATTGGTTAATGGATAGAAAACAGAGTAGGGATAAACAGGTTATTTTCAGGTTGGCATGCTGTAACTAGTGGGGTGCCACAAGGATCAGTGCTTGGGCCTCCGCTATTTACAGGAAACTCTTTATTAACCGGGACCGGCGTGGTGCCGGTTAATCAAAAAGTCCGGATAATGGAGAGTTATATCTCCCAACGTACGAGAGCCCCGTACACATTGACATGCGCCTGCATTCGGAGCTCCGTCTCCCCGGGGACCGCCAGCTGACCATCTGTCGTGTCCGCTGCCTACCCGGGCTGCACATTCCCCTCCCAATCTACACGCTCCGATACAAGGCAAATGCCTCGGTTTTTTTTTTAAGTTAATTTTAAACGAGAGATGAAGGAAAACCCCGGTTACCTACTCTCAAATTTTGCCGGTTAAGAGAGATTTCCGGATATTTGGGTGCCGGTTAATAAAGAGTTTCCTGTACAATCTATGTTAATGACTTGGATGAAGGGACCGAGTGCAATGTATCCAAGTTTGCTGACGATACAAAGCTAGGTGGGAAAGTAAGCTGTGAGGAGGACACGCAGAGCCTGCAAGGGGATATAGACAGGTTAAGTGAGTGGGCAATAAGGTAGCAGATGGAGTGTAATGTAAGGAAATGTGAGGTTATTCACTTTGGTAGGAAGAATAGAAAAAGAGAATATTTTTTTAAATGGTGAGAAACTGTTAAATGTTGGTGTCAGAGAATTAGGTGTCCTCATACAGGAAATGCAAAGTTAGCATGCTGGTACAGCAACCAATTAGGAAGGCTAATGGCATGTTGGCCTTTATTGCATGGGAGTTGGTGTACAAGAGTAAGGAAGTCTTACTACAATTGTACAGGGCTTTGGTGAGACCACACCTGGAGTACTATACACAGTTTTGGTCTCCTTATCTGAGAAAGGACTTATGCCTTGGAGGCGGTGCAACGAAGGTTCACTGGATTGATCCCTGGGATGAGATGGTTGTCCAATGAAGAGAGATTGAGTAGATTTGGCCTATACTCTCTGGCGTTTAGAAGAATGAGAGGTGATCTCATTGAAACATACAGGATTCTGTAGGGAATTGACAGAGTAGATTGCAGAGGTTGTTTTCCCTGGCTGGAGAGTCTAGAACTAGGAGGCATAGTCTCGGAATAAGGCCATTTAAGAAAGAAAGACTTGCATTTATATAGCGCCTTTCACGATCACTGGACGTCTCTAAGTGCTTTACAGCCAATGAAGTACTTTTGAAGTGGAGTCACTGTTGTAATGTGGGAAACATGGCAGCCAATTTGCACACAGCAAGGTCCCACAAACAGCAATGTGAAAATGATCAGATAATCTGTGTTTGTTATGGTGGTGGAAGGCAGGACACCGGGGATAACTCCCCTACTCTTCTCCGAAATAATGCCATGGGATCTTTTACGTCCACCTGAGAGAGTAGACGGGGCCTCGGTTTAACTGCACCTCCAACAGTACAGCACTCCCTCAGTACTGCACTGGAGTGTCAGCCTAGCTTTATGTGCACAAGTCCCTGGAGTGGGACTTGAACCCACAACCTTCTGACTCAGGCGAGTGTGCTACCAACTGAGCAACAGCTGATACTTTAAGACTGAGATGAGGAGGAATTTTTTCACTGAGGGTTGTGAATCTTTGGAATTCTCTACCCCAAAGGGCTGCAGATGCTGAGTCGTTGAGTATATTCACGGGTGAGATAGATAGATTTTTGGACTCTAGGTGAATCAAGGGATATGGGGATCGGGCGGGAAAGTGTAGTTGATGTAGAAGATCAGCCATGATCCTCTTGAATGGCGGGGGAGGCTCGAAGGGCTGTATGGCCTACTCCAAATTCTTATGTTCTTGTTCTTATGTTATGTTCTGGTGATACATTTTAATACAAAGGGTCTCTGGCAATCCAGTTGAGAATCTTGGAGGCTTTGATGCTACCAGGAGGATTTTAGCTATTCCCAGAAATAATTCCTACTACAGGTGAAGTGAGGATCCATGCCAATTTGTTGGTTTGGGAGCTATTCTGTTGTCAGAGACCAATAGCCGAAAAGCAAGGTAAGTGCAGAAAACTTCCCGCTGGACTTGTTCCAATCACCCAGCAATGATTCCATTCCTTAACTTCAATAAAGGTCAACTATGCCATTCTAAAATGTAGGAAGGCCAAGTGATGTGAGTCACATCACCAATGTCAAATATCTGGGAATTTAGTTCTTGGTGATTTTTCTTGTCAATCTGTGGACTTATCTTTGTGGTATAATGGATGCTTCCACTGGAAAATAATGACCTTTCTTTGATCTAGATTACCACCTAAACAGACTTTAATCCCAGTTACTTCCAAAATCTCTAGTTTTGATAACTTTCAGACTTGCCCTTAAAGCTTATTTTCTTCCGCCCCCCCCCCCCCATTACATTTTTCCTTCTGTCCTTTTAAATATTTTAAACTCCGATACATAAAATTCATACCCATTCTCCAGTGTTAACCAGGTTTCCATTAAGCCAATTATGTTTTTCCACACAAGGATTAGCGTCTCAGTTACTCCATTATTATGAAAAATCATTTGCCAATATTCTAATAATCCCCATCAATTACTTATTACCTCCCTGGATTATTCATAATTAATATTCATTTCTTTACCCCCAAGTGCACATTTACCTTTAATTTAAATAATTTGCATTTTATGCAATTTTAGGCAAAATATTGGCCTCCTGGTAGCATCAAAGCCTCCATTAGAAGCAAACGATTTTCCAGTAGAAAATACTTGTTTTTCAGTCTCACCTTGGACACACTAATGTAAATACTTCTTGAGCAGCTATCTTAAGTGATCTGCTGTGGGTATGTTAAAAATTATGACTCTAGTTTTCTAGCATAATATTTTGGATTGCAAACTGGGATCTCTAACCAGGTTGCTCCTTAAACACTGGGGCACCACCATGTTTAGAAATAATATATGTCAAGTTTAATATAATTGGATGAGAAACTTTCAGTTAAGACTTAACTAAAACAGAAGTGAAATTTTAAATGTTTTTGTAGGTGACAAGCATTCTAATAATTGTCTTTGAAGGGATTCCAAATGCACTCTGAATTTCTGTTTATATGCAAAAAATCTATAATAATCGAATAGTGACATCATGAATAAATACAAGACCAGTGAGCAGTATCTATACACAAAGTATGCACTTCATTATGCACAGAAACCTTTTTCCACTATATCCACTTCAGTAAAAATATCAGTTTTGGAGTGGGGCAGATACCTATGCAAACATCTTCACAGATCGTGCTCTGTGCTCCATTGAAACACTAGTTCGGCCCCAGCTGGAGTATTGTGTCCCATTCTGGGCACCACACTTTAGGAAGGACATGGAGGCTTTGGAAAGGGTACAGAAGAGGTTTACTAGAATGCTTCCAGGGATGAGGGATTATAGTTACGTGGATATACTGCAGAAGCTGGGGTTGTTCTCCTTAAGGCAGAGAAGGCTAAGAGGAGATTTGATCGAGGTATTTAAAATCATGAATGGTTTAGATAGAGTAAATAAAGAGAAACCGTTTCCAGTGGCTGAAGGGTCGATAACCAGAGGGCACAGATTGGCAACATTTAAAATTTCACTTCTGTTTTAGTTAAGTCTTAATTGAAAGTTTCTCATCCAATTATATTAAACTTGGCATATATTATTTCTAAGATAAGGCGATTGGCAAAAGAACCAGAGGCGACACGAGGGTGGTGGATACAGATTCAATGGTAGCCTTCAAAAGGGAATTGGATAAATACTTGATGGAGAAAAAATTGCAGAGCTATGGGGAAAGAGCAGGGGAGATAAACTAATTGAATTGCTCTTCAAAAGAGCTGGCACCGACTCGATGGGCTGAATGGCCACCTTCTGTGCTGTACTAATGAGATTTGTCTTTTGGGAAGGGTGTTATGAACTATGATACTGTATATTACAGCATCTTTCCAAATACTGATGGTTAACATGATGTTATCCTACACAGTAATGCTTTTTTTCTGCCCTTTGTTATATGACTGACTTATCTGTGCATAAACATACCTGGTGCCTTACCGGCTTTCTCAACATGCATAAACAATTTTCTGTTTCACAGTGGCTGTCTATCAATATAAACAGAGCACTCTAGAATGCATATAACGGGAGGTTTCATTTAGCTCCTCCTAATTTACCAAACTGCCATCTGTAGAATGAAACCCTCCTACCCCAAAACAAAGTTAATTGGTGCCTGCTCTGTAAACTAATAATTTCTCTGAGCCCTACAGTAAGAGTTTGTATTTAAAGTGTAGCATATGCACGCACTTTGTCATGTAACACTTAATTGCTTCCTCCTGTAAAGTTAATTGTGTCAAGATGAAAGTTTCCTGTTAAGTTTACTTGTGTCTTTGTGTCCTCTATAGATGGTCCCAAGGCAGATGACACTGTTCTTGCTTACCTATGAGACCTACAAACTATGGACAGAACTTTCATCTTCGGCAGGAGTGTAAAACAAGCAGTAGTGGATTGGCTGTCCGTTATACAACCCGCCCATTTTCCTTTCTAATGACTTCAATGGAAAGAGTAGTGAGAGAGTAAGTATTAAGGGGCTTAGCAGCTTTGAAAGTGGACAAATCCCCTGGCCCGGATGAAATGTATCCCAGGCTATTAAGAGAAGCAAAATAGGAAATAGCAGAGGCTCTGACCATCATTTTCCAATCCTCTCTGGCTACAGGTGTGGTGCTGGAGGACTGCTAATGTTGTACCTTTGTTTAAAAAGGGAGAAAGTGATAGACCGAGTAATTACAGGCCAGTCAGCCTAACCTCAGTGGTGGGAAAATTATTGGAAAAAGTTCTGAGGGACAGGATAAATCTTCATTTAGAAAGACACGGATTAATCAAGAATAGTCAGCATGGATTTGTTAAGGGAAGGTCGTGTCTGACTAACTTGATTGAATTTTTTGAGGAGGTAACAAGGAGGGTCGATGAGGGTAGTGCGCTTGATGTAGTGTATATGGATTTTAGCAAGGCTTTTGATAAGGTCCCACATGGCAGACTGGTCATGAAAGTGAAAGCCCATGGGATCCAGGGCAAAGTGGCAAGTTGGATCCAAAATTGGCTCAGACGGGAAGCAAAGGGTAATGGTTGTTGGGTGCTTTGTGACTGGAAGGCTGTTTCCAGTGGGATTCCGCAGGGCTCAGTACTATGTCACTTTCTTTTTGTGGTATATATCAATGATTTAGACTTGAATGTAGGGGGTGTGATTAAGAAGTTTGCAGATGATAAAATCGGCTGTGTGGTTGATGATGAAGAAGAAAGCTGTAGACTGCAGGAAGATATCAATGAACTGGTCAGGTGGGCAGAACCGTGGCAAATGGAATTCAATCCGGAGAAGTGTGAGGTAATGCATTTGGGGAGGGCTAACGAGGCAAGGGAATACACACTAAATGGTAGGACACTGAGGTGTAGAAGAACAAACGAAACTTGGCGTGCAGGTCCACAGATCCTTGAAGGTAGCAGGCCAAGTAGATAAGGTGGTTAAGAAGGCATACGGAATACTTGCCTTTATTAGCCGAGGCATAGAATACAAGAGCAGGGGGGGGGTTATGCTTGAACTGTATCAAACACTAGTTAGGCCACAGCTAGAGTACTGCGTGCAGTTCTGGTCACCACATTACAGGAAAGATGTGATTGCACTAGAGAGGGTACAGAGGAGATTTTGCCTGGACTGGAAAATTTTAGCTATGAGGAAAGATTTGATAGGCTGGGTTTGTTTTCTTTGGAACAGAGGAGGCTGAGGGAGACCTTATTGAGGTGTATAAAATTATGAGGGGCCTAGATAGAGTGGATAGGAAGGACCTATTTCCCTTAGCAGAGGGGTCAACAACCAGGGGGCATAGATTTAAAGTAATTGGTAGGAGGTTTTGAGGGGAAATTTCTTCACCCAGAAGGTGGTGGGGGTCTGAAACTCACTGCCTGAAAGGGTGGTAGAGGCAGAAACCCTCACCAAATTTAAAAAGTGCTTGGATGTGCACTTGAAGTGCCATAACGTACAGGGCTACGGACCAAGAGGTGGAAAGTAGGATTAGGCTGAATAGCTCTTTGTCGGCCGGTGCAGACACGACAGGCCGAAATGGCCTCCTTCTGTGCTGTAAATTTCTATGAAAGGAAAATCGGGCGGGGTGTCTAATGGGCAGCTGATTCGCTACCACTTGTTTCGCGTCCCCAAAGAAATTGAAAATTCTGCTCGTCTCCAATATAGGTGGTGCTGCTCTCCACAGCTCTGAAATCCAGCCTCCTGTTGCTTCTCATGACTGCTGTTCTTTGTCCTCCTCCCCATCCTTCCTCATACATAATCATATAATTTGAACTTGAAAAGTTCACCAACATCTCTACAGTATTCTAATAATAGCACAATTTGACGACTTCAATTACTAGATCAGTGGCCTTGATAGTATATTTCACATTACATAGCATAAAACAGCAAATCCTCTGACTCGATGTCCGCAATGCCACGTCACAGGAGATATATATATATATATGAAAAAGGAAATACCACTCTGTAGTCATGTCCAAAAAATAAATTCTTCTGATAAATGTTTCCTTACTACAGAGAGACTGCATGTCAGCATTCCAAAGATGGGCTGTTTTTAAGTGCCATCCCTGTTCCTGGCCTGTAAATCTTGCTAATTTTTCTCGTTATTTGCAATGTAATCATTTATAATAGAAAACAACTAGACAGCTGATGTATTGTTGAATCATTTTTCACTTCCAGTACCTTTCACAAGTAGCCATTGTACATGTGTGAATCTATGCAGGTCTGTTGGCAGGCTATTCGACTGCATGCTAGTGTAGCTAGGCACAGCCTCTTCCCTTTTCCAACCCCCCTACCCCGAGTCCCCAATCCACTCACTCATTTCCAGTAGTGCTGTTAAGTAATCAGGAGCAGGAAGCATGCTCTGTTTTGTTTTACTTTTTCCTATTTCTAACCCAGCGTGCGGAGACCAATTTTAGCATACTTACAACAGCTAACTCCGCACAGACTGGGGACCTTGCTCACCTCTGGCTAAGCAACTTGCTGTCCTAATCATCTGAGCTATTGAGAGAGCTGAAAATGAATTTCTGTATTGGAATTTATAATTTCAGCCTGCATAAATCAAAAGTGAAAGTAAACTTAGACACTTGTCAGTCATCCCTCCAAGTCCAGGCACTATTATATCCTCATTCCTTTTCTCCTTTGGGTTGATGACAACCTGATCTATCTGTTAACTTACTGTATATCAATATAATTAAAATCTCCATGGGCTGAGTAAACAAATCAAAAGGGACAATTTAATTATGATGCCAAGCCCAATTATTTGAATTCTTATTGTAGAATTCTTTTGAGCACAAAGCGGCCATAACCCCTGTGAAACTGGAATACGTAACTTAATACTGTTTCACGTATACTCGTAAATAGATTTAATGGATGAACTTGACAGCAATTCAGTAACAAAGTAGATTTTTCTAGTGGCCATGGGTTCTCGTTGTTTGTGGCTAGCGTAGGGAAGTTTTAGGTAGCATTGGGTCCTCTAGAAGTTTTAGAATAGCTTGGGTGTCTTGTTCATTTTCCTACCTGCTATTTTTAACTGCAGAAGGATCCATTTCCAGTATGTCTGCCAGTCGTACTGTGAGAAAAGTCTTCATATGCGTTTCAAAAAAGCAGGTCAGTGTGGTATAGTGGAGAGCAGAGTTTGCAAGGAAAACACTGGATATTGTACACTAATTAGTCAGATTTACAGCAGCAAGCATCAGATGCACAAAAATTGTTTGCTGCAATTCAAATCCAACAGTAGTTCTTAACTTTCTACACCAGCTGTGTGCATGACTGCATCACATACTCTCTTAAGTCAAGCACATCTGCTTTCATTTCACCACAAAGATAAAAAAGTAAAGAGAAATTTTTTATATACTTTCGGCATGCAATAAATTCAGGGAGATGCAGGGTCTGTCCTTGCTTTTTACAGAAATAGAAGAGGCGCAGAAATTTCATGTATATAAGGAAATAAAATTGAGCAGAATGAGCTATAGCATTCTACTCTTGGATCTTCTGCAAATTTTATATATTTATATAAAGACTGCAATGTTCATTGTTCCTGTATCATGCTCGGTATTTTACTTTGCAATTGGAATATTTTGAAGCTGCTTGTTGCTTAGGATAACTGGGATTTACATGGCTGCAATGGTTGGATTCTGATACCTTAAACCACAAGAGTGAAACTGAGCAGTGCACAGTCATTTGAATCGTGGGATTGTGTTACTGCTTAAAGTATACAATCTTAGCTTTAAAAAAAAAACTTGCATCGCACAGTGGGTTAGAACATTGGCCTTTCACCTCCAGGACCTGGACCAAATCTAGCAGACTGATTGAATAAAAGCATTCTTTTTCTCTGCAGACTTTTAAGGAAATAAGTTTGGGCAATATTAACTCAGTTCTTAGTTACAATTGTGTCTGCAGCATTAAACCGTGCAAAAATTGGCTTTATCTCAAGAGAGCCAAAAAGCTGTTGGGCAAGAAAAAGGATATTTTGTACTAGTATAGTACGTTTGGAAAGAGTAAGCATCACCTTTGACTGCTATATAGACTGTGTTCCTACTGTCCAAAGATTGCTTGATACACCCACTTGGTACAAAATTTGGCCAGAACTGATGTCCTCGCATCTTGATGAGTGCAAGTCACCAAAAATAAGCATAACGTTGACCCGATCTGGCGAGAAGTTTGGCTTTTTTGATGTGCAATTGAGATCAGTGTAGTGGGAATTCCATAGCGCGAGCTGCACAAGCTGTCTGAGCAGCCAATCACAATGCAGAATTCTCTCAGACTGGGAACCAGGAAGTGAAGAAGCTCCTTTTAGTCTGACTTTTTAAAAATGTCAGCGCAGCCAGTGTTGGAGCAATGAATGACTGACCGCAACTTCAGGATTTCCGCGTTAGGATGCACGTGCGCTAAATCCTGAAGTTGCGGTCAGTTTCTGAGGGTTAAGAACAGCAAACGCTGTTATTACCTACCGCAAATTCTGTGCCATAAGATTTATTTTCCCCTTCCCATCTCTGGAGCCCTGTTTGGAACTTGTCAGTTACTGAGAGAGGTTAAGAGAAATATGATTTCTTCCAGTCCTTTCACCATTATGTTCTGTTATAACACCACTAGATGGTATATGAAAGAAGGCTGAAGAGACTCAGTTTATTTTGCTTCCAGTTTCTCCAACCACATAACCCTCACCACCACCCCACCCCCCCCCCCCCCCCCCCCAAAAAAAAAAACCACAGGCTCTGTTTGGAACCTCCACTGAGATCCAGCCAATGTCAATTACTTGCTATGTGGCGAACGAAAATTGGAAAAATCAGAAATTAACCACTCTAGCATAGTGACCACCTTGATTATTCTCAAAGTTGTTTGACAACAGGTTTAGTCTATCAAAATCCATATACTACTAAGTTGAATTCTCTTTTGTTGTTGCTACCAAGTTTTACTGACTGATTGGAAATAGCAATTTTATTTGGATTGTTTCCCGAGTTTGTGTATACTTATCTATTCCTAATAATATTACGACAGTGATAACACTGGAATATAACATTTGTCTATTGCCTCTAATATCAAGTTTTAAATAACTATTCAAATTTATCTTGTAAATGTTTTTTAAATGCTGTGCAATAAGAAATGTGGTAGTGGACCATGCAAGTGATTAAATTTGCGTTTCTAAATTAAATTACAATGGTCATGCGATCAATCTTGTAAATGAGGTTTAATTAAAAAGCTATTTTTCTCTCAGATGGTTGTGTGCCTCTGCTGGAACTTTCACGAGTGACATGGCTATGGTCTGGAATTCCAAGTTGGGAATTCCTCCTTTTACTACGTTAAAGATGCTATATAAATGCAAGTTGTTGTAGTTGGTCAGTGAGAGCCCTTCAGTTGCACTTGTAAATCTCTGCAGGAATATCATTCGGTCCTGGAACTTAATTGTCCTGATGGCCCCATTAGCCTTGGCAATCTTGCGGATCTCATTCATGGTATGTGTGGCTGCTATGTGACTATGATGAAAGCTTAATCTGTAATAATGGTAGTTAATTGAAGTGCTTGTAGCATCTGTGATTTCATCCTTGCTAGTAAAGGGGGTGGTACCATTCACACTCATGGCAGGTGCTGTATTGGTATGTCTTGCGCCTCTTTTATCATCGCACCAAATAAGTGCTTTGTGTGATGCTGGTCTGCATAGATTTTGGTTTCATCAGTCTTTATTCTCCACCAATGATCGTTAATTTGCTGCAACCTACCTTGGGCCAGAGTACTAATATTTTAATTGTGATTTTTTTATTTTTTATTTTACGGGGGAGTTTCTCTTCAACTCTTCAAGCAATGTTCTTATTGAGTAGTCATTCTCATCACACCATTCCTGTGGCTGGCAATTCACAAAGCCAGTTATGTCAGTAGCAGCTCTCTATACACAATGTCTTTCACTTGCTCTTGGCAATATCCATAAGTACTATACTTGAGGCAAGCTCTGTGGTGATGGTACTGCAGAGCTTCTGTTTAATGTTTGGACTTTCATTTGCTTTACATCTAAGCATCTGATGGGCTTCCAGGTAGCATTTGGATTGCCAGTAGTAGGTTAGAGTGTATTAAACTTTCGTGCTCAGCTTTGATAATTATCATGTCCTGCAAGTTATGTTGTGCAGTTCTAACATTGAGGATGTTTGTTTGGCTGCCGGAAGGTGATATGCATTGCTTGATGCATTTTGTCATAGGGAGATCATTGGTGCTGTCCTTCCTGACCCCATTTGGCTCAATGAAACCATGCCAGGGGACAGCATCTCTGCCAACATATGCATGAATGTCTCCCATCATGATCCCCTTGTCTGATCCTGTTGCAGTAATCATCACTTTAGGTTACTGTAAAACTGCTCCTTCAGCTCATAATTTTTATTGTTGGTGCATCGTATTGTTGGTACTGATGATAGTGGTGGTAGCACATCTGTTTCATTGTTAGTCTCTTAGTCATCAGGTGTTGATGCCTTTTGGCACACTATCAAACTTCAGTGATTGCAAATCCCACACCAGCAGTATGTGATGTATTTTTTGCCTGACCACACCAGAACAACAGCAACTTGCATTTATATAGCACTTTAACACAGGAAAATGTACCAAAGTACATCACAGGAGCATTATCACAAAATTTGACACTGAGCCACATGAGGAGATATTAGGACAGATGTTCATAGAGGTAGGTTTTAAGGAGCATCTTAAAGGAGAACAGAGAGGCGGAGAGGTTTAGGGAGCCCATTCCAAAGTTTGGGGCCTAGACAACTGAGGGCACAGCCGCCAATGGTGGAGCGATGAAAATTGATGTGCAAGAGGCCAGAAGTGGAGGAATGCAAAGTTCTCGGTGGGCTGTCAGCTGGAGGAGAAAGGGAGGGGCAAGGCCATGGAGGGATTTGAGAACAAGGATGAGAATTTTAAAATTGAGGTATTGCCAGACCAGGAGCCAATATAGGTCAGTGAGCACAGGGGTGATGGGTAAATGGGACATGGTGCGAGTTAGGAAAAGGGCAGCAAAGTTTTGGATGAGCTAAAGTATTCGGAGTGTGCAAGGTGAGAGGCCCTCCACGAGAACATTGGCATAGTCAAGTCTAGTGGTAACAAAGGCATGGACATTGAGCCAAAGGAGATACTAGTAAGTCTGAGATGGATTTTAAGATGATTCTTAAAGGTTGAGAAGGGTGTGGAGGTGCTGAGAGGAATTCCATAGCATGGGGTCCAATAAGCTGGAGGTATGGCTGCCAATGGTAGGTTAATGCAAGGTGGCGGGTGCAGAGCACTAAAATCAATTTAATAGTGAGCCAGTACTTTGGTTTATTGCCTCTTTTATGACCATAGTGTGAAGGCTGGCATACCTGATCTGGTTGGCTGGCCTGGCTGTTAAGAGGCTGGCAATGTTTACGGTATGATTTCTAGCTTCCTCCTCTTGTGGGTTGAGTAGGGTAGCTCTCTCATCCATGATACCGTCAAACAGTACTGCAGCCTCAAACATCTAACACCAAGTGACCAGAGCCCTGGACTGCCAACATGCAGGTTTGCAATTACAGCTCCCAGCATCACCACACCTGCCGTGTTGCCACTCGCCTATTGTTATGGGACCTCAACTTCTCCTCCATCAAGTTAGAAAATCTGCACTGGCATGGATTTAAGTAGAAGTTTGCACTGAGCCATTTCTACTGTCTTCTTGTTCAGTTTGTGCTCTAATGGCAAGATGGTTGGCAAACTTTGGAATTCAGTCCATGAACTTTAATGAGGAATGTACAAACACCACACTGCTATAACTAGTACCCATGGGTTTGCTATCTCCATAGCTCTAAATTAGAGTCCGCCCATGCAAGATGGTAAGATTGTAGTTGGGTGATCAGCCTCTCCCAAGTGTGATTGCTGTTTATCTGGCCTCTAATTTTTTGACCTTCCAAGCATGGTGGTCACGCTGGAAGCTAGGCTATCACTCTTCAGGTCGTGGAGGAGTGCAAGCACTTTCTTCATATCTTGGTTACAGTCAAGAAGGAGCATGCACTTATAGTGGATGTGTGATGTTAATGTTAGAACTCATCCACAAATTGGGAACTTGTCTCAGTTGTGGGGGAATTTGGTTCTTTTTATCTTTTTGTACGAGCAGGTAAAGAGGGGAGAGGTCCCAGATTAAACTTGACGGTGGGATAACTAGTTTGTTCTAGGACAAGAAAAGACTAATTTTTGACTCCAATTCTATTAAAAAGCCCATGTCTAATTTGTTATGGTATTATTCAAGATGATACAGGGAGTAGCCAGGTTTGTTGACTGGTGGTAAAGGAATTGGGTGCTGCAATAATGCTGTTGTGATTTATGTTGTACATTAAGCCATTTATGTTGGACCCATATACATTTGCCTTGATTGTGCTCTTGCATCATATGGGTTTCAGCAATCTGAAAGCTTGTGGGTATTAAATTTATGTTGGATTGGTATGAGCACTAATTTTCAATGTTGGTTGAATTTTTTGGGTGTGTATGATTGCTTAAGCAGCATTGAAGGACATTAATTCTGCAGTGGTTGATAATTGTGCATAGTACTGAAGTCTTGGGACAGATTTCAAGTTGTAATTTTAGATGTGGCATTTGAACATGGTGGTTTCTGCCATATTTAATGGCCAGGATTTTGCAATCGGCAGCGAAGGAACGGAGCTCGTGATTGACCTCAAAGTTGCCCACAAGTTTTAGCTGCCTCCAGAGCGCAGACTTCCTCTATTCCGACATCAGTTTGAACTTGGCGCCTCCAACATCAGTTTGAACGTGGCGCCTTCTACAGGGGATCTGTTGGGTCTTTGAACAGGGAAGGCGGGTTTATTAACCAATCAGATTGAAGAATTCTTGCAGATGGCAAAGCAGGAAGTAAAAAGCAGGGAATATAAACACATTTAAAGCATTGTACAGAAAGTGAAATAAAGATTGGTACGTACAGGATTAAGGGAGAAATTAAATATTAAAACACAAACTTTAAAATTAATTTTTTTTAATCTGCAGTTTTTAAATTTGAGGGAATGAGACTCCATACTTGTAAAATTTAGTTTTTCAGGGCCAGAGATTGTTCAGTAATTATGGCTTAGTGTGCTGTTTTAAAAACTCAATTACTACTGATTGAACAAGGCTTAACTTTTTCATCGGTCTTTACAGCGAGAATAGTGGGTAATTAGTTTAAGTTCAATGATTTCTACGTTGATTCCATCTGTGAAGACTGCAACAGCGCACCCTGTGGACGAGCAGGGTATCTCTGACAGCAACTTCTGGATTTCTGTGTTTAATTGCACATGCGTGAATGCAAGAAGTTGCTGTCAATTTTACCCAGTAATAACGGCAAGTGTTGATTGGCTCATCATTATTACTACCGCAAATTCTGAACCAATGTATTTGCCTAATAGGAGAACTGTTTCCAGGTGGGGATTACCATTTATATGCAATCGAAGATAGTTTGAGCCGTAACACAGGATGTTGGTTAGCAATGACCTCTTCCTACTATATTAGATGGAGGTGCTTGTGAATGTTTTTCACCAGAGTATCTTGATCAGTTTTATAGTTGGCTGCATTTCAGAAATGTGGGAAGGTTATTGTTTCTGCCTACAAGTCATTTGACGCTTTTAAGGATAGCTATATTTTCTTTGTTAATCTTGTGGTTTATCTTTCCTCTAACTGATCCAAAAATAAATAACTTTTGTCATCTAACTCCTCACTGTTGAATATTGCAATGTCATATGGGCTGTTAATATTGCATGTGTAGCTTTAGTATAGTATAGTCCTGCATCCACATTTAATCCAGTTATTTGAATCTTTACCATTAGTTGCTCACTTGTATTGTAATAATAAAGCAGATACTGAACTATATTTCAGGTCTCTAATAGTTAGCTGTACAATTAATATATGCATTTGCTGAAAATGTAATCTGAATAAGCTAGAATTCAATCCACATGCTCTGACTTTCATTTAGTGCCCTGAACAATGACACGTGTACCCAAATATTTGATTTTTTTTTTGTTTAAATAGATTATTTACACTGCCATATTGTAATAAATGTGTGTGTGTATATAAGAACTCTGCATTCCTCCAATTCTGGTCTCTTGTGCATCCCCGACTTCCTTCGCTCCACCATTGGCAGTCGTACCTTCATCTGTCTAGGCCCTAAGCTCTGGAATTCCCTCCCTAAACCTCTCTGCCTCACCACTCCTCTCTTCTCCTTTTAAGATGCTCCTTAAAATCTACTTCTTTGACCGAGCTTTTGGTCATCTGTCCTAATTTTTCCTCTTTTGGCTCGGTGTCGATTTCTTTGTCTGATTACATTCACGTGAAGCGCCTTGGGGTGTTTTACTATGTTAAAGGTGCTTTCTAAATGCAAGTTGTTGCTGTTGTGTATATATGTGGTACAAAATTAAATTAGCAATTTCAGGCAAATGTATATGAATCAGTAACGCGGCAAAAATTGTTGAAAACTTTGATGTGGTAATTAAGTGATTCATTTTATTGCAGTAATGGGGCGCATGGGGATGGATGTACTAAACAGTAGGTCTTTGTGTCTAAGCATTAGAGGGCTTGTTGTCATCAAAAATATGTTGGAGCCTTTGTATTTAAATAACCGTTCTGTGTCCCAGCAGTACCAATAGAGGCAGTGATTAGTTTTCTCTCGTTTTTGTGTTATTTTGTATGAAGCCTTATACAAATAGCCAGAGCATTACATTAAGATTCACTGGTTTTCTTAATCCTGCAATAGGGTAAGTTATAATTTTCTATTAGCTAAAGCGTCATTAATGTGTTGCATTGTTATGGAAATTATGATATCAGTGGATGCCATTTTCTGTATTATGGCATTTATGTTGAAAAAACTTCTCGATACATTCCTACTGTGTTTCCCCCCCCAAAAAATCTTTTGGTTGTACTACATGTATTGATGTGGGTTGGTTTATGTGACTCACATATACCGACCTATATAGCCTCTAGAACATGCTCCATTTTTATTGATTGTCCTGAGTTTCAGGGGGAAAATGTTTCTTGTTTCTTGTGTAAAATGTAACTGCCACAGAAGGTTCCAAATGAGAATATTGTTAGGGATGGGATTCAAAAACTTACAGCTCTGAAGGAAGCAATGGTGGGAAGAGATATTTGTAAAAAAATAAATAAATGGACAAGCAAAACCTGAACTAATGTCTAAATATAGGTACCAGAGGATCTATGTTTGCTCATTTCTGGAAGTTGCTTGACTCCAGTAGCTTGATAAGAAAGATAGCCAGGAGACCCAGCACATTGAAGTAACAGCACAGCATGGTGGAATGTTCCACCTTGGAAGGGAAAACTGCTTTAAGAACACATACCTTCTGTTGAGGATTAAGGACTGTCATTGTTGAAGGACTAGTCAACAGGGCAGTCAAATCTGCTCAGTCAGTTTATGGAGATTGTTTATTGAGGAGTGGCTTTTGTCGAGATTAAGAGGAGAAAAATTCAGGATTTAGAAAGAAAATTAATTCTGCTTTTTTTGGAAAAGAATGTCCCCAGCAGAAAGGGTGTTTTAGTCCTCTTTGTACTTTAGAGTTTTCTTAAAACACTACTGATACCTATAGACATGTTTTGATTGCAAAGCTTATAAAATTTGAACTTGAGTATTGTAGTGCATAACTGGATTCTGGGGTTCCCCCATTGGTTTAACAAGTAGCTAAGTTGTGGAGTAGGAAGGATCCAGGTTCATTCCCTGTCTGCTGAGCTAGCTGACCTCGTTGGAGCAGCACTGCAATTGGCCTTAGCACGGGGTAGTGAAGGGAAAATTGAATAGGATTCTGAATGCTATCCAGCAATCCCTGTTTTGGCGGGGGGGTGTGCGCGGTGTGTGTGTGTTTTGAGGGGGGGCAGTGTGTGGTTTTTTTTGCAGGGGGGGGGCGCGGGTGTGTGTGCGTGCGTTGGGGGGGCGGGTGTGTGCGTGCGTGGGGGGTGGTGAGTGTGTGCATGGGAAGGTCGAGTGTGTGAGTTGGGGTGGGGGGGGGTTGAGTGTGAAATCTATCGGGGTAGATTAATGAAGTTATATTCCTGTTATATTGGAAATTATACTGCAAATATTTGTACGCACTTAACCTGGAGGGGGAGCGGCCTGATGGTGGTGTAGTTCCAGCACTAATTTGCAACACTAAATGGTGGGAAGATTGCAGGTTTAACTCTAACCTTGCCGGGAGTTGATGCTGAGCAGCAATGATGTGATCCCCTTATGGGAGAGGATAAATTGGATGGGGATGTCCAGCATGGATAGTATCATGTACCCCCCAAATGACTAGCCAAAGTGGATTTTAGTAGAGATCTGGAAGCAGCTTGCCTGTCCTCTTGATGATAGGAACACAACTTCAGGCACATCAGTGTTAAAGAATATGGGATGAATTCCCAAATTAAGAATGCACTTGCAACACCCCACAATTAGAAGAAGCAGAACTTGGAAACTGCAGTACATGGTATAGAGAGGAGTTACAGAAACTATAATGAGGTAAGTTTGATATCGTTGCCTTAAGATTATGCTGACACATGAAACCACTGTCATTTACACAATTGGCTCTACTCCAATCAGAAGTGCTAATTTCAAATAGTTAATGAGTGATCTGACCCAGTATAACCAGTTTATGCAGGACTGAAAACTTGTTTTTGATTTATATTTTCTAAAATGTGGTTTTTGTGATGCTCTCCCAAGTTTTCTATGGGTAGATCTTTGGAGAAAGTCTGAATTTTGGAATATACTAGTCGATCTCCTGTGGCGTTCGGCTCAGGATCATGACCAAAAATAGTCTTTGGGGGAAGTGGGATGGGAATAATTGGACCAGAGCAAGCAGACATAACTCAGTCCCCATTTTAAGTTTGCCTTATTTCTATATAATACTTGGATTTTATATTGCTACTTACAGTTAAATAGCAACATTTACAGCGGTATGGGCAACAGAGCTGGTTGGAACATGGGAATTTCTCTGCCATACGGGCTGAGGAGCTGGGAGACACAAAACTTGAGGTACTATGGTGGCACCACTAGTGGGGGGTGGGAGGGGTGTAATTACATTATGGCAATTTACATCGGCAGTTGCCATTTATAAATACAGATGTAGGAATTTTCATGGGTAAAATTTGACACAAGTGTGCTAACAGGAAGTAAGATGTTCTAGACCAGAAGCGTGCACGAACTTTTAATATTACAAATGTATGCATCTAAATTGAGTTTGCGAACATAAGAATTTTTAGAAACAGGAAATGTCACTGGCCGAGATGACGATGCCTTCTTGATCAACTCCGCCTTCTTGATCAACTCCACCTATTTCTCTTTTCACTATATCCCTCAATCAACCTATTCTTCCCTTTCAGAAATTTATGTAATTTCCTCTCATAGTGCAACTGTTACACCATCTTGCCTTTTAAAAATCTTACACACTTGGGTTGAAGTTATACGGTTGTTATCTTTACAACCTAATGCATGAGCTTTGTAAAGGAAGTTATAAAATCAAATGTGAAAATTCTCATGCAAATATCAGTTTAATCTGTTCTGACAAATCTGGTGTCTTGTCTTGCAATGTGGCATATTCTTATATTTTGACTGAAGTATTTACTGACAGTTGTTCCTGATAAAATATAAGCGCATTTCATGTTTATTTACTTCATTTCTCCTCAGGTATATGTGTGGCAGAGTTGATTTCCATTAAAAAGCTCATAAGATTGGTTAGTTTTTTTATTTGGCGTGGAATTAAATACAACTATTAGAAGGTAGTGAGTGATGGAAAAACAGTGAATATAATTTGATAGTAATAAGCCTTTATTATTGAAGACAACAAGAAAGATGCTAATGCTTTAAATTGAACCGAGGATGAATGATCCATTGTGCTCTCAGCATGAGCTTTTACGTGGCTGTAAATGATATTGTCTGAATGAAAACGTAGCTTTAAGGGAAGCAAACTCTAGGCGTGGGGGATTATACAACAGATGGAAGTGTGCCTGCATTTGCTTGTTTCACTTTTGATATATTGACGTGGCTATGCAAAATTCCTGCGTGGATTGTTGAGATCTGATGAGTTAGCTGGTTACTATGGTAAAATCCTGTCACATGATTAGGATACTGCCGAACGTCTCCAGATTTTTTTTCTCGTACGTTTGACGTCAGCACTGAGGTCAAGCCGAGCCCTGTTGTGAAGAAACGGGCTCACAGCCTACTCTTCAGCACGCAGTGAGAAATTTGTAGTCTGGGATGGCTCCAATGCCTGGTCCCACACAACAAGCACTTTCCCCAAATGGTGAGAATAATAACGACATCGTTCAGGACAATGGTACCATTATACCATTTCGGAAGCACACAGTGAGAGGGGAGCGTTCTTACAGGTAATCAGTGCTATGTTTAGATATGGCTGGAGACTGCAGCAGAATGAGGAAATGCAATAGATTACATAATAAAACTGCATATGCCTAGATGTGTTTAATAGTTTTTTATTTGCATTTGTTTGCCTTTTGAAATAAAATTTGCCTTGCTATTGTTGTACAGAATAATTGAAAATTAATAGTACTGAGAAACTCGTTTGTTTATGAATGCCCTTGTGCTTTTTCGCCTCTCTTCCTTCCTCCCCCTCCCTCTCGGGTTCTGCTAGTTCCCTTCTGTGCCGTTAATTCTGATAAGATGAAGTAATTATTTCTGAGAAGTGGGACTGTACCATTCCAGTTACTGAAGGAGAGACGAAGTAGATTTGTCTGAAATAAAATGTAGTTAGTAAACAGATGAACAGAGCAATCCCCAGTGAATTTCAAAAAATGGATTCCTCAGGATTGAGCTGCAGTTGGTGGTATTATTAAGCAAACCAGATTGATGGAGCTTGTAAAATTCTGGGATCTGATTGGTGGAATGCCTGACTGTCGAGGTCACCATGTCATGCATTCAGTGAGATTTCCTCTTGTAGCTGGCTTGTACAAAGAAGCTAGACCTCTGTAACCGTTGAGGAAATCTGGGGAAATGAGCAGTAGATGTGAAATACATTCCAGATTTAGCTTGGAGAAATATTAAGACTGAGCCTTTAAGAAAGACAGATGTGAAACAGTGCAAACAGAACTGGTGTGTGATGGTTTTTATTAATTTAGATATTCATGTGGGTGGAGGGAGCTTTTACTTTTGTTAATTTTGCTTTTTTAAATTCTGGTAGCTGGATATAATTTTCTCTAAGCTTTCAGAAAAATTCTGTTTTGCTAAAGTATGCTATCGATATTATCAGTATTTGGGAATTTGTGTACAAGTATTGCATATTCTGCTGAAATGTATTTTTAAAAATCTGTTGCACGGTACTTGTCTAGCTTTATTCATTAATACAGATTATCTGCCAGAAGTTGGCTGGTTTATGGAAAGGGCCCCTTTTTTCTGGATATGCAGCTAGGCCTGTGGCTTCATTGTTTGCATGCACTGCTGACTTGATCTTAATTCAATTTTTTTATTTGATGCATTTAAGGCAGTAATCTTAATATTTAATCTTTGGGAAAATGTTGTTTTGATATGTACTATTAGCTTTTTAAAAAACAGTTAACTGCTTTTAATCACAGTATTGTAATGCCCCTTGTGAAATTGTTTCGCTTAGTTTTGTTCTTAAATATGCTAAAAGTATTTGAATTACAATTCTGTTGTGTAAAACTTGTTTTTAATCACATAACTAACAAACTTTTATTAAAAAATTTCTTCTAAATATTCTCTCTTCATTGGCCCCCATCTTTTTGCCAGTTGAGATAACCATGTTGAATTTAGCATTAACTTATAACTATTAAACTGATTTGAAATTATGCCAAAAATTAAGAACATTTTCAATGAAGAATGTTCCTTCCAGTTGCATCAATTTTTTTTTTTACTGCTTTGTGCAAACTTTACATTACTGGTTAATTGCATGGTACTTTCTGTAGCCACACAGGCCATTTTCTAGGAATCCAGCCTAAATCACAGCTAGTTCCATTAAATATAATGGAAAATCTCAGTTATAGTTTTAATTATGTTGCTGCATATATCTCTTTAGTTATGAATTTTCTTGAATATTTATCTATTACCTGTTTGAGAAGGAAAGTTTTTATAATGCATGTTGAATGTTCTTTTTGCATAATATTTTGATTTATGCTTCCTCTGGAAACAATTGGTAACAAAATTATCTCCAGTTGTATATGATCATTATGACTTGGATTTGGGTGTACAGGGCACAATTTCGAACTTTGCAGATGACACAAAACTTGGAAGTACAGTAAGGAGGATAGTGATAGACTTCAAGAGGACATAGGCTGGTGGAATGGGCGGACACGTGGCAGATGAAATTTAATGTAGAAAAGTGCGAAGTGATACATTTTGGTAGGAAGAACGAGGAGCGGCAATATAAACTAAAGGGTACAATTCTAAAGGGGGTGCATGAACAGAGAGACCTGGGGGTATATGTGCACAAATCGTTGAAGGTGGCAGGGCAGGTTGAGAAAGCAGTTAAAACAGCATATGGGATCCTGGGCTTCATAAATAGAGGCATAGAGTACAAAAGCAAGGAAGTTATGATGAACCTTTATAAAACACTGGTTCGGCCTCAACTGGAGTATTGTGTCCAATTCTGTGCACCGCACTTTAGGAAGGATGTGAAGGTCTTAGAGAGGATGCAGAAAAGATTTACGAGAATGGGTTCCAGGGATGAGGGATTTCAGTTACGTGGATAGACTAGAGAAGCTGGAGTTGTTCTCCTTGGAGCAGAGAAGGTTCAGAGGTAATTTGATAGAGGTGTTCAGAATCATGATTGGTCTCGACAGAGTAGATAGAGAGCAACTGTTCCCATTGGCGGTAGGGTCGAGAACCAGAGGGCACAGATATAAGGGGATTGGCAAAAGAACCAGAGGCAACATGAGGAAAAACTTATTTGCGCAGCAAGTGGTTAGGATCTGGAATGCACGGCCTGAAAGGGTGGTGGAGGCAAATTCAATTGTGGCTTTCAAAAGGGAGTTGGATAAGTACCTGAAGGGAGAAATTTTTTTTTAGGGCTACGGGGAAAGGGCGGGGGGAGTGGGACTAGCCGAAGTGCTCTTGCAGAGAGCCGGCATGGGCTCGACGGGCCGAATGGCCGCCTTCTGTGCTGTAACCATTCTATGATAAAGAAAAATGCCTGGAAGGTTAATCCTTCCAGAGCTTTAAATCTATTATGTGCTTGAGACAAAGGGATCAAATTTATATATAAAAGTCAGCAAGATGATCTTCCAAGAAACATCACTGTTCCATAAACAGTATTTGATGGCATATAGGCAACTTAAGATTGTGTGTGATACCATTTTATGTTGAATAGCACTTGATTATAAAATGAAAAATTCTTAAAGTTGCTGTATACTCCGTGTATACTGTCATTTTTTGTTACCAATTTTACCTCCCCTTCTCCTGAAGGCATTGACTTTGCTGGGGTTTGGTTTCATGAAGGCTGTCCAGTACCTGAAAGGAGTGATCGTCCTTCATGTGCAAATCTGGACAGTGAGTGTTGAATCACTATTCAAACAATGGGGGAATTACAGCCGCCCCAGATGCTGCTCTTGCTTGACATCCACAAATGAAAAGTTTGCAGCAAGATCACTGGATATAAATCAGGAACTGGAACCTTGGCTGATTTTCCTGTAACAGGGTTTCTGAGGCCAATTATAACTCAAAGCATCCCAATAATAATTGATGATCAAGGGACTATAGGGAGGGAGGAATTTAAAACTATCACGAGAGAAAAAGTACTAGGCAAACTAATGGGACTAAAGGCTGACAAGTCCCCTGGACCTGATGGCCTGCATCCTAGGGTCTTAAAAGAAGTGGCTGCAAAGATAGTGGATGCGTTGGTTGTAATCTACCAAAATTCCCTGGATTCTGGAGAGGTCCCTGCGGATTGGAAAACCGCAAATGTAACTCCTCTATTCAAGAAAGGAGGGAGACCGAAAGCAAGAAACTATAGGCCAGTTAGCCTAACATCTGTCATTGCGAAAATGCTGGAATCCATTATTAAGGAAGTAATAACAGGACATTTAGAAAATCATAATACAATCAAGCAGAGTCAACAAGGTTTTATGAAAGGGAAATCGTGTTTGACAAATTTATTAGAGTTCTTTTGAGGATATAATGAGCAGGGTGGATAAAGGGGAACCAATAGATGTAGTGTATTTGGATTTTCAGAAGGCATTCGATAAGGTGCCACATAAAAGGTTACTGAACAAGATAAGAGCTCACGGAGTTGGGGGTAATATATTAGCATGGATAGAGGATTGGCTAACTAACAGAAAAGAGAGTAGGGATAAATGGGTCTTTTTCAGGTTGGCAAACTGTAACTAATGGGATGCCACAGGGATCAGTGCTGGGGCCTCAACTATTTACAATCTATTAATGACTTGGATGAAGGGACCGAGTGTACTGCAGCCAAATTTGTTGCTGATACAAAGATAGGTGGGAAAGCAAGTTGTGAGGAGGACACAGAGTCTGCAAAGGGATATAGAAGTGAGTGGGCAAAAATTTGGCAGATGGAGTATAATGTGGGAAAATGTGAGGTTATCCACTTTGGTAGGAAGAATAAAAAAGCAAATTATTATTTAAATGGAGAGAGACTACAAAATGCTGCAGTACAGAGGGATCCGAGTGTCCTCGTACATGAAACACAAAGTTAGCATGCAGATACAGCAAGTAATTAGGAAGACAAATGGAATATTGGCCCTTATTGCAAGGGGGATGGAGTATAAAAGTAGAGAAGTCTTGCTACAACTGTACAGGGCGCTGGTGAGACCACACCTGGAGTACTGTGTGCAGTTTTGGTCTACTTATTTAAGGAGGGATGTATTTGCATTGGAGGCAGATCAGAGAAGGTTCACTAGATTGATTCCTGAGATGAAGGGGTTGCCTTAAGAAATGTTGAGCAGGTTGGGCCTATACTCATTGGAGTTTAGAAGAATGAGAGGTGATCTTATTGAAATATATAAGATTCTGAGGGGGCTTGACAAGGTAGATGCAGGGAGGATGTTACCCCTCGTGGGGGAATCTAGAACTCGGGGGCATAGTTTCAGAATAAGGGGTCGCCCATTTAAAACGGAGATGAGGAGGAATTCTTTCTTTGAGGGTTGTGAATCTTTGGAATTCTCTTCCCCAGAGAGCTGTGGAGGCTGGGTCATTGAATATATTTAAGTTGGCGATAGACAGATATTTGAGCTACAGGGAAGATGAGGTTTATGGGGTGCGGGCGAGAAAGTGGAGTTGAGGCCAAGATCAGATCAGCCATGATCTTATTGAATGGCGGAGCAGGCTTGAGGGGCCAAATGGCCTACTCCTGCTCCAATTTCTTATGTTCTTATCCCTACTGCAACCCGGTTGAGATCTGCTAACTGGGTAGAGAGTGCATGTGACATTCTGCTTTCTATATGGCTCTGCTATACAGTGCCTTTATTAGCTATTCTATTGGGAGACCTCGGGTTCATTTTACTATAGCCGAGAGGATGCATATTTCCTTGATGCCTTATTAACATGCCTAATTTAATCAGAGGTTTGAGGGAAGCACCTTTTTTTTTAGAAGAGGTACTTTTGGACAAATCTTCTGCCAACAAGTATTTATCTTGAAGTAAAGGTTTATGGTAAATCATTTTTACAGTGCTTGTCTTCAAGCAAATGCTTTATCATGTTCAGATTAGGAATGATCCTGTTGCAGCGTGTTAAATAGTAGGGAATAGATTTTTATTGCAGTTCCCCCTTGCATTGAGTTTTGGATCTTAGCTGGGAGGTAAGGAGATGTAAAATTCTGAGCAGAAGTCAACCTAAGCTACTGGTGAATGATGATTGGGGAACCTTGGGCCCATGGCTACTTGTTCACTTTCTTGATCGGGGAATGATTTGTGGCATAAGTAAATACTTATAAATCTTGTAACAAAAAAAAGGTGTGTTGAGGACTGTTTAGTATGAGTAAAGCATTGTCATTTTAATCTTCGCATGTTATTCTGGAGTTTCCATTGTCTTGACCTGATCTTTTGATTTTTGCACATGCTGTATCTGACAGTCCAGTCAAAAAAGTTAGAAAAAGCAAGTTATCTGTTCCTGATAGCCAAGACTCCAAGTGCATATGTTTGAGCAGTCTCACTTCCATTGGTAGTGGATGTATCAACAATATAAAATTGAATGTATATATCAAGGGCAGAGTGACTGAGCATTTAAACAAGTACATCAAGTTACATAGCGTCTACAGCATAGAAACAGGCCATTAAGCCCAACTGGTCTAAGCTGGTGTTTATGCTCCACACGAACCTCCTCCCACCCCTCTTCATCTAACCCTATCAGCATATCCTTCTATTCCTTTCACTCTCGTGCTTATCCAGCTTCCCCCTTAAATGCATCAATGCTAGTTGCCTCAACTACTTGTGGTAGCACGTTCCACATTCTTACCACTCTGAGTATAGAAGTTTCTCCTGAATTCTCTATTGGATTTATTAGTGACTCTTATATTTATGTCCTATTTTTGGACTCCCCCATAAGTGGAAATATTTTCTCAATGTCTACCCTATCAAACCCTTTCATTATCTTAAAGATCCCTATCGGGTCACCCCTCACCTTTTTTCTAGAGAAGAGAGCCCCAGCCCGTTCAAACTTTTCTAATAAGTACATCCTCTCAGTTCTAGTACCATCCTTGTGAATCCTTTTCACACTTTCCCCAATGCCTCTATATCCTTTTTATAATATGGAGTCCAGAACTGTGCACAGTACTGTAATTGTGGTCTAACCAAGGTTTTATACAAGTTTAACATAACTTGCCTGCTTTTTAATTCTATCCCTCTAGAACTGAACCCCAGTGCTTGGTTTGCTTTTTTATGGCCTTATTAACCTGCATCACCACTTTTAGTGATTTGTGAATGTGTACCCCTGGATCCCTTTGCTCCTCTACCCCATTTAGGCTGTTATTATCTAAGTAGTTTGTGGCCACTTCTACCAAAATGTACCACCTCACACCTATATTGAAATTTATTTGCCAATTACATGCCTATTCTGCAAATTTATTAATGCCCTCTTGTATTTTGTCACATTCTTCCTTTTGTATTAACTACACCCTTCCAATTTGCTGTCATCTGCAATTTTTGAAGTTGTACTTCCAATTCCCGAGTCCAAATCGTTAATATAAATTATGAATAACAGTAATCCCAGCACCGATCCCTGTGGAACACCACCTCCCACCTTTTGCCAGTTTAAGTAGCTACCCTTAACCCCTACACTCTCTTCTGTTTTGTAGCCAGCTTGCTCTCCATTCTGCTACTTGTCCCTGACACCACATGTTCTAACCTTAGTCATGAGTCTACTATGTGTTATCTTATCGAAGGCCTTTTGAAATCCAAGTACTGTATATTACATCTACTGCATTACTCTTGTCCATTCCTTCTATGAATCAGGTTGGTCAAGCATAACCTTCCCTTTTTGAAACCTGTGCTGACAACTCTTCATTATATTTTCAGTTTCTAGATAGTTTTTCAGTTACATCTTTGAGTAAAGATTCCATTATCTTTCCTACCACTGACATTAAGCTGACTGGTCTATAGTTTCCTGGATATATATATATATCCCTAACTTCTTTTAATATGTGTGGATGCAGTCCATCCAGACCAGGGGTTTTATCCTCTCGTTTAACTAGTTTATCAGTTCTCTTCTCCGCCCCCCACCCCACTTTTTCTACCTTAAATATCTTTATCATTTTTGTTCTTCTTGGGCAGTCCCTCGGAACCGAGGATGACTTGCTTCAACACTAAAAATGAATTCTCAGGTGACTGATGAACCCAATGCGGGACCTACCGTCTCTGTCACAGGTGGGGCAGACGGTGGCTGAACGGGTGGGTGGGGTGCTTGGGTTGACGTGCGCTCCTTCCGCTGTTTGCGCTTGGCTTCCGCTTGCTCCCGGTGAAGAGACTCTGTGTTCGGCGCCTTCCCGGATGCTTCTCCTCCACTTTGTGCGGTCTTGGGCCAGGGATTCCCAGGTGTCGGTGGAGATGTTGCACTTTTTCAAGGAGGCTTTGAGGGCTGTCCTTGAAGTGTTTCCTCTGCCCACCTGGGGCTCTCTTGCCGTGTCAGAGCTCCGAGTAGAGCGCTTGTTTTGGGAGTCTTGTATCGGGCATGCGGACGATGTGGCCTGTCCATCGGAGCTGATCGAGCGTGGTCAAAGCTTTGATGCTGGGGATGTTGGCCTGAGCGAGAACACTGACGTTGGTGTGCCTATCCTGCCAATGGATTTGCAGGATCTTGCAGAGGCAGCGTTGGTGGTACCTCTCCAGTGCTTTGAGGTGCCTGCTGTACATGGTCCATGTCTCTGAAGCATACAGGAGGGTGGGTATCACTACTGCTCTATAGACCATGAGCTTGGTGCTGGGTTTGCGGTCCTGGTCTTCAAACACTGTCTTCCTCAGTCGACCGAAGGCTGCACTGGGACACTGAAGGCGGTGTTGGACTTCGTCATCGACGTCTGCCCTTGTTGACAGTAGGCTCCCGATGTATGGAAAGTGGTCCACGTTGTCCAAGGGCTCGTCATGGATTTTGATAATCGGTGAGCAGTACTGTGTGGCGGGGGCAGGTTGGTAGAGGACCTTTGTCTTACGGATGTTTAGTGTAAGGCCCATGCTCTCGTACGTTTCTGTGAAGGTGTTGAAGATGGTTTGGAGTTCGACCTCTGAGTGTGTGCAGACGCAAGCATCGTCTGCATACTGTAATTCAATGACAGAGGATGGGACGACCTTGGATCTGGACTGGAGGCGACGGAGGTTGAACAGTTTCCCGTTTGTTCTGTAGATTAGCTCCACTCCAGCGGGCAGCTTACTGAGGCTGAGATGGAGCACTGCAGCAAGGAAGATCGAGATGTGCGTTGGTGCAATGACAACCTTGCTTGACCCCGGTCCGTACGTGAATTGGATCTGTGGTGGAGCCATTGGTCAGGATCACGGCTTGCATGTCGTCGTGAAGCAGGCAGAGGATGGTGACAAACTTTTGAGGGCAGCCGAATTTGAGGAGGGCACTCCATAATCCCTCACGGTTGACGGTGCCGAAGGCCTTTGCGAGGTCAAAGGCGGCCATGTACAGCGGTTGGTGCTGTTCTCTGCATTTCTCTTGTAGTTGACGCGTGGTGAAGATCATGTCCATTGTGCCCCTTAGTGGGCGGAATCCGCATTGCGACTTTGGGAGGAGCTCTTCAGCCACTGGGAGAAGGCGATTGAGGAGGATTCTTGCGATGACTTTCCCTGTGGTAGACAGCAGGGAGACTCCTCTAATTACCGCAATCGGACTTGTCACCTTTCTTGAAGATGGTCACGATTACGGCGTCTCTGAGATCCCCTGGCATGCTCTCCTCCTCCAAATAAGAGAAATGAGTTCATGTATTCGCGCCAATAGTGCTTCTCCGCCATGTTTTAGCGCCTCGGCGGGGATTCCTTCTGCTCCTGAGGCCTTGTTGTTGTTCAGTTGTCGGATGGCCTTTTCAACCTCATGCCGGGCTGGAATTGTGCTGAGGTGGTGGCAGGCAGCATGCTGCGGGATGGAGTTGAGGACACTCGCGTCGAAGACAGAGTCTCGATTAAGGAGATCTTTGAAGTGCTCCTTCCAGCGGGCACTGATTGCCTCTCTGTCCTTGATGAGTACCTCTCCGTTCTTGGCCCGCAGTGGGGTAGGACCTTGGGTGCTTGGGCCGTAGGTGGTCTTGACTGCGTTTTAAGAATCCACGCACGTCGTGGTTGTCGGCTAGCTGCTGGATCTCCTGCGCTTTCTCCACCCACCATCTGTTCTTTAGGTCGCGCGTCTGTAGAGCTGCTTTCTTGCTATCGAGTTCTGTTGCTGTTTCCAGATCAGGAATGCCTTGTGCTTGCGGCTTATTAGCTCCTGGATCTCCTGGTCGTTCTCGTCGAACCAGTCTTGATGTTTCCTGGTCGAGTGACCGAGCGTCTCTTCACAGGTGCTGATTATGGAGGCCTTGAGTGCAGACCAGGCGCTGTGGACACTCTTGTGTGTGTCTCTGAATCACTGGGAGTCGTCAGGTTGGTTGTGAGGTGCAGGCTGAATAGGGCTTTCTTAGCAGGGTCTTTTAGTGCTCCAGTGTTGATTTTCCTGCGGCATTGCTTCTGTTGCCGCCGCTGTTTTGGGGCTATGTTGATGGAGATGACTGAGCGGATTAGGCGGTGGTCTGTCCAGCAGTCGTCAGTTCCTGTCATGGCGCGGGTGATGCGGACGTCCTTGTGGTCCCTCGCTCTGACGATGACGTCGTCCAGCAGATGCCGGTGCTTGGAGCGAGGGTGTTGCCATGAAGCCTTGTACTTGTGTCTCTGACAGAACAAGGTGTTGGTTATGACAAGGTCATGT
Organism: Squalus acanthias; assembly: GCA_030390025.1. Lineage (NCBI taxonomy): Eukaryota > Metazoa > Chordata > Chondrichthyes > Squaliformes > Squalidae > Squalus > Squalus acanthias. Next base: position 61,930,475 of record CM059432.1, read on the forward strand.
TCTAAGCATTTCGTCAGGAGGAGGGTACCGTTGGCGTTGGCTTTCCCTACCCCCTCTCTGCCGATGACACCTCCCCAGAGGTCTGTGTCCTTTCCAACTCTGACGTTGAAGTCGCCAAGGAGGATCAGCTTGTCGCCCATTGGGACTCTTTGGTCTCGTCTGTGGCTTCCAGTGTTGGGGCGTACGCACTGATGACCGTAGCGCACTGGTTCCGGGCTAGGGTGAGCGTCTCTGAGACGTTCAACTAGCTCATTTTTTATGGAGGCGGCGTTCTTCTTCAAGTTTGCCTTTCCAGAAGAAGGTGTAACCACCGCCTTGCTCCTTGAGCTGGCCTTCCCCTGCCCGCTGGGTCTTGCTTAGGGCGGCGATGTCGAAACGTCTGAGCATTTTTGTCCTATTCTTGTAATGTCATGCCCATCTTGTTCGTCTCCCTGTTAAATACTGAGGCAAAGTAACTATTCAATATTTCTTCCATTTCGCTGTCATTACCTTGGAGTTTATCTTGTGCATCCCTTAGTGGCCCTATTCTATCCTGAATTTTCTTTTGTTATTTATGTGCCTGTAGTATACTTTATTATTCCTTTTTTTTTATATTGCCTGATGATTTAATTTCGTAGTTCCTCTTTGCTCTCCTAATTTTTTTAACTTCTTTCCTAACCTCTTTGTATTCCCTTTTGTCATTTTCTCCTTTATTATTTATGTACTTAGAGTATGCCTTTTTCTTCAGTTTAAATTTTGCCCATATGTCTTTATTCAATCATGGTGTTTCATTATTGGCTAGTTCTTGTTTTTTTTATAGGAATATATTTAACCTGAACTCTCTTGATCACCGTTTTAAATATTTCCCACTGCTGTTCTCTTAATTTTTTTTCCAGTTTACCTTCCCTAGTTCCATTTTCATCCCCTCAAAATTAGCTTTTTGCCAATCTACTACTCTGGTCTTTGTCTCTTCTGTCTTTCTCAATCATTATTTTAAACTTTTATGTTATGATTGCTGTTGCCTAGATGTTCCCTCATGTTTACTGCTCTTATCTGCTCTGGTTCATTTCCCATTACTCGATCCAGCAGTGATTCCTCTCTGGTTGAGCTTCTAACGTAATGGGTAAGAAAGGAGTCCTGCATACAGTGTAAAAGCTCCATTTCCTTTTCCGCTTTCCCTATCTCTTGCTAGTTTATTTGGGGGTAGTTGAAATTTCACATGATTATTCAATGTCTTTTACTCATTTCATAGATTTACCTACATAGTTCTTCTTCCACTTTCCTTCCACTATTAAGTAGCCAGTAGAATACTCCTATTAAGGTGATCAATCCCTTTTGTTCCTTTGTCTAATCTTCATGTTAGTTATGTCCCTTTTTTTTTCTACAGCTGTTACGTTGTGTCCAATTAGCACAGCTACCCCACCCAACCTTCCTGCCCTATCCTTTCTAAATGAGTTATAGTCTGCAACATTTAACTGCCAGTCCTGTTCTTTATGTAGCCATGTTTCAGTTACCCTACTACATTTGGTTCCTCACTACAAATTATTCCCTCCAGTTCCCCTGTTTTTAGAATGGTAATTTATTTTTATTAATTATTCGCCTCACTTTATTTTTAAGTCATTTTATACTTCTATTTCCTGACCGTTTGTTACCCTTATTCCTTTTCTTGGTCTAACGTTTACTCTTTTATTTCTTATGCTATTTCACCAGATCCCTCCCCCAGTCTTACAAGTTTAAAGTTCTATCCACAGCCCTATTTATCCTTTCCGTTCGGACACTGGTTCCATTCCGGTTCGAGCGGAGCCTATCCCAGCGATACAGATCTTTCCTGTCCCAGTACTGGTGCCACTGTCCCATGAAATTGAACCCCTCCTTCTCACACCAGTCTTTCAGCCACGCATTCACCTTCCTGATCTGTCTGTGTCTCTATGCTAATTAGCACACTGCTCGGGTAGTAATCCCAAGATTACCACTCGTGAGTCCTGTTTTTTTTAAAATTTAGTTCTAACATCTCATATTCCCTCTGCAGGACCACCTCCCTCTTCTTCCCTATGTCATTGGTCCCAACATGGACCACAACAACTAGATCCCTCCCTTTCCAAGTTCCTCTCGTGTTGCTCTGAGATATCCCTTACCTTTGCACAGATAGGCAACACACCCTCTTGGACTCTTGTCATGACTGCAGAGGACGCTATCTATCCCCCTAATTTTTCGAATACCCTTTTGATTCTGCGCATCCCACTTGGACTGCCTCCTGCTCCACGATAAACATTCTGGCCATCCTCTACAAGTATGTAAAAAGAAAAAAAATTGCTGAAGACAAATGTAGGTCCCTTACAGTCAGAAATGGGAGAATTTATAATGGGGAACAAGGAAATGGCTGAGCAATTAAACAAATACTTTGGTTCTGTCTTCACAGAAGAGGACACAATTAACTTCCCAGAAATGCTAGGGATCCAAGGGTCTAGTGAGAAGGAGGAATTAAAGGAAATTGGTATTAGTAAAAAAAATAGTGCTGGAGAAATTAATGGGACTGAAAGCCGATAAATCCCAGGACCTGATAATCCGCAACCCAGAGTACTAAGAGGTAGCCATGGAAATAGTGGATGCATTGGTTGTCATCTTCCAAAATTCTATAGATTATGGAACAGTTCCTGCAGATTGGAGGGTGGCAAATGTAACCCCACTATTTAAAAAAGGAGAGAGAGAGAAAACCGGGAACTACAGACCGGTTAGCCTAACATCAGTAGTAGGGAAAATGCTAGAGTCTATTATAAAGGATGTGATAACAGGTCACTTAGAAAATATCAACAGGATTAGACAAAGTGTTTGACAAACCTACTGGAGTTTTTTGAGGATGTAACTGGTAGAATAGATAAGGGAGAACCAGTGGATGTGGTGTATTTGGATTTTCAGAAGGCCTTTGATAAAGTCCCACATAAGAGGTTAGTGTGCAAAATTAAAGCACATGGGATTGGGGGTAATATACTGGCATGGATTGAAAATTGGTTAACAGAGAGTAGGAATAAATGGGTCTTTTTCGGGGTGGCAGGCGGTGACTAGTGGGATACCGCAGGGATCAGTGCTTGGGCCCCAGCTATTCACAATATATATCAATGATTTGGATGAGGGAACCAAATGTAATATTTCCAAGTTTGCTGACGACACAAAACTAGGTGGGATTGTGAGTTGTGAGGAGGATGCAAAGAGGCTTCAAGGCGATTTAGACAAGTTGAGTGAGTGGGCAAATACATGGCAGATGCAGTATAACGTGGATAAATGTGAAGTTATCCACTTCAGTAGGAAAAACAGAAAGGCAGAGTATTATTTAAATAGTGATAGATTGGGAAATGTTGATGTACAAAGGGACCTGGGTGTCCATGTACACCAGTCACTGAAAGCAAACATGTAGGTGCAGCAAGCAGTTAGGAAGGCAAATGGTATGTTGGCCTTCATTGCAGGAGGATTTGAGTACAGGAGCAAGGATGTCTTACTACAGTTGTACAGGGCCTTGGTGAGACCACACCTGGAGTACTGTGTGCAGTTTTAGTCTCCTTACTTAAGAAAGGATATACTTGCCAGAGAGGGAGTGCAGCGAAGGTTCACCAGACTGATTCCTGGGATGGCAGGACTGTCTTATGAGGAGAGATTGGGTCGACTAGGCCTCTGTTCACTAGACTTTAGGAGAATGAGAGGGGATCTCATTGAAACGTGTAAAATTCTGACACGGCTAGACAGACTGGATGTAGGGAGGATGTTTCCCCTGGCTGGGGGGGTCTAGAACGAGGGGTCACAGTCGCAGGATACGGGGTAGGACATTTAGGACTGAGATGAGGAGAAATTTCTTCACTGAGGGTGGTGAACCTGTGGAATTCTCTACCACAGACAGCTGTGGAGGCCAAGTCACTGAATATATTTAAGAAGGAGATAGATTTCTAGACACAAAAGGCATCAAGGGGTATGGGGAGAGAGCAGGAATATGGTATTGAGATAGAGGATCAGCCATGATCATATTGAATGGTGGAGCAGGCTCGAAGGGCCGAATGGCCTACTCCTTCTCCTATTTTTCTATGTTTCCCTGTAGCTTTCATCCTTATCCTCACAGGTGGCAATACATTGTACCTGTTGGATAGGACCAGTGTTTGCAGGACCTCTTTCTTTGCCTCCCCGGGTTCCCCCTACCCTGCTGGCTGGCTGGCTGTGCTTTTCTCTGAGGTGTGACAACTCTGGAGAAAACTATCCAGATATTCCTCCCCCTCCCTTTGTGTTTGAGTGTCCCTAACTCGCACTCCAGCTCAACAAGTGACTCAAGGCAGAGACATTTCCTGCAAATGTGGCAATCCAGGACTGTCACTGACCACCAACTCTCACATATCACAGTCCCGACACACAGCCTGTGCTGTCATCTCTAATATTTATTTATTAGTTAGCAGTAATTTATATCTAGAACTAATAGAAGCATTTGAAGTCTATTATTAATCAGGGCCTCTGACCTGTTTAAGCCTCTGCCTTCCTCCAAGCTTTACCTCCAGCCTCTGACCTCTAGGCTCTGGCTCTGCCCAACCTGGCCCTGATGTTGTCAAAACAAATTGCCAGCTTTGGGTTTCTATGTTTGCTCCCTTCAACCCCATCCTTGTTTAACCTGTACCACTGCTTTGAGGGTGGGGGAGACTTAGGGCCTTGAGCAGTGCTCCTTCTGGCCTCGCAGCCTGTCCAACCTGCTAATTTAAGCCCATCCTTGCTCTTTGATGTCTTCAAAAAAACATATTTTTCAATTAAACTTTGGGCCTTGAATCTTGCTTCCTCCAATCCTGCCCCTACTCACCTTGTTCTGATAACCCATAAAAAATGTGAAATTTCTGGCCTCTAGCCCTGTCATAAGAACATAAGAAATAGGAGCAGGAGTAGGCCAGCCTCCTTTGCCACTGTTCACAGCCTTTGTTTGAATTTTTTTTTAATTGGACATCTCCCTAGTTCCATTCAGGAGGGCTGCATCCTATAATCTTTGCCATTTCCAAGCAGTAAACTCAGAATTTGACAACTTGTTTGAAGGGTTTATGATGCATTGTTTTATAGATGGTGCTATGAGGCCTTTAAACAAATTACTGATCTCTTGGTTTACTGGTTGGAAACAATATTTCAAGGTATCTTGCTGTGGAGGGAGATAGGGTAGTTAACTAGGGGAGGCTTCATGTAGACTGGACAAATCAAATTGGCAAGGGTAGTCTGGAGGACGAGTTCATGGAATGCATTTGGGACAGTTTCCTAGAACAATATGTCATGGAACCAACCAGGGAACAGGCTATTTTAGATCTTGTATTGTGTAATGAGACAGGGTTAATTAGCAATATCATAGTAAAGGATCCTCTGGGGCAGAGTGATCATAATATGATAGAATTTCAAGTTAATGTTGAGAGTGACTTGCCCAAGTCCGAAACTAGAGTCTTAAACTTAAATAAAGCCAATTACATAGGTATGAGGGGCGAGTTGGCTAAGGTAGATTGGAAAAATAGATTAAAAGGTATGGAGGTAGATAAGCAGTGGCTAACATTTAAAGAAATATTTCATAATTCTCAACAAAAATACATTCCATTGAGAAACAAAAACTACACTGGAAAAGTGATCCAACCGTGGCTAACTAAAGAAGTTAAGGATAGCATTAGATTGAAAGAAGAAGCTTATAATGTTGCAAAGAATAATAGTAAGCCTGAGGATTGGGAGAGTTTCAGAAACCAGCAAAGGTTGACCAAAAAATAGAATGTGAGAAAACTAGCAAGAAATATAAAAGCAGTACAAGTATGCAAAAAGGAAAAGAGTAGCAAAAGTAAACATTGGTCCCTTCGAGGCTGAGACCAGAGAAATTATTATGGGGAATAAGGAAATGGCAGAAAGGTGAAACACATATTTTGTACCTGTCTTCACAGTAGAAGACACAAAAAGCATACCAAAAATGGTGGGGAACCAAGGGTCTAACGAGGGTGAGGAACTTAATGTAATTAATATAAGTAGAGAAAAGTACTAGAAAAACTAATGAGACTAAAAGCCGACAAATCCCCTGAACCTGACGGCCTACATCCTAGGGTTCTAAAAGAGGTGGCTGAAGAGATAGTGGATGCATTAGTTTTGATCTTCCAAAATTCCCTAGATTCTAGAATCGTCCCAGTGGATCGGAAGGTCGCAAATGTGACACCACTATTCAAGAAAGGAGGGAGAGTAAAAACAGGGAACTACAGGCCAGTTAGCCTGACATCAGTCGTCGGGAAAATGCTGGAATCCATTGTTAAGGAAGTGGTATCAGGGCACTTAAAAAAAATCATAACATGATCAGGCAGAGTCAATATGGTTTTATGAAAGGGAAATTGTGTTTGCCAAATTTGAGTTTTTTGAGGATGTAACTAGCAGCGTAGATAATGGGGAACAAGTGGATGTAGTGTATTTGGATTTCCAAAAGGCATTCGATAAGGTGCCACATAAAAGGTTATTACACAAGATTAGGGCTCATGGGGTTGAGGGTAATATAGTAACATGGATAGAGGATTAGTTAACGGACAGAAAACAGAGAGTAGGGATAAACTGATCCTTTTCAGGTTGGCAGGCTGTAACTAGTGGGGTGCCGCAAGGATCAGTGTTGGGGCCTCAGCTATTTACAATCTATATTAATGACCTAGATGAAGGGACCAAGTGTATGTATCCAAGTTTGCTGATGATACAAAGCTAGGTGGGGCAGTAAGCTGTGAGAAGAACACAGTCTGTAAAGGGATATAGATAGATTAAGTGAGTGGGCAGTAAGGTGGCAGATGGAGTATAATGTAGGGAAATGTGAGGTTATTCACTTTGGTAGGAAGAATAGAAAAAGAGAATATTTTTTGAAACGGTGAGAAACTTTCAAATGTTGGTGTTCAGAGAGATTTGGGTGTCCTCATGCAAGAAACACAGAAAGCTAGCATGCAGGTACAGCAAGCAAAAAGGAAGGCAAATGGCATGTTGGCCTTTTATTGCAAGGGGGTTGGAGTATAAGAGTAAGGAAGTCTTGCTACAATTGTGCAGGGCCTTGGTGAGACCACATCTGGAGTACTGTGCACAGTTTTGGTCTCCTTATCTAAGGAAGGATATACTTGCCTTGGAGGCAGAGCAAGAAGATTCACTAGATTGATTCCTGGGATGAGAGGGCTGTCCTATGATGAGAGATTGTGTAGAATGGGCCTATACTCTCTCGAGTCTAGAAGAATGAGAGGTGATCTCATTGAAACATACAAAATTCTGAAGGGGATTGACAGGGTAGATGCTGAGAGGTTGTTTCCCCTGGCTGGAGTGTCTAGAACTAGGGGGCATAGTCTCAGAATAAGTGGTCGGCCATTTAAGACTGAGATGAGGAGGAATTTCTTCACTGAGGGTTGTGAATCTTTGGAATTCCCTGCCCCAGAGGGCTGTGAATGCTGAGTCTTTGAGTATATTCAAGGCTGAGGTAGATAGATTTTTGGACTCATGGGGAATCAAGGGATATGGAGATCGGGCGGGAAAGTGGAGTTGAGGTCGATGATCAGCCATGATCTTATTGAATGGCAGAGCGGGCTCGAGGGGCCGTATGGCCTACTCCTGCTCTTATTTCTTATGTTAGAATACTGTCTTTTGGATGAGATGTTAAATCAAAGCCTTGTCTGCCTTTTGAGCTGGACTTGAAAGATTCCGTGGCACTATTCAAAGAAGAGCAGGGGAGTTCTACCAATGTTCTGGCCACTATTTATCCGTGAGCCAACACCACCAAAAAATCAGATTAATTGGTCATTTATCTGATTTTCTGTTGGCTGCCATGTTTGCTTCCATAACACTAGTGACTACACTTCAAAAGTAATTAATCAGCGTATGTCTTTAGGTTGTGAAACGTGCTATATAAATTTGTATTTTTCTTCAATGGGGATACAAAGGCAAGTAATGCGGACATTGGACATGACATAGGGGAGCAAACAAATAGGGGCCTCTGCTAACTGGATGGGCAGTGTGCGCAACAGATGGGATATAGGGGAAAGGAAAGTGTAGCACAGTCAGCATGAGACCAAGCAAAGGTAGATAAGAAAAATGCTGAGAAGCGGTGAGAAACACATGAAGGACAGCTCTAGCTGCCAATCAGTGCATGAGTGCTGGGTTGTAGAGCCTAACAGTGGAGAAACAGGAACGATGCAGCAAGTAACAGGTTACTATAAAACAGAACACGAGTGAAGCGATAGAAGTGAACGTTATAAGAATGGGCTGTGGCAGTGAGAAGGCAAACGGTAATAGATACTACCACAAATTTCCTATAGAAGACAAGCCAAAGGAATGGTGTCATTTGGAGGAGGTGGGATTCAGACAGAGTTGCACAGGACTCTGCAATTTTCCTGCACCTACCACTGGAAAACACAGACTTCAGTTCTCAACATCTTCTTCCCAAATGGACTTGCATTTATATAGCACCTTTCATGATCTTATGATGTCCCAAAGCACTTTACAGCCAGTGAAGTACTTGGGGAAACACAGCAGCCAATTTACACACTGCAAGGTCCCACAAACAGCAATGAGAGATACAGGACCACAGAATCTGTTTGTGATGCTGGTTGAGGGATAAATATTGGCCAGAACAATGGGAGAACTCCCCTGCTGTACTTCGAGCAGTGCCATCTAAGAGGATATAATGTCTCATCCGAAAGACAGCACCTCAGATAGTGCAGCACTCCCTTAGTACTGCACTGAAGTGTTAGCCTGGATTACATGCTCCAGGCTCTGGAGTGGGGCTTGAACCCATGATGTTATGACTCTGAGACGAGAGCTGACCACTGAGGCAAGGCTGACACTGTTCTATATTTATGACTGCTGCTAACACGTTTTTGAAGATTTTTTTTGTAGTGTCTGAAAAACCAATTGAAGCTGCTTCATGATGTCAGTTTACCACAGACTAATAACATGGGATTGCCCAATCACACTGTTTCTCTGGATCAAAGCAATGTGCAGTGGTTACCATGGAAACAGGTTATCACTTTCGAACCCACTGAATTCCTGCCACTACTTTCCTGGTCTGCCTTTGCTAACGCTTTGCACAGTCCTGTCAATTGGTCACTAAATAGTCAGGTTGATCTTGCCCATAGCAACAGCCAATATGATTGTGGCATACTCGGGATGGTCACCTGGTTACTATTGGCTACTGATATATTTTTTAAACACTAACATTTGGAATGGTCATGTGATTGCTATTGACCAGAAATTGCTAGAAATTAACTTTTTTTTATTATTTGTTCTTGGGATGTGGATGATGTTGGAAAGGCTGCGTTTATTGCCCCATCCCCAGTTGCCCTGAGAAGGTGGTGAGCCTTCTCGTTGAAATGCTGCAGTACTTGAGATGGTGAAAATACAGATTTAGAATTGGGACTATAAAGTACCTTTATGCAACCGCCTGTACACCTTTAATTGAAAATAATCACAACAGGATAAAATCAGAATTTTTTTTGTCATTGTATAGTTTGTCATTTTTTATGTACAGAGAGTACATTACTAGTAGTGGTGTACATACCCTGAGAACAAGAACTACTGCTTGCATTTATATAGCACCCTTAATACAATATAACATCCCAAAATGCTTTACAGAGACAAAACTGGAAAATTAGCATGTTGCATGTTTAGAGAAGTGTTAAGGGAGGTCGAGCATGTTCTCTGGTTAGGGAAGGTGAACAGAGCGATAAATTTTGAAGGAGATAGTAAGGCAGAGGGATGTAGTTAGTATTAGTGTGGGGCCAATACACTTGAAGGTTAGGCAATCTAAGGTGGAGCAGAGAGATGGGGAATGCAATGGCGGCCCGAATTGGAAGAGCAGGCTAACGAGTACAGATGAAGGAGGTTATGAGGGACAAGCCCCTGGAGGGTACTTGAGGATGAAAGTAAATTGTCATCTGGGTCAGGGACATTTCAAAGCTTTTGCCTGAATGGAGTGTTGATCTTGTGGGGTTGTATTGCAGCCCTTTATGGGAAATTGGGAGAGACTTCTTGACCCAATCTTCCCTCCTTGGGAGAAGGTGGGTTCCCGGAAGAGGCTCGGGATCCTTTAAGTTTCTAGAGTCTACACTGAGTTTAAACATTTCTAGCTGGGAGATATCCCACCTATTTCATCTACATGTTTGTTGTGAGAAGGTTTGCGATAAACATGGGGCGATGTGGAATACTGCATATTACAAGCAACATTCCCCCTAATTTTATTTTTGGTGCGTGGTCCCTTTAACAGGCGACGCAGCCCATTCAAAATTTTGCGCATGCGTGGTTTCTCGCATTGAAAAGCCGGTGAGCGGCCTGCACGGGACCTCCAGACCATGGCCACGCAGCTTAGTGGGAACGTTAATTACAACTAATGATGATGAAAATTGTTAGCCTAGGTGTTGCAGGAAGACTTGCTTTCTGGTGGGCAAGTCAAGACTCTCTAGGGATTGTGAGGCCTATCAAGGTTTGGAGCCTCCCATATTGCGGTCCAAAATGGCTGAATGTGGCATCATGACCGTAACTTGTGTAGCAGTGTACCTTCCTGACCATAGCCTCTCCAGAAACCCCTCACCATGATGGGTGTATTTTGTGAAGCAGTTGTGCTCAGTGTATGTGGCACTTCTGCATTTTGCTGCATGTATCATTTGTGAGGACATGGCTCCATACCGCCCTCTCATTTCTCCTTAGTGTCGTCGTCTTGACGCTTGCTCATCATGTAAAATAAATTTTCAAGTTTAACTTTTGCAGTGTAGTTGTTCCTGCCTGTGATAGTCATGTAAAAAACATCTCAGCCCAACTTATGATGCAGTTAGTTTGCCTCTTTTTATGTTTGTGTAATTCCAGTGCTTCGCACCCATGTATAAAGCAGATGATGCTGGTTGTGAATTGAATCTAGAGCTGCTGATCTGATGTCCTGCTGCTATAATATAAACAAAGCCTAAATATACAAATTTGTTTTCAATTTATGCTGCTGGATATTCTGTGTACGAATGTTTGTTTTACAACTGGTGTGAAAAGAAAGACTTGCATTTATACTGCGCCTTTCACGACCACCAGACGTCCTAAAGCGCTTTACAGCCAATGAAGTACTTTTTTTTTGAAGTGTAGGACACAATGGCCTATAAATTGGGCTGTGCAGTGCCCATTTTCCAGGCGCTAACTGGCCTACTGAGTCCCCAATATGGTGGGCAGGAAGCGCGGCACATTTCCATCCAGAAATGCGTCCCTGCCATGTTGGGAAATGAGGTTGCGTTGGCGGCAGAGTGCATGCTGGCAACATTGGAAGTGAAGAATAATTTATGTAAATTACGGTCCAGCGCTTCTTGCATTACCCCTTGTAGATTATTTATCCCCAGGGCTTCACTCCCAATGTGGTGCTAACCAGCAGAAAGGCCCCCATACTTACCTGAATGTAGATCCGGGAGCAGCTGGAGGTAACCAAAACCCCTGGCCCGAGGCACAATCGCCCCTCCCCGCCAGGCAAAGCTACCTACCCCCCATTAGCCCTTTAGCTGATGATCACTCCCAATCGACAGTCACAACTGATTTAACTCTGTCTGCTTCTGATAGCTAGGTGGTCATCTCCCTATGCAATTCATTCCCCTTTCCCTGGCTTTGAAGTGACTTTAATGTGCGGCAAAGTGTATTCAACAAATTCCCATGGGCCATCTGTTTCACACCAACAGTAAACAAATTAGTGGCCAGCAGTTCGTAAAATATGAAGATTCCATGTGGCAGTGCATTTAAAAATAATCGTTTATAATTAGAAACAAGGTAGATATCTGATCCATCACAAGTAGCAGCAGCGTGGTTGTTTTAGAGAGAAAGTAAGAGTTTGTGTAGGGCTGAGACAGGTTATGGCTGTACCGCTAAAGCAGAGGGAGTAAGGATACATGAGATCAGAGTCAAGAGTGAAAGGTGTGAGCTAGAACATAGTCCTGGGTAAGGTAGGGTTGGGGCAAGGCAATGAAAGAATTTGTAAATGAAGATGATTTTGATCGGCAGTTAGTAGAGATCAACAAAAATAGGGGTGAAGGGAAAGTGGGACTTGTGTGGCATAAGCTCACAGGCTGCAATTTTCGGAAAGAGTTGGAGTTTATGTAGGTCAGGGAAGTTGTTGAGTGCTGTGGAGAAGTTGAACCTGGAAGATGGGAGCTTTAGTGGTGGTAATAAGAGGTTGGATAATGTGCGATGTGGTAGTAAGCAGTTTTGATAACTGCTTGGAAATCCAGTTTGAAGCTCAGCTCCATGTCAGACAGATCGCTGAAGTTGTGCATGTTGGGGTCTGCTTGAGCAAGAAGCCAGGGAGGGGGATGGAGATGGGGTAAGGATACAACGTCTTTTTGGGAGCCAATCAAGATGGCTTTGGTCTTGCCAAAGTTAACACGGCAAAAGTTCCAGTTTGTTTACGACGTTGTCAAGCAATCAGTTGAATAGCACATAGGTGGTCATGGAGTTGAGGGTGATGATGGAAAGGGAGAGCTGGTGTATGTATGTGGAAGTGAAGGAGAGAAATGGGAGGGGGCATTTCCAAGGTGATATGCAGATTTTTTCATTTTGGCTGCAGTTAATAATTTGTAAATAATTACACCATGCAAAATAATTATTACATTTAAAGGCCGTAGAATTTTGAACAAATAATTATGCAACTCCACAAAATGTGAATAGTTGATTTTTACATTTTGGGTAGAAATAGCGCCTTGTACAAAATTGTTTCTGTTGTTTTGAAGGATTTGAAGTCCCACTCCAGAGACTTGACCACAAAATTTAGGCTGACACTTCAGTGCAGAACTGAGGGAGTACTGCACTGTTGGAGGTGCCGTCTTTTGGATGAGGCGTTAAACCGAGACCCCGTATGGCCCCTCAGGTGGACGTAAATGATCCCTTGGCACTATTTGAAGAGCAGGGGAGCTCTCCTGGTGTCTTGGCCAACACTTATCCCTCAACCAGCACCACTAAAACAGCACTTTGGGATGTCCTGAGGTTGTGAAAGGCATTACGTAAATGCAAGTTCTTTCTTTCTCAGTAGATACAACTTTTTAAATAATTGTATAATGAATGAATGCTTTTCAGTTATTGAGGGAAGCTTAGGAACATAGAGAAAAAAAATAGGAGCAGGCGTAGGCCATTCAGCCCTTCGCGCCTGCTCCGCCATTCAGTAAAATTGTGGCTGATCTTCTACCTCAACTCCACCTTCCGCTCTATCCCTTGGTTCCCTTAGTATCCAAAAATCTGTTGATCTCTGTCTTGAATATACTCAACGACTAAGCATCCACAGCCCTCTGGGTTAGAGAATTCCAAAGATTCATAACCCTCTGAGTGAATAAATTTCTCCAAAGGAATGTTTAGGATTTGGGAAAGACAAACTCAGGTACAAGTGGCCAGCGCCCAGGAAATAGCAAACATCATGATACCTTCTACATGATACGTACTCTTCTATCAAATTTTTCTCCAGGTACTTATCCAGCTCTCTTGAATTTGCTGATGCAATCAGCCCCAACTGCCTCCTTTGGCTGTCCATTCCATAAATGTAAACTGTCTTTTCACTCTCCCTCTTGTAGGTTTGAGGCCATGCTCTCCGGTGGAATCTGCAACTATGTTCAACAGATTGGTGTTTATCTTGTCTGTGCCTTTAAGATTTAGAATGCTTCAATAAGATCACCTCATGAGCCTTCCCTTCTCCAGTGTAAACATTTCCACCTCTGCAGTCTCTTAACTCGGCTTCTTAATCCCAACTATCAATTTAGTTGCCTTTTGCTACACTCTCTCCATCATTTCCCACAAATCCCTCTCCAGTGTTGTCCTGTAGAATAATGCCATTTAACTTATTTTGCCTCTTAGTTATCCTTTCCCAATGTTGTGACTTTGCATTTGTTCACATTAAATTACAACTGCATTTGTCAGCTCCACTCCCCAATCAATCCAGGTCCTCACGTGTTTTATCATCCTGTTTCTAGTAGAGTTTTGTTTCTGTCCCCCACCTCCAAGTTATTTTTTGTACATTGTAAACAGCGATGGCCTCAGCACTGATCACTGAGACATCCCCATTAGTTATTTCCTTCAATGCCGATCCAGCTCCTTTACTTCCTCTGCTTCTGCCAATTTTTGATCCATTTCAGAACCACTTCACATATGCTATGACTTACAACCTTGTGGACCAATCTCTAGCTCAGTATCAAAGGTTTTGCTGAAATCTAAAACAACATCCATCGAGTTCAAAAGCAAAATACTGCAGATGCTGGAAATCTGAAATAAAAACAGAAAATGCTGGAAATACTCAGCAGGTCAGGCAGCATCTGTGGAGAGAGAAACAGAGTTAACGTTTCAGGTCGATGACCCTTCGTGAGAACTTCGTCAGATCCATCGAGTTATCCCTGTCTACAATGTTTATTTCCTCAAAGAACTTGGAGATTTGTCAAGCATGATCTTCCTCCTATAAAGTTTTGCATTTCTCCAGGTGGTGGTTCATTTGTTCCTTCAGGGTACCTTTCAGCACATTTCCTGACCAGTCTGTAATTCTCCAGGTTATCATTTGTCTTGTTTATAGTTGGTGTCATGTCCCTTTTCTCTACTCCTCAGGCACAGTCCCTGTTTCCAAGAATTCATTAAGGATACTCACTAGAACATGTCCAGTTGCATTAGCTACTTTAAGCTATCCCTCCTTGTCCTTCTTGACTTGTCTGCAGCCTTTGACAGGGTTGACCACTTCATCCTTCTCCAACACCTCTCCACCGTCTTACAGCTGGGTGGGACTGCCCTCGCCTGGTTCCATTCTCCTCTATCTAATCGTAGCCAGAGAATCACCTGCAATGGCTTCTCTTCCTGCTCCCGCATCATTACCTCTGGTGTCCCCCAAGGATCTATCCTTGGCCCCCTCCTATTTTTCATCTAAATGCTGCCCCTTGGCAACATCATCTGAAAACACAGCGTCAGTTTCCACATGTACGCTGACGACACCCAGCTCTACCTCACCACCACTTATCTCAACCCCCTCCACGGTGTCTAAATTGTCAGACTGCTTGTCCGACATCCAGTTCTGGATGAGCAGAAATTTTCTCCAATTAAATATTTGGAAGACCGAAACCAATGTTTTCGGTCCCCGCCACAAACTCCATTCCCTAGCCACCGACTACAACCCTCTCCCTGACATCTGTCTGAGGCTGAACCACACTGTTTGCAACCTTGGTGTCATATTTGACCCTGAAATGAGCTTCCAACCACATATCCATGGCATAACTAAGACAGCTTATTTCCACCTCTAACATTGCCCATCTCCACCCTTACCTCAGCTCATCTGTTGAAACCCTCATCCATGCCTTTGTTACCTCTAAACTTGACTGTTCCAACGCACTCCTGGCTGGCCTCCCACGTTCTACGCTACGTAAACTTGAGATCATCCAAAACTCGGCTGCCCGTGACCTAACTCGCACGAAGTCCCGTTCACCCAACTCCCCTGTGCTCGCTGACCCACATTGGCTCCCGGTTAAGCAATGCCTCGATTTCAAAATTCTCATCCTTGTTTTCAAATCCCTCCATGGCCTTGCCCCTCCCAATCTCTGTAATCTCTTCCAGCCCCCCCCCACCCCCCAAGATATCTGCGCTCCTCTAATTCTGCTCTCTTGAGCATCCCTGATTATAATCGCTCAACCATTATTGGCCGTGCCTTCTGTTGCCTAGGCCCTAAGCTCTGGAATTCCCTGCCTAAACCTCTCCGCCTCGCTACCTCTCTTTCCTCTAAGACGCTCCTTAAAACCTACCTCTTTGACCACTGCCCTAATTTCTCCTTATGTACCTCTGTGTCAATTTTTTTGTCTTCTAATACTCCTGTGCAGCGCCTTGGGATGTTTTACTACGTTAAAGGCGCTACATAAATACATGTTGTTGTTGTTAAGTACCCTAGGGTGCAATCCATCTGGACCTGCGCTTGGCATTTTTCAATGCCTTCAACCTAACCATCTAGCTGGTTCCATCTATTTTTCTCGTATTGCGCTAGAAATGCTATCCTGACTGTAGGAACGCTGTCGGAGGTTTTGTTTTGAAGAGGCACAACCAACATAAGGGCAAAAAAATTAATTATTCAGTAGTTCAAATTAACCAACTTCAAATTAAGAGTACACTGTAGATAGATGATGAAAGATAATACCGTTGCAACAGTCTGCCATAGAATTCCTGGTCACAAGCACCAAGACTGCAGCCCAAGGTATCCTGCTCATGTATGGTTAAAAATCCTAACATTTCCATTAGAACAAAATGTAAACTCGAGCTTCAATTTTCAGGAAGCTACCTGGTTGGGGTCCAAGTAGCTGATATTTTGGAATGCCATAATAAAGGATAGGATGATAGAAAAGTTGAAGACTGACCAAATGGACATTGCAACCAGTTTCAGGATTTGGATCGTTGAGAAACTGGGCTCATCAGTGTCAAATGTCAGAAAAAATGGAATATCCATGGAACATAAGAAATAGGAGCAGGCATAGGCCATTCGGCCCTTCGAGCCTGCTCTGCCATTCAGTAAGATCATGGCTGATCAACCTCAACTCCACCATTCCGCACTATCTCCATTGATGCCCCTGATATCCAAAAATCTATCGATCTCTGTCTTGAAGATACTCAACGACTGAGCATCCACAGCCCTCTGGGGTAAAGAATTCTAAAGATTCACAACCCTTTGAGTGAAGAAATTTCTCCTCATCTGTCCTAAATGGTCGACCCCTTATTCTAAGATTGTGATCTCTAGTTCTAGACTCCCCAGCCAGGGGAAAGATCCTCCCAGCGTCTACCCTGTTAAGCCCTGCAAGAATTTTATGTTTCAATTAGATCACCTCTTATTCTTCTAAATTTTAAGGAATATAGGCTTAGTCTCCTTAATCTCTCCTCATAGGACAATCCCCCCCACCCCAGGAATCTGTCTAGTGAACCTTCGTTGCACTCCATCTAAGGCAAGTTTATCCTTCCTTGGAGACCAAAACTGTACTCCAGGTGTGGTCTCACCAAGGCTCTATATAATTGCAGCAAGACTTCTTTACTCTTATACTCCAATCCTTTTGTAATACCATTTGCTTTCCTAATTGCTTGCTGTACCTGCATGTTAACTTTCAGTGATTTGTGCACAATAGAAGAATAGACGAGTCGTGCAACATCAGAAAAGCAATGTGAAGGTTATTCTTGGAAAATCACTGAAACCATTGACCCAGTGTGTGGCTGCAGAAAAAAAAATGCTTGAATGAGGGACTTGGTAGCAAAAGGAGGGCATAGAGATCAAAATATGTTGTTGTATAAGATATTGGTTAGCCTCCATCGGGAGATTCTAAGCTGACCTGCTAAGTTATTCGGGTAAGTTTTATATATGCTGATGAAGGCTTTAACAAAGGCATGTAATTTAAAAATTAGATATAAAGAGAACATTCAGGAAGAACTATATCCTGCACAGGCTAATTTGCATATAAATTAATTTATCTGTGAAGTCCATTGAAACAAACAATTTAACTGGGTTAAAGAGATATCTAGATGTGTTTTGAAGGGCTCTGATCTGGGAAGATTTCATACCAAGAGCCAAAAGGTTTATGTATGGAGTGAAAAAGAAAGTTTGTTACCTCTGCTTCTCCAGGACTCCAGCAACAATTCTCGATCACTGTCACTTCTAACACTGGTAGAAATTGCAGTTGAGAATCCCATCCAACAATTCTGGAGAGGAGCAGGGTAAGAGAGTGAGGAGGGGAGCTGAAAGGGAGGACGAGGGATGGAGCAGGTAGTTCAAAGGGGCAACTGTATGGGACAGCACCATTTTAATCTCTCATTTCTTTCTCCACTCCCCTAACCTCCTACCTGCGCCTCCCCTTATCTTTCCCACCCCTATGGTTGGGAAGCAGGCTTATGGGGCTCATCCAGGATTGCTTGTTCACTCTGGGTTAAGGGTCGAATCCAGATTAAAATGTTTGTGGGGAGGGAGTTCAAGGTGCAGGTAAAATTAATCAACTTGGTAAGGAGGGGGTTGTGTGCTAACATTTGATTTTTCATCAGTTGCAGGCCAAAGGATAAAATTTATTAATTTATACTTCCAACTACAATTGTGAGGGTACAATTGGGGCCGCTGCAAAAGAAAGTTCCTTTGCTTGTTAGATCTCGCCTAGACTAGATCCTTATTTCATAGGAGAGTGAAAAATGGCTGTTCTGTACAGAGGAATACAATATTGCTTTCACGTAAACAAAATGTTTGAGTGCAAAAAATTACCACTTCAGGATGTGCACAGTTCAGATACCTGACTGAGATATTCTTCTTTCGGGTAAGGCACTTATGGATAGTGGGGACTATGTGAAGTCTGAAGGTCAGGCATATAGACTGGAATTTTCCTTACCTTGGCGGGTCCAGTGCAGGCGGCTGCAATGTTGGGGGGCGGCTGCTATGTCGGGTCCCGACTCTGTTGCTACCTCCATCCCGCTCCACAAAATGACTTTCCGATAATGGGGCCTGTTGCACCCGCCCTGCGCGTTGCCCGGCCCAATTAAATGGAGCGGGTGTGGTGACTTCATCGATGATGCGTTTTCAGTCGGGATATTTAAAGGGACCAAGACCACATTGCATTTGAAGGTTCATCTAGGATAGTGCAGGCAGTGCAATTGGTTTCCACTGCTGTACACGGGCAGAAATGACTGCACAGAGGCAGAGGGCTGCACCCAGGTTCTCCAATGACTCCCTCCACATGCTTGTGGAGGGAGTCCGAGCACGCAGGGAGGTCCTCTTCCCTCCTGATGGGCAGAAGAGACCTCCCCAGCAAACCAAAGGAGCCTGGCTCCAGATAGCCAAGGAGGTCAACAGCAGGGATGTTGTGAGGAGGACCTCAGTGCAGTGCCGCTAACGCTTCAACGATCTCGAGATCAGGAATGGTGAGTACAAAGCCACACTCTCCTCCATCCTGCTGTGCCTGTCATCACATCCCCATCACTCTGCCTTCCGAACCCTACTCCTGCACATCCTTAATCACACCAACCCATTGCACCTCCACCCATCCCCCTCTTTATCTACATTATCCATCTTACTAGCCACCCCTCACCCTCATCCTATTGCAATCATACCAACTAACAACACACAAGGAGGCCTCTTGGAATTGCCACCCTACTCCTTCATAGTCACCCTCTACACATGTAACCCATCCATTCCTTACACTCATTCCATCACACTAACTCAACCTTCTCTTTCCCTCCTTGCAGGAAAAGGAAGCCCACAATAAGAGGGAGCAGGAAAGAACTGGTGGAGGACCGGCATCATTCGCAACTCTGACCACTGAAGAGGAGGCTGCGTTGGAGCGCTCTGGTGTCCGAGCACCAGGAAGTGGGATAGAGAGAGAGGGGGACATCTCAGCAACCTGGTGACAGAATCACTATTCATACATCTACATGGCATACATCAGTCACTCATATTGGGGCTGATGTCAGCAGCCACTGAATGATTATGTGCATAATGTTATCTGTGCCCAATGTACAGATGACATATGTAACTCATCTCTTTACTCTCCCACAGGTCCATCAAGAACCCCTCCCCACCTGTCCAGGAGGAAGCCAAAGATGACGACTCAGAGGAGCCTCCAGCCTCTGAGGGCGCAGCATCACCTGACATAAGCCCACCTAGCACCAGCGCAGATATGCACACCTCGGTGGGTTCCTCACACCATTGAGTAGTGTTGTCACCTGGTGGCTCTCCAATCACAAGTGAGCAAGAGCAGATGGTGGAGACGGGGACAGCAGTGGAGACTCCTCGTCGGAGGGCGCAGGACTCTCCTAGCTTTGCTCAGTTGCATGCAGACACTCAGCCTCGGAGGCGATCCTGGAGCTGCAGGAACAAGTGCAGGAGGGTCTGACAGGTTTTGCGAGCACATTGACTGCCACTGTTCAGAGAATAGAGGAGTCCTCCAAAATGAGCACCACCGTGTCACAGGCAATGGCGACAGTAGGCTCCTCTATGGATAGGATGGCCACCTACATGGAGCAGCTAATGCACCACTCACAGGAGCACATGGTGTCTATGCAAATAGATGGCTATCTATGGAGAATAGATCCCAGGGGCTCATAGACGTCCTCTCTCATGAGGGATGTCAGTGTAGACGTGTGTCCTCATGGCGTCACTGATGTGCAGGAAGGTGCTCTCCAGCTCCTTGCTAGCGAGGAAGTGCAGGTGGTCCATGAGCGGGATGATGGGGAGAGGGGACATGCAAGTGGGAACTCCTCCAAGTGCTCACACTTCTCCACCATTCCCCCCCCCCCCCCCCCCTCTTGCCAACCCCTCAGTCAGAGCCCCAGATGCCTCCCCGGACAGCAATGGCCAAGTCTGCCCCTGCACAGTTTTAGGAGGAGCAGACTTTGGCGGGGCCCTCACAGGCTCCAAAATTCAAAGGACAACCGCCAAAAGTGTCTTAGCAGGCGCAGCAGGGAAGTGTGGAGGCTGCCTCTACCTCTGCTGAAGCCATAGGGGTAGCACCATGTAGAAGCACGCGTAAAAGAAAGATGCTACACAAGTAGATTCACAAGGGTAGTCACTTGGGTGTTTTGTTCAATGTTATTGTGAAGGTTTCGTTCATTTAATGTTTACCATAAATTTATTATTTTCAAAACTTTCTGGTCTTGGACAAATTTGTATGTAGAATGGGAAGTGGCTTGTTAGTTGGAGTGAAGGGTCAGACCTAACTTTACCTCCAGCAATGGCGGTGATTGTGAAAGGAATGGATTGATCATTGTAGGGATGCTTTATGGTCTGGCTGTGGGATGTTGCCAACTTGGCGAGGCATGTGGCAGCCATATGGTGTACTGCGTAAAGTTAAGTAAATCTGGCCATGATGAGGCCATCCCTGGCCTCACTGGCAGCAATGTGCTCGCGTGCTGGTGCCATCTGCACCGCAGGTTCCTCCAGCTCCTCCTCATCTTCCACCTGATGCTCCTCCTCTGAAGAGGCTGTGCGCTCTGCGCCTTGTTCCTCGTGTAGCGCTAATCCCTGCTGTTGCGCTATGTTGTGCAGGGCACAGCAGGCCACGACGATTCTAGATACCCTGGCTGCTGCTTACTGAAGGGCTCCTCCAGATCAGTCATGGCATCTGAATTGCATTTTGAGCATGCCGATTGTCTGCTCTGACACATCTGATGGAGCTGTGGCTTTCATTATAGCTCTCCTTGGCCTCAGTACTTGGCCTCCTCAAGGATGTCATGAGCCACGTCTTCAGTGGATAGCCCTTGTCTCCAAGCAGCCGGACGGAAAATCTGTTGCAGATACGAATAGCTGAGGGAGGGTGGACTGGTGCAGGACACAAGTGTCATGGCAGCTACCAGGGAATTTGGCGCACACATGCATGATGATCTCCCTATGGTTGCAGACCAGCTGCATATTGAGGCACCTTGCGATTGACCAAGACTCCTGGGTTATGATGGGGTGCCCTGATGGCCACATGTGTGCAATCGATGATACTCTGCACCCGTGGGAAGCCAGCCAGCCAGAGTGGCAAAGCTGAGAACCTGCTCAGTAATAGTGGCTTCATCAGTGGCAAAGTTGATACAATTGGCTGACTTGTCAAACGGAGCACCGGTAACCTGTGTGATGCATCTGTGGGCGGCCGACTGCGTAATGCCGCAAATGTCTGCTGCAGATCCCTGGAAGGAGCCTGAGGCGAAGAAGTTGAGGGCAATGGTGACTTTGACAGCCACTGGTAAGACATGTCCACCCACTCCTCTGGGCTGCAGGTCTTGGTCCAGCAATGCGAAAATGTCTGCGACAACCTGGCGTGATAGCCTGAGCCTCCTTTGGCACTGCTGCTCAGTCATGTTGAGGGAGCTCATCCTCTGCCTGTATACCCTGTGTTGGGGGTATCGCCTCTGGCGCGATGCAGCCCTGCGCTTATGCCCTCTGTCCTGTGCAGCATCAGGGCATGGAGGAGAAGGTGGTGTTGGTGCTGCTGGTGTTGGTGCTGAGGACCAAGATGAGACAGTATAAACGGTACCCATGCTGATGGAATAGATGGCAGGTGAAGTAGAGATGACAGAAGCAATCTGTCAATGGTGAGAGAGGTTCTTCCAATGAGGTGACAGTGGATAGAGACTTTGCTTGAAACACTTGCAGCCGGCAGAAAGCGCAATCTGTGTTGCAAATGCAGTGAAAAATAGCTTCTGCATGAGGAAAGTGATCAACTGCCAGGTGGGAGCTTTTATAGTACGTTTCATCCCGTCAACTAATCAGCTGGAGCAATGGCCACTCAACTCTCGCCTCAGGTTTACAGACGTGGATCCTGAGCAGTGTGGTCCCCGTGGGAATCCAGTGAAATTTACAAGGTAAGTTTAAAAATACTCTAGTGTTTGATAACAAGGTAATAATTGTTTAAATTGGGACCCCTGCCGCGTCGGGTCAGCTCCGCGAAGACAGACGTGCCTGTGGGAAAGGCACGTGGGAGCGAGATGACAGCAGGGTTCCTGACCCACTGTCAAAAAATAACTTTCCCACCCGACCCGCCACTGATCTCGCCCTCTACCACCCCGGAAAATTCCGGCCATGCTGAACCAGAGTTGCACTGCTTTTAGGAGAGGACAGTGGGCATCAGAAAACTTCATACATTTCAATTACTTACTTTGAGTCAAAAGAAATATTTGCGAATTTAACGCAGCATCCAAATATGCCAAGAAGATTGAGGGATGGTGACCTCGTGCAAAGCAGATGGCTAAGATGAGAGAACGGCAAGTGCAAGGAAAGATTGAGAGGGCACAAAGCCAATTTAACTGTTCATTTCAATGGGGAGAATAAAAGATTGAAATAATTTGTAAAAGGAAAGAAAGTTATAAATGTTATCCTTTGGCCTGTACCTGATAACCCAAATTAGAACATAAGACGTAGGAGCAGGAGTAGGTCATTTGGCCCCTCGAGCCTGCTCCGCCATTCAATAAGATCATGGCTGATCTGATCTTGGCCTCAACTCCACTTTCCTGCCCGCTCCCCATAACCCTTGACTCCCTTACCTTTCAAAAATCTGTCTTACTCCACCTTTAAAATATATTCAATGACCCAGCCTCCACAGCTCTCTGGGGAAGAGAATCCTAAAGATTCACGACCCTCTGAGAGAAGAAATTCCTCCTCATTTCCGATTTAAAAGGGTGCCCCCTTATTCTGAAATTATGCCCCCTAGTTCTAGATTCCTCCACGAGGGGAAAACAGCCTCTCTGCATCTACCCTGTCGAGCCCCTTCAGAATCTTGTGTTTCAATAAGATCCCCTCTCATTCTTCTAAACTCCAATGAGTATAGGCCCAACCTTTCTTCATAAGACAACCCCTTCATCTCCAGAATCAACCTCATGAACCTTCTCTGAACTGCCTCCAATGCAAGTATATCCTTCCTTAAATAAGGAGACCAAATGTTAACACAAACCCCCCCCCCAACTGATCAATTTTACCTGTGCTCAAAACTAACCCCCCACACCACAACTTAGCAATTTAACTTGGACTTGATTGTTAACTGGAGGAAGAAGGTAAGTTCTGAAACTTAAACAAGATGGCAGTCTATAAAAATGTTCACAAAGCCTACCAGTAGATGTGCATAGGAATTTGTAATGGGATATATACTTATAGTCTGGGCATGGGGTCTTTTGACTCTGAAATGCAGTTAGATTTACAATGAAATCTTTTTAAATTATTTTTTTGAGTAAAGGTAGCTTGTTGGTAAATACTTTACAAATAAAATTTGAGTAATTAACATTGGATACCTTGAAGCACTATTGCCTGCTAATTTTTGCAATTTATGTATAACCAGTACTAAAATGTAATGGGGAATTTGGTTGCAAATTCAACTCCATGGAGAAGCATTTCCTCTAGCTATAGCAAAATCATAAGCCTGTTCATCATTAAAAAAAAGTCTACAATTTCACTACCTAGCGCACACATGAGATCTTCCGCCATGGTCAGAAATACTTTGATTACTAAAGATTAGTTAAACTTCATTGAAAACAAACTAAAATACCTTACAGAATATCAGAGAAGCTAGCTCCTGAGTGCTTCTACACAGAACATATATAAGCACCTTTTAATGTAGAAAAATGTCCCAAAGTTCTTTAGAGGCATAATCAGATAAAAATGAACTGACCAAAATGTTGAAACAAACTCACCCTCAAATTCTGGCCCAAGTTGGGGTTTAAATTTGTTTTCCTCCTTCTGTTCCTAACAATTTCTCAGCCACTGATAGATGAGTGGCCCCTATGATGGCTTTATAGGCAAAGGCATTGCTTGACAGAGCACTAAGCCATAAGGTGCCAGGTTCAATAGCTGGACTTGGCTGAGTTCACTAATTTTAGCAATTGGAATGTCAAAGTTACCTCCGTATCCATGGAGTAAGAAAGGGTAAAATCAATCTGCTGTCTCACTCCTGATTCCAATCCGCTGATGCCTGCTTGAAAGTGAATGTACGTGGACATCGGGTGAGTACAGGATCTGTTCTGTTTTGGCTGTAAAGAGTCTCCCTGGCCTGCTGACATTTGCTCACTGGGCCACTTGGCAAGGTATTGGAAGGTTAGAACATAGAACAGTACAGCACAGTACAGGCCCTTCGGCCCTCGATGTTGTGCCGAGCATTGTCCGAGACCAAGATCAAGCTATCACACTCCCTGTCACTCTGGTGTGCTCCATGTGCTTATCCAATAACCGCTTGAAAGTTCCTAAAGTGTCCGACTCCACTATCACAGCAGGCAGTCCATTCCACACCCCAACCACTCTCTGAGTAAAGAATCTACCTCGGACATCCCTTCTATATCTCCCCCCATGCACCTTATAGCTATGCCCCCTTGTAACAGCTGCCTCTACCCGAGGAAATAGTCTCTGAACATCCACTCTATCTATCCCCCTCATCATCTTATAAACCTCTATTAAGTCGCCTCTCATCCTCCTCCGCTCTAAAGAGAAAAGCCCCAACTCCCTCAATCTTTCCTCATAAGACCTCCCCCCCAAACCAGGCAGCATCCTGGTAAATCTCCTTTGCACTCTTTCCAATGCTTCCACGTCCTTCCTATAGTGAGGTGACCAGAACTGCACACAATATTCCAAATGTGGTCTGACCAAGGTCCTGTACAGTTGCAGCATAACCTCACGGTTCTTAAACTCAAACCCTCTGTTAATAAACGCCAACACACCATAGGCCTTCTTTACTGCTCTATCCACTTGAGTGGCAACCTTCAGAGATCTGTGGATATGAACCCCCAGATCCCTCTGCTCCTCCACGTTCCTCAGAACCCTGCCGTTGACCCTGTAATCCTTATTCAAATTTGCCCTACCAAAATGAATCACCTCGCACTTATCAGGGTTAAATTCCATCTGCCATTTTTCGGCCCAGCTCTGCATCCTATCAATGTCTCTTTGCAGCCTACAACTGCCCTCCACCTCATCCACTACTCCACCAATCTTGGTGTCATCAGCAAATTTACTGATCCACCCTTCAGTCCCCTCCTCCAAGTCATTGATAAAAATCACAAACAGCAGAGGACCCAGCACCGACCCCTGTGGCACACCGCTGGTAACTGGTCTCCAGTCCGAAAATGTTCCATCCACCACCACCCTCTGCCTTCTATGAGATAGCCAGTTACTTATCCAATCGGCCAAATTTCCCTCTATCCCACAACTCCTTACTTTCTTCATGAGCCGACCATGGGGAACCTTATCAAACGCCTTACTAAAATCCATGTATACGACATCAACTGCTCTACCTTCATCTACACACTTAGTTACCTCCTCAAAGAATTCAATCAAATTTGTTAGGCAAGACTTACCCTTCACGAATCCGTGTTGACTATCCCTGATTAAGTTGCCCCTTTCCAAATGGTCATAAATCCTATCCCTCAGGACCGTTTCCATTATCTTACCAACCACCGAAGTAAGACTAACCGGCCTATAATTACCAGGGTCATTCCTATTTCCTTTCTTGAAGAGAGGAACAACATTCGCCACTCTCCAGTCCTCTGGCACCATCCCCGTGGACAGTGAGGACCCAAAGATCAAAGCCAGAAGCTCTGCAATCTCCTCCCTTGCCTCCCAAAGAATCCTAGGATATATCCCATCTGGCCCAGGGGACTTATCGACCCTCAGGTTCTTCAAAATTGCTAAAACATCTTCCCTCAGAACATCTACCACCTCCAGCCTATCCACCTTTATCACACTCTCATCCTCAAGAACATGGCCCCTCTCCTCGGTGAACACTGACGAAAAGTATTCATTCATCACCTCTCCTATCTCTTCTGACTCCATGCACAAGTTCCCACTACTGTCCTTGACCGGCCCTACCCTCACCCTGGTCATTCTTTTATTTCTCACATAAGAGTAAAAAGCCTTGGGGTTTTTCTTGATCCGACCCGCCAAGGACTTCTCATGCCCCCTCCTAGCTCTCCTAAGCTCTTTTTTTAGCTCATTCCTTGCTACCTTGTACCCCTCAATCGACCCAACTGAACCTTGTTTTCTCATCCTTACATACGCTTCCTTTTTCCTCTTGACTAGACATTCAACCTCTTTTGTGAACCATGGTTCTCTCACTCGGCCATTTCCTCCCTGCCTGACAGGGACATACCTATCAAGGACACGCAGTAATTGCTCCATGAAAAAGCTCCACTTTTCGTTTGTGCCTTTCCCTGATAGTTTCTGTTCCCATCTTATACTCCCTAATTCTTGCCTAATCGCATCATAATTACCCCTCCCCCAATTATAAACCCTGCCCTGCCGTATGGCCCTATCCCTCTCCATTGCAATAGTGAAAGTTACCGAATTGTGGTCACTATCTCCAAAGTGCTCTCCCACATACAAATCAAACACTTGGCCCGGTTCATTACCCAGTACCAAATCCAACGTGGCCCCACCTCTTGTCGGCCTATCCACATATTGTGTCAGGAAACCCTCCTGCACACTGTGCAAAAACTATCCCATCCGAACTGTTTGACCTATAAAGGTTCCAATCAATATTTGGAAAGTTGAAGTCACCCATGACAACTACTCTGTGACCTCCACACCTATTCATAATCTGCTTTGCAATTTCTTCCTCCACATCTTTATTACTATTTGGGGGCCTGTAGAAAACTCCTAACAACGTGACCGCTCCTTTCCTATTTCTAACTTCAGCCCATATTACCTCAGACGGCAGATCCCCCTCGAACTGCCTTTCTGCCGCTGTTAAACTATCCTTGATTAACAATGCTACTCCTCCACCTTTCTTACCAACTTCCCTACTCTTACTGAAACATCTATACCCCGGAACTTCCAACAACCATTCCTGTCCCTGTTCTAACCATGTCTCCGTAATGGCCACCACATCGTAGTCCCAAGTACCAATCCACGCTCCAAGTTCTCCTACCTTATTCCGGATGCTCCTTGCATTGAAGTAGACACACTTCAAGCCATCTTCCTGTCTGCCGGTACATTCCTGCGACCTTGATACCCTCCTCAGTACCTCCCTACACTCACCACTGGCTCGTGGACTACAGCCCTTTTTCCCATCCCCCAGACAAATTAGTTTAAACCCCCCCGAAGAGCCGTAGCAAATTTCCCTCCCAGGATATTGGTGCCCCTCTGGTTCAGGTGCAAACCGTCCTGTTTGTACAGGTCCCACCTTCCCCAGAATGTGCTCCAATTATCCACATAACTGAAACCCTCCCCCCTACACCATCCCTGCAGCCACGTGTTTATCTGCACTCTCTCCCTGTTCCTCAACTCGCTAGCACGTGGCACCGGCAACAAACCAGAAATTACAACATGGTTTGTACTGGCTCTCAGCTTCCAACCTAGCTCCCTAAATTCCTGTTTTAAATTCCCGTGCCTTCTCCTACCTATGTCGTTGGTACCGATGTGTACCACGACTTGTGATTGTTCCCCTTCCCCTTTGAGGATTCTGAAAACACGGTCCGAGACGTCACGGACCCTGGCACCCGGGAGGCAACATACCATCCGTGAGTCTCTTTTGCTGCCACAGAACCTCCTATCTGTCCCTCTGACTATTGAGTCCCCAATAACTATTGCTCTGCTGCTCTCCCCCCTTCCCTTCTGAGCCACAGGGACCGACCCAGCGCCGGAGATCCGGTCACCGTGGCTTACCACTGGTAAGTCGTCCCCCTCAATAGTATTCAAAGCGGTATACCTGTTACTGAGGGGAACGACCACAGAGGATCCCTGCATTGACTGCTTCCTCCTAGCCCCTCTCACCGTCACCCATCTATCTTCATGCTTTGGAGTAATTACATCCCTGAAGCTTCTATCTATGACCTCCTCTGCCTCCCGAATGATCCGAAGTTCATCCAGCTCCAGCTCCAGTTCCCTAACACGGTTTTCGAGGAGCTGGAGATGGGTGCACTTCCCACAGGTGTAATCAGCAGGGACACCTACGGCGTCCCTCACCTCAAACATTCTGCAGGAGGAACATTTCACTGCCTCCCCTGCCATCCCCTCCAGCTAACTTGCAGATTAAACTAGAACAAAAAAGAGCTTACCTGATAGTCACTCACCTCCTTTAGGTTAGAGGAGGAGGAAGGGTGGGGGACACTACAAGTGTAGTGTCTCGGGTTTAGGAACCGCCCAACTTATATACAGGTAAAAATTACTCACCTACCCAGCAACCACTGCGTCCCGCACTTTAAAAGCCTCTGTGGGCCTACCTGATCGCCGCCGCCTCTTAAGTCCTCCGCCTCGCCGCAGCCGCACCACCCAGGTCCGCCGCCTCTGTGGGCCTACCTGGTTGCCAGCACCCTTGATACCTTATCGCAGTCAGAGGCCGCAATCTCAGAAGAAGAGGAAAAGTTGAAGAAAAGTAGATAGTGTATTCAGATATTTGATATTCACGAGATACGTGGCAATTTGGTTGTAAAGTGACCTTTCATGTAAATGGCCTGGTTTGTTCCATTCTTTTTCATAAGCTCTTGCTTTTCTGGGTAAGAAAACCATGGATGACTTCATGACTGTTATTGCATTGTTAATGTAGAATTATTACCACAAATGTTTTAACAGTGGCTGAAGCACAATTTTACTTGATGTTTCTTTTATAACCCGTAACCAGCAATTCATGAAGGAAGTTTAACGACTGTGCTGTTCTGCTAATCTTTACCTATTGCAAAGAATTTATTTATATGGCTGAAAAGTCAACGGTTTGGAGAGATTCCAGCTTATGAAAAATTTGTTACTTTTGGAACAGCCCAATAATCCAGATATCTCTATTGTAATTGAGTTTTGTCCATTGTCTGTTTTGCTCAGTTTTGGCATTTGCACCCAGTGACGGAATGAAGGAGCAGGAGAGAAATGTTGGCCCGTAATTCGTGGTCAGCGGCGAAGAAAAGATGTTCGCTGCTGGCCCTGAAGTAAACTTCCATCAAAGATCTTGCGATCTCTGTGGCGAGAAGTTTGGCTTTTCCAACGTGTCATTGAAATCAGTGCAAGTTAATGGGGAATCCCTAACGCGAGCTGCTGTGATGTCAAGCTGTCTAAGCAGCCAATCATAATGCAGAATTCTTGCAGACAGTAAACTTAGGAAGTGAGTAATCTCCTTTGATTCTAACTTTTTAAAAATGTTAAGAGAGCAAAACAAAGATTGGGGCTTTCACACGGGGAGAAGGTAAACCTGAAAAAAAAGAACAAACTTTTTAAAAAAAAAGTTAAGTTTCTTGATTTAAATTTTTATTAAAATGGATAAATTTGACGCTACATAAAATTAAAATTCATTTTTCAAAGCCATAACCTTTGCTTAGCAGTCAATAGGCTGTTAAAATCTCAGTTACACCTAATCCAAAAGGATCTAACTTTTAATGGGGTAGTTAACAGCGGTATTACTGCGGAAAAGTCGAAGTTTTTGTCAGTTTCCCTGATTTCACAGATTACACTGATTGCCGGCTCTGATTTTTGAGGGCGCAGCCAGTGTCGGAGCAGTGAATGACTGATGACAAATTCAGGAATTCCATATTAGGATGCGCATGCGCTACATCCTGAAGTTGTGGCCACTTTCAAAGGGGTAATAACAGCGAACGTTTATTTGCCGTAACAGTAGTGTGGAATTTTTAGGTGGTTAGTGCTTTTGTGCAACATATGGAATGCTGATTTGTGCCTGCCATCTGCGTCATACTGAATTCTCGGCACAGAGGGTCACACTAGATTGTGTTCTTGTACATCATATTTTTTTTCTTTGGAGCTGTTTTGGTTGCTGCAACAGAACAAATTAACTTGTCCCAAGTGCTGCAGATACTGGAAGGGGGGTGAGGGGAAGAGGTTAATTTGAATAACAGTAGTTAAATCAAAAAAAAATTTCCTATCCAAATCATAGAGAAGATTCTTTTTGGTCTGGAATTCTTTGTGGTCCCCTCATTTGGATTGACATTTAATGCACTTTTAGCATCTGTTTCACCCAATTGGTGAATTACAAGCTAGTAGCAGACTTTATGCCTGCACCCAAAAGAAGAATATTTAATTGCTTATAAAACATAACTCATTTACAGCAAAATATTTTGCTGTAAATGCTACCATTTGGCTTTTTTATAAAGAAATTGCTCCATTGACGACAACAGTAAGGGAGCGCAAAGCACTTTTTTTATTTGTTCATGGGATGTAGGCGTCGCTGGCAAGGCCAGCATTTATTGCCCATCCCTAGTTGCCTTGAGAAGGTGGTGGTGAGCCACCGCCTTGAACCACTGCAATCCGTGTGGCGAAGGTACTCCCACAGTGCAGCTTCAGTTTGTTTCTGCTGATGTTTGTCGGTTTTGATAGAAACTTTAGTTTCCAGGCACTGATCTCTCATGGCACATTTGGTGATCGATTTGTTTGATCTCAAGTATGCGATAGAAATTAAATCTGATAATTGGAGCCATCTAGGGACATGGTTTTTGAACCAAAGTCTTAGAAAGCAGTCTGGAGATATAAATACAGTGTGGGAACTCTTAAATGAAAACTTTAATGCACGTGTCTACTTTACAATTTTTTTTTGCAGTATTTTCTAGCAGTAGGAGAGCAGGAAATCACCAGCTACTCATTCCTATCAACCCTTCCATTGTAACATCTTGTAAGCCACCACTTGCTTTGCTCATGAAAAAAATCAACCATTTTTAACCTGTTATTTTGTTTTCAGTATAAATAAATTCTGTCAGAAAGCCAACATGCTTTTGACTATAGCTGCCACTTTAATGAGTTAATGGTCATAATGAGTACGTTAATCCACTGCATCGTCCAATAGTGTGGATAGTGACACTAGGCTACATGACTTCGAGCAGATCAAACAGTGGCACTAGTGAGTGGGATGCAGGAGTAACAGCACAGTCACGACTCATAAAATGACATCGAAATTGCAACATAGAAACTTGCCGTTGGGCCAAACAAGTCCATGTTGGTGTTTATGTTCTCCACATGAGCAGTAGTCCTGATTCCAAGCGCCTGCTTAATTCCTATATCTCTCTATTCTCCTTTCCTTCAACTATCTATCTAACCTAACCTTAAATATTGACATTGTCCCTGTTTCAGCTCTTAACTATTTTATTGCATTCCACAGCATCACATCGTTCTGTATATTTAAAAAAAAAAGTTTCTTCCGCTCTGTGTCCTAAATCTCAGGCTTTTAGTCTTGTATCTAATCTTATATCCCCTAAATCTAGACCCCTCAACCACTCGAAGCAGTCTGTTCCTATCTACTCTATCCCATCCCTTCGTAATGTTTTAACCCCCCATCAAATCACCCTATAGTTTCCTCTGTTCTAATTTTTCAAGTCTGTCTTCATATGTGTATTTCCTCACACCAGGCAGCGTCCTAGTGAATCTGTGCTGTACCCACTCTCTTGTCTCAACATTAATTCACAGTACTTCCAACTGTGGCCTTACTAAGGTTTTATATAAATTCACCACGACATCTTGACCATTGTATGGCCTAGAAATTCCAGTACGCCAAAAACTTGCCGGTGCCACCGCGGGCCACAGTTAACTGCCATCTGAATTCATAGCGCAGGCAGCACTGGTATTTTAGTGCTGCTTGCTCATTTAAATTAATGCAACACTAAACTTAGCTCTTTTTCCGGCGCTACTCTCAGCGGGAGGCCCAATGTAGCGTGGCCGAAGCATCCCTGAAGCAAGAACAGCATTATCTTAAAGCTAGCCTGTCATTTTAGAAAGCCCTTAAAGGGGAACCACCTTCTAAAATGAAAAAAATTAAAATAATTTAAAAATAGGCAGTTTTTAGCCCAGAGCTCAACTTCAAAAAAAAATAAACATTAAAAATAATTCCCAAATGGCAGTCTTCAGCTTGTAAAGCTGAATTGCCTTCCACATCTTAAAAAAAAAAAGGTAAAAGTGCTTCAGCTCTAACACAAATGGCTCAACAAGCCAGGGAAGGAGGCATCCAGGGTCTCGCACACAGCACTCCAGCTTTGTGTGCAGGGGTCGACACTGCAAGAGAGATCCTCTACCCACAGGAGACCCTCAAGAAAGAAGGATGTGGGACTAGATCACCAAGGCAGTCACTGCCAGCAGTATCGCCCGCCACGACCTGGCTCCAGTGCCCACAGAAGCTTCATGACCTCAGACCAATGGTCAAGGTCAGTGAATGCATCTTCAAAAGTCGCCTCCTACTAACTGCACCACGAGCATCGCACACTGCTCATTGCATGACCGCGCCCCGCCCCCCCCACAAACAGCCATCATTCACCTACCAACAATCTCTACCAAACACGAGGCACACCTCCCATTCCTAGCTTCACCTCACCCCCTTGGAGGAGACGGTGCTGGCCATTCTTGTCAGAAGCATGGCTGAGCCCTTGGCCAGCGGTGGGGCTGAAAGGATACAAGATGCTGGTATCCTCATACGTTATCCTCCTTCTGGCCTCTTGCTTTCCCGCCCTCCCCTCACCACAACTCCATTCTTGTGCCTTCCTCATTTCACACACACAAGAAATGCAGCCTGCCTAGCCAGTGGTTGACCAAGAAGAGGGAGAGGAAAGAGAAGAAACACCGTCACTCATTTTGACACTCCCAGCCACCAGCTCCTCTAAGTCGTCCTGCAAGGCCATTTGCAGTGTCCCTCACAAAGTCAGCAGCCTTCCACCAACCATGCTACAGCCACTGGGGTAGGACTGTGTGACATCAGTAGGATAGGCAAAGGCACACAAGACAGTCACTAAAAGAATGCATAAGGGTGATTAGTTAATTTCTTAATGTCCTATTGGATGGATAGATATATAAAGTTGGATTGGGAAGTTTGCTTTGTGGTGGCTTTTATTTCATTGTTTTGGCCACGAGGATGCTGTGATGGTCAGTAACAGAGGGAAGGTAAGTATGGGACAAATGTTGAAAGCGGAACTGATAATGCAGGCGGATGATTCCATTCCAGATATCGCAGCCAGAAAGGGGCTGTCTGGTTTGCATCCTTTCTTCCTTGTCCTCCTCTTCTGCGTCTTCCTATTCTGCCTTTTCCTCTTCCCTCTCTGAGCGGATGGAAATGTGAAATAAAAGCAGAAAATCCTGGAAATACTCAGCAGGTCAAGCAGCATTTCGGCCTGAGACGTGAACCCTGTTTCTCTCTCCACGCATGCTGCCTGACCTACTGAGTATTTCTAGCATTTTCTGTCTTCTCGGAGGCCTTCCTTTACCATCCGAGGCCTTGCAAGCATCCAGAAGCACTCCCTGCACATTTTTAAAACTTTTAACAGCTATTGCACTAAGCCACTACTTAAATAAAATATAAAAGATCCAGTCCAGAATGCTTAAATCCAAACTTAACTGAAAGATGCATGTGTCCCTTTTAAGTATAAGAACATAAGAAATAAGAGCAGGAGTAGGCCATACGGCCCCTCGAGCCTGCTCCGCCATTCAATAAGATCATGGCTGATCATCGACCTCAACTCCACTTTCCCACCTGATCTCCATATCCCTTGATTCCCCTAAAGTCCAAAAATCAATCTATCTCAGCCTTGAATATACTCAAAGACTCAGAATTCACAGCCCTCTGGGGCAGAGAATTCCAAAAATTCACAACCCTCTGAGTAAAGAAAATCCTCCTCATCTCGGTCTTAAATGGCCTACCCCTTAAACTGAGACTGTGCCCCCTAGTTCTAGACACTCCAGCCAGGGGAAACAACCTCTCCGCATCTACCCTGTCAATCCCCTTCAGAATCTTGTATGTTTCAATGAGATCACCTCTCATTCTTCTAAACTCCAGAGAGGTCGGACCAGTGTTTTTAAAAGTTCATCATAACTTCCTTGCTTTTGTACTCTCTGCCTCTATTTATGAAGCCCAGGATCCCGTATGCTTTCTCAACCTGCACTGCCACCTTCAACGATTTGTGCAAATATACCCCCAGGTCTCGCTGTTCAGGCACCCCTCTTTAGAATTGTGCCCTTTAGTTTATATTGCCTCTCCTCGTTCTTCCGACCAAAATGTAGAGGTGAACTAATTGCACCCAGCCAGATTCAGTTCCTTCTGGAGAGAAGGGGAGTCACAAAATCCCAAACGATGTAATGAATGTTTTTAGACAGTAAGGATGAAGGGAGAGTGTGTAGAATGGGGAATTTACAGGTTAGGAGTGTCAGGAGGGAAAATAATGTTGTATAAAAACTAGATTTGTCTGTTCTGAAGTTCTATCCTGTTGTAAACACCATTTGAGGGTATTGGAACGGAAGAATCTGCAGATGGAAACTGAATCCAGACATTGCGTCAAGATCTGACAGATACATCGGATTTATCAGGACCTGAATATCATCGGCCTTTGGATATAGAAGAAAAAAGCACCAATCACAGTGGAGAGCACTGAGATCATCTCTGTAGGTCTGCTGCACGCTCGCTTTTCTGAGCAAGCTTGTGATCCGTATTAAAGTCAGCGCAAAGGTCGAAGTTTGCAGAGCATGGCGTTAAGTCGGCGTGCAACATAACGCTCTGCTGATTTATATTTCCAGGGCCAGCGCTGCTAACGGCAGCGTTAAGGCCCTCACCAAAATGGCGGTCGCCGAGTCCCGCGCCAGAGGCGGATGTTTTTTTTTTAAAGAAACATGCCTTAACGAAGAGCACTAAGTCAGCGAATTTCTAGGCCTATATCTTTTGACATAGAACCAGTATTTCATCAGCTTTTTTATAGCCTTTTCCACTTAAGTGGCTGATTTAAATTTCTTGTGAATCTGAACCCCCAAAACCTCTACTCTTCCACATCACCCAGCTTTCCCTCATTCAAAGCTTTTTTTTTATAACCAAAATGTATCGCCTCACATTTACTGACATTGTATTCCCTCTGCCACATTTTTGCCTATTCCACCATCTTATCAATATCCCCTTGCAGCTTCCTTTGTTTCCCACATTACAACAGTGACTGCACTTCAAAAGTACGTCATTGGCTATAAAGCGCTTTGAGACGTCCGGTGGTCGTGAAAAGCGCTATATAAATGCAAGTCTTTCTTAATTATTTACTGTGCCTCCTATTTTAGTATTGTTTGCAGGTTGGATACCACTCCCCCAAGCCTTATTTCCAAATCATTGACCTACCCAGTGAACAGAAGAGATCCCAGAACAGGACCCTGCTACGCATTTCAAAACATTGAGAAACTGCCCTTAACTCCTACTCTCTCTTTCCTTCCTTATAACCAGTTTTTAATCCAATTTACTACCCTCCTCCTAATTCCACATCCTTTAATGTTGTCCAATAGTCTCCTGTGTGAGGTACCTTGTCAAAGACCTCCTGAATGTCCATGTACACCATATCCACTGCACTACCCCCATCCACCATATCTGTCACTTCCTCCAAGACCACCTCCAGGTTGGTCATGCATGATGTTCATTCTGAAATCCGAGTTGGCTGCTTTTAATTATTTTCTCCTCATCTAGATATTTAGTAATTTCATCTTTAAAAAATGTTTCCTATCACTATCAGTTAAACTAACTGGCCTGTAATTACCCGGGTTAGCTCTGCCTCCCTTTTTGAAAATGAGTATTAAGTTGGCCACTCTCCAGTCCTCCAGCACACATCCACTCTCAATAAAACCTTGAAATATCATTTCTAGGGCTCTGTTATTTCTTCCCCTATTTCTCTCCCTATCCTTGTATGCACCACATCAGGTTCTGGCACTTTGTCCTCCATTAGCTTAATTAACTTCTCTAATACGCTACTTTTATTCTCATCTTGCTTTTAGCCATGTCAGTTTACCTCCTCCCCAATATCCTCCTTGGAGCAGGCAAGGATGCTACAATGCTGAAGCAAAGGTTGGGAGCATTGTGACGCTGTGTGGAACACTGGGGGATTCTTTAGCCAAATATTAGAAAAATGCAAAGGACTAATGAATTTGAGCCAAGTTACTAGCCTCACTTTAACAAAGGGAACATGGATAATATCCTTTTAAAGTCAGCGTGGCATACTGGTGTTCTTAAATAAAAAATCTCAGCTTAAAGTAATATTTTAGTTTCATTTGCTGTTACAACATTAAATATTTGGTATATGATCACCTCTTTTTACAGTACACGAAGAAGAGCTTGCACTTTTATTATAAGTATATGAGATCTTGGGCTTCATAAATAGAGGTATTAAGTACAAAAGTAGAGAAGTTATGCTGAACCTTTATAAAGCGCTGGTTAGGCTACAACTGGAGTATTGCGTCCAATTCTGGTCACCACATTTTAGGAAGGATGGGAAGGCTCTTGAGAGGGTACAGAGGAGATTTACCAGAATGGTTCCAGGGTTGGGGGATCTTAGCTACAAGGACAGGTTGGAGAAGCTGGATTTGTTTTCATTAGAACAAAGGAGGTTGAGGGGTGAATTGATAGAGGTGTACAAGATTATGACGGGTTTGGATAGGCTAGACGGGGTAAGGCTGTTCCCACTAGTTGATGGTACAAGGATTAGGAGACACAGATTTAAGGTTTTGGGCAAGAGATACAGGGGGATGAGGGGAAAACTTTTTTACACAGCGAGTGGTGAGGACTTGGAACTCGATGCTGACAGAAGTGGTGGAAGCGGAGACACTCGATGTTTTCAAGGGGAGACTGGATAGGCACTTGGGGGAAATAAACTTGCAGGGCTACAGGGGTAGAGTGGGGGAATGGGACTGACTGGATTGCTCTACAGAGAGCGGGCACGGACTCGATGAGCCGAATGGCCTCCTTCTGTGCCGTTATGACTCTATAGCCCCTTTCATTATCTAAGGATGTCCCAACGCACTTTACAATACTTTTTGAAGTGGAGTCACTGTTGTAATGCAGGAAATGCAGAGCCAATTTTCCCACAGCAGGGTCTCATGAATAGCAGAAAGATTAATTAGCAGATAATCTGTTTGTGATGTTGGTTAAGGGACAAATATTGGCCAGGATACCGGGGGAACTCCTGCTCTAATTTGAATAGTACCATAACATCTTTTACATCCACCTGAGATGTGGCACACGGCCTTGGTTTGCTTGAAAAGTTGGCACCTCTGACAGTGCAGCACTCCTTTAGTACTGCTGACAGTGTAGCACTCCTTCACTGCTGCACTGAAGTGTCAGCCCAGATTATATGCTCAAGAACGTTAAGAACATGGAGCTGGCCCTTCGAGCCTGCTCCCCCATTCAATAAGATCATGGCTGATCTTTTACCTCAACTCCACTATCCTGCCCTATCCTTATCCCTATCTAGGCTTGGAGTGGGGGTTGAATGCACTATCTTCTCACTGAGAAGTGAGTGTGCTAGCATTGAGTCTGGTGATGTGGTGCAGCAAGTCCACAGCCCAGATTATTCTTTCAATTGAAGACCACAGAATTGCAAACGTTCTGATATTTAAAAGGAGTGAGATGAGAACTTAAATTCTACATCAGTTGGCTTCACATCTGGCTTCCATCCCTCTCAAACGGCCTCAACTGAGGTTGTGAACAGCATTGTCTTTTTTTTATTCTTGTCTTCCTAGACCTCTCCGCATTGCTCAACGTAGTTAACCATGACATCCTTTTCCAGTGGTTCTACTCTACCATGGAACTACCCTCACCGTCTTGCATATCTGAATGGAGCCACTGCATCTCCAGCAATGACTTCCCTTCCCTCCCCTGCAGCATTGTCTCTGGAGACCTTCAAGAATCTATCCCCTTCCTGATCTACATGTTGCCTCTCAGCATCATCCACAAGCAAATGGGTCAACTGCCATGTTTGTCAATGACACCCAGCCTCACCCCTCCACTACTTTCGTCAATTGCCTCTGTGCTGACTTCCAGTCTTGGATAAGTTACAGTCTTCTGCAGCTCAACATAACGACTTGCATTTATATAGCATCTTTCATGTCGGAAAACGTCCCAAGGGCACTTTACAGGAGCATAATCGCACAAAAATTGCTGCCGCGCCAAAGGAGGAGCTATTAGGATGGGTGACTGAAAGCTTGTTCAAAGAGAGGTTTTAAGGAGGATCTTAAAGGAGAGAGGAGGCAGAAAGGTTTGGGGAAGGAATTCCAGAGCTTAGTGCCTAGATTGCTGAAGACATGGCCACCAAAGGTGGGTGTGAAAAGAGTAGGGATGCCCAAGAAGCCAGAGTTGGGCGAGCGCACAATTCTTAGGGTTGTAGGGCTGGAGGAGGTTACAGAGATGGGGAGGGGTAAGGCCATGGAGAGATTCGATCATGAGAATTTTAAATTTGAGGCCTTTGTGGACCAGGAGCCAGTGTAGGTCAGCAAGCACAGGGTTGATGGGTGAGTGGGACTTGGTATGGGTTAAGATACAGGCAGCAGAGTTTTAGACGAGCTCAAGTTTATGGAGGGTTGAAGATTGGAGGCCGTCCAGGACAGCATTTGAATAGTCGAGTCTGGAAGTAACAAAAGCATGGATGAGAGTTTCAGCAGCAGATGGGCAGAGGCGGTCGATGTTACGGAGGTGGCAGGAGGCAGCCTTTGTGATGGAGAGCATATGGCTACCACTGCACACACCTAAGGGGCCAAATGGCTGTTTTTTGTGCTGTAACTTTTATCTTTTTGTATTGTCATAGCAGATCTGAAGACCATATAGTAGAGGATTTCTTTGTTTACGAATAACTTGAATAGTTGCACAATACTTACAGCCACTTAGTAGAAAATACCCCACGTTCCATTCATGAAATGATAGCATC
Organism: Squalus acanthias; assembly: GCA_030390025.1. Lineage (NCBI taxonomy): Eukaryota > Metazoa > Chordata > Chondrichthyes > Squaliformes > Squalidae > Squalus > Squalus acanthias. The sequence continues at coordinate 61,969,490 of CM059432.1, forward strand.
TGGCCCACTGCACCACCAAGTTATCCCACACTGAGAGATTTCCATCAGCTAAGGTGGAAAAGGAAAAGGATTTGGTGTGGTTATTGACCATTCACTAAAATCTTCCAGTCAGTGTAAACTGTATTATCAATAACAACAATTTACATTTATATTCCTTTAATGTAGAAAAACATCCCAAGGTGCTTCAGAGCTGTAAGAAAAAAAAAAGCTAATCGAGTACTGGGATACATTCAGTTAAGACCAAAGAAGTGATTCAAATATGAAGAACTGTTTGGAGTATTGTTTGTGGTTTCAGTCATCCTACCTTCAAATGGATATTGATGTGTTGCAGAGAATTTAGAGAAGATCAATATGGATATTGTGACTTTGGCTCAAGGATATAAAGAAAGACTTACAGAACTGACCTACTTTCTATTGGAAGAAAGAAGATTTGAGAATGACCCTGTATCCAAGTAGTCATAATGTTGAAAAGCATAAATAATTTAGATATAGGCAGGTTATTAGAAAGATTGAGAAATCTAGGTGAAGAGATGCAGCCGAGAGGGCAAGAAGGTACAGAAGATTATTTTTTTTTTATTCGTTCGTGAGATCTGGCACCGCTGGCAAGGCCAGCATTTATTGCCCATCCCTAATTGCCCTTGAGAAGGTGGTGGTGAGCCGTCTTCTTGAACCGCTGCAGTCCATGTGGTGAAGGTACTCCCACAGTGCTGTTCGGGAGGGAGTTCCAGGATTTAGATCCAGCGACGATGAAGGAACGGCGATAAACTTCCAAGTCAGGATGGTGTGTGACTTGGAGGGGAACTTGGAGATGGTGGTGTTCCCATGCGCCTGCTGCCCATGTCCTTCTAGGTGGTAGAGATCGCGGGTTTGGGAGGTGCTGCCGAAGAAGCCTTGGCGAGTTGCTGCAGTGCATCTTGTAGATGGTACACACTGCAGCCACGGTACGCTGGTGGTGGAGGGAGTGAATGTTTAAGGTGGTGGATGGGGTGCCAATCAAGTGGGCTGCTTTGTCGTGGATGGTGTTGAGCTTTTTGAGTGTTGTTGGAGCTGCACTCATCCAGGCAAGTGGAGAGTATTCCATCACAGTCCTTACTTGTGTCTTGTAGATGGTGGAAAGGCTTTGGGGAGTCAGGAGGTGAGACACTCGCCGTAGAATACTTAGCCTCTGACCTGCTCTTGTTGCCATAGTATTTATGTGGCTGGTCCAGTTAAGTTTCTGGTCAATGGTGACCCCCAGGATGTTGATGGTGGGGGATTCGGCGATGGCAATGCCGTTGAATGTCAAGGGGTGGTGGTTAGACTCTCGCTTGTTGGAGATAGTCATTGCCTGGCACTTCTGTGGCGCGAATGTTACCTGCCACTTATCAGCCCAAGGCTGAATGTCGTCCAGTTCTTGTTGCATGCGGGCATGGACGGCTTCATATCTGAGGAGTTGTGAATGGCACTGAACACTGTGCAGTCATCAGCGAACATCCCCATTTTCTGACCTTATGTTGGAGGGAAGGTCATTGATGAAGCAGCTGAAGATGGTTGGGCCTAGGACGCTGCCCTGAGGAACTCCTGCAGCGATGTCCTGGGGCTCTGATGATTGACCTCCAACCAACACAACCATCTTCCTTTGTGCTAGGTATGCCTCCAGCCAGTGGTGAGTTTTCCCCCCCGATTCCCATTGACTTCAGTTTTACTAGCGCTCCTTGATGCCACACTCAGTCAAATGCTGCCTTGATGTCAAGGGCAGTCACTCTCACCTCACCTCTGGAATTCAGCTCCTTTGTCCGTGGTTGGACCAAGGCTGTAATGAGGTCTGGAACCAAGTGGTCCTGGCGGAACCCAAACTAGGCATCAGTGAGCAGATTATTGGTGAGTAAGTGCCGCTTGATAGAACTGTCAACGACACCTTCCATCACTTTGCTGATGATTGCGAGTAGGCTGATGGGGTGGTAATTGGCCGGATTGGATTTGTCCTGCTTTTTGTGGACAGGACATACCTGGGCAGTTTTCCACAATGTCGGATAGATGCCAGTGTTGTAGCTGTACTGGAACAGCTTGGCTAGAGGTGCGGCTAGTTCTGGAGCACACGTCTTCAGCATGACAGCCGGGATGTTGTCGGGGCGCATTGCCTTTGCTGTATCCAGTGCGCTCAGCCATTTCTTGATATCATGTTTCGAAACGAATTGGCTGAAGACAGGCTTCTGTGATGGTGGGGACCTCCGGAGGAGGCTGGTATGGATCATCCACTCGGCACGTCTGGCTGAAGATGGTTGCAAATGCTTCAGCCTTGTCTTTTGCATTCACGTGCTGGGCTCCACCATCATTGAGGATAGGGATATTCATGGAGCTGCCTCCTCCCGTTAGTTGTTTAATGGTCCACCACCATTCACGACTGGATGTGGCAGGACTGCAGAGCTTTGATCTGATCCGTTGATTGTGGGATTGCTTAGCCCTGTCTATAGCATGCTGCTTCTGCTTTTTAGTATGCATGTAGTCCTGTGTTGCAGCTTCCCCAGGTTGGCACCTCATTTTTAGGTACGCCTGGTGCTGCTCCTGGCATTCTCTTCTACACTCCTTATTGAACCAGGGTTGGTCCCCTGGCTTGATGGTAATGGCAGAGTGAAGGATATGCCGGGCCATGAGGTTACAAATTGTGGTGGAATACAATTCTGCTGCTGCTGATGGCCCACAGTGCTTCATATATGCCCAGTTTTGAGCTGCTAGATCTGTTCTGAATCTATCCCATTTAGCACGGTGGTAGTGCCACACAACACAATGGAGGATGTCCTCAGTGTGAAGACGGGACTTCGTCGATGCCGGGTGGTCCGTCCGGTTTTATTCTTATTGTTTCTTGTAGAGGTTTGTTACAACTGAGTGGCTTGCTAGGCCATTTCAGAGGGCAGTTAAGAGTCAACCACATTGCTGTGGGTCTGGAGTCACATATAGGCCAGACCAGGTAAGGATGGCAGATTTCCTTCCCGAAAGGACATTAGTGAACCAGATGGGTTTTTACGACAATCCGATAGTTTCATGGTCACCATTACTGATACTAGCTTTTTATTCCAGATTTATTTAATTAACTGAATTTAAATTCCCCAGCTACTGTGGTGGGATTTGAACTCTCATCTCTAGATCATTTGTCCAGGCCTCTGGATTACTAGTCCAGTAACATAACCACTATGCTACTGTTGCCAGGAAATTGTGATTAGGTGACACCAAGCCTGAGTTTTAAAAGAACATAGAATGCTGGAGGAAGGGGATGCTGAGTGTGATTACGAATTCAATGTTTTCATGATCCTGGAAATTTTGTTTTAGGGCTTCACCAGGTACTTCTATTGTGCACAGCATCAAAAACCATTCCCGTAAGCAAACTCTTGCTCCTTACAAACCGAAGAGTGAGCTCGTACACACAATATTTAACATTGTGGCATTGCCAAGGGTTGAACAGAAACGCTTGTTCCTGTAATTGGCACACAGGAAATCATACGAGCCAACTCGTATTCTCCTAACCATCGTATAGCAGAAAAGTAAACACAGAGACTATGTAACTTAGGCTGTAAACTACAAATAGGGTTCTTTAAAAAGTAAAATCAGCGCAGCATTTTCACTTGATTGCACCTCTTTCGGTACAAAAATAATAAAATGTGCGACATTTTGCCAGTTATCTTGGCAATGCTAAACTTAGCCCAGAGTATGTAACGCAAGGTTCAGTCTATCCTCAGAGTCTTTGTAAGTCCACTTCCACACTCCAAAGCTGCCGCAGGTTGCAGGGTCTAAATTTCTTGTCACCTTGGAAGTTCAGGCTGGGACATAGGAAATGATAATTAAACATATCAAATTAGAGTGATGGATTCCTGAAGCTCCCCCGATGCTTAATACAAAAGCATTTTATGTGGCTCCAAGCACCTTTACTTAAATTAAATTGATTACTTTTCAGGACGAGGCAAACAGCCTGAGTTTAGTTTCTAATTGTGTTGCAATGAAAATGTATTTGCATACATGAATGGTCTGTTTCTACCAACAGTGGTAATTTCCTGGTGATACTTGTATGTTCTAGCTGGATTGCCTGTTGGCATTAACCAAAGTTAAAAGGGCCAGCAAAATCCCATAAGTAGGTATTAGAAATATAGAGATTTTCTTACGATTTCAAATGTGATTGATATCCCTATACAACACAAACATGAGATAAAATAGACAGTGGCCCTGATATTATGGGGAGGAGGGTGGGGTAGAGTTCTGGACAGGAAACCCAGAAGTATGGTTTCCCTGACGTCCTGCAAGGTGGGGGTGGGGGGGGAGATTGTATGTTAAGATGGAGGCATGCAGCCCCCTTAAAAGCTTTTACCGACTGACCTGGCTCCTGAGAGCGGATTAGTCACTGGCTTCCATTAAATCTCCATTGGGCAGATTGGGGTCAGGTTTCAAATTTTAACTTCTCACCTGACCCAAACCCAGCCATTCTTGGGAGTTAAAATTACTCCCACTGTCTTGTTTCCAACGTAGTGTGCATTCATGGAGCTGGACTATAAGTACTCCATAGAACTGGAGTACTGAAATACACCATTAATGAGCCTCAAGCAAGGGAAGACACCAGATTTTAGTTCCCCCATAGCAGTGAGTGTGTAAAGTAGCTCTCAGCAGAGGAATTAATTAAGTGTTTAATTCCTTCAAAAATAAAAACCTTGGCTAAATAAAAACTGATTCGTCATGGAATTACACATTATAGGGATGAATGTAGTCCAAGATATCAAATAATCCAGCAAACTTGATAGTCCCAGCAGCACAGACTAAGAAAATGTCCTCTGTGAAAAGAAATCAGCCACTGTTGAATAGTTCAGATGTGAGGATGGATAGATATTTTGGAGTTTCACTTGATTTTCATTGATAAGGAATAAATAAGTGGGTAACGATGTTTGCACATAGGCTCTGAAATAAGGAAACATAATGGGCTGAATAACTTTTCTCATGCTTCTCATTAATAGCTGTTTCCTCGCAGCGTGACAAAGTATAGTTACAACCTATCTCATTTTAAAATCTAAATTTGATGGATTTTCAGCTTTTAACTAGGTGGATAACTTTTTTAAACACTGTATATGCAGTGTCTCATGTCATCTGTCATTGGTGTTGCCGCAAGATGTTGCTTTGGCAGTTGTGTAAGAATGTACCTGTCTCCGACTTCAATGAGGATGCATCAAGATGGGAGGGGACAGGAGCTGAATAAACTAAACATTTTTTAAATACAGATAACAAGTGACTGAATATGTTTAAAACAAGCTATTAAGTTTGTTTTTTGTTATTTTTCAGCTGGGGAATGGCTGTTAATGTGTATTCTACGTCGGTAACTAGTGAGAACATGAGCCGGCATGACATCATGGCCTGGATTAACGACACTGTGTGTTTAAACTACACAAAAATCGAACAGCTTTGCTCAGGTAAGAACACTTAATAATTAAGTCTTTTTAATTAAAAAAAACATGCATTTATATAGCGCCTTTCATGACCACTGGACGTCCCAAAACGCTTTACAGCGAACGAAGTACTTTTTGAAGTGTAGTCATTGTTGTAATGTAGGAAATCCTTTAAATGTGCTTTAAATAATATATGGTGGCAGCAAGCTCCACTTATTAAGTATGGCCTGTAACATTTATTTTGTAGTGGATGCAATGACCCTTTGTACAATAACATTCAAATGCATTACCCCTTGTTTAAAAACTACCTAGTTCATGTTGATCCAGAGTATTTAGAATATTTAAAGTGGAAGGTCATTCTCCTGCATGTTGTTTGTAAACTTATTGCTGTCTCGGTATATTTTCACTGCATTGGTGCAAATCGAAAATCACTAAATTTAGAGTCTGGGTCCAACCTGACTAGAGCAAAGCACAATGAGACTCCTTGGCTTCAGTTTGACACTGCATGGAGTGCAATTTCAGTTAAACCTGTTTCTAAAAGGTGCTCCGGCAGCATGCAGGATTCCCTGGACACATTTTCAACCCACCTGATTTTCCTTGAAATATTTAGAGAGAAGAACTGTTCCCTCCACACACACTCAACATTTGAATGTTTTTACTGTTGGGTAGGGTTGCAAAATTCCGGGAATTTTTAAAAGAGGAAACTTTCCATGGGAATTTTCGGGAATTTGGGGAATTTATGGGAATTTTGAGTTTTTTTGCACACTGATGGTTTTTGTCTCTGACCCTTATTATCTTTGTCATCAAAATAGACATACTGTTCCATACAAATAAAAACAGGCTTTCAAAACTTTATTTAGGTTATAATTTTGAACTTTATTGAACCCCCACAAAAAAGACCCATCTAAAATAAAATAAAAAGAGCGTCAGCTTATTTAGCCTGTAATTTGTTCTTATTTTGTCCCTTTGAGTCTTCTACTGATGAGTCTTCTACTCATCATTGCTCCTCCTGATTCTCTGGCTCTGACGTGTCCATTTCCTCCTCTGTGTCACTGTCTAGCTGTGTGGTGGACACTTCTGTATCTGGCTCAATAAGTTGTAGGTTCGCCCGGATAGACATCAGTTTCTCCACTCTCTTGTTAGTCAACCTGTTGCGCACCTTTGTATGTGTATTCCCAAAAAGTGACCAGTTTCGTTCAGAGGCCGCTGATGAAGGTGGGATTTGGAGTATCACCGATGCAATGGGTGACAGGGCCTCAGATGCACAAAGTCCCTTCCACCAGGTATGTGCACTGATATGCTTGAATGATTCCCATATCCCGTCCCCATTCCAAAGACCTTGCTTGGTAGAGAACTTTGCCAGACTTCCCAGAACTTTGCCCACGTCCAGATTGAGGTGGCGTGAGAGGGTAGAAATCACACTGTAAGCGCTGTTGATCTGTTCTCCAGAAAGTATTGGTCTCCCAACATGCTTTGGGTCCAGCATGTATGCTGCAGCATGAATCGGCTTGACACAAAATTCTTGACGCATCTGTATGAATTGAACAATTGCCTTCTCCTCTGCTTTGAGCAGTAGGGATGTGGGTAGGGCAATGCTGATTTGTTCTTTTAAATCAGCAAAAAGCTTGAGAACATCTGACAAGACAGCGTCATCTCCTTCAATCTGAGCAATTGCAGATGCTACTGGTGAGAGTAGCTTAAGGCTGCTAACCACTCTCTCCCAAAACACATCATCCAGCAGTATTTTCTTGATGGTGGTTTCCATATCCCCAGACTGGGATATTGCCATTTCTTGCAGCGACTCCTTACCCTCCAGAAGGCTGTTGTACATTATGACAATGCCACCCCATCTAGTGTTGCTGGGCAGCTTCAGTGTGGTGTTCTTGTTGTTTGCTTGGAGTTGTAGGTTGCTGCAACTACCTGTCTTCCCCTGACATACTTAACACCTTGCTTGGCTCTCTTGTACACTGTTTCCATGGTTCTCAAACCCATGATGTCCTTGAGCAGGTTGAGCCCATGAGCTGCGCACCCAATAGATGTAATATGAGGGTAGGCCTCCTCCACTTGAGCCCAAGCAGCCTTCCTATTCGCAGCATTGTCAGTAACTACTGCAAAGACCTTTTGTGATCCAAGATCGTTGATGACCGCTTTCAGCTCATCAGCAATGTATGTGCCTGTGTGTCTGTTGTCCTTCGTGTCTGTGCTCTTGAAGAACACTAATGAGAAGTCGCACAACACCAGGTTATAGTCCAACAGATTTATTTAAAATTACAAGCTTTCGGAGCTATCCTGCCCCTTCTTCAGGTAGAGTTACTGAGAGAATCTATCAGAATTCACAGAATATAAACACAGAGAAAATGCATAGATTAAATCTTTCCCTACATCAAAGACACACTAAGAGCACAGCCAAGACAATGAGATGTGTCCCAGGGGGTCCAACGCGTCAAAACACCTGCTGGCTGCATATCCTCTCCATTTGTGTTTGTTTCTTGTGTTTGTTTTTTTTTTAAACTGGAAAGACAGGCAACGATGTCAAGTCACGTTCTATAGCGTGACATGAACCCGATATCCCGATTGAGGCCGTCCTCATGAGTGCGGAACTTGGCTATCAGTTTCTGCTCGATGATTTTGCGTTGTCGTGTATCCCGAAGGCGAACACTGGGAGAGGAGTGGAGACGATGTAGTTTATGATGCCCTCCCCTCGTACATTTGACCACCCATCTGAGATAACTGCAACACAGTCTGCCATCTCTTGTTTCTCTGAGCTTTCCTTGGACTCTGTTATACTCAGCCTCCAGCAAATAAGTAGACAAAGCATGTCTGGTGGGAGGACAGTATGCAGGGTGAATAACATTGAAAAATCTCTTCCAGTACACATTGGCTGAGAGCATGAGGGGTGAGCCTGTTGCATATACAGCTCGAGCAAGGCACTCATCTGCATTCTTCTGGCTATGGTTATCCATTGTATCAAAGAACCTTTCAAGTGGGCCAGGAGTTGCTGCTGATAAGGAGCCTGATGCTGAATGTGAACCATCATCTTCTTGAATGGAAGCAGAGGAACTCTGGGCTGACTGCTGTGAGCTTTGAGTGAAGTTGTTGCATTTGGATAAATGCTGCTGCATCTTTGTGGCATTCTTTACATATGGCTTTGTACAGTGTTTGCACATGTACTCAGTCTTTCCATCTTTAATGCCTGGGGTAAAATGCTTCCACACATCCGACGGTAAACGTGGCATTGTTCTATGCAGAGAAATAAAGGGCATTCGTCTCTGTGTTGAACTGCGGTCGATCAGCACGATTGCAACAGGCCAGGGTGAGTAAATTTTTCCTGATGCTCCATGTGATGGAAGCATGACCTGTGCACGCACGACGCTACATCACCAATAGAGGGAGCTAATCGCTCATCCACCCATCCAACCAATCAGGACACATTTGTTCACAGTCACACACAAAACTTGTAATTATTAAAACAAGCCAAGTAAGAAGATAAACATATATTGATTAATAAATTCCTTAATAGTTAAGATTCCATCTCTGTTAGTAATTTTAAGAGAGGACCTGTGGGGGAAAAAAAAAGAAAGACAAAAAAAAACCAATATTATGCTAGTATGTGCTTTTTTGGGCAAAATTCCCAAGCTAAACTTCCCGTGGAAAATTTCCGGAAATTTACCGGAAACTTTCCACCCCTTTGCAACACTACTGTTGGGAGAAAAAGTTCTATAAGAGTGTATCTGCGGATGGAAGAGCTCTCTTCTGGGTAGGACAATTAGGGACCAGGAGCCAAGCAGTGTAAACCGGGACTGCCGAGCTGAAACTAAAACTGCAACTACTGGTCTCGGGTGGTGCTGTAATGAGGTTTCCAGTTTAAAGAGAAAGTGTGGAGGCCAGGTAATAAATGTATGTGAATTACTAATTTAAAAAATAATTAAAATTAAGCTCCGTTCATTGCAACTGGAGCCTGCTGCATGCTAGCAGTGGAAACTTCAGAGTGCCTTTAACCTGTTTCACTGGCAGCTGCTCTTGAATCAAACACAGAAGAAAGATGTGTTTGTCCGAGGGCTCCAGTTTCTGTTGACACTATGTCCATTCCTCAGCAGTTAAACTACTATATTTTAGCATTCTTTACAACTGGCTATGGACTCAAGATCCTGCACAATCTGCATTCCTCTTGCCCACCAAATCAAACTCTCTTTATAGCAATGACTGGAGCTATATGAAATGCAAACAAAGTGTGACTGGTCACTTCCTTGTTGCATACTTTTTCTTTTTATTCTTCTTGTACGTTAGAAATACAAATTGGTATAGAGTGGTTTCCAGTGATGTCTGAAGCCAAGCTAATATAAGGTCAGGAGTGCCACTCTTCCCTGAAGATTCCACAATGTTCAGCTCCATTCTCAACTCTTCCAATAATGAAGCAACCCATGGCAGCTTACAGTAGGCCCTGGATAACATACATGCTGGGACTGCCAAGTGGCATAACCTTTGCATCATACAAATACCAGGGACTTCAACAGTACCACCATTAGAGTCCCCCATCACAGGAGATTTGCAAGTACAAAATGAAAAATACAAAGCAATGTCCATAATGGATTTGTTACCTTTTTCAAGAAATGTTTTGGAAATTAATAATTTATCTAATTTGTCTTGTAATCTCAGTGCTGATTGGAATTGAATTGTGTTGAAAATAAAGTCGCAATCTTTTCATCTAGTTTCAAAACTCAAAGAAATGAAGATCTGTAGTAGGTTCCAGGTTTTGAGCACTTCATTTCCTTTGAAGTCAGGTAACTTAAATGAGTTAAAATTCATAGATAAAAGACAATCCATTTGATTTTGTATCTGTGAAAGGCAAACTCCACTCCAATGAATAATACTTTATCAAAGACATTTTGCAAGCCTAGTTACACTACACCATATGACTTTCCCTTGTCAATGTTTAGTATCACCACCTCTAAAACTCTCTCTGGTTGGTCAGTTAAAATCTACTCATTTATTAGGTATTTTCATATAGTTACTTCTGATGACTAACTAGTTTGATGAGTTTCCCAACTATTGTATTTAGTCTATAAATGTCTGGAATAGACAATGGATAAATGCATTACAAAAGCAAAATACTGCGGATGCTGGAAATCTGAAATAATAACAGAAAATGCTGGAAATACTCAGCAGGTCAGGCAGCATCTGTGGAGAGAGAAACAGAAAATGCATTTTGTTGTTTAGCATATAAGAATATGCATTGTTTACAGCACTTCATACTTCAAATTGACCCACTGTTATCATAGGAATAAAGGACATCATATTTTTAACTCTTGAGCAGCAGTACACCATCCAACCTTTATTTTTAAATATGAGCAAATCCACACATTTCTGGCACTAATGTGTATAGATGCAATAAAGTTGATACTATTTAAATATGCTGAAACTAAGGTTTTTTAAGTTTAAAAAGTAAAACTCTCGCATAGTTATTCCATTTCCATGCATTGAGGCTGAGGGTTTTTTTTGCAGAAAGGATTTAGAGCAATAGAAGTTTTTAGTGCAGAAGGAAGCCATTTGGCCCATCATCTCACCAAACTAATCCCACTGCTCTGCTTTCTTCCCCAAAGCCATGTATCTTTTTCTGTTACAAATGTTTATCAACCTTTCTCTTAAAAGATGCAATGGTCTGTGCCTCAACTATTCCTTGTGACAAAGTATTACATGCTCCAAGGAAAATAGTCTTCCACCTATTCACTCAATCAAAATCCTTCATAGTTTAAAAAAACCTCCATTAAATCTCCTTAGTCTTTGTTCCTGTGGAAATAGTCTCAATATCTCCTCATAACTCTCAATTCTCATCCCTGGTATCATCTTGGTGAATCTATGCTGTTTTTATTTCAACGGGTTTAATGTAATTTCCATAATAGGTGTGGAAAACTGCAGTGGCATATTGGCTAAATAATGATTTTCACTGACTCCTGTCTAGTAAAAACGTTTCATGGTCCTCTTGGTGGTGGGGGGGTGGGGTCGGGGCGGTGAAGGTAGGACACTCTAATAACTCGAAACATGTCCTCCAGTATCCATTACAGAACTGGTAAATCTGAGAGTTCTTCAGCTGACCCTGATACCAGGCATGCGACTAGACAGCTAGGTCATTGACAGAAAAAACGAACTGCTACCGAATTACCTTAATAAGGACAGAATTTTGGCTTGAGGTGAAGCTGCTGCCTCGGCATCATAAATGAATATAGAGTATGTAGTCCTGATTAACACCAGTATTAATGTTCACAGAAGAGCTTTTGGCTTCAGGAAAAGCTGGAGTAGGTCAGCCTCTGAGGACCATTGGGGGTAACTTTCAACTTTGGTAGGGACATAAAACTGGTGGTATGGAATTGGTTGGCCATTAAATACCCTGCCTGATTGTCCTTTCCATTAACTTCAGTGGAAAGGACAATAGGGCATGTTGTGTATCGGGCGGCCAATCCAACACTGCCAATTTTACACCCCTCCGAAGTTGAAAGTTACCCCCATTGATTATAAGTTTTTTTAATCGGGTATCCTCTACACATCAGTGGAGTTGAACTTGGCACAGGATAATCTTCTGGGGAGCCCATGTAACTGAATGAGAGCCTTTTAAGATATTTCCAACATCCGTGTGCATGGATGTCCCCTCATATACAGCGTCTCATTCTCATGCGATATACAAGGGCTAGCCATGTGTTGGAGCATTTGTTTGTGTAATTCACAAGTCTGTGACGCTGTTCAGCCCCTCTAAAGTACTATACGATAATTTCTCAAGTCTTTTTATAAAGTAAAATTTTTTTACATTTAAAAAAAAAACTGGTACTGTTGTCAGTGTTTACGTCAGTTGTTTGTTTTTGGTGTTTAATGGTATCTGTATTAAGCAAAGGAGTTATGCATTAGTTGATGCACTATTCCGCTCCAAGTCACACAACATCCTGACTTGGAAATATATCACTGTTCCTTCATCGTTGCTGGGTCAAAATCCTGGAACTCCCTACCTAACAGCACTGTGGGAGTACCTTCACCACACGGACTGCAGCGGTTCAAGAAGGTGGTTCACCACCACCTTCTCAAGGGCAACTGGGGATGAGAAATAATTGCTGGCCTCGTATTACAGACATTAGTGTCTGTCCCAGCTCTGCCAAGAAAAGGTTAAGGGTGGGGGGGGGTGGGGGAGTAAATATTGCCATGGATAAAGCTCTTTCTCAAAGCAGTCCTGCCTCAACAAGGTGCTCTTATCTGCAGATGCTGTTCCCAGCAGTGCCAGGCTCCAGTGGTGTCAAGAGGCAGTCCGCTATCTGTTCTGGTGAGGTTTCAGAATATGCCAGAGATGTTCCTTGGTGCTGACTAGTGCTGGGAGGAGGTATGCTCCAATTGTTGCTCTGATATTATAAACTAATAATGAGTTTTGCTGAGGATTTTCTCCAGCCTTTCTCCACATCACCAATGGCATCAGATCTTATTGAGTGTAGCAATGAAGGTCTTCTTTGGCACCCCACCTTAATGATAAGAATTTACAGGGATGGGTTTAACTTCCATCAATTCCTCTATTTGCAAGCTAGTTAGGTGCTCGTATCCCTTTTAGTAGGACTGAGAATGTATCTCCCTTGTCCGCATTAACCAAATTAGTCCCGCGGATCCCACCTGAAACAGGTGAATGAGCGAGGCTGAACCCAAGAAACAGTAGAAGAATGACATCGAGCCTTAGGATGTTTCATGCCTTACTATTAGAAACATAGAAAAATAGGAGCAGGAGTAGGCCATTCGGCCCTTCGAGCCTGCTCCGCCATTCAATATCATCATGGCTGATCCTCTATCTCAATACCATATTCCCGCTCTCTCCCCATACCCCTTGATGCCTTTTGTGTCTAGAAATCTATCCATCTCCTTCTTAAATATATTCAGTGACTTGGCCTCCACAGCCTTCTGTGGTAGAGAATTCCACAGGTTCACCACCCTTTGAGTGAAGAAATTTCTCCTCATCTCAGTGCTAAATGTCCTACCCCGTATCCTGAGACCGTGACCCCTCGTTCTAGACCTCCCAGCCAGGGGAAACATCCTCCCTGCATCCAGTCTGTCTAGCCCTGTCAGAATTTTATACGTTTCAATGAGATCCCTTCTAATTCTTCTAAACGCTAGTGAATACAGGCCTAGTTGACCCAATCTCTCCTCATACGACAGTCCTGCCATCCCAGGAATCAGTCTGGTGAACCTTCGCTGCACTCCCTCTATGGCAAGTATATCCTTTCTTAGGTAAGGAGACCAAAACTGCACACACTACTCCAGGTGTGGTCTCACCAAGGCCCTGTATAACTGTATTTTTCCTACCGAAGTGGATAACTACACATTTATCCACGTTATTCTGCATCTGCCATGTATTTGCCCACTCACTCAACGTGTCTAAATCGCCTTGAAACCTCTTTGCATCCTCCTCACAACTCTCAATCCCACCTAGTTTTGTGTCGTCAGCAAACTTGGAAATATTACATTTGGTTCCCTCATCCAAATCATTGATATATATATATTGTGAATAGCTGGGGCCTAAGCACTGATCCCTGCGGTACCCCACTAGTCACCGCCTGCCACCCCGAAAAAGACCCATTTATTCCTACTCTCTGTTTCCTGTCTGTTAACCAATTTTCAATCCATGCCAGTATATTACCCCAATCCCATGTGCTTTAATTTTGCACACTAACCTCTTATGTGGGACTTTTATCAAAGGCCTTCTGAAAATCCAAATACACCACATCCGCTGGTTCTCCCTTATCTATTCTACCAGTTACATCCTCAAAAAAAAAACTCCAGTTGGTTTGTCAAACACGATTTCCCTTTCATAAATCCATGTTGACTTTGTCTAATCCCGTTGACATTTTCTAAGTGTCCTGTTATCACATCCTTTATAATAGACTAGCATTTTCCCTACTACTGATGTTAGGCTAACCGGTTTGTAGTTCCCTGTTTTCTCTCTCCCTCGAGGGTTACATTTTCCACCCTCCAATCTGCAGGAACTGTTCCATAATCTATAGAATTTTGGAAGATAACAACCAATGCATCCACTATTTCCATGGCTACCTCTTTTAGTACTCTGGGATGCAGATTATCAGGCCCTGGGGATTTATCGGCTTTCAGTCCCATTCATTTCGCCAGCACTTTTTTTATTTAGCATTTCTGGAAGTTATTTGTGTCCTCTTCCATGAAGACAGAACCAAAGTATTTGTTTAATTGCTCTGCCATTTCCTTGTTCCCCATTATAAATTCTCCCGTTTCTGACTGTAAGGGACCTACATTTGTCTTCACTAATCTTTTTCTTTTTACATACTTGTAGAAGCTTTTACAATCTGCTTTTATGTTCCTTACAATATTACACTCATACTCTATTTTTCCCCTCTTAATCAATCTCTTGGACCTTTTTTGTTGAACTCTAAACTGCTCCCAATTCTCAGGCTTGCTACTTTTTCTGGCAACTTTATATGACTCCTCTTTGGATCTAATACTATCCTTAATTTCTTTTGTTAGCCATGGTTGGGCTGCTTTTCCTTTTGTGTTTTTGCACCAGAAAGGAATGTATAACTGTTGCAATTCATGCATTCGTTCCTTAAATGTCAGCCATTGCCTATCCACTGTCATGCCTTTTAATGAAGCTCCCCAATCATAGCCAACTCACTCCTCATACCTTCATAGTTTCCTTTGTTTAGATTTAGGACCCTAGTTTCAGATTGGACTTCTTCACTTTCCATCTTAATGAAGAATTCTATCATGTTATGGTCACTCTTCCCTAAAGGACCCCACACAACAAGATTATTAATTAACCCCTTCTCTTTGCACAATACACAATCTAGGATAGCCTGTTCCCTAGTTGGCTCCTCAACATACTGGTCTAAAAAACCATCTCGTACACACTCCAGAAATTCATCCTCCACAGTATTATTGCTAATTTGGTTTGGCCAGTCTATCTGTAGATTAAAGTCACCCATGATTACTGTAGTACCCATGTTACATGCATCTCTAATTTCCTGTTTGATGCCATCCCCTACATTACCACTACTGTTTGGAGGCCTATAGACAACTCCCACCAATGTTTTCTGCCCCTTGGTGCTTCTTAGCTCCACCCTGACTGATTCTACATCTTTATTTTTTGAGCCAAATTCCTTTCTCACTATTGCTCTGATTTCATCCTTTACTAACAATGCCAACCCACCTCCTTTTCCTTCTTGCCTGTCCTTCCTAAATATTGAATATCCTTGGATATTCAGCTCTCAGCCTTGGTCACCCTGCAACCATGTCTCCGTAATCGCAATTATATCGTATCTATTTGCACTGTTAATTTGTCTACCTTATTACGAATGCTTCGTGCATTCAGATACAGTGCCTTTAGATTTGTCTTTTTAACATTTTTAGACATCTTAACATTTTTTTGTACTATGGCCCTATTTGTCTTATTACCATTTTTTCTTACCCAGACCCTATTTGTTAGTGCACTCCTTTGTTTGTATTGAGCATTGCTATTTGATGCCCGCAACACCAAGACGGGCAGGCGACCCTGCATGTGTTGAGCCAAGGCTCAGGATCTCCCAAAGATCCCACTTTCCCACTCTTCAACCTTTGCAGAGATTTGGCATGCCCATTATTTCTAGATCACCACTAAGGGAGTTCACAAATACAGTTCCTGGTAACATCCAGAGTAGAGACAACCTGCTGGGCTCATTGTGCTTCTGCTGATTTGCTGCATACTGCACTAGTTTCTGACTTGACTGTCACGTTTCAAGTGTTAAGTGAACACAGGAAGGGTTTTGTCCAGGAAACAAATCCTGTTCTACCCAATACAATACAAGCAACTGGACTCTGAGCAAGTGGGTCTTTTCAGAAGGGTAAGCACAGATCAGGGTCATTTGTTACCAAATGCATTGGACTAAGTTTTCTCAGGTGAAAAAAATCCTCAATACAGTAGCAGGCTTGATTGGGTGTTCCCAGTGTAGTTGCCTGGTCCATTCCCTGCTGGCTTGCTTGGATGTGCTTTAGTGCTTCCCTAGTAGGCAGCTATTATAGATACCCTTGTATATCTCAATTCAGTCATTCAGGCACTGTGTGCAATGGCTGACAACAGTAAACGTCAAAGATGCCTATTTTTACAACATACATACCCGAGCTCAGCTTTCCTGGTCGCAGCTACCAGTACAAGGTGCTTCCTTTCGGCTTTTCCTCACCCCAACAGTATTAATGAATTGCCAGTCGGTTGTCTGAGCCCATTTCTGATTATGGCCCTTACACACCTTAGTAATTGGATTTCTTACTTGTGAGAGCTTGTTATTGGGAGTTTGCAAGAATAGTTGTTCAGCATGTTTCCATAACATTCTACAAGCTCTGATTCATCAAAAAGTCATCCGAAGCCAAGGCAGGACACGTTTGTTTGTCTGTCTGTCTGTCTGTCTGTCTCCTCTCCACCAGGGGTCAAGGATGTGATGACAAAAGCCATCTTTGTCATCTCAAAGAATTGACTGTTCAGGCCATCTCTACAGTTGAATCTGATACACCAATGGTCCCTCGCAGGTCCCCTTTTTTTCTAGCCAGTGGAGATAGACCAAGCCTCTGCTCGGGAATACTCTTGAGTGGATCTTGCTACAGCTACCATGTCCTCATATGAGTCTGTTAACAGATGCTTCCCTGCACTGCTGGGGAATAAGTGGTAGAATCATGTTATCTCTGATTCTATCCCCAACAATCTAGCTAGTTTAAAATGCCAAGGCTTTTTCAATCCTGCTTAACTATGCTCTCGATCCTTTTCACCAGCTGCTAGCATAGCTATCCAAAATATCAACATTATATTAGAAACATTTAAAGAGTAATGTGAGTGAACATTAGCTTCAACTGATAAGAGGTAGAAATGCACCAGAGTTGATTTATTTCCGAAAACCTTTTTAGTACCCTCTGGTAGGATGAATATGCAGTATACTTGCTATTGGAATTAAAAGTATAGTATACTTTGCTAATAAAAGTTTGTATCAATCTTTCACTAATAATTGTGTAATTGCATGTCTTGTTTTTCATCTGGAGAGTTTTTTTTTTAGATCTTGGAGTGTAAGTAAACCTTTGTACACCGAATCCATCATTTCAAATTGCTGTGTATTTTTGTTAATGTTTAACACGACCTTGTCTTCATTGGTGTTGAAATAGAATTGCTTAATGCTGTGCATTTTCTTGGGCCTTCATCAGTTGTAGTAAAAGTAATAATAACACATTTTCCATTTCAGTTTCAGTCCTGAGGTGCAATTAAATTCTTAATTGAGAGATGTGTATTTTTAATAATTTGGCTAGCCTTTTTGGTAATTGTCTGATTCACCTTTATACCTTTGGATGCAATCTGCTTGTTTTTCTTCATAATTAGTTCTTTTTGTGGAGTTGCTTTGATGAACAGGACTAACTGCAATGAGAAACTGACTAAAAAGATTGCAGCCAACCCTGTGAAGAGATGTTAATTGTTCACATACATTATAAACTGCATTTTAAATGCATGTCGATCATTTATGTCCATTGTATTCAATGACTTATTTGTATCATACTTTTTACATAAATCTGTGAATAAATGCAACTGTTTAAACTAAAATAGCTACAATATATTGACCGATGTTGAATGAGCAGGGTGGGGTGAATAAGTGACCTAGACTTGTTTGCAAAAAAACTACCTGGAAAAAAATTCTCTTAAGCCTGAGAGTTATAGGTTATCTTTAAAATTGCTATTCATTTTGACATGTATTTTTTTTTAAGTCTTGAGGCTGTTCTCTGGTCTACCACCTCAAGTATAGCTGAAAATTGTTCAAATGGTCCATGTTTGGGGCCATTAACACTATTATGACACACATTTTAAATGGCACCATGAAGCATATTTATTTTTATTTTCTTCTTTCAGGTGCAGCATACTGCCAGTTCATGGATATGTTGTTCTCGGGCTGTATTAGTTTGAAGAAAGTAAAATTCCAGGCTAAGTTGGAACATGAGTACATTCACAATTTCAAACTGCTACAGGCATCTTTTAAGAGAATGAATGTTGATAAAGTAAGTACCCAGACTACAGTTACTAGATAGCAATCTTAGCCAAAAGATTGAATTTTTCATTGTTCTAGCAAATCTCCTATGGCATTGCTCTGGTTACACTGTTGGCAGGAGTACTGGGGTGTTGAAGTAATGGTGGGGGGGGGGGTTGCACATCTCCAGTGAGAGAATTTGTGAAGAAGTAAGTGACAGTGAATTAAGTGTTTTTGGACCAGTTCCTGGGAAATAGTGTTTTCTTCACCCTTTTGAAAAGATAAATACCATATTATGGAGTAGCAGCTCTTTACTATTAGTCTGTTTTAGGGCATTGTTTTTTTTAAACAAGTGCCAAGAAAAATATAAAACTTGAACTTAATCTTTACTTTGCATTTTCTTGCCACAAAGCTCTATGACACTACTTAGCATATTTGAGAAAAACCTTTTTGGTAAAACATTTTAAATTTAAAACTACTATTCAGAACTGCCCCTCCAAACCTGAATAATGCTATAGTCCTTCCACAAATTGCTAAATGTTTATATGAACAGTTGTTTTGGAATTCTCCACATAAACAAAAGGCAACTGCTATAACCATTTAGAATTTAATTTTCACTAACTTTCTACTGGAGGATCAGAGCTTCCGAACAGTATCCTTTAGCAGATTTGATGAATGGCTAGTCTTGATGCCAGCTATAAGATTTTTGAGAACTTGTACTCATAGATGCATGATGGAGACTGTAACATTCTAGCTGTAGTCTCTTCAAATAAGTGATGGGTCTGGAAACCTGCTTAAGTTTCTCATGCAAGCAAGCCTCTAACGAAAAATGTTGCTACAGGCATGTCAAATGCAGAAAATGTTATTGTATAGATAAGCATAATCATTTTCTTGTATTATGTATTTATTGTGTTACCTTATTTTCAGTAGTAAATGCTCAGCTTAGTGGTGGAAAGCAAGATGGTGGCCAAAAGCATTTTCAAAACAAATCTAGTGATTTGATTGGTTTGTCTTTTTTAATTGGTAATGTTGCTGACCACAGTTTTCATAATCTTTTGGACTTCATGATAGATGCTTTTTATTCCTGTCTGTAACTTGATAATTGGTATATTTCCTATTTGTTCAGTTGGGATTTGCTCCCATTTTCTGTGTGTGAAATTTGAGCCAGTATGACATACATATACGGTAAAGGTTCCTTTGTGTCGCTGCTGGTGTTTATCACAAAATTGCTCATTTCCAGCCTGGAATTTTCCATCCATCATTTTAATGCGCACACAATCGTAGAATAGAATTACACAATTTTGCAGTATGCACTTCCTTTAACCCTGCTTCACCTGAAGGCCTCCTGAAGGACTACAGTTCTCATGTGCCAGATAGCAACTAGTAATTTTATATGAATGGGGTGTTCAGTTTGGTCTCCATATTACTTTAAAAAGGTGGAATTATTGGAGAAAGTTTAGAGGAGAGCTATAAGGCTGATTCATGAATTAGGGCCGAGTTATTAAGAAAGATTATCTACCTTGGGATTTTACTTTATGGTGGAAGATGAGTGGGGACTTGATGGAGGTTTTTAAGACTTTCAGGAGTATGGAGGATTTGAATTCAGGAAAGATTTTCTATTTGGAAACTGGATTTGAGAACTAGGGGACATAGTTTAAACAAAAAGAAAATACTGCAGATGCTGGAAATCTGAAATAAAAACAGAAAATGCTGGAGAAACTCAGCAGATCAGGCAGCATCTGTGAAGAGAGAAACAGAGTTAACGTTTCAGGTCGATGACCTTTCGTCAGAACTGTCAAATGCAGAAAATGTTATTGTATAGATAAGCATAATCATAGTTTAAAGTTGAGTTGACAAGAAAAGGAAATCTGTAGAACTTTTTTTTTTTAAATGAGTGACAGATTATCAGCAGGGGTGATGGAACAGAGAGCCAGGTGTTTTAAAACCACAGGATGAATTCCTGTTCAGGGGATACAGGCCTACTAGTTACAGAATCATATCTTTTCTGTAAGCAAACAAATGGAATATTTGAAGGATAGGCAAGAAGAACCTTCTGCCTAAAACATTACAATATTATACAGTCTCCACCATTTGTACTCACTCGATTTGCCAGGTATTTGTGGTGGACAATAAATCCGTCAGACTCCTTAATAACCCCGTAGCATAAGAGCAAATATTATTGACCAGCATTTGCTTACCATGGCTTTTCTGCAAAACAATTTATTCCAACATTGATGAGGGGGCCTTGTGCCAGCGGTTAGTGCACCGATGAATCTGTCAACTTGGTTGAGATTAAAGCCCTGGACCGTTTAAGAGGCGGCTAGACTGTGACTGGGGCAGATGGAAGATGACCCCAAATCTGAAGCAAACCATACCACGAGTTGTCATATTCTCAATAACCTCCCATTTCATAAGAACTCTTAAATGTTGGTTATTTGAGAGTTTATTGGCAAGGGAAACTGCTTCTCGATATGCAATTAATGTCTGACAGGTAATTGCACAGTGAACAACTGCTTGAACTGGCCAAAACAGCTGACCTACTTAATAAGGTTTAAGCGGCGCCATTTGCCTGATATAGGCAGCTGTCTGAGATAAATGGGTGGTATAAGTGGTGGGGACTGTAATTGACATCAACAGGTCAAATGCGTTTTTAAAAATTGGCTTCAGCCAGTGGTATCTCGAAGAGAAGCTCATTATATCTGCAGCATGAGGACAAAAGCTGTATTGTCTAGGCTGCAGCCCCAGTAGCCTTTGAACTCAAGCTGATCAAATTATTGATCCTTTGAAGACAGTAGGTATTTTGTATGTTAACTCCAACTCCTGATAAAATAAAAAGTCGATTTTCAATTTTAACCGAATATGCCTGGTGATAACAGGCCATATTCGGGTTGGCTGCCCAATTAACACCCCTGCCCGGTTTTGTGCTCCATTGCCTTCAGTGGAGCCGAAAATCGGATGGGGTGTATATCAGGCATGCAACCCAAATGTGTCCCATTCTCTCCGGAGGTGTTTGGGTTAAATTCAGAGCTGTGGTTTGATTTGCTGCTAGACATCAAAAATTGGGCGAGTACAGTTCTTATCTTAGCTACTTATGTTAAAAGTGGATAGCATCTTAATTTCCTGTCCATGGATCAACAAGTAGGCCTGCTTTAATATCAACGACAGCTAAGTAATGTGTACCTTGGTTTGTACTGACAACTATGTGAGGAGTAATGGAACTCTGCGTAAGGTCGTCTCCCATGTAATATTCATCTGACGCTACTAAAAAGAACCACAAGGATTTCGGACTGCATCCTCTTGTTTTGAAATAGTATATATATTTTGTGAAGTTAGTATTGTACTGTTATTATCTTGTGTCTTCATTCTCTGTGTTATTTTACATGTAAATAAATCTATTAATTTTGGTCTAAACAACATTTAAGAAGAATGTGATGAGCATTCCACATGATCTCCAGTGCACTGTTGAGGGATAATTATTTAGCCCCATGGTTTTGCTATCCCACTCATTGCATACAAAAGGGTGCAGGTTTCGATTCAGAGGAAGCTTGCTGTGCTTATGGAAACCATCTTTTTGCTGTGAATTTCAATTAAAAGTGCTGGAAGTAAGCCTGGAATGTAATAACTGCATCCTCTCACCCCGGTATCATTCTATTGAATCTACATTGCACGTTTTTTTCATGTCCTGAATATTCTTTCTATAATGTGGTGCCCATAAACAGCACACACTGCACCAACTGTATTGTAACCAGTATCTTCTACAGATTAATTATTCCTTCCTTGCTTTTGTATGCAATTTCCCTAAATATAAAACCCAAAATCCCATTTGCCATATTTATGGCATTTTCCATCTTCAACCCCCTCTTAAAGATATCTCTGTCTGTACAAATAGATCTCTTTCTCCATTCCACGCTATTGCCAGCCTAGAAAACTAGCAAAAGCTGACCGGATGCTTCACAAAAAAAAAATCCGATATCTCCAAAAACAGCCCTGCATAGATGCCTGTGTCTAGGGTCACTGGTATAGGGTAACGTAATAAGTTAAATTCCATTTTTATTGCATGGACTTTTAGTGGTGTTTTAGAGATCATACATTGCCATTTGGCCTGCTTTTCTTTGAAAACGGGAACCCAAAAGTCTTGCATGTGACATGTGAAAATAAGTACTTGCACTGTGGGTGTGATGGGACGTGAGCTTGTAACAAGGGTTGCAAGTACGCCCAATATTCCATCACTTTTATTGCAAGGAAAAACTAAACTGCACAAAAGTGCAGTTTTTGCATTAGTGTATTTATAAATTTCTGAAGGAGATATTAAATATTAGAATACTGTAATTAGAAATTACAATGAAAAGGTAATACATAATTAAGCATGTCTTCTTAGGCGGAACCGAGGATGACTTGCTTCCACATTAAAAAATGAGTTCTCAGGTGACTGAGTCCAATGTGGGACCTACAGTCTCTGTCACAGGTGGGGCAGACGGTGGTTGAAAGGGCAGGTGGGTGGGGTGCTTGGGGTGACGTGCGCTGCTTGCACTTGGCTTCCGCTTGCTCCCGGCGAAGAGACTCGAGGTGTTCGCCGCCTTCCCAGATGCTTCTCCACTTTGTGCGGTCGTGAGCCAGGGATTCTCAGGTGTCTGTGGGGATGTTGCACTTTTTCAAGGAGGCCTTGAGGGTGTCCTTGAAGCGTTTCCTCTGCCCACCTGGGGCTCTCTTGCTGTGTCGGAGCTCCGAGTAGAGCGCTTGTTTTGGGAGTCTCGTATTGGGCATGCGGATGATGTGACCCGTCCATCGGAGCTGATCGAGCGTGGTCAAAGCTTCGATGCTGGGGATGTTGGCCTGAGCGAGAACACTGACGTTGGTGCACCTATCCTGCCAATGGACTTGCAGGATCTTGCGGAGGCAGCGTTGGTGGTACCTCTCCAGTGCTTTGAGGTGCCTGCTGTAAATGGTCCATGTCTCTGAGGCATACAGGAGGGTGGGTATCACTACTGCTCTGTGGACCATGAGCTTGGTGCCAGGTTTGAGGTCCTGGTCTTCAAACACTCTCTTCCTCAGGCGACCGAAGGCTGCACTGGCACATTGAAGGCAGTGTTGGACTTCGTCATCGACGTCTGCCCTTGTTGACAGTAGGCTCCCAAGGTATGGAAAGTGGTCCATGTTGTCCAAGGCCTTGTCGTGGATTTTGATAATCAGGGGGCAGTACTGTGTGGCGGGGGCAGGTTGGTAGAGGACCTTTGTCTTACGGATGTTTAGTGTAAGGGCCCATGCTCTCGTACGCTTCAGTGAAGGTGTTGGAGTTCGACCTCTTGAGTGTGCGCAGACGCAAGTGTCGTCTGCATACTGTAATTCGATGACAGAGGATGGGACGACCTTGGATCTGGACTGGAGGTGACAGAGGTTGAACAGTTTCCCGTTTGTTCTGTAAATTAGCTCCACTCCAGCGGGGAGCTGACTGAGGGTGAGATGGAGCATTGTAGCAAGGAAGATCGAGAAGAGCGTTGGTGTGCTGACACAGCCTTGCTTGACCCCGGTCCGTACGTGAGTTGGGTCTGTGGTGGAACCGTTGGTCAGGATCACGGCTTGCATGTTGTTGTGAAGCAGGCGGAGGATGGTGACAAACTTTTGAGGGCAGCCGAATTTGAGGAGGACACTCCATAATCCCTCACGGTTGACGGTGTCGAAGGCCTTTGCGAGGTCAAAGAAGGCCATGTACAACGGTTGGTGCTGTTCCCTGCATTTCTCTTGTAATTGACGCGCGGTGAAGATCATGTCCATTGTGTCCCTTAGTGGGTGGAATCTGCATTGCGACTCTGAGAGGAGCTCTTCAGCCACTGGGAGAAGGCAATTGCAGAGGATTCTTGCGATGACTTTCCCTGTGGCAGACAGCAGGGAAACTCCTCTGTAATTACCATAATCGGACTTGTCACCTTTCTTGAAGATGGTCACAATTACGACGTCTCTGAGATCCCCTGGCATGCTCTCCTCCTTCCAGATAAGAGAAATGAGTTAATGAATTCACGCCAGTAGTGCTTCTCCACCATGCTTTAGTGCCTTGGCAGGGATTCCATCTGCTCCTGAGGCCTTGCTGTTCTTCAGTTTTCGAATGGCCTTTTCAACCTCTTGTTGGGCTGGGGTTGTGCTGAGGTGGTGGCGGGTAGCATGCTGCGGGTTGGAGTTGAGGACACTCACGTCAAAGACAGAGTCTCGGTTAAGGAGATCTTCGAAGTGCTCCTTCCAGCGGGCACTGACTGCCTCCCTGTCATTGATGTCCCTGTCCTTGTCTACGTGAATGCATGTACCATATCTGAATAATATAATGTAAATAATAAGTGCTCCTGGATCTTAACTGCAGGAAGTGCTTCATTGCATGCTGAGAAGTTCAGAACCACGATGGGGGAGTGTTTGAACACACATCTTATAGGAAACAATGTTAAGCATCACTGGGCTTTGATGTAAGGTGAGAAAGACCAAAGTATCATTTGTCCTTCGCACTGCTATGAAAGCAACCACCAAGACCCCCAGGTACAGATACAAATTAATAATTGGAACAGATGGCCCTTATATCATCTGATCAACACCTTCAAGATCCCCTCTTGAACCATGCAAAGGCAGTACTGCAGTTGAGGGTAACTCATTGTCATGTTCCACTAGTTAGCCCACTGTTCAAATTTTTGAGTAGAATACAGTAGATCGCAAGGCAAGTCTACCAACAATACATGCTAACAATAAGAGGTTAGTATGCAAAATTAAAGCACATGGGATTGGGGGTAATATACTGGCATGGATTGAAAATTGGTAAACAGACAGGAAACAGAGAGTAGGAATAAATGGGTCTTTTTCGGGGTGGCAGGCGGTGACTAGTGGGGTACCGCAGGGATCAGTGCTTGGGCCCCAGCTATTCACAATATATATCAATGATTTGGATGAGGGAACCAAATGTAATATTTCCAAGTTTGCTGACGACACAAAACTAGGTGGGATTGAGAGTTGTGTGGAGGATGCACAGAGGCTTCAAGGCAATTTAGACAAGTTGAGGTGAGTGAGCAAATACATGGCAGATGCAGTATAACGTGGATAAATGTGAAGTTATCCACTTCGGTAGGAAAAACAGAAAGGCAGAGTATTATTTAAATGGTGATAGATTGGGAAATGTTGATGTACAAAGGGACCTGGGTGTCCTTGTACACCAGTCACTGAAAGCAAACATGCAGGTGCAGCAAGCAGTTAAGAAGGCAAATGGTATGTTGGCCTTCATTGCAGGAGGATTTGAGTACAGGAGCAAGGATGTCTTACTAAAGTTTTCAGGGCCTTGGTGAGACCACACCTGGAGTACTGTGTGCAGTTTTGGTGGTCTTACCTAAGAAAGGATATACTTGCCACAGAGGGAGTGCAGCAAAGGTTCACCAGACTGATTCCTGGGATGGCAGGACTGTCGTATAAGGAGAGATTGGGTCGACTAGGCCTGTATTCACTCGAGTTAGAAGAATGAGAGGGGATCTCATTGAAACGTATAAAATTCTGACAGGGCCAGACAGACTGGATGCAGGGAGGATGTTTCCCCTGGCTGGGGGGTCTAGAACGAGGGGTCACAGTCTCAGGATATGGGGTAGGACATTTAGCACTGAGATGAGGAGAAATTTCTTCACTGAGGGTGGTGAACCTGTGGAATTCTCTACCACATAAGGCTGTGGAGGCCAAGTTACTGAATATATTTAAGAAGGAGATAGATTTCTAGATACAAAAGGCATCAAGGGGTATGGGGAGGGAGCGGGAATATAGTATTGAGATAGAGGATCAGCCATGATATTGAATGGCGGAGCAGGCTCGAATGGCCTACTCCTGCTCCTATTTTTCTATGTTTCTATCTGCTAAAAATGAGAGCAACAGTTCTTTACAACTGCCTGGATCATATACTTCAAGCCTGTCCCTTACAATGCCATCCCATTGTTGATGAAGATATCAGATAGGATGGTTGCCGGTCTTCCCTCAATTTTTTGAGTGAGCAAGAGAGATTCAGCTAGTCTCCCATCTTCCCATACATGAATCTTGAAGCTGGTGTATACATCCTTGATTTAAAAAAATCCCAAGCGCTTTGGTTACATAGTTCCATAAGTTCCTGATTCATGATTTCAGTAGAACGCACAAAATCAAAAACCTTACAAGTCAATGAAAACAATCCAAGTAGATTACCCTTGAGCCTTGGTGTTCTGCTATACTGTATAAAACTGTAACATGCCTTACACATTCCTTGTGAGAGCAAAATGCTGCCTGTGATTATACTGCAGACCTCCAACGTGCACGCCATGACAACCCGAAGATGCTAGGTAGCTTTCAGGCTGTCTGGGATTCTCCTTTTTTGTGGATAGAAACCATAATTGCTCTCAGAATACCATTCTTCTAACAGAATCCTATTCACTAGCTTCAGATAAGGCAGCTCCAAAGCAAGCTTGTGATTCCTGCACTGTTTCCCAAGACCATTGTCATTCTCTGTTTTCCTCCTCCCAACCTAGAGCAGCAGTAAAGTGCTGATGTTTGGCATTTATGTATCAGCAACCTGTACATTTTCACATCACTCTACCCAGTATATTTCATTATTATGATGCATTTTACATGTTCTTTTCAGTACAATTTGCATAATCAGTCTATGTGGTACATCACTGCCTAAAGTATTTTCACTTCACTGGGTGCCATAACGTTTGAGGGAGCCATGTGATTTCTTGTTTGGTGCTGGGTGCTGATCATGACCCATCATAGGACCCACATAATTGTGCATGTGCACAGGCTCCACTGCGGCATATTTTGGGTAACTTCAGAAGAGGAACAAGAGGCAGCACGGTGAAGTGCTTATTTTTAATCAACAAATACTAACATAATTCCATAAGTGCTGACTGTCAGTGTGAAATTCTGATGGCTGACATGTTTGCAATCCAGGGATTAAACCTGGAAAATTCTTGGCTTGTTTGGCTCAATTGCATAGCAGTCACTGCATTTACACACTGAAATCCCAACATTTCTTAAAGCATATTTTAATATATTCATTGTTCATGTTTATTAAACTACTTAATTACAGGGAGAAAATCAAAAAGTTAAAGAATCGTATTCAGAATAAGGCCACCAAATTTTGTTCTACTATGTTTGAGCTAACTTCAGAATATCTTCAGATTGCAGCCAGACTTGATGTGGCTCCTCACTATTGACCAAAAGCACTCACTTCCTTTTAACTTTATTCCAGCAGTAGTGTTCAAAATAACAATGAAATTATTTTCTTACCACTCTGCTGATTACACACCAGCACAGTACCACAAGCGAATTGTGGAGAATTCTAACGTGGTTTTGACAGAGGGGACGGAGGCAGCAGCATGCGCTGATTTTTGTCAGCAAACGTGGACAGAACTCCGTAAACTGCACTGGTTGGCATATATGATTCAGTTGATAAGTTTAGTGTTATGGGGTATATTACTATTATCTGGTTTTCTCCAAAATATACAGTACTACTTCATATTTAGTTCTCAGTAAAATGATATTCCTTATCTGTCGCATCATTTACATGTATTGAGAACACAACAGACACCTTGACATGCCACTAGATACATCATGCCAATCCAAGAAATATCCATTTGCTCCTATTCACTACTTCCTATCCTTCAGTCATATGAAATAACAGAACATTTATACAAATGCACAACATTTATAGAATGTTGGCATCTTAATAAAAGAAGGATGAACTTTTTGGGGGGAGGTTTTCCCTTAGTTAGTAGTGGCTTACAGCAATAATCTGATTAGGCTATTTTTTCAAATTCTTATAAAATTCTTGCTGTTGTCAATTCATGTTTATAAATCCCCAACATTTTTTGTTCTTCAAGCATGATCCTTACTAAAATAGATGAAAAGGATATTCAAAGTTGATTTTCTGATTCAAAAGTTATGATACCAGCCTACTCATGTGGAAAAAAAATTAATTCACTTCAATATGCAGCATGTAGAGATTAGCTTATCTGGTCTTTCGAATAATCAGAATCAACTGCAACCAATATGGTGGGTATATTGTGTTTAATCAGAGTTTAAGGCGGAATATAACACTAGTTATACAGCAAAAACATATGACCGTGACGAGCAGCAAGTACCAGCCCTGATCGGACAGACGGCTGGTGAGCGCGACCAGCTCTCCTCCTCATCTCGCGTGTGTCTCTTCTTGAACTGCCCAAGAATGTTAGACCAAGGTCAGCATGGATGCACTCTCGGGAGCTTTTCACTCCACCGTCTGCGCTGGGGGCTTTTCAGGTCTTTTATACTTTTTTTTTAGGGGTGGACCTGGGGTAGAATATGCTGAAGACTGTTTTCCCCTTATCTCATCTGGTCCTGTCCTCCCAAGTTTGGAGTCAGACATACCATTCTCGGCCTTCAGATGTTCGTAGCTGCTTGTTATCAGTTACTTATATTCAAAGCTGTTCATGTAGTTTAGCTGTGCAAACTAACTATTTCATTCCATTATCAGACTATTGTACCATGGAATGAATCATTAAATTCCCAAAGATACCCTCTATTCTATTCTCACACACTGGTTAACTTACACATTTTAGCAAGCAGTTTTGTTAAACAAAGTCAAAATCCTAACTTAGCATTATAATATGGTTGTTAACGGTAATGGAAGAAACATAGGCGTTGGGCCTTGGGGTTGGCCAAATTAAAGACAGCAGCCTTCCTAGCACACAAACAGCAGACAGCTCCCTCCGCGACACCCTAGTCCACTCCTCTACCACCCCCAGCACCCCTTCCCCTTCGCCCGGCACCTTCCCGTGCACGCGCAGGAGATGCTACACATGCCCTTACACCTCCCCTCTTCCCACTGTCCAGGGCCCCAAACACCCCTTCCAGGTGAAACAGCGATTTACTTGTACTTCCTGCAATTTAGTATACTGTATTCGCTGCTCACGATGTGGTCTCCTCTACATTGGGGAGACCAAACGCAGATTGGGTGACCGCTTTGCGGAACACCTCCGTTCAGTCCGTAAGGGGGACCCCGAGCTCCCGGTGGCCTGTCACTTTAATTCACCGCTTCACTCCCACTCTGACCTCACCGTCCTCGGCCTATTACACTGTTCCACGGAAGCGCAGCGTAAGCTCGAGGAACAGCACCTCATCTTTCGTTTAGGCACGCTACAGCCCTCTGGACTCAATATCGAGTTCAACAATTTTAGATCATAACCTCAGCTCCAATCACATTTATATTTTATTTTTTCCACCCTTTTATTTGCCCCCCCCCCCACCTTTTTTTTCCTCCTAGAAGCTGGCAGCTGTCCTTCATTCTGCCAGTGGATTTCACACTTCTTTCAGCCTTAATCTGTCACATTTACACCACCTCTAGCCTTGCATATCTCTTAATGTCTCTTAATGTCTCTTCATCTCCCTCTTTGTTCTTTTATCCCCTCCCCCTTTTCCCAGCTTTACTCTGGCCTTAAATCTATTTGATTTCCGGCTCTTCACAGTTCTGATGAAAGGTCATCGACCTGAAACGTTAACTCTCTTTCTCTCTCCACGGATGCTGCCTGGCCTGCTGAGTTTTTCCAGCGTTTTCTGTTGTTATTACAGCAGACAGCTAGCCTGGGAAGCAAGGTCATATATGACTGCCACTGTGTAGAATGTTATAATATCCACAGGGAACCAAAAATTTTAAGCATCTGTCCAGTTACTCTAATACTAGTCTGAAGACACTTTATCTCAAGCTCTAACACAATCATCTAAACACACAGTATTATTCGCGTCACAATTTCATTCGTGTAACCATATACATTTTAGGTACCCCTAATTTCTAACAGACTCCCCACCTTGCGAGAGAGAAAACTCTATTCGACCTCTCATTTTCGACCCTCTACCAACCGTGCCAACTCTGGATTATTGGTTCGATGGTTCAATCGGTGTGTCTATTTCAGGTTAGTTAGTAAGTGAATGTGAAGTGGAGACTTTCCTAGTATTCTCACAGTCCATACACTTGAGGGGGAGGAGCAGTTCTCTGACCCCTCACTCAAATTCAATTCACTGTTCCGGTGTTCCAATTCTGCCCCGTCTGGGGTATCCTCTGTTTCTTCTATCTTACCTGATCTTACCCCGCCTGGGGTCTCCTCTCTTTCATCTCAGATCTTCCCTTTCGGTGTGCTCAATTAATTTGTTAGTGCTGGTTAGTTATAGGCATAAGTACACAATTGGCTTATGCGCCAGTGGAGAAGGGTTCTCTTTTTTTTGTTTTATTTAGGGCCCTTCCAGAGTCTAGCCTCCTCCAATAGTCCAGCTTAAGCCTCCTTAACATAGTTTTTACTAAGTGGGTTACATACATCAAATACACTACCATTACAAGCTGGAGTACTACAAGAGCGTGTGCAATAATACGAACCCAAGGGTGTGCTGATATATTAAGCCCGATATCCCACCAGTGTCAATTTCAATACCTATTCTCGAGTTGTCTTGCTCCAACATGTAAAAATGCTTTAGGGAGGCGTTCAGTCGCATCACGAGCTCATGGAAGTCCTCAGACAGCAGGGCAATGTTGTACCCGAATTGTGCCGCTCATACGTAAGTGTCTTATTTACTGTCAGTTTCACTTGAGCATAGGTTTTTGATATTGAGTAAAACGTGTCGGTTGATGGTTGTGGGTAGATGTGGTATGAAGCAGAAACTGGGGCTATTAATGGGACAGGTCCTGTTAAACCCGTAAAGCATATTAGTTGCGGTAGTAGTGACACTGTAGGTTCCTTTTCCCTGATCGTTTTACACCCACACCTTCCTCAATCAAGTACGTTGTCACCACAGTCCGAGTAACATTGCACATCCTAAGGAAGAATCCCTCGCGGGTGATCGGATTAGAGATCGAGTAGGAGCTTGTCTCCTCTTTCCTACTCACTCTGTCTCCCACCACTCTTGGTTCCCAATCCCACTGTGTCACCTTACTCGTGTTAGTCAGTGCTTCACACAGGAGACACCACCAAAACCACCTCATACTGGATTCGTGCTGGTTTTTTCATAACATAAGAGAAGGAGTAGGCCATACGGTCCCTCGAGCCTGCTCCGCCATTCAATAAGATCATGGCTGATCATCGACCTCAACTCCACTTTCCCGCCCAATCTTCATATCCCTTGATTCCCCTAGAGTCCAAAAATCTATCTATCTCAGCCTTGAATATACTCAAAGACTCAGCATGTACAGCTCTCTGGGGCAGAGAATTCCAAAGATTCACAACCCTCTGAGTGAAGAAATTCCTCCTCATCTCAGTCTTAAATGGCCTACCCTTTATCCTGAGACGATGCCCCCTAGTTCTAGACACTCCAGCCAGGGGAAACAACCTCTCCGCATCTACCCTGTCAATCCTCTTCAGAATCTTGTATGTTTCAATGAGATCACCTCTCATTCTTCTAAATTCCAGAGAGTATAGGCCCATTCTACACAATCTCTCATCATAGGACAGCCCTCTCATCCCAGGAATCAATCTAGTGAACCTTCATTGCACCGCCTCCAAGGCAAATATATCCTTCCTTAGATAAGGAGACCAAAACTGTGCACAGTACTCCAGGAGTGGTCTCACCAAGGCCCTGTACAATTATAGCAAGACTTCCTTATTCTTATACTCCAACCCCCTTGCAATAAAGGCCAACATGCCATTTGCCTTCCTTTTTGCTTGCTGTACCTGCATGCTAGCTTTCTGTGTTTCTTGCACGAGGACACCCAAATCTCTCTGAACACCAACATTTGAAAGTTTCTCACCGTTTAAAAAATATTCTCTTTTTCTATTCCTACCAAAGTGAATAACCTCACATTTCCCTACATTATACTCCATCTGCCACCTTACTGCCCACTTACTTAATCTATCTATATCCCTATGCAGACCCTTTGTGTTCTTCTCACAGCTTACTGCCCCACCTAGCTTTGTATCATCAGCAAACTTGGATACATTACACTCGGTCCCTTCATCTAGGTCATTAATATAGATTGTAAATAGCTGAGGCCCCAACACTGATCCTTGCGGCACCCCACTAGTTACAGCCTGCCAACCTGAAAATGGAATGTATTTTTGTTGAGAATTATGAAATATTTCTTTAAATGTTAGCCACTGCTTATCTACCTCCATACCTTTTAATCTATTTTTCCAATCTACCTTAGCCAACTCGCCCCTCATACCTATGTAATTGGCTTTATTTAAGTTTAAGACTCTAGTTTCGGACTTGGGCAAGTCACTCTCAACATTAACTTGAAATTCTATCATATTATGATCACTCTGCCGCAGAGGATCCTTTACTATGATATTGCTAATTAACCCTGTCTCATTACACAATACAAGATCTAAAATAGCCTGTTCCCTGGTTGGTTCCATGACATATTGTCCTAGGAAACTGTCCCGAATGCATTCCATGAACTCGTCCTCCAGACTATCTTTGCCAATTTGATTTGTCCAGTCTATATGAAGATTAAAGTCCCCCAAGATTATTGCATTACCTTTGTTGCAAGCTCCTACTATTTCTTGATTAATATTCTGTCCAACGGTATAGCTACTGTTAGGGGGCCTATATACTACTGCTGCCAGTGTTTTCTGCCCCTTGTTATTCCTTATCTCCAGCCATACTGATTCTACTTCCATGATCTGATGCCTACAAAACACAATTATTACAGTCACAGTTATAAATCAGTCTTGCAATCATTAGCACGTCGATTAAGTACATACATTTCAAGCAACAATGATGCAGACCAAGAAAACAGACATTGTAAAGAAAGCTACAGTTTAACATCTAATCAACAAATCATGGACTTAAAAGATTCTCCAGATCTCTCTTACTCGTATCCATCTTGTGGATGATTCTTGCTAAATTTATTTCTCCTTAGCCTTCAATTGTCCCAATCCAAATCCTATGTCACTTTTTACTTAAATTTTAATCCCTCTGACAGGTACCAGTGTGTTTAACTCTATCGTGATTGTTTCATTAATTAGATAATTTCTCGATGGAGTATGTGTCAGTGCTTAAAGTTGTCTCATTCTCCTGAGCCACATTAACCATTTCATGTCTTGCTGTTGTCAAGTAACTGAGCATGTCTGAGACCCGTTCTTCAGTGCAAATTCACCATGTATTTCCGCATGCTAATTGCTTCATACGTAACAAATCACTTCTGCACTCACCCACTGGTATCCCAATATCATGCCACACGTACCATCCGATACAAGCCATTCTTGGGCTTTCAGGTGATCTCATCAAAAGATCGTAGTCACCTGGAGATCTTTGCTCATCTCCCTCTGCATGGTCCCGATGTCTCGGGTAGTGACCAGGGTATCAAATGCAGTTTTCGTAAAGTTCATAGGCAAGGACACAAAACTATCAATTTACTATTCTTAACTGCACTTTCATGACTTTCACTAGAATGTACATTAATACCAGATTGCACCCAGGTGATTTATGCCAAGTCGCTTAAGAAAATGATTCCCATTTAGTGGTGTAATGAAACATTTCCTGTTTCTATCTGCATTGTAAGTGGGGCATCCCATTAATTACTATTCATATCTCATTCATGAACCCTGGAGGAACTTTACTGTCCAATACAATAATAAAGATAGAAAACATAGATTAAACATTCCCACTTGGTCCAAGTTATTAACTTTTTTTAATTCTTTATAACCCGCTATATTGTGCCTGAGTCCATGTTATCATTTCAAACTTATCCCAAATCCAAACAGCAGTATTATTGGACTGACAGGTTTTGTCAATGTTCAATTTTATTTCCCCACAAACTTTCTTCTTTAATACACAGCAATTGGTAGGACCACCTCGACTGCTTTACACCAGTTTCTTTAATGAAAATTTTTATATTCCCTTAAACTTCAGTTAGATTTTCCTTTCTCGAGTGCTTGAAACAATTTATCTCATCAATTTCATAAACAGGCTTGCTGGTTTACATGGTGTTTTAACATTAGAGACAGAAGTACTCGCAATTAGTTTACAAGATAACTTCCATATAACAAAAGAAAGTTGAGAATCCATTGTGGCCCTGCTTAAGAGCCCAAGGGATTAATTTGTCAAATCATAATTTTCTATCTGTCACCATGGGAAAATATTCACTTAAAATTAAGAAACTTAAATTAATAATGTTCAATATATAAATTTCATTCAGCAATACTAAAGTTGTTGCTTGGTGAACTTAAAAAAAAAACTGTCAGTGGAAAGGGTTAACTCCTTTGCAGGTTTATAAGAAGGTGGAGCAAATATTGTCAGACGCACGCAATTGTGTCACTTCACGTAAAAAAAAATTTTTTTAATGTTCCCGATCGAAAAAGACAATGGCCCAGAAATTGATCTCGCTCTGTTCCCGCGGGGGTAAGGCATCCCCGCGATCTCTCACTCCGCTTGTGCTTTTTCAGATCCAGCTCGCACGAACTTGATGTTCCAGACATCAGCTGGGCAGTGCTTGCGTATCCCACCGGCGTAGTGAATTCGTGCGAGCTGTGGGATCACGTGACTCAGTTAGAGCCAATGGCAGCACACCATCTTCCATTCATAAGTTTCATATACGTGCTGTGAAATCTATGAATCTTACACCCCCCCCCAAAATAACAGCTAAACCTCAATTAAATTTTTTTTAAAAACCATCACATTAATAAAATAAGTATAGTTAAATAAATTAACCATTTTAAATAAAAAATTAAATTTTTGAAAAAATTTAAAATCTTTTAAAAAGTTATAAAAATAAACTTACCTGTCTTTAAAGTCTCTAAAAAAGATATACCTGTTAAAAAAAATTCAAAAAAATACTTAATTCACTACTTACCTCCTTTTTCCATTTCTAAAATCTTCCGTACTTACCTGCGCGTCCAAAGCATGAAGTGCACAGCGTGCGCGCAGCCTGTAGCGCGCACGCGATGCACCGAGGAACCGCCCCCTTTTCAAAAGACCAAGTGCCGGTTTTCAGCGCATGTGCAGGGCATGCAGAAAACCGGCAATTGGAGTGGGAATACGCTGCGTACTCTCGCGTCGCGGGATGAATTTTTGGCCCAATAAATTGGCGCTTGGTTCTTTTTAGAAGTCTTTCTACCTTCAGAACTTCCTTAGGAATTAAAAATCCATTAAAACAGCTGAAATCATTAGTAAAACTATCATTACTATAGCAATTTAATTTTTATGTAATTTTGCTCTGCACAATATTCTGAAAATACATTTTCTTTGCAATGTAAATCAACTTCCTATCAAAGAAACAAAGAAAGAACTTGCATTTTATTCGTTCATGGGATGTACGCGCCGCTGCCAAGGCCAGCATTTATTGCCCATCCCTAATTGCCCTCGAAGGTGGTGGTGAGCTGCTGCCTTGAACTGCTGCAATCCGTGTAGTGAAGGTACTCCCACGGTGCTGTTAGTTAGGCAGTTCCAGGATTTTGACCCAGCGATGATGAAGGAATGGCGGTATATTTCCAAGTCTGGATGGTGTGTGACTTGAAGGTAGTGGTATTCCCATGCACCTGCTGACCTTGTCCTTCTAGGTGATGGAGGTCGCTTGCTTGGGAGGTGCTGTCGAAGAAGCCTTGACGAGAAACTGCAGCGCATCTTGTAGATGGTGCACACTGCAGACATGGTGCGCTAGTGGTGGGAGTTAATGTTTAAGGTAGTGGATGGGGTGCCAATCAAGCGGGCCTGCTTTGTCCTGGATGGTGTTGAGCTTCTTGAGTGTTGGAGCTGCACTCATCCAGGCAAGTGGAGAGTATTCAGTCACACTCCTGACTTGTACCTTTTATAGATGGTGAAAAGACTTTGGGAGTCAGGAGGTGAGTCACCCGCCACAGAATACTCTGCCTCTGAACTGCCCTTCTAGCCACAGTATTCTTGTGGCTGGTCCAGTTAAGTTTCTGGTCAATGGTGACCACCAGGATGTTGATGGTTGAGGATTTGTCACAGGTAATGCCATTGAATATCAAGGGGAGGTGGTTAGACTTTCTCTTATTAGAGATGGTCATTGCCTGGCACTTGTGTGGCGCGAATGTTACTTGCCACTTATCAGCCCAAGCCTGAATGTTGTCCAGGTCTTGCTGCATGTGGGCACGGACTGCATCATTATCTGAGGAATTGCGAATGGAACTGAACACTGCAATCATCAGCGAACATTCCCACTTCTAAACTTGTGTTGGAGGGAGGGTCATTGATGAAGCAGCTGAAGATGGTTGGGCCGAGGACACTGCCCTGAGGGACACCTGCAGTGATGTCCTGGTGCTGAGATGATTGTCCTCCAACAACCACAATCATCTTCCTTTGTGCAAAGTATGACTCCAGCCAGTGGAGAGTTTTCCCCGATTCCCATCGACTTCAATTTTACTAGGGCTCCTTGATGTCAAGAGCAGTCACTCTCCCTAAACCTCTGGAATTCAGCTCTTTTGTCCATGTTTGGACCATGGCTCTAATGAGGTCTGGAGCCGAGTGGTCCTGACTGAATCCAAACTGAGCATTGATGCGCAGGTTATTGGTGAGTAAGTGCTGCTTAATAGCACTGTCAACGACACCTTCCATCACTTCGCTGATGATTGAGAGTAGGCTGATGGGGCGGTAATTGGCTGGATTGGATTTCATAGAGTCATAACGGCACAGAAGGAAGCCATTCGGCTCATTGAAACCGTGCCAGCTCTCTGTAGAGCAATTAAGTCAGTCCCATTCCCCGCTCTATCCCCGTAGCCCTGCAAGTTTATTTCCCTCAAGTGCCTATCCAGTCTCCCCTTGAAAACATTGAGTGTCTTCGCTTCCACCACTTCCGTCGGCAGCGAGTTCCAGGTCCTCACCACTTGCTGTGTAAAAAAGTTTTTCCTCACATCCCCCCTGTATCTCTTGTCCAGAACCTTAAATCTGTGTCTCCTAGTCCTTGTACCATCAACTAGTGGGAACAGCCTTTCCCCGTCTAGCCTATCCAAACCCGTCTTAATCTTGTACACCTCTATCAAATCACCCCTCAACCTCCTTTGCTCTAATGAAAACAAATCTAGCTTCTCCAACCTGTCCTTGTAGCTAAGATCCCCCATCCCCAGAACCATTCTGGTAAATCTCCTCTGCACCCTCTCGTGCCTTCACATCCTTCCCAAAGTGTGGTGACCAGAACTGGACGCAATACTCCAGTTGTGGCCTAAGCCAGCGTTTTATAAAGGTTCAGCATAACTTCTCTACCTTTGTACTCAATACCTCTATTTATGAAGTCCAAGATCCCATATGCTTTGCTATCCACTCTCTCAATATGTCCCGCCACTTTCAGGGACCTATGCATCTTAACTCCCAGATCCCTCTGTCCCTGCACACTCTTGAAAACTGTGCCATTAAATGTATATTGCCTCTCCCTGTTCCTTCTGCCAAAATGTATCACCTCACACTTCTCTGTATTAAATTCCATCTGCTACTTGTCTGCCCATTCTGCTAGCCTTTCTATATCCTGTTGCAGTCGATTGGTATCATTCTCACTTTTTGCCACACCCCCAGGTTTGGTGTCATCTGCAAATTTAGAAATTCTACTCTGTATTCCAATATCCAGGTCATTATATTTTATATCTCAAAAAAGCAGTGGCCCCAGCACTGACCCTTGGGGAACACCACTGTCTACCATCCTTCAGTCTGAAAAACAGCCATTTACCACAAGTCGCTGTCTTCTGTCCTTAAGCCAATTCCTTATCCAAGCTGCCACTGACCCACCTATTCCATGCGCCTCAATTTTGTTAACCAGCCTTCTATGTGGTACTTTGTCAGGATTTGTCCTGCTTATTGTGAACAGGACATACCTGAGCAATTTTCCACTTTGTTGGGTAGATGCCAGTGTTGTAGCTGTAATGGAACAGCTTGGCAAGAGGCATGGCTAGTTCTGGAACACAAGTCTTCAGCACGACAGCTGGGATGTTGTCGGGGCCCATAGCCTTTGCTGAGCCTGTGCGCTCAGTCGTTTCTGGATATACATGGAGTGAGTGGAATTGGCTGAAGACTGGCTTCTGTGATGGTGGGGACCTCAGGAGGAGGCCGAGATGGATCATCCACTCGGCACTTCTGACTGAAGATGGTTGCGAACGCTTTAGCCTTGTCTTTTGCACTCACATGCTGGGCTCCGCCATCATTGAGAGTGGGGATGTTCATAGAGCTTCCTCCCATTAGTAGTTTAATTGTTCACCACCATTCATGACTGGATGTGGCAAGACTGCAGAGCTTTGATCCAATCCGTTGGTTGTGGGATCGCTTAGCTCTGTCTATAGCATGCTGCTTCCGCTGTTTAGCATCCATGTAGTCCTGTGTTGTAGCTTCACCAGGTTAGTACCTCATTTTTAGGTAAGCCTGGTGCTGCTCCTGGAATGCTTTTCTATATTCCTCATTGAACCAGGGTTGGTCCCCTGGCTTGTTGGTAATGGTAGAGTGAGGAATATGCCGGGCCATGAGGTTCCAGATTGTGGTGGAATACAATTCTGCTGCTGCTGTTGATGTCCACAGTGCCTCATGGATGCCCAGTTTTGAGCTACTTGATCTGTTCTGAATCTACCCCATTTAGCATGGTGGTAGTACCACACAACACGATGGAGGGTATCCTCATGTGAAGAAGGGACTTCCTCTCCACAAGGACTTGTGCGTTGGTCACTCCTAGCCTACTTGACCTCATCCTCACTATTCTACCTGCCGCAGGCCCAGTCTGGCAGCTATGTCCCTTAGGACTCGGCCAGCTTGGTTAGTATTGTTACTACCGAGCGACTCTTGGTGATGGACATTGAAGTCCCTCACCCAGAGTAAATTCTGTGCCCTTGCTACCCTCATTGCTTCTTCCAAGTGGTGTTCAACATAAAGGAGTACTGATTCATCAGCTGAGGGAGGGTGATGGAGGAGTCTGGGACACTGGCTGAATGGTATGATTGTGTGAGTATGACTGTCAGGCTGTTGCTTGACTAGTCTGTGGGTCAGCTCTCCCAATTTTGGCACAAGTCCCCAGATGTTAGTGAGGAGGACTTTGCAGGGTCGACTGGTATTGGTGTGCCTTTGTCGTATCCGAATCTGGTGCCTAGGTCGATGCCGGGTGGTCCGTCCAGTTTTATTCTTATTGCTTTTCATAGCAGTTTTGATACAACTGAGTGGCTTGTTAGGCCATTTCAGAGGGCAGTTGAGTCAACCACATTGCTGTAGGTATGGAGTCACATATAGGCCAGAGCGGGTAACAGCAGCAGATTTCCTTCCCTAAAGGACTTTAGTGAACCAGATGGGTTTTTATGACAATCCGGTAGTTTCATGGTCACCATTAATGATAGCTTTATATTCCAGTTTTAGTTAATTAATTAAATTTCCCGGCTGCCATGGTGAACTCGTGTTTCCGACCTCTGGATTACTAGTCCAGTAACATAACCACTATGCTACCATACCCCTTTTGACGTGTAGTCACTGATGTAATGTATATAAAAGTGCTATTTCTGTATTGAAATGTGTCATCTTCCTCTCTGGCACTCTTTCATACTCTCTTTCTGTCTATGTTTGGCATCTCCCCAGTGGAAATCAATTCTGGTATTTTTTTTTTAAAGTAAAACTAGCTTGTTTATACATTCATATGTAAGATGAAAATAAAATGCACAGTGCAAAGCTGTATCCTATTTTATTCCAATTGTGAAGAATTTGTAAGTAGATTAGGAAATTTTCTTTAATTGTACAATCTAACAATTGCACTATTCTAATTTCATGTAACCTCTAAGGTGTTTCATCAGGATTTAGTACTGTGCACAGATATCCAAAACTTGGTTCTTTCTGAATCTGGTGAGACTAGATTCTTATGTCATCAAATAAAATTGTACATTTATTTTTGTTCAGGTTATTCCAGTAGAAAGATTGGTTAAAGGTCGCTTTCAAGATAACTTAGAATTCATCCAGTGGTTCAAGAAGTTTTTTGATGCAAACTACGATGGTAAAGAATATGATCCTGTGCTTGCTCGACAAGGTCAAGATGCAATTCCTCCACCCAATCCTGGTGAACAGATTTTTAATTTGCCAAAAAAGGCAGCAAGTTCTCCAAGTGCAGGTAATAGCATTACATGTTCGTATATAGTATTTTATTGTCTGTCATATTTAGACTTACCAGTATGCTCGCACCTCTGCAAGCTCTTCTATTCAGGCCATCTTGTTTACGGTTAACCTTTTCAGTCTTTCTTTTCATAATTCCAGCCTGTTTTATAGCAATCCTACAGGTCACCTCTGGTGTGTCCATGCTTTGTTGCCACGTGTTCATCTACTTTGTGCTAGCTCTCAATAACATCATCTGCAAACGGGATCCATTTTCACATAAGCACCAGTTACAACCACTGCCTCTCTGCTGCCACCAGCATTGTAGGAATGCTTCTGTACTCTCCAGTTGCCTAACTTCAAGTTCTCTGAGTAAAATTTCCTATAACTCAATAGTGCTAAAACTGAAGCTACTTGTTTGATTCTCGGCAACACCTGTATGCCTCTAGCATCAACTTCCTTGACTGCCTGCTCAGACTGAGCCTGGTGGTGTGCAACTTTACCATTCTGTTCAACCTTGAGCTCAACTTTATATTTAACATGTGGGCCATCAGAGAGATCACCACCTTCTACCCCTGTAACATTGCCTACTTAAGCTTCTACTTCTTCCCACCACCAAACATTGCTGAAATCATTATCTATGCCTTAATCATCTCACAGATTGATTTATCAAATGCTCTTACTTTGCATATTTTCTTTCTTCCTGCCCTCCCTCCTATTCCAGTCTAGGAAAACAATTACCAATCCAGAGACTTTTCTTTGGACCTGGCCTCGGCCTTCAATGTGTTTATTCACTGCCATTAATAGCTGTCCACCTATGCCTATGCATTATTGACATGCTAAGATAATTAGTGGGGAATGTATCAGGATTGTAGCAGTTTTTCCACCAGGATGGGCCTTCTATAAGAATAAACTATTGGATATCCCAGGTAGAAGGTACAAGACATTCTCAGGATGTGGGAGAAAATGATTTCTGAACAATCTGACACCATTAGTAGTGAGTAGATGGGAGACAACAAGTGCAACTCAAAATCTACAGTCATTTTCAAGCAGCAGCAAAATGTTTCCAATTGGCTTGATCTTGGGCAGTAGTTTTGTATGCAAGTCCTGAGGTGTATCTGAGGTACAGGAGACCAATATGAGGTTCCACAGCACCATCTGTTGCTTCAGTGGTTACTCAATGGACACAGTTCCTTAGTGGTGAATTTGACTTTATTGAAGTGGTGGATGGTCAGGGGAAATGTCATGGCAAATATGTTAGTACTACAACTGTCTCCTGACGTCCATCTGTAAGGCAGCATGTGGATTAATCCTCACCCACTTTTTTTTAAATTAAAACGGGTGTGCAGTTTCGTAGAATTGCATTAAATTTTTCCCTGAATCCTAAGTTGACTGTTCCTTGCTTCTAGAGATACTATTTTAATACTGTTGCTCATAGAATGTGAATGATAATTTACTAATTTATTTCTACACATTTGTCCTTAATTCAATTGAAGAATTATCAATATACCATATTTCTCACCCTCTCATTTGACCTTTGGTCTGGGATTAGCCTCTGATTTTCCCATACTTGCTTTTTAGCCATCATACTATTAACTTTACATCATATTATTGTACAGTTTTTGCAAGTGTTAAATGTTTAACAAGTGTAACATATGGTTTAACCAATAATTTTAGTTGATTTCCTTCTTTGTCTATGTGCTATGAGAGATGCCTTTTTGTAGAGCATGGGAAATTATATGAAGAGAATAGGTATCCTTGTAATTTATTGATCATATAATTTAACTTCCCCAAGTTGCATTCAAAGAATGAGGAATATGTACTCAAGTAATCCAGCTTACCATCAAATGTCACCTGAAAGTATTTAATAAGCACTATGGGTTGACCATGAAAATTATATTTTTTCCAAGTGGAACAAGTCACTCATAGAACCTCTAATGACAACTGAGGAAACCAGATTACTGGTCTAGTTCTCAGCCACATATCGTTAAAGATGCCAAGAAGAATGAGATAAGAATTTGGTCCACTCCTCCCACCAACCATGAACTGTTTAAATAGTACTTTACAAAAGGGTTAATTTTGATTCACAAAGGTATAATCTATTTTGCAATCTGTGGTTGTAAATAGCCATTATTTCCACCTAAATTCTACCGGGCGATTTCCAATGTAATGGGTGAAAAGCTCTGAAAAGAATTGAAAGCCTCCTCACAAAACTGGGTAGTATTATAGCACCTTCCATGCAAGGTTTTGTTGCTTATTATTTTAAGTCTGTTTCTTAGAGTAAAAATATTCATCCATGGGATGATCTCATAATCTGCAAGAATATCCAGGTTTGAGAAATCAAATTGAGAAAAATCATTCTAGAATTTTGGTTCTCTAACACGAGACATCACTCAGACAATTTTAATTCCCTATCAAGTCAAAAGAGAACTGCATTGCATACATTGCACTCCAGATTTGTAGATCATATAAACCTGCATGAAAGTGTGACTTGTGTATCAGAATTTACAATAATTAAAAAGTTGTTCA
Organism: Squalus acanthias; assembly: GCA_030390025.1. Lineage (NCBI taxonomy): Eukaryota > Metazoa > Chordata > Chondrichthyes > Squaliformes > Squalidae > Squalus > Squalus acanthias. Next base: position 62,012,436 of record CM059432.1, read on the forward strand.
GGTGGTTCAATTTGTGCCCAAATGGTAGGTGCTGCTGCTCCAAAAAGCACTCCATCTCCTAAATCAGCGTCAACACCATCTAGGCCAACTTCAGCTCAAGCTAGAAAGGCACCAGGAGCAAAAAGTGGTGGTGATGCAGAATCACATATTGCACAATTGAATGAGCAGGTATGTGGTAGTAAGTCTAAACTTTCCAGTAATCTAATTAGAATTGATGAAGAATATAATCAGAGGTATAGTTGAAGTGGAATCCTGATGAACACACATTCATGGGTAAGGATTTTTTTTGGTGAATAAGATATTTTAGATTCTTTTTCCCCTTTATATTTCCCATGTCAGACTTCAGATGCATTCAGGCCAGCAGTTCACTACCAGGGCTCTGCTGCTGCTGTTTGTGTGTCATGGGAGTATGTCACCACATGTCCAACCTTGGGATTGATCATCCTCTTCTCCCCCACCTTCCCTGTTGAGAAGCAAGGTTGTTCTCAACATGTTACTGGAGACTCCTGTCAAGTCCATGGCACGGTCTTTTGGTGTTGTAATGTGTTGTGCACATACTGTAGTTGACGCTTGGATTGGGATTTCTGTAAACTGCAGATAAATCCAATTTTAATACCACATCACATGATAAATGTTAGTTTGTAATGAAATAAAAATTGATAATGGGAAATGTTTAATGCTTAGTATTTTTTTTTCTTTGAAGTAGATTTTAGGTTTCACTTAACATCTTTATTTTTATGTGCTGTAGTACCAATTTGGATCTTTGAAGCTGCTGGATAATATTTATAAATGGGCCAAAATAGGCAAAAATTGATTTTCTTCCTCAAAGCTGTATTTACCAATACCATTATTTATATTTAAAACTAACAAATTAATGGAGCAGGTCTCGGCTTATGACTCAGTGGCATTTAAAAAGAACTGAACTAATGCAAAGCTGTAAGTAAAATAACATGCATATGATGATATGACAAATTACAACTCCTTTGTATTTGTTCCTTCTCAGTTTTCTTAACTTCTGATTTTTAAACAATACATTTATCAATTACCCTAAATGAGGTGGTAGAACTTGCATAGACCTATTTCCCCCTCAGAATTGGGCTTGGCCAGTATGCTTGACAGGAAGGAGCCAAGCATAATTGAGATGCTATCCAAAAAGAGGGTAAGTCCACTAAGCTGCTCTTGTATACCTTCTAGTGATTAGATACACCAACCATATGAAGGAGGTGCTGGCCCTTTTGATCTTTCACCACCATTCCAGAAATTTGTGGAGGAAAGTATTTGCTTCCTTAACCAGGCCACTAACTACGTTGGTGGTAGTGTGCAATCTAATAACACCCAGATGCATGTTGATATGGATATGTTACATAACACCAAACAATTGGCCTGGGCAGAGTTGTCAGAGGAGGTTGGCTCTCTAGACTACAGTATTGTAGGATGTCCAGTTGAATTAGTTATTTTTTGGCCCATACCATGATGCCGTAGATTGCCCAGGGTAACCATGAGGGTTGATCCTTTGGTTGCCCAAGGTGGAGGGGGGATGGGGTGGCATCCACTTACAAGGTCTGGAGTTGTGTTTGGAGTGCATACATAATGGGCAGTGTGATTGACCGAGTGCCAATCACTATATGGCATTTGCTGCATCTTTTAAAACCTGTGATCAAGTAGACAGAATACAGACTTAACTAATGTTTTTATTTAAATTTTAACTCTCTCAAAATGACTGCGTATGGTGTTGAATGAGCAGAGAAGAGAGAACTATCACTAAGATCATTTCTTTTATGCAGCACAGTAGGGTGAATCACGATGTCCCAAACATTGTCATGCAAAATGTATTTTGGAAGATGGGTGGGAGCTGTCACTTTACTGTTTTTTCTATTGGAAAATTGAATAAAACAGCTTTGTGATTGTACCATAATGTTGGTAACATCATCATGAGACTCGGTCTCCTGCTCCGTATAAGAGCAGAGTCTCCCCCAGTGGTTTCACATAAATATAGTCTGGGTAATATTGAAGTGTACTGAGGCTGGAATGGATTGTGACACAACACATCTCTGGGTAGCAATGTGAACCTGGAGAGTGAAACTCATCTAATATATCTCCTTCCAAACCCAATATATATGTTGTAATACACTCCAACCTGTGTGGTTCTTTTATACTGAAAATTTAGTAGTGATGGCGAGATGTTTTAATTCTCTTTTTGGTAAGTTCTGTTGGTAACAGATGATATAGAGAACAATCTCCTCTGATCAAGTTATCAGAAGTGATCTCGGATCTTATTTAACCTGAATATATTGTAATGTTGAATATATGTCTTGAAAATTAGTTGGAATGTTTTGAAAATTTGCAGGTAGAACATTCCTGTGACTTTGTGTATGCAATGTATTTTTGCTCCTTTAATTATTTTTCTACCTGTGAGCAGGTGAGTTCATTAAAACTCGCACTTGAAGGAGTTGAGAAGGAGAGAGACTTCTACTTTGGGAAACTGAGAGAAATTGAACTCATCTGCCAAGAACATGGACAGGAGAATATTGACCTTGTTCAGCGACTCATGGATGTGCTATATGCTACCGATGTATGTACGGTTTTTACAATTTATTTGCAAAAGCATGTAGAAATACTGTATTTAGTAATATATTTATTTCTAAACTGCAGGAGGGATTTGCAGTGCCAGATGATGGTCAGGTACAGGGTGAAGAACTGACTCAGGAACCAGAAGAATATTAATTGGCAACATGAGCATTTAACTTCATGATGAATGAAGAGCACACTGAGGACTTCATGGAATGAATTGCTTCAGTTTGAACATTAGCGTTTTATCTTCCATACTCTGCATAAGCAAAGTACTGTATTCCTTACCCATTATCTTACCACCATGCATTTGCAGCAATTATCTTTCAATACAGAAAAAAAGTGTGGTAATTTTGGGGCTAAATTAACACTTTGCATTATGGCTTATATTATAGGCAGAAATATGGTTTGACAACATTATTGATTTTCAAAGTACAGTATCCACCAATGAAAGTTTTTATGAAGTAGGTTTGGTGATCAAAAATGCAGTATTAGAAATTCGTACTCGCCATGTATATTTTTCATGAAACCTGCTACGTGGAGAGCAACCCATCACATTTACATTCTACACAATATACAGGCAATGAGTGTCAGCCTATTTATATATGAAAACGCCATTGAAGGAATGGATTCTTAATTCTGTGTAAAGAAAGTCTTATTAAGCTGTAACTCACTTGTTTTGAAAATTATCCACAATTTGTCGCATGATAGAGTAGATTTGTTTTCAAAACGTAAATAATTTCAATTACTTTTATCTTTCTACTTATTTAATAATAAATTGGTTGTGTGTTTATATTTGTGGTCTGTGTATAAAGGTCTTCATAAGAAAACTATTAATTCAGTGATGCACATATAAAACCACATTCACCAGGGAGCTCAAGTTTTTTGATCATCATTGGAATATTCTGACAGTCCTATAGTTGTCACATTTAGACAGCAGAAAAATGAGGAGATTAACAGTATTTGCATGCAGACTAGGTATGATCTGGTCGCTGCATCAATGCTGACAGAGACCAGAGTTTGAATGACAGTCTTAACTGACAGTTGCATATCAGCTTTCCCTTGAGGCAAGATTTACTAGGCTTGGACTAGTTATCTGCTAGAGAGAAAGAAAACCTTGAGAAGTGATCCTGCACTAGTCGCACTTGGCTTTTAGTGAGTCAGCCAAGGAGTAACATTCAATAATTCTGCGGCGATAAATGTGGAACTTACTGACTGAAGTGGATAGTGTGGATATTTGAGGGAAGTGGTGAAAGGTCACTTTACAAAGCATTATGCATGCAAATGAAATGATACTTGGGGGTGTATTACTGGTTTGGAAGGGGAAATCAATGTTTCAACTGATCAGTAATAGCAAAACCTATTACATGTGTACATATTGAACTCCTGTTTTGTCTGAATTTAATACACGGGTTATGTATAACAAAATATATGTAAGTTTCCCTCATGAGTTTGTTCTCCTGTTTTGTTTCTTGCTCTTGTTCGTTCATTCTTGAGCTGTTGTTTAAAAAAAAATCAATTGTAATGAGTCTGTAACTAAGCTACTTTTGATGTTTTAAGTTACAGAAATGTAGACCATTCTGCTTCTGGTTTACCTGTTCCAGTTGCAGAATTAAATAATGCTTTAAACTATACATTATTTGAATACTTTGCCTTTATTTGGCAAATTTCTTCCACCAAAAAGATTAGGTATTTGGCCCACAATTCTGTTGAGGAAAAATAAATCTAAACTGCATTATCTCATACTGAAGCCTCAACAGCTTTTTGGGGTGAGTGTTCCAGATTTCCACTTCCTTTTTTGTGAAGAAGTACTTCCCGACATCACCCCTGAACAACCTATCTCTAATTTTAAGATTATGCCCACTTGTTGTGGACTCCCCCACCAGAAGAAATAGTTTCTCTTTATCAACTCTTTTTAATAATCTTAAACCCCTCAATTAGATCACTTAATCTTCTATACTCAAGGGAATGCAAGCCTACTCTATGCAACCTGTCCTCATAACTTAATCCCTTTAGCCCTGGTATCATTCTGGTAAATCTGCACTGCACCCCCTCCTAGGCCAATATATCCTTCCTGAGGTGCGGTGCCAAGAACTGAATGTAGTACTCGAAATGGGTTCTATCCAGCGCTTTATATGACTAACATAACTTCCATCCCTTTGTATCCCAGCCCACTTGATAAAGGCCAACATTCCATGAGCCTTTTTAATTACTTTTTGTACCTGTCCACTAGCTTTTAGTGATTTCTGTACTTGAATCCCTAAATCTCTCTGCTTCTCCACAGTTCCTAGCTTCTTGCCATTTAGAAAATACTCAGATCTATTTTTCTTGGGTCCAACGGACATTCAACTCCATCTTCCACAGTTCTGCCCACTCATTTAATCTATCAATGTCGCTTTGAAACTTTTTTGCTCCCGTCTACACTATTTACTCTGCCACCTAACTTGGTGTCATCAGCAAATTTGGATATATGGCTCTCTGTTCCTCCATCTAAGTTATTTATAAATATAGTGAAAAGCTGAGGCCCCAGTACAGATCCCTGGGGGACATCACTAGTCACATCCTGCCAATTGGAGTACATATTCATTATCCCTACTCTCGTCTCCTAACCAATTCCCTACCCATGTCAGTAGGTTGCCTCCAACAGTCTCTTAGGTGAAATGCCTTCTGGAAGTCCATATAAATAACATCCATACACACTCCCTTATCTACCACGTTAGTTACCTCCACAAAAAAATCAACTAGCTTTGTTAGACATGGCTTACACTTTACAAATCCATGCTGTTATCATACGTCATTTAAAAACATTTTTTTTACTGAATTGTTCAAGACATATTTCTCAGTAAATATTCCCCGCTCAACCTGCGTGTCTTCCGCTATTTAAAGAAAATTCAGTCCAAGCCTGTCGTATTTCTCTCTATCTTAATGGATTGCTACATACACCCTTAGATGAAATTGTTACTGTGAACATATTTTAATCCTCAAACTATTTTTCTGGATGTAAAAAGTTCTGCAGCTGCTGTCAAATTGACATTTTGCAACAGCTGATGCACTCTTCATATTGCTACTTGGTTTGGTTGTCTATCAGAAAAATGAAGTTTGGGGTAGTTTTACGGTTTGCATGCTAACCAGGAGCCATGATTTACATTGTAATTTGGTACTAGCAGTGCTAACTTTTTTCACATTTATGCCCTATGGGTACCTGAAGTTATTGGTATAGATTTTTTTTATTGGTACATTTATGTATATTCAGATTTTGTTGAGGTCTGGTTGGATTAACTTGAATATTGAAGCAATTATGTTTTAAATAATAGTTAATATAAGTACCAGTTGAAATACATCAATACGAGCTATTTACCTTTGTAACTTTACTCCTAAATTGTGTTGAAAGTCTTGGATTAATTTTTTTAAGTGGAAGTCTATTTTTATGAAAATTGGATCCTTTAATCAAAATCCTTGCAAAAAGTAGCACTTTTTAAAAAAAAAAAATGATCCTTTTTCCCATCCAAAATGGCTACAAAAGAAATCTATATCCATAGTACAGGAAAGGATTGTTAAAGAAGATTGGATCCACTTGTTCCTAGATTTTTGTTTTTTTTACCATTTGGCACAGAGATGCAAAAGAGTGAGATATTTATAAATGGAGAGAACTACAAGTTAGTATGAAATTTGATTAAGAGCTCTACCATGTAAGTTACTGGGAATTGATGCAAACTTTTTATTTGGTTTTAAACTCTTATCATATTCAGTTGGCACAGCAAATTGGTACTACCACAAGCTGTGCTAAAGAATGGCAGAACATAAATTCACACCTGCATTTCTTCAGCCAGTTTTCCTGATCACAGCAGAAGAATCCCAGAAGTTTTTTTTTAAACCGGGGAGAAAAAATCGTTCCAAGTCTTCAATATCTCGGCAGCTGTCTGAAGATCATGGACCTAGGCCAACTGTACACTAGGAATTGGTGCATGACAAAGGAAGGTTGAAAGCCGAAGAGAACTTAATTAAACAGATCCTTGTTTTAATTCAATGATCCTGAACACCTTTTTAATGTAACACATTTATGCAAAAAATGATAATCTTAATGTTACCTCCCATTAGAAATAGCTCTCGTTGGGTGCTCCAAAATTAGATTGTTTACTATACTGCTTAACTCCTGTTCATTAAATTAGTTTAATTAGTCATACAGTAATTGTACATTTAAAGTTTTAGTATCTGCAGTATCAAAGTTTTGCCACTGACAGATTGTGCTTTGTTGTATGTGTTGATGTATTCAATAATTGTCATGTCATTGCATAAATATTTTATATGCCAGATTATTTAGATTGAGGGTGAAATTTTAACACTAAGCCATACACCTAGAATACATCAGTGATCTATAACCTGCCTGGACTAATAATCCAGAGATTGAGTTCAAATCCCACCATGGCTGTTTGAGAATTTGAATTCAGTTTTAAAAAAATCTGGAAATAAAAAGCTGGTATCAGTAAAAGTGACCGTTAAAGCAGTCAGATTGTCATAAAAGCACAACTTGGTCATGTTTTGGTCAGTGCTGCAGTCAGTTTTCTCAGACACAGCAGCCAAACCAGCAGTCTTTGAAGGGACCACTGGTGGTTACCATCAAAAACGTAAGTAAAAAATTCCTCCCCCGGACTTACTAGCTGCCCTTGGCTGGCATCACAGCCAGCTGATCTCGCTCCCCTGCCCACAACTCGCTGGTACTATACTAATGAGGCTGACTGACAAATTTCCCATGATCCTGCCACTGGCCCTTAAGGTACGGGCAGCATGCCCTGCATGTGGGTCACGCCCCATTTGGGCTTGATCCAATTTCTGGATCATGCTTTTAATTAATTCAACAAAACTCTACTTATACTTTCTAAAGAAAAAAAAAATTCTGACATTGGAAATAGCTTAATTCAAGCTCATTAATACTTTGCTCCAATGCATTCCATAAGTATGTCTTGTAGTTCTTTAAATGTAAGCACTGACTGCTTTTAAGGACACACTGTATGTCACGTTAAATTTGGACTCGGCCACGCCAACAGAAATATGCTTGCTTTTAGTTTTGTTAATAAACTACTGGTTTGCAAAAAGTTGCTTCCACTCTTTCATCACACAATATTACAGATTTTCTTTTGCACACGTGAAGAAAGTCAAGCTGAACATGAACCAATAGTTTTTCTTAAAAGGTTAAATGATGATATGGGTCTCTCATTTTCTCCCAAGTCCACTGACTGTGGGTAAGAAGGCAGACAGGCTAATGACCTGCTCCAGGCCTCTACTTATGAGAATTGCAAGAGTGCCCAAGGGATGACTGGTTTTCCCTTTGCTTGGTGCTTATCCTGGAGCAGCATGGTGAAGATGAGTAACTTGGTAGAGGAAAACAGACTTCTACTTCACCATTCACATGGTATTGCGTATTCATTACAAGAATTAACCACCACTGTCACTCCTGCCGTAACTCGTCCTCCACCCAATTTAACCCATACTTCCCACCCCCTTCCTCCTGTTCTTCATGGCTCACAACCCCCCCCCCCCCCCCTCCTCACCTTGAGCATCATGATTTTCTTCCACTGCTAATCCATCCCCCATGAAAACTACTATTGCTGCATATTTGTCACGGCTCACCCAACTCTGACAAAAACCATAATCAGTGTTCTTTCCTTGGCAGCCTGCAAGCCTTCCTACCACCCTGCGCCCCCCCCCCCCCCCCCCCCCAAAAAAAAAAAACAGGCTCTCACTCCCATCTGGCAATGCCTCTTTCCCAATGCATTCATACCCTTGGAATTGACATCCCAATACTCCCACACCACAAAACCATCCTTTCACAACTCACACCCTTCTCAGTACACCCATACTTTGGGACCAACATTAACTACCGATAATCCCCTCCCTGTACTAGTACTGCTACACACAGTTCCTGCAACATAGATCTCTGCATCCTGGGACATCTTCACTCTGTAGCCATCATCCACTGTATCCTTTAAAAAATTGGTAAACAGTAAAATTTATCATATACTTAAAACTATAGTAATAAAGGCCACTGATGTAGACTTTTCACGTTAATATGGAATTCAGTGGAAAATAACCATCACCCTGACAGTACTGTGTAATAACTCAATTTAACTTATTCAGTCGCTGGATTGAATAATATATCATACGTTACATGGGATAAAACAGCATATTCTCTGGTATAAATCATAACTGCTGCATCTCCCAATAGTTGTTTATGGCCAAAGTTGTAATTTTGACAACTTTAAAAAAAAAAAAATTATTTTGCCAAATATTTTACAAAGCAGACTTGCAAATTTTTTTTTAGAAATTCTAACGTTATATTAGTGCTAATCCCGGTTTCTACGCCTTTCACAACGACCGGACGTCCCAAAGTGCTTTACAGCCAATGAAGTACTTTTGAAGTGTAGTCACTGTTGTAGGAAACGAGGCAGCCAATTTGCGCACAAACAGCAATGTGATAATGACCAGAAAATCTTTTTTTTATGATGTTGATTCAGGGATAAATATTGGCCAGGACACCGGGGATAACTCCCCTGTTCTTCAAAATAGTGCCATGGGATCTTTTACGTCCACCTGAGAGGACAGACGGGGCCTCAGTTTAACATCTCATCCGAAAGACAGCACCTCCGACAGTGCAGTACTAAGCACTTTGGGACGTCCGGTCGTTGTGAAAGGCGTAGAAACCGGGATTAGCACTAATATAACGTTAGAATTTCTAAAAAAAAATTTGCAAGTCTGCCTAGATTTTTGTGCTCCAGTCTCATGGAGTGGGACTTGAGCCCACAACCTTCTGACTCAGGCGAGAGTGCTACCCAGTGAGCCACAGCTGACTTAATTAATTTAAGTTCACACCTCAACAGTGATTTCTGTGTTGATTCCATTGGTGAAGACTGCAACAACGCACCCTGTGGAGGAGTAGTGTATCTTTGACAGCAACTTCCGGATTTCCTCGTTTGCGCATGGGCAGACGCCAGAATTTGCTACCAGATTTACCCAGTAATAACGGCGAGTGTTGACAGCCTCACAGTTATTACTACCGCAAATTCCAGACCATAATCTTATGCACCCACACACAGAAACACTCCCGCAGCATGAAGATCAAACTATTGCACTTGGATTGGAGATGTGATCGATACCAGATGATCTGCAGTTATTGGAGTTCTCCTTACAAGAAATGAATCTGTCCATTTGTTTTCTTGCTGCCCATTGTGAAAAATGGACGGCATATAAAGTGTTTTGTTCGGTTATAGAAACTATTTTCTCTAAAACTTGGGAATCATGTGACCAAACCTACACTAACCTGGATTGAAAACCCGACAAGTAGCCACTGGATGGTTTGGTGGAATAGACCATGTCCTTTTATGGGGTGGCACAGTTGATTTCCAATGTGTTATGCTATGATCCTCCACAGGCTGGGTTGCCAATCTCAATCTTGCCAATCTCTAACAACAAATTTCTCATCTCTCGCTCCTTACACTTCATCATTGACAGCCATTCATTCGGTCACTGCAATTCTGCCTTTCTCAATTCTCTACCCAGTTCCCTCTGCCTTGCCACCTTCCTTCTTTCAAAAGCTTTTGCAAAACCATTGGCTTCAACAGTGCCTTTGGTTCCACATCCTAGACTCTCCAATTTTTCCCCTTCCCCCCATGTTTGGTATTCATCTTACCCTTCTTACTGCATAATGCTTTGAAACATCTAACTGCATGTTAGAAGCACTGTATAAATGTAACTTCTTAATGCCATGGTGGGGAAGTTCTGAGTAGATGATAGACACCCCCACAAAGGAAAGGGGAGAAGAGAGGTACTGCTTCAGGACATTGAGGTGTAGAATTTCCATAGGGGTTCCCTGATCTGTTGTTTCTTTGGTGGAAACCCCAGGGAAATTGTATAAATGGCTGCTTACACTGCTTCTCTGGAGTTTCCACTGAAGTAACAGTGGAGAATCGAGAGAACCCCCATGGAAATTGCAGGTATGAGAATTGAGAAGTAGAGGCTATCTCCCCATATATACTTGCCAGACTCTGCATGCTTCTAAGTTATCCCAAGTTTTAGGGGGTAGAGTGCCTCTCTGAAGTGGGAGAATGTTAAAGGGAAAGAGAGCCGCCACGAATTTGGAGCGATTGGAGAGGGATAGTGCATCTGTGGGATTAGAGGGGGGGTAGTGCTTCTTCAAAACTAGGGGCCTTAAGTATAAGATAGTCACAATAAAACAATAAGGAATTCAGGAGAAACTTCACTCAGAGTGGTGAGAATGTGGAACTCACTATCACTACTTAAGCTAGTTACAAGGCTCCCCATTAAGCAACACCTCTATTTCAAAATTCTCATCCTTGTTTTCAAATCCCTCCATGGCCTCGCCCCTCCCTATCTCTGTAATCTTCTTCAGCCCCACAACCCCCCCGAGATATCTGTGCTCCTCTAATTCTGCCCTCTTGAGCATCCCTGATTATAATCGCTCAACCATTGGTGGCCGTGCCTTCTGTTGCCTCGGCCCTAAGCTCTGGAATTCCCTGCCTAAACCTCTCCGCCTCTCTACCTCTCTTTTCTCCTTTAAGACGCTCCTTAAAACCCACCTCTTTGACCAGGGTTTTGGTCACCTGCCCTAATTTCTCCTTATGTGGCTCAGTGTCAACATTTTTTGTCTTTTAATACTCCTGTGAAGCGCCTTGGGACGTTTTACTACGTTAAAGGTGCTATATAAATACAAGTAGTTGTTGTTGTTAAATATAAAATTGTACTTTTATATACATTTAGATAAATTTTAAATCAGCCCTATTATGAAACAATGAAGTGATTTTAAATATTTATTCAATTTAATTAGAGGGGTGGGGTACTTATTTCTCAGCAATGTAGCCCAAAGGAAGAATAGGAAATTTGGGTCACTAAGGGCAGGGCTGAGGAGCCAACGTCTGAAGGAGGGATCTGACGATGCCACCTTCCATTACTAGCGCTTCTGACATGTCCTTTTTCCTCAACCAAGGAGTCCCCTCTACCATGGCTCTCGACCGTGTTCATTCCATTTCCCACATTTCTACTCTCACCCCTTCCCCTTGTCCTCACCTTTCACCCCACCAGCCTCAACATTTAACGGATCATCCTCTACCATTTCCACCATCTCCAGCGTGATCCCACCACCAAACACATCTTCTCCTCCCCCGCCCTTTCAGCATTCCGAAGGGACCACTCCCTCCGTGACACCCTGGTCCACTCCTCAATCACCCCCAACACATGGACGGTGGGAAGGGAGGAGGTAAAAGGACAGGTGTTGCATCTCCCTGTGCTTGCATGGGAAGGTGCCATGGGATGCAAGCACAGGGAGATGCAACACCTGTCCTTTTACCTCCTCCCTTCCCACCGTCCAGGCACCCAAACACTCCTTCCAGGTGAAACAGCGATTTACTTGTACTTCTTGCAATTTACTAAACTATTCGCTGCTCATGATGTGATCTCCTCTACAAACGCAGATTGGGTGACCGCTTTGTGGAACACCTCCGTTCTCCGTTCAGTCCGTAAGCGTGAACCTGAGCTTCTGGTAGGCTGTCACTTTAATTCTCCCCTGCACTCCTACTCTGACCTCTCTATCCTTGGCCTCTTACACTGTTCCAACAAAGCTCAACGTAAGCTCGAAGAACAATACCTCATCTTTCGATTAGGCACTTTACAGCCTTCTGGACTCAACATATAGTTCAACAATTTCAGACCATAACCTCTGCCCCTATTTTTTCACATGGCAGCTGTTGATTCTGCCATTCCCATTTACATCTCTTCTAGACTCATCTTTTGTTTCTTTACTTGTCCCAATACCACCTCCTTCTGCTTTGTACAATCAAACCTTTTGTCAATTAATCACTCCTGCCTTCCACCCTATCACAGACCTTTGCTTTTGTTCTTTCCTCCCCTCCCCCCTTTCCCTGTCCCTGCACTTGCTAAAATCTGTTACATCTCTAACTTTTTCCAGTTCTGACGAAGGGTCATCGACCTGAAACGTTAACTCTGTTTCTCTCTCCACAGATGCTACCTGACCCACTGAGTATTTCCAGCATTTTCTGTTTTTATTTCTGGAGGAGGGAGCATGTTTAACTCGGTGAGCTGGAGCATAACTCGGTCATATCCAGAGCTCGCTATTGGTCCTACGTCACAGCAGTTGACTCGGGATAGACGGGATTGCTTCAGGAAGAAGTTGTCTATCCTGAAATATGTCTTCTCTGGTTTGGATCTTCATGCATAATCATTGTGGCTTCCTTTTTGAGGCAAGTTTGAGGAATGTTGATGTGGCAGAAACCTCAGTCAGCCCTTGGATGTCAAAAATTGTTACGAGTTCTCTAGCTACTTGACCATTTATTACAATGGAGTGGCCATCCTCTCCAGGAATGAGTGTCTCCAGAGCGAAGGGAAGGATTTTGTTGATTGGTGTAGCTACTCCTGTGCTCTTGGATGAGTAGGAGGCAGTCAGCATTTGTCCCACCTAGTCTCTTGTAAATTTGGTCTGTTCTAAGGGTATTAAGTGCGTCTCTTGTACGAATGCCACATCTGCTTGTTCTGCCTTTAGGTAAGTCAGGATTTCTTTTTGTTAGGTTGGGTAACTGAGTCCCTTGACATTTAGTAATGTAATTTTGAGATAGACCATCCTGAGTAATAGATTGGCATGTAGTGCCACTCAACTTGCAGGTTTGCCTTTCCCACTTAAGGTTCCTGAACGTAGGAGCTGTCTGGTTGTTTCAATTTCCCTTGTGTTTGGGTGTCCTGTGGGGTTTTGGCCCTGGATCCCTCACAGCCCACCAATGCATGCGCCATATTCTCAGTACTGTGGCTGCTAAAAATTCTTCTCCTCCTTCCCATATCTAACCTTTTCATTCTCTATTCCCTAGAATTCTTATTTGTATCCTTATTGGGTGCTGGGCAGTTGGGTAGGGCTATACTCTGTTCAGTTCCTCTCCCTCAACCCAATGCCCAGTTCTGTTTGAGTGCACAAGTTTACTTCAGTAGGGCATCTGCTGGTATTAGCAGGCCCTAATCATAAATTCTCACTTGTGTAAAGGATCTGAGGACCTTTGCATTTACTCACTGTGTAGAAACTGTCTTTTCCCACAAGGGTTCTTCTGCAAGAGATCATGTTGTGTATCTCTGTATCCTCTTTGTCTCTGTAACCTCCTCCAGCCCTACAACCCTCTGAGATCTCTGCGCTCCTCCAATTCTGGCTTCTTGCGCAACCCCTATTTTAATCGCTCCACCATTGGCAGCTGTGCTTCAGCTACCTAGGCCCTAAGCTCTGCAATTCCCTCCCTAAACATCTGCCCTAATATCTCCTTCTGTGGTTCGGTATCAAATTTTGTTTGATAATGCTCTTGTGAAGCGCCTTGTTCGTTCAAGGCACTGAATAAATGCAAGCTGTTGTTGTTGTTATACACCAGTTTCAGAGGGCCACTTTGGGGGGAGAGATGCCATTTGTTTCTTGCCAACTCACAGTATTTGATTGCTATTGGAATGAGTTTGGTGGTCGTTGGTGACTGCCACCCCAAATCTTTTTGCCCTTCCTAGTTAAGTTAATGGTTGCTTTCCCCCTTCTTCCCCTCCTCTCATGTCAGACCCCTTCCCCTCCTATATGCAGCTGCCAGTGTCATTCTAGGGCAGGCAGTCGCCTATTGTTCGCATTGGAGTTTGAAGGTGAGGGGGTGACCTTGGGTGGTTAACTCTTTCCCCTGGGGGAGTGGCTGCCTACTGTATTATTGGATGGTCTTCTATTGCATTTTAATGCCCATGGCGGTGAGTGGCTGTGTTTTCCAGGGTGGCTGTGTGCCTTTACTGTTTCCTCTAACAGGTTGATGTTGCCATATGAGTACAGGTTGAGGGGATCCCTGAGCAGGAGGATGTGTATGTTTCTGTCTTTTTATCAAATGGCGAAGGGACACCATTTTTGAGAATTTTCAGTTTAGTCGATGGAACATCCGATACTCAATACCTTGGTTTCAGAGGGTAGGCTTAATGCCCCAGAGGATTTAGAGGATAGATCTGTGAAGATGTAAATATGATAGTCCTGGAGGCGTAGGTCTCTGTAAACCCCTCCAGCTGTATGCCTTAACACTCTGCTCCTCTGAACCGGCCTACTGTACATTCTCCATGCCTTCACCCCACCACTGGTGGCAGAACATTCAGCTGCTTTGATCATAATCTCCAGAACCCCCTCCCTAACATGCTCCACCTTTAAAAACCTTCTTAAAGACCATGGGGGAGAAATTCAGTATCGCCCCATTTGGGGTGCAATTATCGGCCGGGCGCAAAGATTAGCGCCTGGCGCTAATTATCGCCTCCGACTGCAAACTTGACTTTTATCGCCCCTGGAGGTGATTGGAGCGCTAAATCAGGCACTACACATCTGTCTTAAGGCGCAAAGGCCGAGGAGCGAGGCGCTAACTCAGAGCGCTGGCGAAGCTCATGTGATGTCAGTCAGCAATGGAAAACAGACACAATGGCGCCGGCCAGTTCTTAAAGGGGAGGGTTGATCTTGCTTTCCATCCACATCCTGCTCATTGCAGCCTTGAATCTCGCCTGGAGAGACCTGTACATCAAATCTGCTGGAAAGAACAATGGAGAGAACCAGGGAAAGAGCTCAGAGTACAGTCCCCACAGTCTCTTCTAAATTGATACAAGGAAGGGCAAATCAAAATGAACCTGCTGCTCAGTACCCAAAACTCCTTCACACAGCGTTGAATCTCTCCAGAAGTCTCTCTCTCTCAGAATGCCTGGTTCAAAAATGTCACCAACAAAAAAAGGCAGGAAGCGGTCGCCTTTAAATAGCGCTCCCCCAGCCCCTTCCTGACTGCAAAACACTCCCCTCAACCTGTCGTTGCTAGCGGCAGGCGGTAAGGCAGGGGGCGCCACTCAATATCCGCTCTGGGGCGCTACCGGGGCGTTGCGCACTCGACTGACGTCACGATCTGCCGGCGCAGGAGATCGTGGGGGTAGTGTTTAGCGCCGCCGCAAAATGTCTAGTTAATTTCGCGAGCGGCGCAAACATCGTTGCGCCCGGGCGGTAGTTGCTTTGCGCCCCATTAGCGCCCTCTTAAGGCGCTAACGGGAGGCGCGAACCAACTGAATTTTTCCCCCCATCTCTTTAATCAAGCTTTCGGTCATCCAAATCTCTTCCTGGTTTGTGTCCATTTCCTTATGCCTAGCTGTGAAACACCTTGGGACATTTCTTCATGTTAAAGATTCTATATAAATGCTGTTGTTGTATTACTCTGCTGATCTTTTGGATTATTTAAAATTGGGGGAGGGGGGGGAGATTTTTTTAAATTTAAAGGTTACATAGCTTTTCCGTGCATTTTGTGCCTGAAGGAAAAAAATCTTCTGCCTCTTGATTCCATTGTACTTGATGGCATCAAAACAAGACCCAATTTTCCAAAATGAAAATTTGACAGGAAAGGTCGGAGTGAGAAAATATATGGCCGTTTGGGTCATAGAGTCAAAGAATGGTTACATAGAAACATAGAAGATAGGAGCAGGAGTAGGCCATTCGGCCCCTCTTGCCTGCTCCACCATTCGATGAGATCATGGCTGATCATCCAAACTCAGTACCCTGTCCCTGCCTTCTCCCCATATCCCTTGATACCTTTAGCCTTAAGAAATATATCTAACTCCTTCTTGAATATATTTACTGACTTGGCCTCAACTGCCTTCTGTGGTAGAGAATTCCACAGGTTCACCACTCTCTGAGTGAAGAAATTCTTCCTCATCTCTGTCCTAAATGGCTTACCCCTTATCTTTAGACTGTGACCTCTTGTTCTGGACTCACCCGCCATCGGGAACATCCTTCCTGCATCCAGTATGTCTAGCCCTGTTAGAATTTTGTAAGTTTCAATGAGATCTCCTCTCATTCTTCTAAACTCCAGCGAGTATAAGCCCAATCGACCCAATCTCTCCTCGTACGTCATTCCTGCCATCCCAGGTATCAGTCTGGTGAATCTTCGCTGCACACCCTCCATGGCAAGAACATCCTTCCTCAGATAAGGCGACCAAAACTGCACACAGTATTCAAGGTGTGGTCTCACCAAGGCCCTGTACAACTGCAGCAAGACATCCTTGTTCCTGTACTCAAACCCTCTCGCTACGAAGGCCAACATACCATTTGCCTTCTTAACCGCCTGCTGCACCTGCATGCTTACCTTCAGCGACTGGTGCACAAGGACACCCAGGTCTCGTTGCACTTCCCCTTCTCCCAATCTATTGCCATTCAGATAATAATCTGCCTTTCTGTTTTTGCCACCAAAGTGGATAACCTCGCATTTATCCACATTATACTGCATCTGCCATGCTTCTGCCCAATCACCCAACCTGTCCAAATCATACAGCACAGAAGTAGGCCATTCAGCCCGTCAAACCTGTGCCAGCTCTCTGCAAGAGCACTTCAGCGAGTCCCACTCCCCCGCCCTTTCTCCGTAGCCCTGCAAAAAATTTTCCTACAGGTACTTATCCAATTCCCTTTTGAAAGCCACGATTGAATCTGCCTCCACCACCCTTTCAGGCAGTGCATTCCAGATCCTAACCCTTCGCTGTGTAAAAAAGTTCTTCTGCCAATCACCTTAAATCTGTGTCCTCTGGTTCTCGACCCTTCCGCCAATGGGAACAGTTTCTCTCTATCTACTCTGTCTCAACCCCTCATGATTTTGAACACCTCTATCAAATCTCCAAAATCAGCAGATTCCAAAGATTAACAGAAAATGCTGGACATACACAGCAGGTCTATTTGAAGATTGATATTGATAGGTTAACAAAGGGTCTCAACTTGAAATATCAACCTATCATTTTCCTTTTCAGATGCTGACAGATGCTATATTTCTATTATTCTTCATTTTTAGCATTTCCAGCATTTGCAGTTTTTTCTTTTCATCTCCAAGCATCCATTGATGCAATGATGTCATAACAATAGAAATTAGGTCTTTATGTGCTTTGTTTGAAAGCACTTTTACATAAAGCACAATCAATCTTCTGTGATACTGAATTCAATCAACTAAGACACCTTTTAGAGAAGTGGGCTGGATCCCTGTGATGCAACCAGTGAGTGGGTTGCATCAGATTAAGCATGAATATACATTATTGAGTAAATTTTGTGAGGCCCCAAGTTGCCAATGGAGCCTTGCACATAGACTGCACATATTGAAAAATCGCAGATGTGCTGTGTGTGATTTTCTATCCACTGATTCTACTGCAGGTACTGAATATAGAAGAGCAGTACTGGTGGGAGTGGGACCTGCATGTCTCAGGAGTGTTGCAAATCAGGAAGGCCATTTGGTCCACCTTTGCTCATCCATTCAGAAAGATCCTACAGTCCCCCTATTACAGCATACAATTATTCCTCAAAAGATTCCAGGAATTTCACCTCCATTACTCTTCCTGGAAGTCTATTTCATACATTGGTTTGAATCTATGTCTCCTTGTAATGTAATGTTTCCAGGTTTACCTTTCCCATTAACTGTCTTATATATCTTTATGAGATCATCTGTCAGATACGCCCTTTCCAGGCTGATAAGCCTCTTCAGTTTTGCCTCATAACTCTGACCTTTGACACTAGCACTGCTTCCTGCATTTGAATGGCACACTTGTGTCTTGGTGACTAGAATGGACGGAGTATTCAAGGCGTGATCTGACCAGATTGTGCACAATTTCCTCCGACTTATACTCTATTGTTTTGGCTATGCAGTTCAACATTCTATTAGCTTTAGCATAGAATCATACAGCACAGAAGGTCAGTTGGCCCATTGTGCCTGTGCCGGTTCTTTGAAAGAGCTATCCCAAATAGTCTCCCTCTCCTGGTCTTTCCCCATAGCCCTGCAAATGTTTTAACTTCAAGTATTTATTCAATTCCCTTTTGAAAGTTATTATTGAATCTGCTTCCACCACCCTTTCAGGCAGTGCATTCCAGATCATCATAACTCGCTGCATAAATTTTATTTTCCTCATGTCGCCTCTTGTACTTTTGCCAAGTACCTTCAATCTGTATCCTCTGGTTACCGACCCTTCTGCTATTGGAAACAGTTTCTCTTTATTTACTCTGTCAAAAAATTTTGAACACATCTATCAAATCTCCACTTAACTTTCTCTGCTCTAAAGAGAGTAACCCCAGTTTCTCCACGTAATTGAAGTCTTTCATCCCCGG
This sequence comes from Squalus acanthias, assembly GCA_030390025.1. Taxonomy (NCBI): domain Eukaryota; kingdom Metazoa; phylum Chordata; class Chondrichthyes; order Squaliformes; family Squalidae; genus Squalus; species Squalus acanthias. The sequence continues at coordinate 62,031,175 of CM059432.1, forward strand.
TACCATTCTAGTAAATCTCTTCTGCACCCTATATAAGGCCTTGACATCCTTCCTAAAGTGTGGTGCCCGGAATTGGACACAATACGCCAGTTGGGGCCTAACCAGTGTTTTATAAAGGTTTAGTATAACTGCCTTGCTTTTGTACTCTATGCCTCTATTTATAAAGCCAAGGATCCCATATGCCTTTTTAACTGCCTTCTCAACTTGTCCTGCCACCTTTAAAGACTTCTGTGCGTACACCCCAGGTCTCTCTGTTCCTGCACGCCCTATAAAATTGTACCATTATGTTTATTTTGCCTCTCCTCATCCTTCCTACCAAAATTAATCACTTCACATTTCTCTGCGTTAAATTTCATCTGCCATTTGTCAGCCCATTTCACCAGTCCGTCTATGTCCTCCTGAAGTCTGTTACTATCCTCCTCACTGTTTACTACATTTCCAAGTTTTGTTTCATCTGCAGACTTTGAAATTATGCCCTGTATACCCAAGTCCAGGTCATTAATATATATCAAAAAGATCAGTGGTCCCAACACTAACCGCTGGGGGACACCATTGCACACTTCCCTCCGTCTGAAAAACAACAGTTCACCACTACTCTCTGCTCTCTGTCCTTTAGCCAATTTCATATACACGCGGCAACTGCCCTTTTAATCTCATGGGCTTCAATTTTGCTAACAAGTCTATTGTGTGGTACTTTATCAAATGCCTTTTGAAAGTCCATATACACAACATCAACCGTACTATCCTCATCAACCCTCTCATCGCATTTGATCTTTCTTTGTCCTTGTTGCTTGTTGCTTTGCATTTGTTGGAAACATTGAACATTGACTTTACTAAGACTCCTAGGCCTCTTTAGGCTTCATCAAATAACTCGATCAAGTTAGTTAAACACGATTGACTTTAACAAATCAGTGCTGGCTTTCATTTATTAACCCTTAATTTTTCCAAGTGCCAATTAATTTTGTCCTGGATTAATGTCTCTAAAATTTCCCCACCACCGACGTTACTTTGACTTGCCTGTAATTGCTAGCTTTGTCCCTCTCCCTTTTGAACAGGGGTGTAACATTTGCAATCCTCCAGTCCTCTGGCACCATTCCCATATCTAAGGAGGATTGGAAGGTTGTGGCCAGAGCCTCCGCAATTTCCACCCTTAATTCCCTCAGCAGCCTAGGATGCATCACATCCGGACCGGGTAACTTTTCCACTTTGAGTGCTGCCAACCTTTCTAGTACCTCCTCTTTCTCTATTTTTATCCTATCCAATTTCTCCACTACCTCCTCCTTTGACTACCCTTTTACTATTTATATGTTTATAAAAGACTTTTGGGTTCCCTTTTATGTTACCTGCTTATCTATCCTCATCCTAGTGCAATCATACCAACTAACAACACACAAGGGTAGCCACTTTCCAATGTTTATGTAAAGTTTGTATTAGTGTGCTGTCAAACATTGAAATCTTTATTTTCAACACTTTCCGGTGTTGGACAGATTTGTGTGCACCTTTGGAAGTGGCTTAGTGAGTTGAGACATAATGATACACCCCGCAATAGTGATGAGTGTGAAAGGAATGGCTTGGTCATTGTAGGGATGCTTTATGGTGTTGGTGTGGAGTGGTGCCAACCTGGCGCATCATGTGGCACCCATATGGGTGTACAGTGTAAAGTTAACTAAATCTGGCCATGACGAGGCCATCCCTGGCCTCCCGGGCAGCAATGTGCTCGGGTGCTGATGCCCTCTGTCCTGTGCAGCAACAGGTGATTGTGGAGGTTGGTGTTGTTGGTGCTGCTGGTGTTGGGGCTCATCTTGGTCGGATTCTGGACCAAGGTGAGACAGTATAAAGGGCACTGATGTTGATGGAATAGATGGCAGGTGAAGTAGAGATGACAGGAGCATTCTGTCAATGGTGAGAGAGTTCTTCCAATGAGGTGAGAGTGGAAAGTGGAAAGCCTGCAGAATCTGTGCTGGGACTGGACTCAGAAACAGCTTGTGGTTGAGGAAAGTGATGATCTGTCAGATGGGAGCTTTTACTGTACATTTGAAACTGTCAAGTAATCAGCTGGAGCAATGGCCACTGAACACCTGCCTCAGGTTCACAGGCGTGGTCCCCGAGCAGCGTGGACTCCATGGGCGAGCAGTGAAAGTTAAAACGAAAGCATTATTAAGGGTCTGTCAACAACCCAATAATTGGTTTAATTGGGTCGCCCGCCTCTGTGGGTTGGGTCGGATCGGTGATCACACGCGCCATTGGGAAAGGCGCGTTGCGGCGGCTTGACAGTGGGGTCCTGACCCGTTGTCAAAAAAATCAAATCTCCGCCGATCCTGCCCGCTTACACCCCAGAAAATTTCAGCCACAGAAATTATCCCTCCTCCAGTTGAGTATTTTCACATTTGATTTTTCCTTGTCCTTGTTGATTGCTGCTTTGCATTTGTTGGAAACATTGAACATTGACTCTAGTAAGACTCCTAGGCCTCTTTAGTCTTCATCCGCATCTATTTTAATGTAATTTATGAAATGCATGTGTCTCTTATTTTTCTTCCCATGTGTAGTACTTTACATTTGTCTGCATTAAATTTCATCTGTTATTTTATGCCCACTTACATATTCAATCCAACTCATTCCGTAATTTCTGAGCTGCGTCCTCTGATTCCACTACCCCTCTTAGTTTGATGCCATCTGCAAATTTGATCAACAACAACAACTTGCATTTATATAGCACCTTTAACATAGTAAAACGTCCCAAGGCACTTCACAGGAGCAATATCAAACAAAATTTGACACCGAGCCACATAAAGAAAGACTTACATATAGCGCCTTTCATGACCACCGGACGTCTCAAAGCACTTTACAGCCAATTAAATATTTTTTTTGAAGTGTAGTCGCTGTTGCAATGTAGGAAACGCGGCAGCCAATTTGTGCACAGCAAGCTCCCCCATACAGCAATGTGATAATGATCAGATAATCTGTTCTTAGTGACGTTGATTGAGGGATAAATATGGGCCAGGACACCGGGGATAGCTCTTCTTCAAAATACTGCCATGGGATCTTTTACGTCCACCCGAGAGTGCAGACGGGGCCTCAGTTTAACATCTCATCCGAAAGACGGCACCTCCAGCAGTGCAACACTCCCTCAGTACTGCACTGGAGTGTCAGCCGAGATATTTGTGCTCAAATTTCTGGAGCGGGACTTCAACCCACAACCTTCTGACTCAGAGGCAAGGGTGCTATCAACTGAGCCACAGCTGTTCCATGTAGGAAGAAATTAGGCAGATGACCAAAGGATTCGTCAAAGAGGTAGGTTTGAAGGAGTGTCTTAAAGGAGGAAAAAGAAGTCGAGAGGTGGAGAGGTTTAGGGAGGGAATTCCAGAGCTTAAGGCCTTGGCAGCTGAAGGTACAGCCAACAATGGTTGAGCGATTAAAATCAGGGATGCTCAAGAGGCCAGAATTAGAGGAGTGCAGATATCTCGGTGGGGTTGTGGGGCTGGAGGAGATTACAGAGATAGGGAGGGGCGAAGCCATGGAGGGATTTGAAAACAAGGATGAGAATTTTAAAATCGAGGGGTTGCTTAACTAGGAGCCAATGTAGGTCAGCAAGCATGGGTGAACAGGACTTGGTGCAGCCGAGTTTTGGATGACCTCAGGTTATGTAGGGTACAACGTGGGAGGCCAGCCAGGGGTGCGTTGGAATAGTCAAGTCTAGAAGTAGCAAAGGCATGGATGAGGGTTTCAGCAGCATATGGGCTGAGGCAGGTGATGTTACTGAGGTGGAAATAGGCGGTCTTAGTCATGGTATGGATATGTGGTCAGAAGTGCGTTTCAGAGTCAAATATGACACCAAGGTTGCGAACAGTCTGGTTCAGCCTCAGGCAGATGCTAGGGAGAGGGATGGAGTCGATGGCTAGGGAATGGAGTTTGTGGTGGGGACTGAAAGCAATGGCTTCGGCCTTCCCAATATTTAGTTGGAGGAAATTTCTGCTTATCCAGTACTGGATGTTGGACAAGCAGTCTGACAACTTAGAGACAGTGGAAGGGTCGAGAGAAGTGGTGGTGAGGTAGAGCTTCGTGTCATCAGCGTACATGTGGAAACTGACTGTTTTTGGACGATGTCGCCGAGGGGCAGCATGTAGATGAGAAATAGGAGGGGGCCAAGGATAGATCCTTGGGGGACACCAGAGGTAACGTTATGGGAGTGGGAAGAGAAGCCTTTGCAGGTGATTCTCTGGCTACAATTAGATATGATGCGGAGATGCCGGTGTTGGACTGGGGTGGACAAAATTGAGAGGTCGCACAACACCAGGTTATAGTCCAACAGTTTTATTTGAAATCACAAGCTTTCGGAACTATCGCTCCTTCCTCAGGTGAAGTAAATTTACTTCACCTGAGGAAGGAGCGATAGTTCCGAAAGCTTGTGATTTCAAATAAAACTGTTGGACTATAACCTGGTGTTGTGCGACCTTACAATTAGATAAGAATGGAACCAGGCGAGTGCAGTCCCACCCAACTGGACAATGGTGGAGAGGTGTTGGAGGAGGATGGAGTAGTCAACCCTGTCAAAGGCTGCAGACAGGTCGAGAAGGACGAGGAGAGATAGTTTACCTTTGTCACAGTCACATAGAATGTCATTTGTGACTTTGATAAGAGTCGTTTTTGTACTGTGGCAGGTTTAGAAAACTGATTAGTGGGATTCAAACATCGAGTTCTGGGAAAGATGGGCACGGATTTGAGAGGCAACAACATGTTCAAGGACTTTGGAGAGGAAAGGGAGGTTGGAGATGGGGTGGTAGTTTGCAAGGATGGAGGGGTCAAGGGTTGGTTTTTTGAGGAGAGGTGATGACGGCAGATTTGAAGGAGCGGGGGACAGTATCTAATAAAGAACCGTTAACAATATCAGCTAACATGGGAGCGAGAAAAGGAAGTTGGGTGATCAGCAGTTTAGTGGGAATAGGGTCGAGGGAGCAGGAAGTAGGTCTCATGGACGAGATGAGTTCAGAGAGGGCATGAGGGGAGATCGGAGAGAAACTGGAGAAAGATGCGAATTCAGGGCTAGGGCAGGGGGGAACCTTAGAGGAATTTTGAGGTGCCATCCTGGGGAAGCTGCAACACAGGACTACATGCATGCTAAAAAGCGGAAGCAACATACTATAGACAGGGCTAAGCGATCCCACAATCAAAGGATCAGATCAAAGCTCTGCAGTCCTGTCACATCCAGTCATGAATGGTGGTGGACCATTAAACAACTAACAGGAGGAGGAGGCTCCATGAATATCCCCATCCTCAATGATGGTGGAGCCCAGCACGTGAGTGCAAAAGACAAGGTTGAAGCATTTGCAACCATCTTCAGCAAGAAGTGCCGAGTGGATGATCCATATCGGCCTACTCCTGAGGTCTCCACCATCACAGAAGCCAGTCTTCAGCCAATTCGATTCACTCCACGTGATATCAAGAAACGGCTGAGCGCACTGGATACAGCAAAGGCTATGGGCCCCGACAACATCCCGGCTATCGTGCTGAAGACTTGTGCTCCAGAAGTAGCCTCTAGCCAAGCTGTTCCAGTACAGCTACAACACTGGCATCTATCAGACAATGTTGAAAACTGTCCAGGTATGCCCTGTCCACAAAAAGCAGGACAAATCCAACCCATCAGTCTACTCTCAATCATCAGCAAAGTGATGGAAGGTGTCACTGAAAGTGCTATCAAGCGGCACTTACTCACCAATAACCTGCTCACTGATGCCCAGTTTGGGTTCCGCCAAGACCACTTGGCTCCCGAACTCATTACAGCCTTGGTTCAAACATGGACAAAGGAGCTGAATTCCAGAGGTGAGGTGAGAGTGACTGCCATCAAGGCAGCATTTGACCGAGTGTGGCATTAGGAGCCCTAGTAAAACTGAAGTCAATGGGAATCGGGGGGAAAACGCTCCACTGGCTGGAATCATACCTAGCACAAAAGGAAGATGGTTATGGTGGTTGAAGGTCAATCATCACAGCCCCAGGACATCGCTGCAGGAGTTCCTCAGGGCAGTGTCCTAGGCCCAACCATCTTCAGCTGCTTCATCAATGACCTTCCCTCCAACATGTCAGAATGGGGATGTTCGCTGATGACTGTAGTGTCCAGCACCATTCACAACTCCTCAGATAATGAAGCAGTCCATGCCCGCATGCAACAAGACCTGGACGACGTTCAGGCTTGGGCTGATAACTGGCAGGTAACATTTGCACCACACAAGTGCCAGGCAATGACTATCTCCAACAAGCGAGAGTTTAACCACCTCCCCTTGACATTCAATGGTATTACCATTGCCGAATCCCCCACCATCAACATCCTGGGGGGTCACCATTGACCAGAAACTTAACTGGACCAGCCACATAAATACTGTGGCAACAAGAGCAGGTCAGAGGCTCGGTATTCTGCAGCGAGTATCTCACCTCCTGACTCCCCAAAGCCTTTCCACCATCTATAAGGCACAAGTAAGGACTGTGATGGAATACTCTTCACTTGCCTGGATGAGTGCAGCTCCAACAACACTCAAGAAGCTCGACACCATCCAGGACAAAGCAGCCCGCTTGATTGGCACCCCATCCACCACCTTAAACATTCACTCCCTCCACCACCAGCGTACTGTGGCTGCAGTGTGTACCATCTACAAGATGCACTGCAGCAACTCGCCAAGGCTTCTTCGGCAGCACCTCCCAAACCCGCGACCTCTTTTAGAAGGACAAGGGCTGCAGGCGCATGGGAACACCACCATCTCCAAGTTCCCCTCCAAGTCACACACCATCCTGACTTAGAAGTATATCGCCAATCCTTCATCGTCGCTGGGTCAAAATCCTGGAACTAACTCCCTCCCTAACAGCACTGTGGGAGTACCTTCACCACACGGACTGCAGCGGTTCAAGAAGGCGGCTCACCACCACCTTCTCAAGGGCAATTAGGGATGGGCAATAAATGCTGTCCTTGCCAACGACACCCACATCCCATAAACGAATAAAAAAAGTTTTTTTTAGACACTAACTTCTCTATTGGTTTCTGCTAAAGCAATTAATTAATTATTTTGCTGAACTGTGACATGTTCAGTAGGAAATGGTTGGAATGCCATCGATTTTAGTTCTAATATCGACAAGTTGGCAGCAACAAAGTAGTTTTTTAAGTTTTACAAGGTAAAGGATTGACTAATATGATAGCAAAATACTGTGGATGCTGGAAATCCGAAATAACAACAGAGTTTTTCCAGCGTTTTCTGTTGTTATAAAGGATTGACTGGTGCGGGGCAAACCTTTCTACCTGGGATGAAAACAGAAAATGCTGCAATTACACAGCAGGCTTCTGACATCTAAAGATGAGGGCAAGGGGGGGGCGTGGGCCATGTGAGTGCCCATCCTCCCCTGAGGCTGCAGGACCCACCACACACCAGGACCTTCCTCACTCGCCTACTTCCGGTTTACATCCCAGCCTCTCTCAGCTCATTGGATAAGTCTGCGCAGCCTTAGTGGCGCCACTCATTTTGCTCCGCCCATATTTCCGTGGTAACGTGGAGTCCTGAGCGGAAAGTAAAGGCCCTGAGCGGATGGCGCGGCAGAATGTCCGGCACCAGAAAGGTACATGGTGTTTAATGAGACAACTGCACCGCGTTTACCTGGGGGAAGAGGGGTTCGACAGAGAGTGACAGGCTCGAATGGCAGTGCGGCTGGGAGGTGGGTCTCCTCCCCACCGGGTAAGGCTGCCATCCTTTGTGGGGTCTGCAGCCGGCCAGAAGGAGGGGCAATTCAATAACTCGGAATGCTCCAACCTCAAGGGACGCAGAAACTTGAAACAAACACAGAAAACGCTGGAAACACTCAGCTAGTCAATCTGTGGGGAAAAACACACAAGTTACTGTTTCAGGTGTGGATTTGTCATCAGAAATAGAGATGCACAACATTTAAAAAGGAACACAACAAAAGGAACGGCAGAAACAAACTCATACAAGAGAGTAGTGTAAAGCGATTAAATGGTAAACAGAGGATGGTTAATTGGCCGAAGTGATGGAGGTGAGGCAGATCTGAAATAGAAACAGTAAAAACTGGAAGAGTCCGAAGAAAAAGTCAGGCCAACACCAAGAGTGCAGACTGCTCACCAAATGGAGTTAAGACAGAGGGTCTCCACCAAGTGCTACCCCATTTCCAGACACCCCAAAATGCACACACACACATCCTACATCATCTGCTAAAACAAAAGTGGGAACTAAAGTGTAAGGTCTGATATTAAAATTAAGGCCAGAGGGCTGAAAAGTGCCTAATAGATAAGGTGCTGTCCCTTGAGCTTGATGTGGACTAATATAGAAGACCAAAGATGGAGAGTTCAAAATGGGGCGGGGAATTGAAGTGGCAAGTGACCGGAGGCTTTGGGGTCGCACTGTTTCGTGTAAGGATTACATTCTTTCTCCCAGCTTCTCCTCTGTTGCAGTTGTTCTGATAATGCCATTTTTGCACTCCAAAGCTTCTGAAATGATATTTTTCCTCAGTCAGGGATTCCCCACTGCCATGATGGGACCTTTGACTGGGTCTGTCCCATTTCTTGTGCTGCTGCTCGCCCTCTCCCACTTGGTGTTTGGGCTGGGGACCCTCTGTCTGAACTTCATGCTGGTGGGGCTGTCTGCACTCTTGGTTTTGGCCTGATTTTTTTCCTCTCCAGCTGCTGGACTCTGTTCCACTTTGCCAACTTTTCATTTCAGACTTGCCTTGCACCCTTTCATCTCATGTTCTTTGTTTTGATACAACTTTATTTTATTTTATTATGCTTCTTCCTATCATGTTATTATCACTTCAGCTATTTAAGCACTTTACATACTTCTACATGTGTGTGTTTCCCATCCCCATTCCTTTGTCCTGTTCCTTTTTTAAATGTTCAACTGTAAATTCTCCCAGTACCGATGAAGGATTATATCTGAAATATTAACTTGTCTGTTCTTTCCAGTAACAGTAAATATTTCCATCAAAGTCACTGCAAAACTGACTGTCTTTTGTTACAATTGAGTGGCTTGCTAGGCCATTTCAGAGTCAGCCACATTGTTGTGGGTCTGATGTCACAGGACAGATTTCCTTCCCTGAAGGATATTAGTGAATCAGATGGGTTTTTACAGCAATCTGATAGTTTCATGATCACCATTCCAGATTTATTTAATGAATTTAAATTCCACAGCTGCTGTGGTGAGATTAGAACTCATGTCTCCGGATTATTAGTCCAGGCCTATGGATTACTAGTCCAGTAACTTAACCACTATGCTCCCGTACCCAATATAGAATTACATAGAATGTACAGCACACAAAAAGGCCATTTGGCCCAACTGATCCATGCTGGTAGTTGATGCTCCACACGTGCCTCCTCCCCACCCCTCTTCATCTAACCCTATCAGCATAACCTTCTATTCCTTTCTCCCTTGTGCATTTATCAAGTTTCTTCTAAAATGCATCTGTGCTTTTCTCCTCAACTGCTCCTTGTGGTAACGAGTTACACATTCTAACCACTCTGATAAAGAAGTTTCTCCTGAATGTTTGACCAGAGTCAATGTCGAGAACTTCCAGGGCCACTCCCTCCTGACTGTATACCACTGTGCTGCCACACCTCATGGACCTGTCCTGCTGGTGGGACAGGACATACCCAGGGATAGTTATGGCGGAGTCTGGGACATTGGCTGATAGGCTGTGAGTATGACTGTCAGCCTGTTGCTTGACTATTCTGTGGGACAGCTCTCCCAATTTTGGCACAAGTCCCAGAGGAGGACTTTGCAGGGTCGACTGGCCCTTGTGTCTGTGCAGTTTTATTCTTGTACTTTTTTTGGAGCGGTTTGTTACCATGAGTGGCTTGCTAGGCCATTTCAGAGGGCAGTTAAGAGTCAACCACGTTGCTGTGGGTCTGGTGTCACATAGAGGCCAGACCAGGTAAGGATGGCAGGTTTCCAGTGAAACCAGGGAAAAGTGAACCAGTTGGGTTTTTACGTCAATCCGATAGCTTTGTGGTCATCATTACTTATACTTGCTTTTCCAGATTTTTTAATTTAATTAACTGAATTCAAATTCACAAACTGCTCTGTTAGGATTTGAATAATCTGGATTATTAGTCCAGTACCATAACCACTATGCTACTGTACCCGTGAATATTACCGGATTGTAGTATGTGTAGCATTAGACAAGAGATGCCCATGTCCATTGATCACAAGGCTACCAGGTACAATGGCCTGGGAGGTGCCCTCGCCATTGATTATGACATTGTTAATGACCAGTGCTCTTGCTGACCTCCGTTGGCTCCCTATTCCCAATGCAATGAATTGAAAATTGTTATCCTTGTTTATAAATCTCTCCAGGGCTTTCTCCTGCCCTATCCCTGCAACCTCCACTTCTTATGTCCCAGTTTGTGACCTTTACTCTTCTTACTCTGGCCTCCTACACAGCTGCTCCTCTCTTCCTCCTTTCCTCCTTCACTAGCTCCACAATCAATGATGAAAAAATAAGAAAGACTTGCATTTATACAGCACCTTTCACGACCCCAGAATGGCCCAAATTGCTTTACAACCAATTAAGTACTTTTGAAGTGTAGTTACTGTTGTAATGTAGGAAATGCAGTAGCCAAAAATGTGCACAGCAAGCTCCCACAAACAGCAATGTGATAATGACCAGATAATCTGTTTTAGTGATGTTGGTTGAGGGGTAAATATTGGCCAGAACAGTGGGGAGAGCTGCCCTGCTCTTCTTCAGAATAGTTCCATGGGATCTTTTACACCCACCTGAGAGAGCAGATGGAGCCTCAGTTTCACGTCTCATCTGAAAGACGGCACCTCCAACAGTGCAACACTCCCTCGGTACTGCACTGGAGTGTCAGCCTAGATTTTGTGCTCGAGTCTCTGGAGTGGGCTTGAACCCACAACCTCTGACTCCGAGGTAGAGCGCTGCCACGGCTGGCACAGCTCTTCGGCTGTTTTGGAAAACTTTGCTAAATTTCTCAGCTTTGCTACTACTTCTCCCCATCTTCAAAAGGCTTCTCAAAACCTATCTCTTCGACTATCCCCTCAGTCACCTGCCTAATGGTTCTTCTGCTTGACGTTTCTCCTCTGTGAAGCACCTTGAAATATTTAACAAAAGTCAGGCTGCGATATGAATGCAAGTTGTTCACAGTGCTGTCAGTTACAGGGATATTGGGAGATGTCCATGCCCATTCACTACAGGACTCTCAGTACACATAGTAGAATAGGGGAATGGTATCTATTGAAATGAGACATTTTCATTATGCACAGTGGAATTGTGCAAAATTTCAATCTGTTTATAGGACAATTAGTTATAATGGGATTGGGGAATGTCCACGCCCATTACTTTCACTCTGCATAGTAGGTAGGATGTGGGCATGTTCGTGTGGCCACAGAATGATTAAGGTTCTGTGACATGAATCTGTCATTCATGACTTATGAAATAATACTGAGTGGCCTGCGGGTGGCGCTGTCCAGGGAGAGTATAAATACTCGGGCACGGGCCCAGCTTGCGCAGGACATTCTTAACCGGAACTAGATAAGGACACAACTAGATCTCCATGTTGTAAAACAGTTGATTAAAGCTTTGTTTAACGCTTAGACCAAGTGCCTAGTAGTTTTCTTACGTCATTCTGTTTACACATTTGGGCTGTGGGATGCCCTTCTGTCCTGGAATTATTGTGAGAGTTACAATTTACACAATTAGACGGAAAGATTGTACATGCTCTAAGGGGTGATTTCAAAGAATCCTGTTTTTGCAGTGTAAGCAGGAGTGGATTGAATCATTGAATCATAGAATGGTTACAGCACAGGAGGCCATTCGGCCCGTCGAGCCCGTGCCAGGCTCTCTGCAAGAGCACCTCAGCTAGTCCCACTCCCCCGCCCTTTCCCCGTAGCCCTGCAATTTTTTTTCTTTCAGGTACTTTTCCAACTCCCTTTTGAAAGCTGTGATTGAATCTGCCTCCACCACCCTTTCAGGCAGTGCATTCCAGATCCTAACCACTCGCTGCGTAAAAAGGTTTTTTTCTTATGTCGCCTTTGGCTCTTTTGCCAATCACCTTAAATCTGTGTCCTCTGGTTCTCGACCCCTTGGAATGGGGTAGAATACCCACTGCAGTTATTACAGCAGTATGAGCTTGGACAATAGGATATCCATTTGAATAAGTTTGTATTATTGCCAGTAAACTGACAAATTTTAAATGTTTTAGACCAAATGCTCATTTATCTGATGTATTCAGTTTGGGGCTTGAAGCTTATTAGGGTGGGAAAGTGGAGTTGAGGTCAAAGATCAGCCATGATCTTAGTGAATGGCAGAGCAGGCTCGAGGGGTCGTATGACTTACTCCTGCTTCTTATGCTCTTCTTGGAGACTGTATAGTGTATTGGGCTAACAAAGTGTACTTTCACCTCTGGAATCTGGGTTTGGATCTAGCCAAACTAATGGCATGAAACTCTTGTATCTTTCCTGATTGGGCAGTCACAGTCCACTTCCTGGTACTCAGATTCACAGCACCAGTTTGCCTATATGTCACAAATGCAAGGTTGGGGCAGAGCAGTACACCTCTACTTTCCATCCAGCTCCTGACCTTGGCGTACTTAACGTTAACACATTTTGGTGTTAAAATACAAAATCATTGCATTCTCCAGCACTGACAGTCCTCACCATGATGAAGAAAGGAAAAAAGAAAGTTAAACAATTTTTTTTTAAAGTTCATGTTCTGATTCTGTTGCGAAACATTTACTCTGTGGGGGGAAAAAAACTAAATTGATGCAAATTTAGCATTTCCTGTCAGTTTGTTCCTTAACCCAACATATTTGTATGCTTTTCAGCGGAAAAGGACTACTGGAATGGTCCAGGGATTCTTTTTTTTACATGATGTGGAGGTTGCTTGCAAGAGAACAAGTAGCCTTGCTAAGAAATGTACACCTTCAGTTGCCAAATCATGGAATCAATGTGGAGAAGGTTTCCAAGAAGTTTCATCAATGGAGGTAAGATAATGTAATTTATTAGCAATATGAATAGATTGTGAATCTAAAACTCAAATTATAAATTCATGTGGCATGTGGAGGATGAATAGGAAGTTGCCAGAGATGGAGCACTGAGGTGATTGTACGGGCATGGGTGTAAAAATCATTTGAGGAAAATGTAGTGACTGCATTGGGACAAGTAGGAGTAGAGCTTCATGGAGTAAATTAGAGATAGGGTAGGATTGGTTTTAGGATGGGGAGGAGGCGTCAAAGGCTGCTGAGCAGTTTGTATTGGTGGGGAATTTACACCCTTTGCTTTTTTTCTTTCATCTCGCATATCGGTGGTAACCTTGGAGACCATAAAAGCAACTAGATTATTTTTTAATTGCGTAGAGTAGTGAAATAAATCAAATCTCACATTGAATAACTTTTCCTTTAATTCCACTCACTTCTTCCAGATTAAAAGGTATTGTTCGGGAACCTGTGTGAGTCTTAGCTATGTCAGTCTTTAGATAGGAAATTCTGAACACTCTTCTAGGCCTACTCTGGTCCCCTCCCTGACCTCTTATTTTCCATTACAATGGTGACTGTCTCAGTGCTGCTTTCTGTTCCTGCCCTGATCTTGGGAATTTCATTAATCATGCTTCAAATTTCCATTCATCTTTACATAATCTATTTCTCAGTCTCCCCTTCCCTTAATGAGCTTCTCTCCTTCTCTGTCTCTCGGGATGGGTTTTCCACTAACATTTATTACAAGCCCACCGACTCCCACAACTATCTGGATCATACTACTTCTTCCCTGCTTCATGTAAGGGTCCCACTCCTTTATCTCAGTTTTTCAGTCTGTCGCATCTGCTCTGATAATGTCACCTTCCATACCAGAGCTTCCGAAATGTTTTCCTTTTTCCTCAACCAAGGTTTCCCCTCTGTTTTGATAGACAGGACCCTTGTGGGGGTATCTAGAACTAGGGGGCATAGTTTCAGAATAAGGGGTCACCCATTTAAGACGGAGATGAGGAGGAATTTTGTCTCTGAGGGTCGTGAATCTTTGGAATTCTCTACCCCAGAGAGCTGTGGAGGCGGAGTCATTGAATATATTCAAGGCGGAGATTGACAGACATTTGAACTACAAGGGAGTCAAGGGGTATGGGGAGAGAGCGGGAAAGTGGTGTTGAGGCCAAGATTGGATCAGCCATGATCTTATTGAATGGCGGAGCAGGCTCTAGGGGCCGATTGGCCTACTCCTGCTCCTGTTTCTTATGTTGAAGGGCCCATCTCATTTCTAATGCTTTTTTTTCTTCCATTGCTCCCTTGCCTGCCACAATAATGATAGGATCTCCCTTGACCTCACCTTCCTTCCAACCAGCCTCTGCATTTGACAGATCATTACCTGCCATTTCATGATCCCATCACCAAACACATCTTGTTCTTTTTAGCTTCTGAAGAGACTGTTGCTGATATGACACTCCCACTAACAGCTTTCCTTGCCCAGGCTTTTTGCAAGCTTAGGGGATACAACATCTGTCTATTCACCTCCTCCCACACCAATGTCCAGGGCCCCAGACACTCATTCCATGTGAGACAGTGATCTACGTGAACTTCCTCCAAACTATTGCACTGGGGAGACCAAATGTAGATTAGGTAACCGCTTTGCTGAACATCTCCATTCTGTCTGCAAGTGCGACCCCAAGCTCCGTGTTGCTTACCAATTCCCTGTCCACTCCTACTCTGACTTCTCTGTCTTTACCCATCTATATTCCAATGAAACATAGAAACATAGAAAATAGGTGCAGGAGTAGACCATTCGGTCCTTCGAGCCTGCACCGCCATTTAATGCGTTCATGGCTGAACATGCTACCTCAGTACCCCATTCCTGCTTTCTCGCCATACCCCTTGATCCCCCTAGTTGTGAGTATTATATCTAACTCCCTTTTGAATATATTTAGCGAACTGGCCTCAACAACCTTCTGTGGTAGAGAATTCCACAGATTCGCCACTCTCTGGGTGAAGAAGTTCCTCCTCATCTCAGTCTTAAATGGCTTCCCCTTTATCCTTAGACTGTGACCCCTGGTTTTAGTTTTCCCTAACATTGGAAACATTCTGCCCGCATCTAATTTGTCTAAACCAGTCAGGATTTTAAACGTCTCTATAAGATCCCCCCTCATTCTTCTGAACTCCAGAGGATACAAGTTCAGTTGATCCAGTCTTTCTTGATATGTCAGTCTGGCCATCCCAGGAATCAATCTAGTGAACCTTCGCTGCACTCCCTCAATAGCAAGAATGTCCTTCCTCAAGTTAGGAGACCAAAACTGCACACACTACTCCAGGTGTGGCCTCACCAAGGCCCTGTACAACTGTAGCATCACCTCCCTACTCCTGTACTCAAATCCCCTTGCTATGAAGGCCATCATGCCATTTGCTTTCTTGACTGCCTGAAGCTCAACACAAGCTTGAAAAATAGCATCTTATCTTTTGCTAGGTACTTTGCAACCCTCTGAACTTAATACTGACTTTAAGAAGTTAAGACCTCAGATATAGCTCCCACTCTCTCTTCGGCGGGAAATGCCTGCAATGTGGAATGGGAGTGTCAGTGTTTCAGTGGGAGGGACGGGTTTGTGCTTGGGGCGTGAACCGTCCATCGGAATATTGTGCTCCTGGGGTGGACTGCACCCTTGATGTCCACCTGCCTTTTTTTCCTCCCAGGTTTCTGGGCTGCTGGAGTCTGCTCTGTGTTACCAGATTTTCCTGCTTCTATTTCTACCAGCCTTACTTCCCCCACTGCCTCAATTATTCACACATTTTGTGTATTGTAAATGTCTTTCATTTCCCTGATTATGCCTTCTAATGTTAATATCACTTCATCCATTTAACTATATCCTGCTTTCCACTTAAGCATTTTACCGTTGATCTACTTCTATGTTTGTGTGTTTGGTTTTTTTCCTACTTTGCGCTCATTTCCTCCATTACAACAGTGACACACTGTTACATAATTGTTCTAGTGGCAATAGTTGGATATTGCCTACAGTATACCAATTATTTTGTATAGATGCAGATACAAAATGAGCAGGTATCAGACCGTCGATCAGTAAAATCTTTAACCTGTGAATTTCACTCCGGGTAAGAAATTGCTGTTGGATAATACAGCACAATTTTTTTTTTTTTTAAATGTGTGTATACAGATTTAAGCATGTTTTAAATACAATTTATTGGATATTAGTGGTGTCCTTGTGAAAAAGAATTAGATCTGGAATTTAATATTTCAAAATAACTTTCTTTTTGTTCTACATGCTCCTGTTGTTGAATGCTTTTCAAATGCTGCAGTGTTACTCATCTATAAATATGTTTTTTAACAGGGTAACAGGACTATGGGAGAAGAGCTAAAAGTAGTCCGCAGCCTTGCATCTGCACTTCATTCTGTTGAAGGTAGTTTACCTCGTATTAAGTGCTTGCTGTTCCCAACATTCTCCCGTTTTCTCCTGACTTTCATTAGGATATGGTTCCATAGATACAAGCAGCCCTCTGTTACTCACCCGTGGTTGTTTTCGTGAATCTAGACGGCAAGGATGGGCATACTACTTGATTGCACAAGGCACTAGGGAGGATCCTGATCCTGTTTTCGGCTCACATTTCAGCAAGAGGCAGTAGATAGCAATTTTTTTGTTTCCCGCCTCCCTCGCCCAGGGACACTGATCCTAAAGTGCAGCATCACTAATTAAGCTTGGACCAGGAATTGAGCATGAAACCTTCTGGTCTTTATGGCTTGGTACTACACCAGAAATTGTCTTTTGACTTGACAATTGGGAGTTAAAAAAAACTATTGCAGTGCCTTTAAATTGTTATAAATTTGTGTTAAAGATTTGGACACATCAGCTCAAATATGTAATTTACAATATTCAATATTTGCTGTGCTTTTAACTGAAGGTTTGAATGTTTTTGTTCATCATCTTTAAGATGGGCCTAAACTTACATTCTTGATAAAGGAAAGAATTGTTCCCAGTTGAGAGATACTAGGCACAAGCTAGTCTTTATTTCTGCACTCCCAAAGAAATGTTATCTTTTGCCAATTTTTCTCCACTGTTTTCCCTTTCTTCCCAAAGACAAATGACCCCTTGCTTGGGATATGGTTCCACATGTGCCCGTTGCCCTATGGTACATCATCCAAGTACGGATACTTCAGGTGTAAGCCTAGACACTTGAGTGTTGGCAAGCTATTTGACTGTTGGAGATGTCACCTTGAAGTCTGATCCTGTGTTGTTCCCCACTATCAGACCTTCTGGTTAGTTTTAAAAATGTTGGGTTTTCTTTATTCTTTAGTTCAAGAATTCTGATCTCAAATGCAAAACATTGCAGCACTATTTTCATTACAACTTCTTTCCAGTGTGTACAATTTCTTCCAGCACCTTAGGTGGAAAATTAAAAAAAACCTGAACTGTTGCAAACAGGCTAAAGCTACAGAAACAGAAAGATAAGAAAGGTACAGCTCAACACAGAAACCAAACTTAAGACTTTCAACCAACTGAGTTGACTGCTTAAAATAAGTTTAACAGTAACATCTGTAGTTCATGCAACTTCTCTCAACATTTTCTTAAGCCCTGGCATGTAGTAGAGGTTCAGCAACTAGAAAACTGAATCACACCAATCTTGAATCACACTTTACAATGAGGTCTCTAATGACACAACCACAGGTTGAGGACAGGACAAGGAGTCACTGTGATGTCTCCTACAGTCAAATAGCCATCTATACCCAAGATACTTCACAAAAATTGTCTTCATCTGGCAAGCTATATACATTAATATCTTTAAACTTGTTCCCCATCCATCAACGGGAATCCTTTTATAAATTTGTTTTCCGATAGACTAAGTCTTTGACTTTCATTTTGTCACTTAGTGAAGAGAGAGCACCTCCGTTTTGAGCTAGGTCTTTTAAAATCCTCATATGAAATAAAGGTAGAAGTTCCTATTTCTATCATAAGACCGTTTCTTTTCAACTACCTTAAGAGTGCCACAATAATGTTCTGGTATTATACTAGTGTATGTCATTTTAAAGAAGGTGATTGTGTAATCAACTGAATCTATACAAATAAAATCTAATTAGCATGCTTTATTGATACTTTGAGTTTTAGCATACTGAGCATATCCTTCAAGTTCCATAAATATGGAAGGTGTAGCATGTGAGTTAATGTTTGTGATCTTGGAGCTCATTCTGTGCTCATTTTCCTTTGAGCATCTCACCTTGTTCGTTGAAGGTAAGCATGCAGGTGCAGCAGGCGGTTAAGAAGGCAAATGGTATGTTGGCCTTCATAGCGAGAGGATTCGAGTACAGGAGCAAGGATGTCTTGCTGCAGTTGTACAAGGCCTTGGTGAGACCACACCTTGAGTATTGTGTGCAGTTTTGGTCGCCTTATCTGAGGAAGGATGTTCTTGCCATGGAGGGAGTGCAGCGAAGATTCACCAGACTGATACCTGGGATGGCAGGAATGACGTATGAAGAGAGATTGGGTCGATTGGGCTTGTATTCGCTAGCGTTTAGAAGAATGAGAGGGGATCTCATTGAAACTTATAAAATTCTAACAGGACTAGATAGACTAGATGCAGGAAGGATGTTCCCGATGGCGGGGGAGTCCAGAACCAGGGGTCACAGTCTAAGGATAAGGGGTAAGCCATTTAGGACAGAGATGAGGAGGAATTTCTTCACCCAGAGAGTGGTGAACCTGTGGAATTCTCTACCACAGAAGGCAGTTGAGGCCAATTCATTAAATATATTCAAGAAGGAGTTAGATATATTTCTTACGGCTAAAGGGATCAAGGGATATGGGGAGAAAGCAGGGACAGGGTACTGAATTTGGATGATCAGCCATGATCTCATTAAATGGTGGAGCAGGCTCGAGGGGCCGAATGGCCTACTCCTGCTCCTATCTTCTATGTTTCTATGTTCCACAATAGCAAAATACTGTGGATGCTGGAAATCTGAAATAACAAAATTTTTTGTTGTTATTTCACATTGTTCACATAACAAAAACAGATTATCTGGTCATTATCACATTGCTGTTTGTGGGAACTTGCTTGTGTGCAAATTGGCTGCCGTGTTTCCCACATTACAACAGTGACTACACTTGGAAAAAGTACTTCATTGGCTGTAAAGCGCTTTGAGATGTCCGGTGGTCGTGAAAGGCGTTATATAAATGCTAGTCTTTTTTTTTTGTTCCACCCCTCTCATCTCATTTAATATCCTAGTTTTCTACTGCCCACCCAAGAACCACGCCAAGTTTCAACCTGAGATATCTTCACTGTTTTCCTCCCTCAGCCTCTGCACCGAGTGACTTCTCATCTTCGGTGACTTCAACCTCCATCTCAACTCATCGTGTGCTCTCTCTCCTCTGCATTCACAACCCTCCTGACCTCCCTAAATCTCTCCCTCCATGTAAACTCCCTACCTATATTCACGGCCACCCCCTCGATGTCGCCATCTTGTGGCCTCGCTACTCCCATTGTGTCAATCACCGATAAGGCCATTTTTGATCACTTCCTTGTATCCCTCTCCACCCACATCCCCCTGCCCCTCCCAATCCCACTTCCTTCTGTGTCCGCCCCTGGTTTAAAAAAAAAGAGCTTAGGGCCTAGGCAGCTGAAGCACGGCCACCAATGGTGGAGCGAATAAACTCGGGGATGCGTAAGAGGCCTGAATTGGAGGAGCGCAGAGATCTTAAAGGCTTGTAGGGCTGGAGGAGGCACAGAGATGGGGAGCGGCGAGGCCATGGAGGGATTTGAAAACAACGATGAGAATTTTAAAATTGAGGTGTTGCCAGACTGGGAGCCAATGGAGATCAGTGAGCACAGGGGTAATGGGTGAATGGGACTTGGTGCAGGTTAGGATACGGGCAGCAGAGTTTTGAATGGACTGAAATTTATGTGGGCTGGAAGATGGGAGGCCGGCCAGGAGAGCATTGGAATAGTCAATAGAGGTAACAAAGGCATGGATGAGGGTTTCAGCAGCAGATGAGCTGAGGCAGGGTGGAGTCGAGCACCCCATCTCCTCCCTTTGGACAGCCCCCTGCTCCATGATGCAGTCACTTACAACGGCACTTTCAGATTCCCAACTTTCTAGCCTTTGGCCCTCTACTCACCAACATTTCTGCATCTGCTCAATCTCACCCTCACCTCCACCTTTGCCCGTGTCCCAATTAAAACCAATTCATCTCACCCTGGTCATTCCCCCTGGTATGGCCCTCATCTCTGCTCCCTTAAGTCCAAGGGATACAGACTTGAACGTCTTTGGCAGCCAACTGGTTTAACCGTCGCCTGATCTGGCTGGACCACATAAAGAACTGTCTGGTCCGGCTCTCCTCTGCCTACTTCTCATCTACATGCTGTCCCTCAGCGACATCATCCAAAAACATAACGTCAGGTTCCACAAGTACACAGACGACACTCAGCTGGACCTCACCACCCCCTCTCTTGACCACTCCAGCTAAATATTGGGAAGAACGAAGTGTTGTTTTCGGTCCCCGTTACAAACTCCGTTCCCTAGCCACTGACTCATCCCTCTTTCTGGCAACTGTCCGAGGCTGAACCAGACAGGTTGCAACTGTGGTGACTTATTTGACTTCGAGATGAGCTTCCGACCACATATCAGCTCCATCACCAAGACTGCCTACTTCCACCTCCGTAACATCGCCCAACTCCGCCCCTGCCTCAGCTCATCTGCTGCTGACACCCTCATCAATGCCTTTGTTACCTCTAGACTTGACTATTCCAATGCTCTCCTTACCGGCCTCCCATCTTCCACCCTGGATAAACTTGAGCTCATCGAAAACTCTGCTGCCCATATCCTAACTCGCACCAAGTCCTGTTCATCCATCTCCCCTGTGCTTGCTGACCTAATTGGCTCTCAGTCTGGCAATGCCTCAATTTGAAAATTCTCGTTCTTGTTTTCAAATCCCTCCATGGCCTCGCCCCTCCCTATCCCTGTAACCTCCTCCAGCCCTACAAACATTTGAGATTTCTGCGCTCCTCCAATTCTGGCCTCTTGCACATCCTCGAGTTTAATTGCTCCACCATTGGTGGCTGTGCCTTCAGCTGCCTAAGCCCTAAACTCTGAATTTCCTTCCCTAAACACCTCTACCCCTCTCTCCTCCTTTAAGACACTCTTTAAAACCTACCCCTTTGTCCAAGCTTTTGGTTAGCTGTCCTAATATCTGTCTATTTGATTCGGTGTCAAATTTTGTTTGATAACGCTCCTGTGAAGTGCCTTGGGACGTTTCACTACATTAAAGGTGCTATATAAATGCAAGTTGTTATTGTATGGGTCAGTGCCCTTAAAGAGAGATTGATCAAATTAAACAGGCAGAGAATGGGGGTAGCCAAAAAGGGTGAATGGAGA
This sequence comes from Squalus acanthias, assembly GCA_030390025.1. Classification (NCBI taxonomy): domain Eukaryota; kingdom Metazoa; phylum Chordata; class Chondrichthyes; order Squaliformes; family Squalidae; genus Squalus; species Squalus acanthias. The sequence continues at coordinate 62,052,516 of CM059432.1, forward strand.
GTGAAAATAAGATGGAATAGGTTTGAAGAAAAGAAGTAGAGGAGAAACATGGTGAAAAGGCACTGATCAGTGAGAAAGAAAGTGTGCTGGCTAGCAAGCTGTATGAAAATGGGCTAGGTATGTACAATAGATATTAATAGCACTTAACCAAATAAATTACTATTGTAATTCCTAGTCCTGTGGCATAAAGAATAATGCCCAGGAATTCAGATGCTATAATTTGCACCCATCATCTGCTTGGGATTATAGCCTTCATCTTCCCATGGAGTCTTTTTGTAAATTTAACAGTAGTTAGAGAGTTGCAATGAGATAGCAATTGTAAAATGATTGCAACATGATATAATCTATATGGAGGATACTGTGGCTGCTGGTTGTGATATAGCATACTGGATACTGGTCATTTGACAGGACTTGTATTACTTTTTATGGGGGATGGGGCAGCGCTTTACCAGCTTTATATATATAATGTGCATTCGCTAAATGACACAGGGAGATCAGGGAAGAGTTGAGTTGAATTTTAATATCTGAACAACTGCACCATGCAATAGAGGCATACATTAAGCACCAGTCTACGGGACCACGGAGTGGCAGGTTGTGGATTTGTGCCCATGCGTTTACATAAGAACATAAGAAATAGGAGCAGGAGCAGGAGCAGGCCATTCGGCCCCTCGAGCATGCTCCACCATTTAATGAGATCATGGCTGGTCCGATTTTGGCCTCAACTCCACGTTCCTGCCCGCTCCCCATAACCCTTGACTCCCCTGTTGCTCAAAAATCTATCTATCTCAGCCTTGAATATATTCAATGGCTTTCGATAAGGTCCTGCATAAGAGATTAGCGTGTAAAGTTAAGGCACATGGGATTGGGGGCAAGGTATTGACTTGGATAGAGAACTGGTTGGCAGACAGAAAGCAAAGAGTTGGAATAAACGGGTCTTTTTCCGAGTGGCAGACAGTGACTAGTGGGGTACCGCAGGGATCGGTCCTTGGACCCCAGCTATTCACAATATATATTAATGATCTAGACAAGGGAACTAGATGTAATATCTCCAAGTTTGCAGACGACACAAAGCTGGGTGGGCATGTGTGCTGTGAGGAGGATGCCGAGAAACTCCAGGATGATTTGGACAGGTTGGGTGATTGGGCAGAAGCATGGCAGATGCAATATAACGTGGATAAATGCGAGGTTATCCACTTTGGTGTCAAAAACAGGAACGCAGATTATTATCTGAATGACAATAGATTGGGAGAAGGGGAAGTGCAACGAGACCTGGGTGTCCTTGTGCACCAGTCGCTGAAGGTAAGCATGCAGGTGCAGCAGGCGGTTAAGAAGGCAAATGGTATGTTGGCCTTCGTAGCGAGAGGGTTTGAGTACAGGAACAAGGATGTCTTGCTGCAGTTGTACAGGGCCTTGGTGAGACCACATCTTGAGTATTGTGTGCAGTTTTGGTCGCCTTATCTGAGGAAGGAGGTTCTTGCCATGGAAGGAGTTCAGCGAAGATTCACCAGGCTGGAATGACGTATGAGGAGAGATTGGGTCGATTGGGCTTATACTCGCTGGAGTTTAGAAGAATGAGAGGGGATCTCATTGAAACTTGTAAAATTCTGAAAGGACTGGACAGACTAGATGCAGGAAGGATGTTCCCGATGGTCGGGGAGTCCAGAACCAGGGGTCACAGTCTAAGGATAAGGGGTAAGCCATTTAGGACAGAAATGAGGAGGAATTTCTTCACCCAGAGAGTGGTGAACCTGTGGAATTCTCTACCACAGAAGGCAGTAGAGGCCAATTCATTAAATATATTCAAGGAGGAGTTGGATATATTTCTTAAGGCTAAAGGGATCAAGGGATATGGGGAGAAAGCAGGGACAGGGTTCTGAATTTGGATGATCAGCCATGATCTCATTGAATGGCGGAGCAGGCTAGAGGGGCCGAATGGCCTACTCCTGCTCCTATCTTCTATGTTTCTATGTTTCAGCTTCCACGGCTCTCTGGGGCAAAGAATTCCAAAGATTCACGACCCTCTGAGAGAAGAAATTCCTCCTTATCTCTGTCTTAAATGGGCGACCCCTTATTCTAAGACTATGCCCCCTTGTTCTAGATTCCCTGACGAGGGGAAACATCCTCTCAGCATCTACCCTGTCCAACCCCCTGATCTTGCCACATGAATATAAATTACAATATTAGTTGATTTGGTTAAGTGCTATTTCTAGAACTATCTATGATACATACCTAGCCCATTTTTGTACAGCTTGCCACGCTTTTCCTCTACTTGTCATTGTGGGAAGTGCAAAGCAGAGGGCAAGGAGAGAAAAAAATGGATAGGAGAATTATTTTGCCTGATCTTAGACACCACCTAGTGGTTGGTTTAAAAGAGACACTGGCAAAAGCAGTAGAGCAGAGTATCCATTTGTCCCATCAGCTTGATATAATGTATGGTGCAATGTGGTCAAATCAGGGAAAAACACAACATTACTTAAAAAGGTGGAGACCGACCCTCATCCAGAACAAATATTGATGGAAATAATTGGGTATAATTCAAGTTTGAAAGTGCAGGAGTGACTACTTCCATTATAAGCCACCCCACTCCTCATGTAGACATTCTAAAAGGAAATGTATATCTTAAATAAAAATTCCCACCTGACAGAAATTATTCCTAATTTTAGTGTATTTTCCCTCCCTTTCAGAGGCCTGCCTTTTTGAGTCTGTTCTTTCGTAACACAGCCACTCTGACTATGACAGGAGTTTCAGCAAACAGTTTCATAGAGAATTCTGCAAATTGGCATTTTGCAGCAAAATTCATTAGAGTGCTTACTGTGGCTCCCTGGTGAGTTGAGAGGCCTAAAAGGCTGGATCTTCAAAGGCTGGAATAAAATGTTTAATTAGTGATGTCTAGCATGAGGTAGATTTAACACTTTTTTTTTCCAGAATACCAACAAGTATTCACAGTGAATGTTATCTGCTCTGCATTCAATCTGCATTTAGGTTGTATTTCTCTATATAGAAATGCTTCATTCACATGCTTAAAAAGTTTTTTTCCCCTTATCATTTGGGAGTGTCTAGTCCTGTGGTTATCCAGGATCTAGCATGGTAGTGAGTCTACTATACAGCATCACCAAAAGGGGTAAGGGTGCAGATGAGTAATAGCAAAATATGATAGATTCCTCATCTAATACTGTTTTAAAATTTCTATTTGGCAGATTAGCTGCTTTAATAATTTTCCTACATTACAACAGTATCTGCACTTCAAAAGTACTTAATTGGTTGTAAAGCCCTTTCAGTCATCCTGAGGTCGTGAAAGGCGCTATATAAATGCTATGTATAAAGTCTGTCTGTCTTTCTTTTCTTTATATCGCACTCTGACTGTGGGCTGAAAATGAAGATGCTCCTGTTTTCAGGATTTTGAACTTAAAAAAAAAAAAAATTTGTTCATGGGATTTAGGCGTTGCTGGTAAGTCCAGCATTTATTGCCCATCCCTAATTGTCCTTGAGAAGGTGGTGGTGAACCGCCACCTTGAACCACTGCAGTCTGTGTGGTGAAGGTAGTCCCACAGTGCTGTTAGGGAGGGAGTTCCAGCATTTTGACCCAGCGACAATGAAGGAACGGCGATATACTTCCAAGTCAGGATGGTGTGTGACTTGGAGGGGAACTTGGAGGTGGTGGTGTTCCCATGCGTCTACTGCCCTTGTCCTATCATGGGTTTGGCAGGTGCTGCCGAAGAAGCCTTGGTGAGTTGCTGCAGTGCATCTTGTAGATGGTACACACTGCAGCCACAGTGCGCGGTGGTGGAGGGAAGTGAATGTTTAAGGTGGTGGATGGGGTGCCAATCAAGCAGGCTGCTTTGGCCTGGATGGTGTCTTGTGTTGTTGGAGCTGCACGTATCCAGGCAAGTGGAAAATACTCCGTCACACTCCTGACTTGTGCCTTGTAGATGGCGGAAAGACTTTGGGGAGTCAGGAGAGGAGTTACTCGCCGCAGACTACCCAGCCTCTGACCTGCTCTTGTAGCCACAGTATTTATGTGGCTGGTCCAGTTAAGCTTCCTGTCAATGATGACTCCCCCCAGGATGTTGATCGTGAGGGATTCGGCAGTGGTAATGCCGTTGAATGTCAAGGGGAGGTGGTTAGACTCTTTCTTGTTGGCGATAGTCATTGCCTGACACTTCTGTGGCGCGAATGTTACTTCCCACTTATCAGCTCAAGCCTGAATTTCGTCCAGGTCTTGCTGCATGCGGGCATGGACTGCTTCATTATCTGAGGAGTTGCGAATGGAACTGAACACTATGCAGTCATCAGCAAACATCGCTACTTCTGGCTTTATGATGAGGGAAGGTCATTGATGAAGTAGCTGAAGATGGTTGGGCCTAGGACACTGCCCTGAGGAACTCCTGCAGCGATGTCCTGGGGCTGAGATGATTGGCCTCCAACAACCACAACTATCTTCTTTTGTGCTAGGTATGACTCTAGCCAGTGGAGAGTTTTCCCGTTGAGTCCCATTGACTTCAATTTTACTAGGGCTCCTTAATGCCAATCTCGGTCAAATGCTGCCTTGATGTCAAGGGCAGTCACTCTCACCTCACCTCTGGAATTCAGCTCTTTTGTCCATGTTTGGACCGAGGCTGAAATGAGGTCTGGAGCCGAGTGGTCCTGGCGGAACCCAAACTGAGCATCGGTGATTAAGTGTCACTTGATAGCACTGTCAACGACACCTTCCATCATTTTGCTGATGATTGAGAGTAGACTGATGGAGCAGTAATTGGCCGGATTGGATTTGACCTGCTTATTGTGGACAGGACATACCTGGGCAATTTTCCACATTGTTGGGTAGATGCCAGTGTTGTAGCTGTTACTGGAACAGCTTGGCTAGAGGCGCAGCTAGTTCTGGAGCACAAGTCTTCAGCACGACAGCCGGGCTGTTGTTGGGACCCATAGCCTTTGCTGTATCCAGTGCGTTCAGCCGTTTCTGGATATCATGTGGAGTGAATTGAATTGGCTGAAGACTGGCTTCTGAGATGGTGAGGGCAGCACTGAAACGGCTCTCCTCAAAGTCACAAATGACATCCTTTGTGACTGTAACAAAGGTAAACTATCCTTTCTCGACCTGTTTGCAGCCTTTGACACGGTTGCCCACTCCATCCTTCTCCAACGCCTCTCTACCGTCGACCAGCTGGGTGGGACTGCACTCGCCTGGTTGCATTCTTATCTATCTTATCGTAGCCAGAGATTCACCTGCAATGGCTTCTCTTCCCACTCCCAAATTGTTACCTCTGGTGTCCCTCAAGGATCTATCCTTGGCCCCTTCCTATTTCTCATCTACATTCTTCCCCTTTTGCGACATCATCCGAAAACACAGCGTCAGTTTCCACATGTACGCTGACGACGCCCAGCTCTACCTCACCACCACTTCTCTCGACCCCTCCATGGTCTCTAACTTGTCAGACTGCTTTTCCAACATCCAGCACTGGATGAGCAGCAACTTTCTCCAATTAAACATTGGGAAGACTGAAGCCATTGTCTTCGGTCCCCACCAAAAACTCCGTTCCCTAGTCACTGACTCCATCCCTCTCCCTAACATCTGTCTGAGGGTGAACAAGACTGTTTGCAATCTTGGTGTCATATTCGACCCTGAAATGAGCTTCCGACCACATATCTGTGCCATAACTAAGACCGCCTATTTCCACCTCCGTAACATCGCCCGTCTCTGCCCCTGCCTCAGCTTATCCGCTGCTGAAACCCTCATCCATGCCTTTGTTACCTCTAGACTTGACTATTCCAATGCACTCCTGACTGGCCTCCCACGTTCTACCTTACGCTGACCTACATTGGCTCCCAGTTAAGCAGCGCCTTGATTTTAAAATTCTCATCCTTATCTCTGTAATCTCCTCCACCCCCACAACCCCCCTGAGATATCTGTGCTCCTCTAATTCTGCCCTCTTGAGCATCCCTGATTTTAATCGCTCAACCATTGGTGGCCGTGCCTTCAGCTGCCGAGGCCCTAAGCTCTGGAATTCCCTCCCTAAACCTCTCTACCTCTCTTTCCTCCTTAACAACGCTCCTTAAAACCTACCTCTTTGACCAAGCTTTTCGTTATCTGCCCTAATTTCTCCTTGTGTGGCTCGGTGTCAAATTATTTATCTTATAACACTCCTGTGAAGCGCCTTGTTAAAGGCGCCTACGTTAAAGGCGCTATATAAATACATGTTGTTGAGGCCGAGATGGATCATCCACTTGGCACTTCTGGCTGAAGATAGTTGTGAACGCTTCAGCCTTGTCTTTTGCACTTACATGCTATTCTCTGCCATCATTGGGGATAGGGATGTTCGTGGAACCTCCTCCTCCTGTTAGTTGTTTATTGTCCACCACCATTCACGACTGGATGTCATAGGACTGCAGAGCTTTGATCTGATCCGTTGGTTGTGGGATCGCTTAGCTCTGTCTGTAGCATGCTGTTTCCGTTATTTAGCATGTAGTCCTGTGTTAGAGCTTCACCGGGTTCACACCTCGTTTTTAGGTATGCCTGGTGCTGCTCCTGGCATGCTCTTCTGCAATCCTCATTGAACCAGGGTTGGTCCCCTGGCTTGATGGTAATGGTAGAGTGAGGAATATGCCGGGCCATGAGGTTACAGATTGTGGTGGAATACAATTCTGTTGCTGCTGATGGTCCACAGTGCCTCATGGATGCACAGTTTTGAGCTGATAAATCTGTTCTGAATCTATCCCATTTAGCATAATGGTAGTGCCACACCACACGATGGAGGGTGTCGTCAGTGTGAAGATGTGACTTCGTCTCCACAAGGACTGTGCGGTGGTCACTCCTACCAGTACTTTCATGTACTGATGCATCTGCAACAGGTAGATTGGCGAGGGCGAGGTCAAGTAGGTTTTTCCCTCGTGTTGGTTCTCTCACCATCTGCTGTAGGCCCAGTCTGGAAGCTGTTTCCTTCAGGGCTCGGTCAGTAGTGGTGCTACCGAGCCACTCTTGGTGATGGACATTGAAGTCCCCCACCCAGAGTACATTCTGTGCCCTTGCTACTCTCAGTGCTTCTTCCAAGTGTTCATCCAAGTGGTGTTCAACATGGAGGAGTACTGATTCATCAGCTGAAGGAGGGTGCTAGGTGGTAATCAGCAGGATGTTTCCTTGCCCATGTTTGACCTGATGCCATGAGGCTTCATGGGGTCCGGAGCCAAGGTTGAGGACTCCCAGGGCCACTCCCTCCCAACTGTATACCACTGTGCTGCCACCTCTGGTGGGTCTGTCCTGCCGGTGGGACAGGACATACTCTGGGGTGGTGGTGAAGGAGTCTGGGACATTGGCTGAAAGGTATGATTCTGAGAGTGTGACTATGTTAGGCTGTTGCTTGACTAGTCTGTGGGACAGCTCTTTTTAGCACACCCCAGATGTTAGTGAGGGTCGACTGCGCTGGGTTTGCCTTTATTGTGTCTGGTTCCTAGGTCGATGTTGGGTGGTCCATCTGGTTTTATTCTTGGTATACTACTTTGTAGCGGTTTGTTACAATGAGTGGCTCGCTAAGCCATATCCGAGGGCAGTTAAGAGTCAACCACGTTACTGTGGGTCTGGAGTCACACGTAGGCTGGACCAGGTTTGGACGGCAGATTTCCTTCCCTAAAGGACATTAATGAACCAGATGGGCTTTTGCGATAATCCGCTAGTTTCATGGTCACCATTACTGCTACTAGCATTTTGTTCCAGATTTATTTAATTCACTGAATTTAAATTCCCCAGCTGCCGTGGTGGGATTTGAACTCCTGTCTCTGGATCATTAGTCCAGTAACATAACTACTATGCTACTGTACCATAACTTGTAAGTATTGTTTGAACACTGGACCCATTAGTTATCATAATTTTTAAAATTGGCTGTTAGGCACTTATCTAAGGTGATTCACTTTACCCCAAATGAAAACAAATGATATACGTGTGCTGACATATATTACAATTATTGCTGTATCTGTTGGATCGCTGTAGGAACCGTGAAATCGATGCTTGGCAAAATATTAGAATTCAGCAGTTGTAAACACTTTGAAAAACGATGGTCTCATTTGAGTATGATGATTGAATTGATATGTCAGTCACCAACCTCTGTTTTGCTCACTTGTTATTGTTGGGCGAGACATTGCTGTGCACAAATTAGCTACTGCATTAGCCTACATAACAGTGACTACTGTTGAAAAGTAATTTATTGGTTGTGAATAGCGTTGGGATGTGCTCAGGATGTGAAAGGTGCTATATAAATGCAAGTTTATTCTTTAAGTGCTTTGCTGGCATCTGGTTTTTGAGTTTAAATGTCATTTCTTTAAGTTATCTAACAATGAAATGTTAAACTTTCTGTAAAAGCTTTTTCTGTTGTCCATTGAGTGCAATCTGTTTGTGAAATTTGATTAAGAATTTTTGTTTATGCTTCGTTAGGTGCAGCAGATACTAGCTGTCAGAACTCCAAGGAAACTGCAGAAATCACGTGGAGCTCCAGTGACAGTGATTTGTCAGATGGAGAGGTACTGATGGGTAACTCGAGAGTTTCAAAGGAAAGAAGATCTGTCCTGAAAGGCCAGAGTACAGTGAACTCCTACCATAAATACATCTGTATGCTCAATTCATTAACAGACAGTCAGTCCAGTGAAGGCAAGTAATTTTCTATCATGTGCCTGGAAAAATCTGGTAGTTTGAAAATTAACAACTAGTTGACTGAGTAGCCAGGTATGGAGTAAGGAACCTCATATTTTACATAGTCCAGGGTTTTTAGGGGCAGAACTTTGGTAAGTTGTAATGGGCAGTAATTATACTGAAAATAGGATTCAGCAGCACTCACATTTTCTGCAATAGATTGAATTCTTAACAACAAATTTTGTTGACAGTAGTTGTAAGGCAGTCCAAATTATGACAGTGTATCGGACTCACTAATGCAATGAAAGGTCTCTCTATGCAAGTCTGTACCTTGTACAGTATAAGAGCCAAAATAGGTCATCTATTATAGTGTTGGATCATCCGAATGAAGAATTCCAATCTGAATTTTGCATGGATCAGGCATTGAGAGGCGTTTTAATAAAATAAATTGCTATACAGGAAGTGCTTGCAGAGTTGTTTTTGTGTTTCCTCACACTGAGCTTTGAGTTTCTGGGTTCATTCATGCAAATTACTGCTATCAGTAGATTTGCATTGAAGTCATTTGGATATGTCTTGCAACTAGGTGTTAAAATAAGAGGCAAATAGGAAGAAAAGACCAATAAGGAAAGATGTCAAATAGAGGTGTCATTTTTAGCAGCTGTTGGGAAGTCGTGGGGAGTGCGCACTCCAATGTTTGATGTATACTGCTGGTATGCAAGGCTTCGTGGACTTGTTAAATTACCCCTTAGAGGTGAGGCACTTTCCTCACAGTGAATCATTCATGATACATCTCCATGTGGTTGATTACAGAACATCATTAGCAGAGACCAAGGAGCAGGTTGGTATGTTGATGGGTGGAGAGTGGGGATTGGTGCATGGTACGGAAGGATCATTTTTAAAAGAAGGAACAGAATTCATTTTTTTCGATTTAGTTTTATTTTTAAAAAGCTGACAATCAAAGTTAAGTTGTGTACAGTGGAATTATGCATATACGAATGAGTTACAGGGAATTGAAGGCTATCTTAAAGCACGTCCTTCTGTAGTGATTGGATGGTTCTGACTTCGGTTTACCTGAGTGGCTTGTTTTCAGATGTTGGAGATCCTCTTGGCTAAAGTGTCATCACTGTAATAAGTAGAAGTGGCGCTGGCAGACAAGGGTGGTTTCTGCTAGCGCTTCCTGTGGAAGTTATTGAGGGGGAAGAGAGGAAAGGTTTTAAAATGTTTTTAATGTTACTGCCACTGTGTAAACTACTGTGACCTATCTACATTTGTTTTCTTTTTAACTTATTTTTTTGCTTTTGCTCTGATAACCATACAACTCAACTGCCTGGGTTGTGCAGGCTGATTGAGAAGTGTAAAACAACACCAATAAGCATTTCATACTTTCTTTATCAGCCAACTCCAAAAATTAGTCTTCACCAAGTGAATGCAAATTCTTACTCCGGTTACAATTTAGAAGCAGTATTCACCGATTTTAAAATGTCCTCTAAGCCTTTGACTATTGTTCCTAAGATGACTTTTTGGAGTTAGCTGAATTCAAAATTTTTGATCGTTCTCTTTTTACAGAAGAACTGCCTGCTATTGACTGGGACAGTGTCAGTGAAGATGAAGATATGACTTCTGACAAAATTGAGTGTTTAGTGGACCCCTACTTTACTGATTCAGATACTTCAACTAGTAGTAAAGAGAGTAACAGAAACTGTGCAACTCAGCAGTCTGAATCTTTAACGGTGAGTTTGATTCTTTTTATTTTGTTACTTACGCATTGTAATTTCCTTTTTTGAGAATCAATATATAGTCAGATTATGAGCAGAAGAATACACCATTTCAAAGCTTTAGTGAAGTTCAGGTCTGATGTTGAATTGCAGGTTTGCGAGTAGAATGACTGGTGCTTTAATTTATTGTTGTTACAGGTTAGGGTGACCTGAACTAAATGGATTTTTGGGGGTTTCTCATTATTGTTACCATGATTCAGTTTATACTTTGAGAGAGGCTGACATAGTGCTGATCTTATGAATTCAGTAGAAATGAATATTCTCCGGAGGGTTTTTATAAGACACTAATGTGGATCTTCATTTTGGCAGGCTAGGCCCATGTTCAAATTGCTCTGGCCCACTGAAATAGATGTAGCTGAAGATTTGCATCAAGTATGAGCTTGAAGCTTCGGTGTGAACAAGACTGTAGTCACAGATTGTTCTGGCAGTAACAAATAATGCCACCATCTCAATTTAAAATTTGAAATATGTTAGGCTTTCTGAATTTTCTATTAAAATGCTGGTGATCAAAATAAATATGAAAGTTTATTTTTTTTAAACTATATCTGTAGTTCTTTTTAATTAGCTTGAATCCATTAGGTACCAGTCCATTATCTCTGACCCTCTGGTGAAAGCACTCCGCAGTATAAACAGTGTGACTTTATCGGCTAATGGAGAAAAACTGAAAATGTGAAGAGCTCTTTCTGAAAATGTCCGTACTAAAAATATAGTATAAAAGTCCCCCATCTATTGGTGGTTCAACAGTTTTTTTTGCACATTGTTCCTGAAATTTCTTGTAGCCAACTGTATTATAAGATGGTGTTAACTACAGAAGAGTAGACATTAAGAAATAGGTCTAAGCTGCTACTTTGTAGCTCCAGTCTAGTTAATTGTTGTTCTCGGTTCCGATAGTTCAAATAAACAATTAAGAGCTACCTTCTTGTATATGAAACTATATAAAACCTACTGTTTTGCAGCTAATGAGACTGCAATTCTCATGAACAGTGTCAGCTATGGCTCAGTGGGTAGCACACTCGCCTCTGAGTCAGAAGGTTGTGGGTTCAAGTCCCACTCCAGGGACTTGAGCACATAAATCTAGGCTGACACTCCAGTGCAGTGCTGAGGGTGTGCTGCACTGTCGGAGGTGCCGTCTTTCGGATGAGACGTTAAACCGAGGCCCCGTCTGCTCTCTCAGGTAGACGTAAAAGATCCCATGGCACTATTTCGAAGAAGAGCAGGTGAGTTATCCCCGGTGTCCTGGTCAATATTTATCCCTCAATCAACATCTCTGGAAAAACAGATTATCTGGTCATTATCACATTGCTGTTTGTGTGAGCTTGCTGTGCGCAAATTGGCTGCCGCGTTTCCCACATTACAACAGTGACTACACTCCAAAAGTACTTCATTGGCTGTAAAGCGGTTCGAGACGTCTGGTGGTCGTGAAAGACGCTCTGTAAATGCAAGTCGATCTTTTTTTAACCTGGCAATTAAAATCGTGCTGCTTATCTGGCCAGCATGTATCTGTCTGGACAGTTATCTTCCATAAGTGTATCTGTGTTCACATGTACCCTGCAAGCATTTGTAATGCAAAACATCCTTATGATAAAAGTTTAAATGTACAATAATGTACTACCTATTCAGTTAACCAAAACTGTGTTATTGTAATTGGTATTTTTCTTTGCCATCATGTATGTATGCTCCATTAAAGGAGAAGGAAAAACTAGAGGGACTACTTTTTGTTGAAAGTATGTAATTTTTTGCAGAAATGCCAATTTTTTGCCAAGATGGAGAGCCCTACGCTGGCATTCCCCACTGCTGGCCTGCTCCAGTGGTGTTACAGATTGGAGGTAGTTCTTATCCATAGTAAACCACAAGGATTGCAGAGAGTGGTTCTTGGGCCACTTCAGGACCACTATAGAGTGCTGGTTGTCAAATAAACAATGATATGATTTCCACCAATGCTCCTTGTACTAATTTATCCAGTTTATAATCAATCTTTGTCCCAGCAGACAAACCATGCCTTGCTGACAGTAAAGACAAGGTGGACATATTGACATACAGGCCAAAACAGACACCAATATAACCAACATGGCAGCCACAAACAAAAGTAATGCTGGCCTGTAACTACTTGGCAATGCCGGCAACAACGCGATCATAAATTATGCAATTAAAACCAAGATGTACAGATTAAAAATTTTAATCGTGAAATTAATTGTGATTACATTTTTTAATTGCTTGACAGCTCTACTTTGTGAACATCTGAATAGAACCTGCAATGTTACAATTTTGCAACATCTTTCAGTGATTCAGATAAATGTGGGATTTAATTTACAAAAACATGATAAACAACTCTGGCAGTGATGTCTTTCTCAGTCCCTGCAATAAACAAAAGCAAACAACCTGCTGCTGATATTGAGGGGAGGGACTGTCAGCAGTGAACCTAGGGTGACAAGGTGTTTACTGCTGTATGTCAGGGATGAGACCCAGGTGGAAGCCCTGTATTTTCCAAATGCTACAATACAAAAATATTAATAGCATTAATGCCTTTTCAATATGCTGCAAATATATGCGCTTTGAGATTTGTATATGATGCATGGCTATTCGGCTGTTTTTATGTTCTCCCCAAACAACCTGGACAAGTGATTTGTAATTTGAGGACTGGGCCAAAAAAAAAAATTTTTGTAGCTGCTTATATTTTTCTTTTTCTTCTAATCTGCCCCTCTTCTCTCTCTCCCTACCCCCCACCCACCTTTTTTGGTGGCTCCTTGCTGGAATAAGGTACCACAGAATTTGGTTGCTCTCTGGTATCTCACTCAAGTAGCCAATCTTCCTGTTTGAAATTGGAAGCAAACTGCAAGAATGCGGGGATGTCATAGCCAAGCTGAATCCTGATCCGAAGTTTGTACATGCATTTTATTTGAATAATACCTAAGTTAAGTCTTACTCCTCTTTCACATTTTGTTCCTAAGAGGTTGTTAGGTCAAATAAAAATGCAGCAGGGGGTCACTGGATTGTGAGTGGAAACCCTGGCAGATTTTCTCCTTTCTAATCCAGGGGCGCCGTGGCAAATTTAGCACCTCTATCGCTGCTCCAGTTCAGATAAGCTAAATCAGACAAACCAGGGATCAAAATGAAATTTCTCTGCTCTGTATGGTCAGTCACAACGTCAACCAGCTGAACCATCAGAGGTGTTTAGTGGTAACTTTTTCAAACAATACTGTAGTCCAATACATTTAATTAATTTATACCATATACAGTAATATGCAGCAAAGCATTATAGCTAGTATATAAAATACCAAAGTTAACATTGGGAAATTTTGCAATTTAAAATGTATTTTTCTGCAATTTCTTACTGTGGCCACTGGGTGGCTCTACACTTCAGGCAAGCTCTGTATTGACAGTTAAAGAAAACCAAATATTCGTGCTTCATTTTGCATTTTAGCTATACTCTGGGGAGAAGTGTAACTTAAGGGTTCCTTGAGGCCTAAAAGACATAACTCTCCTTCCCCATTCCATGCCCTGCACACAGGAACCACCTCCCAGGTGGAGAAATATGACCAGCATGTAAGAGGGTATTAACTCAACATCAAAGCTTTGTCTGAAGCCCAACCCAGCTTAATCATCCATCAATATTAACAGAACCTCCATGCCTCTTTCTCTCCCCCACCACCCCCAGTCCCCCTGACCAGCCAAACTGAATGGAAGGGGCAATAACAGATTCGCAAAATCTATGTAAATATATTGGCCCGGAATTTGTGGTCGGGATGATGGAAAACTGTCAGCGTTCGCTGCCTGCCATTCAGCCTTTGAAACTGACTGCAACTTTCGGAATTTGGTGCATGTGCAGGCTAATGCGGAAATCTCAAAGTTGTGGTCTGTCATTGACGACTCCGAAACAGGCTGCGCTGGGCCCCTGTGTCCCCCCCCCCCCCCCCCCTTTAGAGCCAGCAATCTGTGTAATCAGCCAAATCATTGAAATTGACAAAAACTTCAGCTCTTCCGCAGTTATTACTCTGCTAAATTCCCCACTAAAAGATAGACCAAAAGGGATCAGGTGTATCTGGGGGTTTGACAGCGTTATTACTGCTAAACAAATGTTAAGGGCCTGGAAACAATTTAATTTTGTGCAGTTTGTAAATTGTCCATTTTAATAAAAAATATAAATTTAAGAAACTTTTCAAAAATATTTTCACTTTTTTTTGGTTTATCTATCTTTGTTTCAGGTTTGCCTTTTCCCCATGTGAGAGGCCCAATCTTTGTTTTGCTCTCTAACATTTTTTAAAAGTTAGAATTTTAAGAGCTTACTCATTTGTTCACTGAGAATTCTGCATTTTGATTGGCTGCTTAGACAGCCTGTTGACGTCACAGCAGTTCGCACAAGGCAATCTCCACTAACTTCCGTTGATTTGAATTGAAGGTCAGAAAACCCACTGTTCGCGACACAGGGATCGCAAGATCCTTGTGCGAAGCGTACATCGGGGCCAGCGGGCGAATGCCTTCGCTTCGCTGCTGACCACGAATTCCGGGCCAATATGAAAATAAAAGATACAAACATATAAGTTGAAACTGTTTCTAAGCCACTAATTTACTTAAGAAAACATCTTGCCTTACAATCACTTTTAATGATCTGTTCAGCATAAGTAATTCTAGTTAAACTCATATGTTTAAAAAAAAGTGTTTTACTCAGCCGATTTAAAAAAAAAACCTTGAACTTATTGACGGTTTTGACTCAATGTTTTTCCTCTGTCCTTGACATGTCACATGTATAGCGCTTTGCCAAAAGGATTCAGTGAACTGGAGTACTGGTGTCTGTGGAACTAGATATCTCGGTCAAGGCTCAAGAATAACCCTATAGATATGATCATGGTGGACTGATTTCTTCTCTTTTCTCCTCCCCCCCCCCCCCCCCCCCCCCACTTGTATACTTGGCCTAACAAACTTAATTATTCCCATGATATGCTTCAAATTATTAGCTATTCAGCACTGTTTGGAGTTTTGTGTGATTTGCAGAGACAGACCTTAATATAGTAAGATTTTGCTAAGCAAGTTCTTTCCCTACTAGAACAGAAAATTATTGATGTAATCTTCGAAGGGAAGTTTTGTCTGAACTCTTTATTTTCATGGAATCTTTTTTACATGGTTTGAGAATTAATTCCCTCACATCTAATAAAGATTTGGAAACTAATTGCTAGTGCATCTCAGTTTTGAGAGATCTGGACGACTTGTTTATCATATCACATGAGCTTTTTTGTTTAATATGGTCTCCATTAGGGGGCATTGTAACTTCACAAGCCAAGTAGTATATAGCATTTCCAGTGCTACAGGCAGAACAACTATGGTTTGTTCTAGAAACTTCGTGACAATTTTATTTTGTTATAGGATAATTCAGTGTAGTTATTTGTTGGGGGGTGGGGGGGGGGGAGAAATGTTACATTTCAATGCGATCTGGATTTGTATTGGCCAGAGTGATGGCCGTGATTGTTGATGGCCTTGTTTTAGAGAGGTTTTGTTTTGGAAACCTAAAAATGTAGGCTTCACTAGATGTTTAAATGTGTTCTGAGAGATTTTGTTGAAGTTGGTAACTTTATTCTGAAGTGGAAAACTACTATTTGAAGTATTGCTTGGCCAGAGATTGTATAATGGTGTGTCCAATTTATCTTTTCATATTGTGCCAGATTTACCCACACGCAATCTGTTTCTAGCTTTCTTTTAATGACTGGGGTTCAGATTACCTTTATTTAAATATTGTTTAACTAAGGAGTGGCGCTGATGTATGAGGGCCAGATCATCCTACAGTTACTTTTGTGCAAGGTACAGAAAGGAAATGAACTGCAAAAATAAAGTTCAAAAGTAAGATGACATAAAATCAAAACCTTAAGGAAGCAAAGAAGCAATCTTTTGAGTTAATTGATAGCTCCACTGTCATGCGTTCAAAATAGGGAATGTCCCTGTGATTTGTCTTGAATGGCAAGTTTATGACCTTGATCTTTTGTCAGTGGTGACCATGTACGTACGTTTGAGGCCTTCAGAGACTGGTGGGCACCGCAGGGCCTGGAGTGTTTGGTGAACACAGGCAATAATATTATTATTTAAGTTCTAAGTTTCCTTTGTTTTTTGATTTAGTTTTAGATTAGTTGTAGGGCACTTTTGTTTGATGACATTGGGCAACCCAGTGTCTCCTTATAGTTTCATTAAAGAAAAGGCACACTAATAAGAAAATAAGGATGAGTCACCCTGCTGTTACACACAACGTAGTGGCTGGGCATAGGTGCAAATCATTTGTTGGTCCTCTTGGATGGGGAATTGTCAGCACATACTCTAATTCTTGAAAATTGTAAACTGAGTTTTGCTTCCAATTTCCACCCTTCCCTCACCATCACATGGTCCATCTCCGACTCTTCCCTTCCCTTCCTCGACTTCTCCGTCTCCATCTCTAGGGATAGGTTATTGACAAACATTCACTACAAGCCCACTGACTCCCACAGCTACCTGGACTACACTTCCTCCCACCCCGCCTCCTGTAAGGACTCTATTCCATTCTCCCAGTTTCTCCGTCTCCGCCGCATCTGCTCTGACGATGCCATCTTCCATACCAGTGCTTCCGACATGTCTTTTTTCCTCAACTGAGGATTCCCCTCTACAGTGGTTGACACGGCCCTCTACCGTGTCCGTTCTATAAGAACATAAGAAATAGGAGCAGGAGTAGACCAATCGGCCCCTCGAGCCTGCTCCGCCATTCAATGAGATCATGGCTGATCTGATCCAACCTCAACTCTAAAGAACACAAGAAGTAGGAGCAGGACCAGGCCACTCGGCCCCTGGGCCCGCTCCACCACCCACAGGGCCTTGACCGATCCGAAGTCAAACTCATGTCCAATTTCCAGCCCGCTCCCCGTAACCCCTGATTCCCTTTACTTCTAGGAAACGGTCTATTTCTGTTTTAAATTTATTTAATGAAGTAGCTTCCACAGCTTCCTGGGGTAGCAAATTCCACAGACCCACTACCCTCTGAGTGAAAAAGTTTCTCCTCATCTCAGTTTTGAAAGAACATAAGAACATAAGAAATAGGAGCAGGAGTAGGCCAATCGGCCCCTCGAGCCTGCTCCGCCATTCAATAAGATCATGGCTGATCTGATCCTAACCGCCAATCTACTATCTATCACAGAACCATCTCCTGCATCTAACAGAATTGCACACACGAAATAGGAGCAGAATCAGTCTACACGGTCCCTGGGCCCGCTCCACTACCCACAGGGCCATGACCGATCCGAACCTAGACTCATGTCCAAATTCCTGCCCGCTCCCCGTAACCCTTAATGCCCTTTACTTCTAGGAAACTGTCTATTTCTGTTTTAAATTTATTTAATGATGTAGCTTCTACAGCTTTTTGTGGCAGCATATTCCATGGACCTACCACCCTCTGAGTGAAGTAGTTCCTCCTCATCTCAGTTTTGAAAGAGCAGCCCCTTATTCTAAGACTATGTCCCCTAGTTCTAGTCTCACCCGTCATCGGGAACATCCTCCCCGCATCCACCCGATCCAACCCCTTCACAATCTTATATGTTTCAATAAGATCGCCTCTCATTCTTCTGAACTCCAATGAGTAGAGTCCCAATCTACCCAACCTCTCCTCATATGACCACCCCCTCATCCCCGGGATTAACCGAGTGAACCTTTTTTGCACTGCCTCGAGAGCAAGGATGTCTTTCCTTAAGTAAGGACACCAAAACTGTATGCAGTATTCCAGGTGCGGTCTCACCAATACCTTGTACAACTGAAGCAATACCTCCCTATTTTTATATTCTATCCCCCTAGCAATGAAAGCCAACATTCCATTTGCCTTCTTAATCACTTGCTGCACCTGCATACTAACTTTTTGATTTTCTTGCACCAAGACCCCCAGATCCCTTTGTACTGCAGTACTTTCCAGTTTCTTGCCATTAAGATAATAACTTGCTCTCTGATTTTTCCTGCCAAAGTGCATAACCTCACATTTTCCAATATTGTATTGCATCTGCCAAATCTCTGCCCACTCACCCAGCCTGTCTATATCCCCTTGTAGATTTTTTATGTCCTCCTCACTCTCTACTTTCCCTCCCATCTTTGTATCATCTGCAAACTTTGATATGTTACACTCGGTCCCCTCCTCCAAATCGTTAATATAGATTGTAAAGAGTTGGGGACCCAGCACCGACCCCTGCGGAACACCACTGGCTACTGGTTGCCAGTCCGAGAATGAACCATTTATCCCAACTCTCTGCTTCCTGTTAGATAACCAATCCTCCACCCATGCCAGAATATTACCCCCAATCCAGTGATTTTTTATCTTGAGTAATAATCTTTTATGTGGCACCTTGTCGAATGCCTTCTGGAAGTCTAAATACACTACATCCACTGGTTCCCCTTTATCCACCCTGTACGTTATGTCCTCAAAGAACTCGAGCAAATTTGTCAGACATGACTTCCCCTTCATAAAGCCATGCTGACTTTGTCCTATTAAATTATGTTTATCTAAATGTTCCGTTACTGTCTCCTTAATAATAGACTCCAAAATTTTACCCACCACAGATGTTAGGCTAACTGGTCTATAATTTCCAGCCTTCTGCCTACTACCCTTTTTAAATAAGGGTGTTACATTAGCAGTTTTCCAATCTGCCGGGACCTTTGCTGAGTTCAGGGAGTTTTGGAAAATTATTACCAAAGCATCCACAATTCCTACTGCCACTTCCCTCAAGACCCTAGGATGTAAACCATCAGGTCCAGGGGATTTATCCGCCTTGAGTCCCATTATTTTACTGAGTACCAATTCCTTAGTGGTTTTAATCGTATTTAGCTCCTCCCCCACTAGAGCCCCCTGTTTGTCCAGTGTTGGGATATTCTTAGTGTCCTCTACCGTAAAGACTGAAACAAAATATTTGTTCAGCATTTTTGCCATCTCCATGTTTCCCCCCATTAATTTCCCGGTCTCATCCTCTAAGGGACCTACGTTTGCCTTGACCACCCTTTTTCTTTTTATATAACTATAGAAACTCTTGCTATCTGTTTTTATATTTTTTGCTAATTTATTTTCATAGTCTATTTTCCCTTTCTTAATCAATCCTTTAGTTACTTTTTGTTGTCTTTTGAAGACTTCCCAATCTTCTATCCTCTCACTAACTTTGGCTACCTTATATGTCCTTTTTAGTTGGATACTTTCTTTAATTTCTTTACTTAGCCATGGATGGCTGTCATTTCTTTTACACCCTTTTTTCCTCAGTGGAATATATTTATTTTGAAAGTTGTAAAATAACTCCTTGAATGAACACCACTGCTCATGTACCGTCTTACCCTTTAATCTATTTTCCCAGTCCACTTTAATCAATTCTGCTCTCATGCCATCATAGTCTCCTTTATTCAAGCTCAGTATGCTTGTTTGAGAACCAACCTTCTCACCCTCTAATTGGATATGGAATTCAACCATGTTATGGTCACTCATTCCAAGGGGATCCTTAACTAGGACATTATTAATTAATCCAGACTCATTACACAGTACCAGGTCCAAGGTTGCTTGCCCCCTTGTAGGATCAGTTACATACTGCTCAAGAAATCCATCCCTAAGACACTCAATAAACTCCTCCTCAAGGCTGCCCTGCCCAATTTGATTTGTCCAGTTAATATGATAGTTAAAATCCCCCATAATTATAGCTGTTCCCTTATTACATGCCCCAACTATTTCCTGATTAATACTTCTTCCAACAGAGTTGCAACTATTAGGAGGCCTATATACTACGCCTACCAGTGTTTTTTTCCCCTTATTATTCCTTATCTCTACCCAAACTGTTTCATTATCCTGATCTTTTGACCAAATATAATTTCTCTGTAGTACAGTGATTCCTTCCTTTATTAACATAGCCACCCCCCCTCCCCTTCCTTCCTGCCTGTCCTTCCTGATTGTTAAATACCCTGGCATGTTTAATTCCCAGACGTTGTCACCCTGCAGCCATGTTTCTGTAATGGCCACAAGATCATACCCATACATAGTTATTTGTGCCGTTAACTCGTCAATTTTGTTACGAATGCTACGTGCATTCAGATAAAGAACTTTCAAATGTGTTTTGCGACACTTACTTCCTGCTTTTTCCTTATTTAACACTTTACCTTTTACTCCATACCTTCTGTCCCTTCCTGACATGCTTTCCTCTGTCTCCCTGCTCAGGTTCCCAACCCCCTGCCACATTAGTTTAAATCCTCCCGCACTTCTGCCCTCACCCCTGCCCCTCCCTCCCGGAACCACGATAGAGTTCCCCTTGTCCTCACCTTTCACCCCACCAGCCTCCACATTCAACGGATCATCCTCCGCCATTTCCGCCACCTCCAGCGTGATCCCACCACCAAACGCATCTTCCCCTCACCTCCCCTTTCAGCATTCCGCAGGGACCGCTCCCTCCGCGACACCCTAGTCCACTCCTCTATCACCCCTTCCCCTTCGCCCGGCACCTTCCCGTGCAAGCGCAGGAGATGCAACACATGCCCTTATACCTCTCCCCTTCCCACTGTCCAGGGCCCCAAACACCCCTTCCAGGTGAAACAGCGATTTACTTGTACTTCTTGCAATTTAGTATACTGTATTCGCTGCTCACGATGTGGTCTCCTCTACATTGGGGAGACCAAACGTAGATTGGGTGACCGCTTTGCGGAACACCTCCGTTCAGTCCGTAAGGGGGACCCCGAGCTTCCGGTCGCTAGTCACTTTAATTCTTCGCACCACTCCCACTCAGACCTCACCGTCCTCGGCCTCTTGAATTGTTCCACGGAAGCTCAGCGTACGCTTGAACAGCACCTCATCTTTCGATTAGGCACTTACAGCCCTCTGGACTCAACATAGAGTTCAACAATTTCAGATCATAACCTCGGCCCCTTTCGTATATATATTTTTTTATCCACCCTTTTTGTTTGTGCCTTTTGTTCTTCTCTCCCACATGGCAGCTGTCTTTCATTCTGCCAGCGCAATTCACACTTCATCTAGAGCCATCTTTTGTTTCTCATCCTGTCCCATTACCATCTCCTTTTGCCTTGAATATCTCTTAATGTCTCTTTAATTCTCCTGCCTTTTTATCCTATCACAGACCTTCCTTTTGTTCTTTCATCCCCTCCCCCATTTCCCAGCCCCTAAACTTGCTTCAAAATCTGTTCCATTTCCTGCTTTTTTTCCAGTTCTGACGAAAGGTCATCGACCTGAAACGTTAACTCTGTTTCTCTCTTCACAGATGCTGCCTGACCTGCTGAGTGTCTCCAGCATTTTCTGTTTTTATTTCAGATTTCCAGCATCTGCAGTATTTTCTTTTTGTTTTTAATATGTGAGTTTTGTGAATAGTGAAAATGCCATTTTATCCCATAGACTAATAGTAGCAAGAGGCAAAGAATTGCTCTGGTTGCTGTGTGGCAACGTTGTAAGTGCCTTCAAAAAGATGTTCATGTTTTTACATATAGTGACCACAGCAATTCTCCCCACTTCCCAATGGTCCTTAAATTATGTATTTAAAAATTAAGTCTTGCTATTGGTATCCTTCTCAAGTGTCTGTAATATCCATTTAGGATGGTGTGTGACTTGGAGGGAAACATGGAGGTGGTGGTGTTCCCTTGCACCTGCTGCCCTTAACCTGCTAGGTTGTGAAGGTCACAGGCTTGGAAGGTGCTGTCGAAGAAGCTTCGGCGAGTTGCTTCAGTGCATCCTGTAGATGGTACACACTGCAGCCACGGTGTGCCGGTGGTGGAGGGAGTGAATGTTGAAGGTGTTGAATGGACTGCCGATCAAGCACTGCTTTGTCCTGGATGGTGTCGAGCTTTTTGAGTATTGTTGTAGCTGCATCCATCCAGGCAAGTGGAAAGTATTCCATTACAATCCCTGACTTGTGCCTTGTAGATGGCGGAGAGGCTTTGGGGAGTGAGGAGGTGAGACACTCGCCACAGAATACCCAGCTTCTGATCTGCTTTAGTAGCCGCGGCATTTAAGTGGCTGGTCCAGTTAAGTTTCTGGTCTGATGTTGATGCTGAGGGTTTTGGCGATGGTAATGCCATTGAATGTCGAAGGGAGGTGGTTAGACCCTCTTACATGCGACGTGGTGGGGAATGGAGAAACTGATGGCTCTAGCCTGCATTTTTGGCGGGGATTTCAGGGAAAATGCTGCCCCTAGCGGCTCCCTTGCCACACCCTCACCATCACTCGTGTTCTCTGCACTCCTTTGCTCCCATTATGTCTTCAACCACATTGTCTTTCCACTAACACCTCTCTTTCCGACCATTCTCTCATTCCTATCATGACCCCTACCTCTGCCTCCTAAAAATTCATGGTGAATCTCTGTATCTTCCCCTCCCTGTCGCTTTGCTATTACCTCATCCTTGATGCTCCATCCATTCTCCCTACTCCAACTTGTCTCTCCCCAAGGAAGGGTGGTGAGAGGCTATCGGCCACCTTATCCTCAACCTGTTTCCCTCCCACCCTCCACTCCTATCCGTTTCTCTCAAAGAAGCTTTATGTGCTTTCAAAACTATGAAATTAGAATGATTAACGACACTCTGCCTCTCTATTGTGTGTCTTTGTTTTTGCAATTAGAATCCCTGTCTCATAGGTGTAACCAGTACAGTCATACACTGACACTGTCTGTCTCTTTTTAAAAAAAAACCTCAACTTTTGAATTTGAAATTTTAAAAATCAACTGAGCAGAAACTGTTAGAAACAAAAGAAAAATATTATTTCAGTACGGCTGACTGATGCTAATGCATCCTGGGAAATTGTCTCTCAGTATCACATGGGGAAAGGAACCGAGTGAGGGGTTGCAAATTATAAAATTCTAACAAACTGACTGAAACTTAATCAAGAATACCTCCAAGATCAATGGAGAAAAAGGATGAGATGTTGGGTTGCCACCCTTGCTGACTTTGCGACCTTGAAGAGCAACTGATAATTATTTTTTTTAAAAAGGAGGTAACTTCAGAAGAACTGTTTGACGGGGTGAACACCAGTTTGGAGCCTTAGCCCAACAGGAGTGCTGAAGATACAGGAGGCTGGCACATTAGTCCTTCCAGGAGCAGGGTGGGGGCGGCGCAGACCGCGTGGGTGAGGCTTGTAAACTGGTGGACCGATATTGGCAAAAACAGAAGGACATATATGTTTGAAGTCATCTGGGGTGATCCTTGAGCAGGCAGAGAGGAGGCTCAGTTATAGAAAGGGGAAATCGATAGTTTGAGGACCAAGTCGAAAGATTTGTGGGGTGGGCACCAGCAGTGATTGATATACAGGAATGAAGACCTTTTTTTAGATGTTGAAACCACACAAATTGAGAGCAAGAAGTCAAACTTTATTTATGTAGAGATGAAGATGTATAATGTGCGTGTATAATTTTCATATTAAAAGTAAATAATTCTTACCGGTACAATCGCAACTACTGCGTTGGACACCCGGCTGGGTGAATGTGTCAGTCAAGGCGTAACTCTTAACACAGCACCACCTACAGGCATTAACGGTACTGTAGCTACTGCAATGGATTTTCCCATAAGAGTAAGTTTCCCATCTTGTACACTCACCTGAGTGAAGAAGGAGCATGAAGTTTATATTTGAGCAATTTGGTCTGTTTTGTGGGACTGGTTAGTGAATGGCTGCTTTGAAAAAAAGAGAGATTTGATTGCTTAGTTTAATACTGGTTACTCATTCCTCATTGGAAAGTTTTGAAACTTTCCAACTGATATTTAGTAACTTAATAAATCAATGCTAATTTCAAGCATTCACTAATTTTTGCCCTACAAATGTATGATACCCTGAAGTGTGACAGTTTTGGAGTGTCATGCCTTTCAAAGGCTTCAAGTAATGGAGATAGTAGATAAAGAACTTGCATTTATATAGCACTCTTCATGAACTCTGAATGCCTGTCAGCACTTCACAGCCAATGAATTACTTTTATGTAGTCACTATAATGTAGGTAAATGCAGCAGCCAATATACACACAGCAAGGTCCCACAAACAGCAATGAGATTAATGACTAAATAATCTGTTTTAGTGATGTTGGTTGAGGGATAAATGTTGGCCAGAACTTCTCTGCTGTACTTCGAATAGTGCCATGGATCTTTAACGTCCACCTGAAAGAACAGACGGAACCTTGTTTTAATGTCTTATCTGAAAGACGGCATCTTTGACAGTGCAGCGTTCCTGCAGTACTATACTGAAGTGCCAGCTTAGATTGTGTTCAAGTCTCAAGTGGGGCTTGAACCCATGACCTTCTGACTCAGAGGTGAGAGTGCTACCACTGAGCCAAGGCTAACACTGCAAGACTTTTAATTATAATGATAGATTCAAAAGCTAACTATGTTAAAGTAAGTAATTTTACCTTGCAGTACAGAAAAAATAATTTTCATTTTGATAGCACCTTATCACAACTCTTAACCGTTACAAAGAGCTTGACATTCAATTAATTATTTTGAAGTTAATTTGCTGCTGTTATGTAGGCAAATGCGGCAGCCTTTATTCTCGCTACAACGGCCCACAAATAGTAATGATGTGAGTAACCACTTAATCTGTTTTTGGTGGTTTGGTTGAGGGAAGCACATTAGTCAGGACACTGGGAAGACTTGCTGCTCTTCTCAGAATTGTACCATGGGATCTTTAACATCTTACCTGAACCACTGGTTGAGGGCCTGGTTGTATTTGTCATCCAAAGTACAGCATCCCAAACCATGCAGCACTCTTCTCGATACTGCACGGCATTGCCAGCCTACATTACCTGCACAAGACTTGAGGTTAGGCTTAAACTCGCAGCCTTTTGAATTGTTTGTCACTGTGAACCCCACATTTTCAAAGAACAGCAACATGGATGAAGCAAGCCTACGCTTATATTTTTGGACTTGCTACTCTAGATATAGTTTTGGTCTCTGTATGTCGCGACTACTCTTGTAGATGAGCCTCACTCACTCCTTGTGTCTTAGTGTGCTTACAGTTGCTCTGATAATTAGTGTACTTTGTTAGTGGGTCCTGGATGACAGAACAGAACTCATCATGCCTTTGAGAAGCAAGTGTTCCACCAAAGGTTTTGGTTGCCAAAAGAATTTGTTGATGAATAAGCAAATAACTAATGAGAATGTTACATATATATTTATAATAGGTATTAAACTACTCAAATAAGAAAAATAATAAATGATTTGCATTCACTAAACTATATTTTGTAATTAACTTTTACATACATAGTTGTTCATTTCTTATATTCTTACCAAATGTGGGAGCTACCTGGCCTAACCTGTCTCTTTGAAAGTTCCAGACCAACTCCTTGATTTGAAATACTCCTGAATGCAGTCATCTGGCTTTGTAAATTTGAGTAATTGTCAGCTAAATTCAAAAGAAACTGCTGGTCAGGCACATAACTAAATAAATCACAAACGATGATTGTGTTTGATTTATATATCTTGTTTCCTCTCTCAAACCAACTGTCTGGAGACGACCAAATAGTAGTCATTGCAACATTTGTATCCATATAGTCTCGGGCATGATTTGTGTGGTTTTTTTAACACCTTGGGCCTGAATTTGTGGTTGGAGACTTCCCGCAGGCAGATGCCTCCGAACCGCAATAAATCTACGCACCTACCTGATGGTCCTGGATCCACGGAGACTCACGCTCCTGGGCCTCTAAGCGTAGGCCTGCGTAGAGGCCCTCGTATTCCAGGGGCGCAGGCGGTTCACAAGTGCCCCTGGGATCACGTGGGCCGGCCCAACCAATCAGAAAGGGGATTCCCATTATGCTTATGGGGATTCCATTTACGTACGGAATCCCCATAAACTTAAGAGGAATCACCCAAAAAACACAATTACACAACACTAAAATAAAAAAAATCATTACATGTTTAAAATTAATTCAAATACAATTTCATTAAAAATTTAAAACACAAATTTAACTTAAAAAAAGTAAACATTTTTTAAGGGGCCAAAAATAACACAAACTAATTTTAAAGGTTTTTGAATGTTTAAATGATTTAAAAAAATGTTATTTTAGTATTTATTTTCACCCTTACGCTGGTAAAAGAAGGCCTTACGCCTGCTGTTACCAGGCGTAAGAGTTTCATGGGCATTTGCTGGGTAAGGGTTTGGCAAATAGCTCAACTCTCTGCCAGTGGATGTCCATTTCCCCGGGATGCGGAGGATCAGTCAAGAAGATCCTTGACAGATCGCAAGTTTCGGGTTTTCGCGCAGCGCAGCGCATGCGTGAACCCGGAACTTGCGGTGCACTTATGTGTACGTGGTCATAGGCCCCTGAAAATCCGGGCCAATATGTACAATGGCTGAATTAAAAGAGCCAATACTAAGCTAAAACTAAACAAAAATGCTTCGTTTTTGTCACCCACTGCTTCGTTGATGGCAGAAGATGTGACAATAAACATGCTTTCCCCATTCGACATTGAAACAAAGCCAGCAGATGTCAAAAACATAAAATGCTGGAAATACTCCGCAGGTCAGGCAGCATTTGTGGAGAGAGAAACAGAGTTAACTGTTCCCCTCTCCACAAACGCTGCCTGACCTGCTGAGTATTGCCAGCATTTTCTGATTTTATTTCCGATTTCCAGCATCCGCAGTATTTTGCTTTTGTATTGATGTCAAAAACGTACTCTCAGCTTGAATACATTACTTTGCCCAATCTTCTCCTTAATACAATTGAAGTATTTTTTTGGAGCATTTACCAGTGATATAACTACAAACAACATAAAGTGTTCCAGTAGAAACATTTTTTGTGTGTGTGCATGCACTAGCTGGAAATACACAAGTTATTAAAGCTTTAAAAAAATTTTTTTTGATAGTCCAGTGCAGCTGGAGGTGTCATTAAGTAATCCAGAAATCAGTAGTGTTGGGCTGGCAGGGTCCGTGCCTTTTGGCTGCTGCTTTCTTTCTCCCACTGATGAAACTGTTTGCAGTATTTAGCAGGAGGACAATACTGCCAGCTTGCATAGCAGCTATCAAAAGCAACTCTTATTATAAATAAGATGTCATTGAAATGATTTTGAACTATCTCAAGTAAAAACTGAAAATACTGGAAATATCAACTGGGTTGAGAGTGGTTAAGGGTTTCAAAGAAAAACTGCAACTGGAAATCTGAAGAATAAATACATAATGGTGGAAATACACAATAGGTCAGTTTGCACCTGATAAGAGAAAAAATAGATTCATGTTTTGGGTAATGCCCCTTCATTAAAACTGATGAGATCCGATGAAGGGTGGCCATATGAAACATTAACCTACCTTTTCCTCATTGCAGATGCCGATGGACCTGCTGTGTATTTCTCGCATTTTCTGTTTTTCATTTCAGAATTCCAACATTTGTACTCGAGTTCTTTTTACCCCTTAACTTGTGTTAACCATATCCTAATGGGTATGTTACTACTGCATAAAGTGTACAGAATTCCTTTCCGAGATTGCAAGGATAACTGGTCTGAGCAGTAAGGATTTTTTTTTGATCTTTGGGAAGGAGAATTAGGGAGGAATCTGAGGAATAATATGAAAGAAGCTTTACTTTGCATCTGATCTATGCTATACCTGACTTGGGAAGTACTTGATGCTGATAGTGGGTGTTTAAAGTTCAAAGGAGCTCCAATCTCCAAAATGTTGAAGCAAAGTAAGGATATTTGTGTGGAAAAGTGTGTGATTGCTGATTGTGGCAGAGTAATTTGGGTCATTGGGGAAATACTGAAGTTTTCATATTCCATTGAAGAAATAATTCCATTGACATCCTGGGCACTACATTGTGAATGAAATACTAGCGAGTAATTATGACTGAATTAAATTTTTTAAACCAAACTTTCTGCCTCTTACTATGTGTAAAAGTTGATTACATAGTCAAGTGCACTCCTTAGGTAAATATCTCATCCTCCAATAGCACTCTGGAGCTTCCATGATGTTTAACTTTGGTAAATTCATTACTGGTTGTTTTTAAGCTGGCGCGTGTGTTTGTGCTCGAGGGAGTGTTGTTGTCATAGTAATGCAAGAAGGAAGTACTCTTTGAGCTGTTCTGGAATGACTCATGGGTGCAAAGCTGAGCACCTGTCAGGTGAATTTCAATTTCTTTCTGTCACCTGTACATATGTGAAGTTCAGATAATGTTGGCAAAGTTCATATCTGATATATGTAAAGGCCCAGGGGACGAAATTGGGTGCCGTTAGCGCCCCCATCGACTCCTGCCATATTCGGCGGGAGTTTTGCAGCGGCGCTACGGCGTTGCGTCCCGATCTCCTTCGCCCGGAGATCGTGACGTCATCGCCCCGGTAGCGCGCCGACCCGAAATTGACTTCCGTCCCCTGCAGCAGCACTGGGCGAAAACACCGACAGCTGCAGGAGGCGTGCATCGGGCGGCCGGTTGCTTCAGGGGCGATGATTAAAGGCGAGGTGGCTGAGGTACATTAAAAAAACAACTTGCCTTTCTTGTTCCGCTTTTTTCCATGGGTTCCTGACCGCGATCAATCAGCCCAGCACTCTGCTTGACTGCCAGGCTGATCGCGCGGGATCGCAGCTGCCTTGGTGGTCCAGGTAGGTAATTTTACTATTGCAGAGCCTGCAGCGATGGCCCTTCCCTTTAAGGGAGGGACGGAGCCTTCGAACGCGGTAGCGCTGCTGAAGTCTCCGCCCCACCTGCTGCTGATTATGCTCCAAGAAGGAAGTGGTGCGCTTGATTTAGCGCTCCACTTCCTTCTTGGAGTGCAAAACCAAATTTTTTAAGTAAAAGTTTAGAAACATTAGTACCTCGTGCTAATTTTACAAACTTTTAAAATTTAGTGCCCCAAAAGGGGCTATAATTTTCTCTCCCCCCTTGGCCCCCCCCCCCCCAATCTCTCTGTACAAGTATGCAATATACAGGAAACTCTTTCGTATCCGGCATCGACGGGACCAGGATGGTGCCGGTTGATTAAAAATTCCGGATAACTGAGAGGTATATCTACCGAGGCTATTTTTAACAAACAAAAATAAAAAAAATCAATAAATGTGCAGTATAATTGGGTACACCCCTACAAAATGTTGTGTTAAATGGATGGTGGAAGATGCTTGATTAAGTACAGTAATGCCAGTTGAGGGTAATCCATAACTCTAATTACTTAACAGTAAAACAAAACTTATAAACGACTGTATACTGTAGTTTTCGGAGTATGAATTCTGCCGGTTATTAGAGAATTCCGGATATTTAGGTGCCGTTTAAACTAGCGTTTCCTGTAGTACTGTTATCCATGGAATACTGGGTTGATTTCACTCTTTTAAAAAAAAAAAATCCTCATGAGATAACAGGCAGGAGTAAATAACTTGTTGCCTTGTTATTTTAAATGTATTTTCTCTCTCATTTGTGTTTTTCTCACTCCCTCTTTCAATTTCACTTTAATGTAGCTGTCAGTAGAAGGTGACAGGTTTTGGCCTGTTAGTAAGATTTAAATTCAGGATTGCTGGTGCAAACCCAGGTCCTACCATTTTAAGAGACTATGGGGGAAAAATTCAGTATCGCCCCGTTTGGGGTGCAATTATCAGCCGGGCGCAAAGATTAGCGCCTGGTGCTAATAATCGCTTCCGACTGCAAACTTGACTTTTATCGCCCCTGGAGGTGATTGGAGCGCTAAATCAGACACTACACATCTGTCTTAAGGCGCAAAGGCCGAGGAGCGAGGCGAAGCCCATGTGATGTCAGTCAGCAATGGAACACAGACACAATGGTGCCAGCCAGTTCTTAAAGGGGTGGGTTGATCTTGCTTTCCATCCACATCCTGCTCATTGCAGCCTTGAATCTCGGCCTGGAGAGACCTGTACATAAAATCTGCTGGAAAGAACAATGGAGTGAAACAGGGAAAGAGCTCAGAGTGCAACCCCCACAGTCTCTTCTAAATCGATACAAGAAAGGGCAAGTCAAAATGAACCTGCAAAGTGCTGCTCAGTACCCAAAACTCCTTCACACAGCGTTGAATCTCTCCAGAAGAGTCTCTCTCTCTCTCCGAATGCGTGGTTCAAAAATGTCACCAACAAAAAAAGGCAGGAAGCGGTCGCCTTTAAATAGCGCTCCCCCGTCCCTTCCTGACTGCAAAACGCTCCCCTCAACCTGTCGTTCCTAGCGGCAGGCGGTAAGGCAGGGGGCGCCACTCAATATCCGCTCCGGGCGTTGCGCACTCGACTGACGTCACGATCTGCCGGGTATGTAAAACCCGACCAGCTACAGTTAAACACAAAATGGAGGTTAAAGAAGAGGCTTTCAGCCTCATTATAATATTTAAATTGACGTCCCGCCTCCTAGCAGAGGGTTGGCTGCCCACCCCCATTCCAGCTCCTGTCCTGCCTCCGTAAAAACCGGAAGTGGGCGGGTTGGAGGCAGGTTCAGGCCAGGATTCCGATTTTTAACACTAACTACCCCCCTGCTCCTAACCCACCTGTTTTATCAGGTTAAAATTCCCCCTTATGTGATTGAATTATGAGGTTACAATTCCCCCTTATGTGATTGAATTATGAGGTTACAATTCCCCCTTATGTGATTGAATTATGAGGTTACAATTCCCCCTTATGTGATTGAATTATGAGGTTACAATTCCCCCTTATGTGATTGAATTATGAGGTTACAATTCCCCCTTATGTGATTGAATTATGAGGTTACAATTCCCCCTTATGTGATTGAATTATGAGGTTACAATTCCCCCTTATGTGATTGAATTATGAGGTTACAATTCCCCCTTATGTGATTGAATTATGAGGTTACAATTCCCCCTTATGTGATATTTTTAAACATCAGGAATATACAGGCCTTTTGAAGGATAACAAAGTTCAGAGAATAAAGGGTGTAAGGATAAACCCAGCAACTACAGGCCAGTCAGTTTAACTTCGGTAGTGGGGAAGCTTTTAGAAACAATAATCCGGGACAAAATTAACCGTCACTTGAACAAGTGTGGATTAATTAAGGAAAGCCAGCACGGATTTGTTAAAGGCAAATTGTGTTTAACTAACTTGATTGAGTTTTTTGATGAGGTAATATAGAGGGTTGATGAGGGCAATGCGGTTGATGTGGTGTACATGGACTTCCAAAAGGCGTTTGATAAAGTGCCACATAATAGGCTTGCCAGCAAAGTTGAAGCCCATGGAATAAAAGGGACAGTGGCAGCATGGATATGAAATTGGCTAAGTGACAGGAAACCGAGAGTAAAGGTGAACGGTTGTTTATCGGACTGGAGGAAGGTATACTGTGGTGTTCCCCAGGGGTTGGTACTAGGACCACTGCTTTTCTTGATGTATATTAATGATTTGAACTTGGGTGTACAGGGCAAAATTTTGAAATTTGCAGATGACACAAAACTTGGAAGTGTAGTGAACAGTGAGGAGGATAGTGATAGACTTCAAGAGGACATAGACAGGCTGGTGGAATGGGCAGACACGTGGCAGATGAAATTTAACGTAGAAAAGTGCAAAGTGATACATTTTGGTAGGAAGAAAGAGGAGAGGCAATATAAACTAAAGGGTACAATTCCAAAGGGGGTGCATAAACAGAGAGACCTGGGGATATATGTGCAAAAATCGTTGAAGGTGGCAAGGCAGGTTGAGAAAACGGTTAAAAAAACACTGGTTCGGCCTCAACTGGACTATAGTGTCCAATTCTGGGCACTGCACTTTAGGAAGGATGTGAAGGCCTTAGAGAGGGTGCAAAAAAGATTTACAAGAATGGTTCCAGGGATGAGGGACTTCAGTTGGAGATGTTGGGGTTGTTTTCCTTAGAGCAGAGAAGGTTGAGAGGAGATTTGATGGAGGTGTTCAAAATCATGATTGGTCTAGACAGAGTAGAGAGAGAGAAACTGTTCCCATTGGCAGAAGGGTCGAGAATCAGAGGACACAGATTTAAGGTGATTGGCAAAAGAACCAAAGGCGAGATGAGGAAAAACTTTTTTACGCAGCGAGTGGTTAGGATCTGGAATGCACTGCCTGAAAGGGTGGTGGAGGCAGACTCAATCGTGGCTTTCAAAAGGGAATTGGATAAGTACCTAAAGGGGAAAAAAATTGCAGGGCTACGGGGCAAGGGCGGGGGGCGTGGGACTAGCTGAAGTGCTCTTGCAGAGAGCCGACATGGGCTTGACCGGCCAAATGGCCTCCTTCTGTGCTGTAACCATTCTATGAAATGTAGCATTACACTAATATGTTACAGGTTTTATTTCACAAATGTAAAAGATGCATAATAGAAACTTGTAATGGATTGTCTTCCACACATGAGAGAACCTCGAGTTCCTGAATAATGGTGTTTTTTTGTCCAGCTGCCTTTTTTGAAATGTTCTGAAATGCTCCCTGTGTGATTGGTTAAATGATCTTTGCAGTTGGACATCATTGGAGATCTTTTGCTCTGTGTAGTCTAAAAATCACAGAATCACAGAATCCCCACAGTGCAGATAGAGGCCATTTCGGCCCATCAAGCCTGCACCGACACATATCCCACCCTATCCCCGTAACCCCACGTATTTAATCCCCCCTAACACTAAGGGTCAATTTATCATAGCCAAATCAACCTAACCCGCACATCTTTGGACTGTGGGAGGAAACCGGAGCATCCGGAGAAAACCCACGCAGACACGGGGAGAATGTGCAAACTCCACACAGTCACCCGAGGCCGGATTTGAACCCGGGTCCCTGGCGCTGTGAGGCAACAGTGCTAACCACTATGCCACCGTGTTGCCCTAATATCACTAATATCCAAATAGCAACAGCAAAGTTTTGTTGGGCCTCAAAAGAGTACAAATTTGCCTCAGACTAGTTTTCTGTGCTGTTTCTGTGACCAGATTGTTACATGGACTGAAGAAGAGTAAAAGTATAAGATGGACAGGTTGTTAAAGATCTGGTCACACAGATCACTAAAAGAAAATTAAATTACAAAAGTTGAGAGCATCTAAAAGTTACTGTTAATAGTGTATAAATTATATACCTTATTTGCTAAATTATATACTGTATTTGAAGAAACTCTGTGGTTTATACAGTTTAAGGGTAAATGCCCTTCAAATATTCCCCCATTTTTCCTCTAAATAATCCCCCCCATTTTTCTCTCCTGGTGTTAATGTGGTTGTGCATCAGTTGCAACTCGGAGGGCAGCCTGCCTGCTTTCAGACTTTAATTAATGATGTCTTGAATTGGCTGCATGGAGGTATGCCAAAGTAGTCTGAGAATATTACTTCTGATTTTCTAACTGTCTCTTTGAATGCCTATTCACAGCTTGTATTTTCCCATAGCAGTGTGGTTTGAGATTAGACTGCAGCATGGGGGATAATAACCTGCGCCACCCTTAACTGAAATATAGTATTTCCATGCACTGTGAAGTATTCTGTTGAACTAAAGTGGCTGCTGTAGTTCATTGAGTTTTTTAATTGCATATGAATAGTGGATCTTTATGACTGCGGGATACTGTTTACTGTTTTCTTCGTTCACTTTGTGCATTGACTTATTAGAATGTAAAGGTAGCATGCTCTTCAGTCATTTTAAATTTGACAGGAAATGACTCATTTATTGTTTCTGGGCTTGTGGTTGATCACTCCCTGTCCTAAATCATTTCTAGCAGCATTTTGGAATTTCCAGGTACACAGTCACATGATATGCTAGTCAAGGGAGGGGTACATACGTAGTTAAATTAAACAATCTGGTTACTGTTGTGACGGAATAGAAATCTAATGGATTAATTTCACCGTATATCGCTCACTTTTTGAAGTCTGCAACTGTGTTTTTATTTCTTTCTTGTATTGCCTTCTTTACCCTGTGGTATGTTTAAACACATTTTTGTTTCCTTGCCAAGAACATAGTGTTCCAGGGTGTCATTTGGTGACGTCTGTTACTGGTCTGAAGCCAAAGGAGAATGAAGTTCATTCTCGTACAATACAAAGCTGATTAGGTCAGGAGTTTAACTCCTTATGTAACAAGAAGGAAGGGCTTGGCAGTTTTGTTTGTCAGAAGTCGGCTCCTGACTTTTTCTCTGATCATAATCTTCTGAGGAGGATCTATCCTGTGGCCAGCAGAGATCCTATTTCTCCTCATTGTACCATTCTCATAGCTTGGTAGTACTGTTCATTTTTAGCAAGTGAGAATAGTCTGGTTATGAATCTGCCCAAAGAACTTGCTTCATGAGGGTTTTCATTTAGGTTGGTTTTATTTTCTGTACAATATTATTTACGTACTTTTATATTTCTTTAAACAAGATGCATTCTTCAGCGATGTATTCACCTACAGAGGAATTAGCCCCCCCCCCCCCCCCCCCCTCTCTCCTGCAAGTACTGACTCTTACTGGGAACTGTATTCACGGGTGCCACTGCTCTAATAGTTCACCAAAGTGGCTTCTCTTTTCCTGTGTGAACCTAGATGGTGAGTTTTGACAGCTTATTTCATCATGGGGAGAGTTGTCATTTGGCATCTGCTTTTCAATAGGGTCTCTGGATAGAGATCTTTACCAAATCCAGTAGCACTGGGTTATAGCGCCCCTACTGCTGTGCCAGCTGAAATCAACTAACTGAGCGCATGTTGGCTATTGAACCTGGAATCTACCTGGTCAGCACCATGCTAAGATTATCACACGTTTAAACATAATGCCTTTTGCTCTAAATCATACACATCACTTGTCAGTGTTTCATGTTGGTCAGCATGTCAGGGCTTGCTCATAAAATCAGTGTAGCCAGGTCCCCTCCTGCTACCCCTTCCCCCCTCCCACCCACCCACCCCCCGCTGTTCAGTCTGGGGGCTTATCTACTCAACAGGCCCCTGTCTACTCTCTCGAGTTCCCATCTACAGTATACATAGTTTGTCGTCCCAGCCATTAGCACTGGGAGTGTGCTGAGTGAAAACAAGAGACCTGTATGAGGCATTAGTCAATGGATTCATAGGAGCCATGCGGCAAGGGGAATGGATGGTGAGAAGAGGGAAATGGGGGTGAATACTAGGTGGGGGAGGGGAGACTGGATGGCAGTGGGGAGGATATATAAGTGAAAGAATTTTTGGGTATACCTGAAGTTACAAAGTCTGTGTAAGTCTGAGATGGGAAGGGGCGAGGCCATGGACGGATTTGAAAACAAGGATGAGAATAACATAAAAACATAAATAGGAGCAGGAGTAGGCCTTTCGAGGCTGCTCCGCTATTCAATAAGATCATGGCTGATCATCTACCTCAACTCCACCTTCCCGCACTATCCCCATATCCCTTGATTCCCTTAATATCCAAAAATCTATCGATCTTTGTCTTGAATATACTCAATGACTGAGCATCCACAGCTCTCTGGGGTAGAGAATTCCAAAGATTCACAACCCTTTGAGTGAAGAAATTTCTCCTCATTTCAGTCCTAAATGGACAACCCCTTATTCTGAGACTGTGACCCCTGGTTCTAGACTCCACAGCCAGGGGAAACTTCCTCCCAGCATCTACCCTGTCAAGCCCTTTAAGAATTTTATATGTTTCAATGAGATCGCCTCAAATTCTAATGCAAGTTTTCCAGGAAAACAAAACTTATCATTTAAACACAGTGGCCCGTATTTTCCGATGCCTACGGGTATGTACAGGCTGTGTACACACCCATAGGGACGTCGGAAATGCCAGTTTCAGGCATGCGAAGCACATGTGCTGAAAACCGGCATTTCTGATCTGTCAAGAATGCTCTTGACAGATCGGACGCCTGCCCATGGCTACAGTGTGTACCATCTACAAGATGCACTGCAGCAACTCGCCAAGGCTTCTTCGGCGGCGCCTCCCCAAACCCGCAACCTCTACCGCCTAGAAGGACAAGGGTAGCAGGCGCATGGGAACACCACCGCCTGCAAGTTCTCCTCCAAGTTACACACCATCCTGATCTGAAAATGTATCACCTTTCCTTCATTGTCGCTGGGTGAAAATCCTGGAACTCCCTACCTAGCGGCACTATGGGAGTACCTTCACCACATGGACTGCAGCGGTTGAAGAAGGCGGCTCACCACCATCTTCTCGAGGGCAATTTGGGTTGGGCAATAAATGCTGGCCTTGCCAGCGATGTCCACATCCCAGGAATGAATTAAAGAGTCAGCTACTGAATAACATACTAAATCAATAAATTTCAATTAGGATTACACCTAAAAAATGAGATTATTCCTACTTCATTGCAGGAATGTGAGACTCTTTAGGTAATGGCTACTTAAATATTTTGGTTGCTTGGGTAGTAGAGCGAGTGTAGAGAGAAGTGAAAGTGTTATAAGAACATAAGAAGTAGGAGCAGGAGTAGGTCATACAACCCTTTGGGCCTGCTCCGCTATTCAATAGGATCATGGCTGATCCGAACTTAGACTCACATCCACTTCCCTGCCCGCTCCCCATAACCCTTAATTCCCTTATCAGCTAGGAAACTGTCTATCTCCGTTTTAAATTTATTTAATGTCGCAGCTTCCACAGCTCTCTGAGGTAGCAAATTCTGTAGATTTACTACCCTCTGAGTGAAGAAGTTTCTCCTCATCTCAGTTTTGAAACGACAGCCCCTTATTCTAAGATTATGCCCCCTAGTTCTAGTCTCACCCATCAGTGGAAGCATCCTCCTCGCATCCACCCGATCAAGCCCTCTCACAATCTTATATGTTTCGATAAGATCGCCTCTCATTCTTCTGTATTCCAATGAGTAGAGGCCCAACCTACTCAACCTTTCCTCATAAGTCAACCCCCTCATCTCCGGAATCAACCGAGTGAACCTTCTCTGAACTGCCTCTAGAGCAAGTATATCTTTTCTTAAATATGGAAACCAAAACTGTACGCAGTACTCCAGGTGTGGCCTCACCAGTACCCTGTATAGCTGAAGCAAGACTTTCCCTGCTTTTATACTCCATCCCCCTTGCAATAAAAGCCAAGATTCCATTGGCCTTCCTGATCACCTGCTGTACCTGCATACTAACCTTCTGTTGTGTTGTGGAAAAGGATCTTCACCTTCAGGTGTACTTTAGTCCGTTGTTATTAAATGTCCCAGAAAAATCCTAGTTTTATGAAAAATTGTTCAGGGGAGAGAATAAAACAATTTCTGCATGTGTGATTCCTCCTGATGACTTACTGCATTTAAGCCATAATTAAACCCAAGTGACAAAGTTGTGACCCAGTTATGGATTTGCAAATGGTACATATATTGCAAACTGCAAAGGCCATACTAACTACAGTACTTTTAAAGTTATTAATTAGCTGAAAATTTTAGATATTAAAAATGTAAAATACCCTGGGAAATTTTTTTGTGTGCAATAGTTCCCCGTGACATCACTGATTTAGTCTTGAAGTAGTGCTAAATATGGTCAGTGGGATTTGGAGGTTCAGTCATCAAATGTTCAACAGGCTGAACATTTTCTTCTTACTGGCATGAAGTGGGGAATCAAAATAAGTTTTCATTGTTGCTGATCAGTACTCTTTCTGATTGCAAAGTTGCTTGTTCACAAGTCATACAGTCCTAGTTAGTTAAATGTACCCCAGAAAACTGTTTTGTCAGTAACACTGACTGAACTAAACTCCTTTTGACGCAGTAGGCTATTTACACACAACAGACCCTGTGTAACCCCAACAACCAGTGCACCCTCAACCAGAGATCTTTGCATTTATCATCGCTTAATGCTGTATTTTGCTAGTGCAGCTAACTTACTATTAATTCAGTTCAGTCTTATTCTTTTTAATAGAATCAGAAATGGGACTTTGCCAAATGCCTTATGATAACACAAATAAATTACCATCCACTTAATTGTCTTTGTCTACCAATTCTGTTATCACCTCAAGGAATTCCATAGGCTTGTGAAGCACTGTTACTTCAAAATCATGCTGATTATTCTTTATGGCCTCTGCACTCTTCAGATGAACATTGATGGAGCATATTAAAGGATGCTATCTAAGTATTTTCCCCACTACTAATATTGGGCTAACTGGTGCACAACATTGAGATTTTGTGCGCTGCATTGATATTTACATATGTTAATACACAACAGGCTTTGCTGAAGGAATTGATGTAAGAATTTTTCCTTCCGTGCCAAATATTGTAGATTTCACTCTTTCTTCCTCAACCACCAGCCATCGGCCTTGGCTGATAGTGTAGACCCTGAAAGTGAATTACTGCCTCTAAGTAACTTCATGAAAGGGCTATTTAATGCCATGATGCTGCAGCCTAGCTTAACAATCCAGTTTCTAGTCTTGGCATTGCTAGAGTGTATGCTGTCTTTGGCCAGAACATCCCTGTGCTGCAGGATGAATATCATATGTCACTAACCATCCACTTCCAGAGAAGCTTTTGTAAAAATGTGTAGATATTATGAAACTCAGTTAGGTGTTGACGACTCCCTCAATCTTGATAAAAGAGGTTGCTAAGATTTTTCTACAGGAGTCAGGATTGTCAAGAAATTGCTATTAAGTCCTAATGAAAGGAAAATTCTATATGCATTTATTCTGTTTTTCTGCATCTCCAGGGTTGTTTGCAAAATTTTTATCAAACTAGAAGACACTAATACTGGAAACTTCATACTGCCTGAAGAAAAACTGGTTCTTTTTCTTAAACTGTGTACTGACCAGCCAAAAGCAATTATTTACCAGCAGGGATTGTCGTCCGAGCTGAAGGCCACATCTAGCACAGCTTCCTTTTGATGACTCTTGAGAGGACCAATTTAATCAGGCAGAAACATTCTTGGGTGTTAATAGGATTTGTATTGTGTAAGGGTTTCTCCCTTTTATAGTGCAAACCTTATTAACACCCAAGAATGTTTTTGCCTTAGAAGCTTAATACAAAATGGAAAGAATTTAGGGCCAATTTTAACCCAATCTGCCTGGTGGGTGGGTAGTTAATATCATGTCTGAGGGCTCTCCACACCCTTCTCGCCGCTCCACCATTTTAACTCGCCAGTTTCTCGCTGTGTCAGGCCCGTCCCAGACGAGTAGGGTCCTAATTAAAAGTGAAAGTTGTGCTCCAATGACGTTATACCTCCCCCCGTTGCATTTTAACTCCAATTCTTAGATGTCCAGCCCAGTTTCTGACCTGCCAACAAAACCTATCAGGATTGTTGTCTGGGAGCTCCTGAAGCACTATAAAAGGGGACTCTCCGCTACAGCTCGCTGGATCATAGGATCTTTTGCTGTCTGATTTGCCAGGAGAGTTTCCAGCTTCCAGACCGCTACTTCTATATTTTTGTTGCCGTACAACCCTTTAGTCAGTTTTCTCTACTTATGATGAGATCTTGCTTCTTTGTTCTGGATGAAGCAAGACTTAGAGGAGCATCCTCAGCAACCACTAACACCAGCACCTGGGCCTCTCAGGATGAGGCTGTCATGCCCTCTGCACGCTCCTGCAAGAGGACTTGCTGTGTGCTGGAGGCGTGCAATGCCAGTAGCCTTCAAAGTCACCACAGCCCTGAACTTTTACGCCACTGGATCTGTTCAGTCTGGTACAGGAGACATCAGCCACATCTCACAGTCTGCAGTTCACAGCTGTATTAAACAGGTGACCGACAACCTCTTTGCCAGGGTTAAGCAGTACATCACCATTCCCACTCTCATCTGCAGTCAGCGTGATAAAGCTTGTGGCTTTGCAGCAATGGCTGGTTTCCCTCGTGTGCAGGGTGTGATTGGCTGTGCACACATTGCTAACGGGAGACCGAAACACGAGCCCGACAGCATTTGTAAATAGAAAAGGATAACTCTGTTAATGTCCAGCTAGTGGCCGATCACAACATCATCAAACAGGTCTATGCATGGTATCCAGGGAGCTGCTACAATGCTTTTATACTCGAACACACTTCCATCCCCCTGCTATTTGACCATGTGAGGAACATGACAGGATGGGTGCTGGGGGACAAGGGATAACCCCTACAGACCTCGTTTTTGATACCTGACCCTGCCCAAGCAGCACAGATACCATTGAAGACATGGCATAACTAGGAGTCTTACAGGCACACAATCAGAATGCTGAAGCAGAGGTTTTGGTGTCTGGACCATTCGAGGGGTTTCCTGCAATTTGTCTCCAGACCTGGGCGAAGGAGAGGACGCAGCAGAGGAAGGAGGGCCAGCTCAATGCCTTGCAGTCAAAGATGTCCGGGATCCGCTCATAACTCAGTGATTCTGCTGAGCTTCTCGCACCCTGCCCTGAGAACTTAGACAGAGCCCCTCAGCATAGCAGAAAGAAATAAAAGACTTGCATTTATATAGTGCCTTTCATGACCTTGGGATGTCCCAAAGTGCTTTACAGCCAATGTAGTACTTTTGAAGTATAGTCACTGTTGTAATGTAGGAAACGCAGCAGCCAATTTGTGCACAGCAGGGTCCCACAAACAGCAATGTGATAATGTCCAGATAATCTGTTTTTTTTGTGCTGATGATTAAGGGATAAACAGTCCCTTCATCCTTCACTGACGAACTTTCAAACCATTCAGATAACTTCTACATCAATATAAACTCAGAAACTGCCATGAAACTGCACTGCAGACCAAAGTGCTAAATATTATAAAGGTGATTAATTTAATGCCAAACATAATAATTGTCTTGCATTCATTTCTCACCCAGATGAACAACCCGTAGTGCTTTTCTTTAAAGAAGGTTTCCGAACTCGACTACTCTTAGAAAGTGCTGGCCTAATTGCCTGACGAGCTGGTTGAAGGCTACCGATTTTCATGTGGGTAGTCTTGAGATGCTCGTGGCCAGTGACGTCCAGGGGATCGAGTCTGTGAGGCTGTTGCAACTCGGCTCCTGCTGGGGTAGACTGCGCCAGCTGACTTTTTAAAAATTTGTTCATGGGATGTAGACGTCGCTGGCAAGGCCAGCATTTATTGCCCATCCCTAGTTGCCCTTGAGAAAGTGGTGGTGAGCTGCCTTCTTGAACTGCTGCAGTCCGTGTGGTGAAGGTACTCCCACAGTGCTGTTGGGGAGGGAGTTCCAGGATTTTGACCCAGCGACGATGAAGGATCGGCGATATATTTCCAAGTCAGGATGGTGTGTGACTTGGAGGGGAACTTGGAGGTGGTGGTGTTCCCATGCGCCTGCTGCCCGTGTCCTTCTAGGTGGTAGAGGTCACGGGTTTGGGAGGTGCTGCCGAAGAAGCCTTGGTGAGTTGGTGCAGTGCATCTTGTAGATGGTACACACTGCAGCCACGGTACACCGGTTGTGGAGGGAGTGAATGTTTAAGGTGGTGGATGGGGTGCCAATCAAGTGGGCTGCTTTGTCTTGGAGGGTGTCAAGCTTCTTGAGTTTTGTTGGAGCTGCACTCATCTGGGCAAGTGGAGAGTATTCCATCACACTCCTGACTTGTGCCTTGTAGATGGTGGAAGGGCTTTGGGGAGTCAGGAGGTGAGACACTCGCTGCAGAATACCCAGCCTCTGACCTGCTCTTGTTGGCACAGTATTTATGTGGCTGGTCCAGTTAAGTTTCTGGTCAATGGTGACCCCCCAGGATGTTGATGGTGGGGGATTCGGCAATGGTAAAGCCATTGAATGTCAAGGGGCGATGGTTAGACGCTCGCTTGTTGAAGATAGTCATTGCCTGGCACTTGTGTGGTGCGAATTTTACCTGCCACTTATCAGCCCAAGCCTGAATGTCGTCCAGGTCTTGCTGCCTGCGGGCATGGACTGCTTTATTTGAGGAGTTGCGAATGGCACTGAATACTGTGCAGTCATCAGCGAACATCTCCAATTCTGACCTTATGATGGAGGGAAGGTCATTGATGAAGCAGCTGAAGATGGTTGGGCCTAGGACACTGCCCTGAGGAACTTCTGCAGCGATGTCCTGGGACTGTGATGATTGACTTCCAACCACAACAACCATCTTCCTTTGTGCTAGGTACGACTCCAGCCAGTGGAGAGTTTTCCCCCGACTCCCATTGACTTCAGGTTTACTAGGGCTCCTTGATGCCACACTCGGTCAAATGCTGCCTTGATGTCAAGGGCAGTCACTCTCGCCTCACCTCTGGAATTCAGCTCTTTTGTCCATGTTTGGACCAAGGTTTTAATGAGGTCTGGAGCTGAGTGGTCCTGGCGGAACCCAAACTGGGCATCAGTGAGCAGGTTATTGGTGAGTTAAGTGCTGCTTGATAGCACTGTCGATGACAACTTCCATCACTTTGCTGATGATTGAGTGTAGACTGATGGGGCGGTAATTGGCCAGATTGGATTTGTCCTGCTTTTTGTGGACAGGACATACCTGGGCAGTTTTCCACATTGTCGGAGAGATGCCAATGTTATAGCTGTACTGGAACAGCTTGGCTAGAGGCGTGGCTAGTTCTGGAGTACAAGTTTCAGCACGACAGCCGGGATGTTGTCGGGGCCCACAGCCTTTGCTGTATCCAGTGCGCTCAGCTGTTTCTTTAATCGTGGAGTGAATCGAATTGGCTGAAGACTGGCTTCTGTGATGGTGGGGACCTCAGGAGGAGGCTGATATGGATCATCTACTCTGCACTTCTGGCTGAAGATGGTTGCAAACGCTTCAGCCTTGTCTTTTGGCACTTACTGGCACTATAGTGGATATTGGTTGAGGGGATGCCGAATGTACAGACCTGCTGACATCCTGAGAGCCCAGCATGTACTGCTCCTATTACGCTACTGCCACTCTCCTGGGGCTGGGGTTCCTCACTTCCACTGATCTGCAGGAGAGCAGATTGCAGAACAGTGACACATTAATGGCATTTTATAGTACAGGTATGTTGATATTTGATTAAAATATTTTCAATTTCTTGTGAATCATCATGCATTAATGTTGCTTCAACATCCATTGGTGTGTAATATATCTATCTGTACCTTATAAAGTGTGCATCTGTGCACACTTCCTGTCTGCACAACTTGACCCCTGTTACCTTTTTGTAAGTTTTTCTATTGTAAATTCCTGTGCCAATATTTATAATTGTTGCCGATGTAAACTTCACAAATCGTTCAAAATGCTTTTGAACTTTTTTGTATTACCCAATAACTGAAATTTCAAATGTCAAAAATAAGGTTTTAAAAACATTTAAAAAAAAAATCAGAATGAATACATGTTTCACAATAATATGATTACATTTATCCATTGAATTGTCTTTTGTGTCTTTTAATGCACACTAACCAACTCAGTCATCAGGGGATCGTGGGCTGAAGTATTTGTGTACCCTGGATTGGCAACCTCTCCACTTTGGTAGGGCTGTTTGGGAAAGTCGAAATTCAGCACTTCGGCAAAAGTGAAGGTGCAATTGGAAATCAAGTTACTTTTCCACAGTGCAGAGCAGCACAGGCCTAAAAGCAGTTTGCCTGCCCCTCATCTATGGAGTGCTGCAGCGGGACCCAAGAGGATAAAATATATTACAATTGATCCACACCCCCCTCCCTCCCATGGTTTTTACATGCTTCTGTACCAATCTTGTAGTATGTATTTACAGTGCAGAGCAGCAGCCAGCACCTAAAATGTGTCAGCAGGCAAGTATATAAAATACTGTAAGTTCTGATCAAAGAAGGTAATAATGAAGGCAGAGTGTTGTCATAAATGTGAAAAACAAGCTGTAATAAAATCTAACCTAGTGCTAAATGATTGATGATGGAAAAAGAATCTGTGCATAATTGTCAGCTCTAGAAATTTTTCTCCATTCTTTATTTTTAAAAATGTGGTATGACTATTGTAATTGATCAGTTT
Organism: Squalus acanthias; assembly: GCA_030390025.1. Classification (NCBI taxonomy): domain Eukaryota; kingdom Metazoa; phylum Chordata; class Chondrichthyes; order Squaliformes; family Squalidae; genus Squalus; species Squalus acanthias. The sequence goes on from CM059432.1 coordinate 62,096,472, forward strand.
CTTCAACCTGATTCTTCCCTCGACCCGCACAAAGGTACATTTAAAACTCAATGTTGTGTAAATAACTTGGATCTTTCTTGTTCTAGGCAGCAGAAGATATTTTGGAGTTTTCATCTGATAACGAAAGCACAAAAGAAAGTGAGCTGTGTGCAAAGCCCATTCAATCTATTTCTGGACAACCAAATATATCTACTTGTGGATCTGAACATGGAAAGACCTCTGTCAGATCAGCGAGCAATTGGTTGAAAAGTGCACAAGCATTTCTGCAGACGCCTGAGAAGCAAGAGAGAAAGCAATTCAAAACCCCAGAAGATTCTGCCAAAAAGAGAAGAAATTTCTAAGGTTAGCCAGGATGACTGTTGTATTTTTTGTTTGGTAATGCAAATACTGAAGATTTATCAGTCATGGTTCTTTTTGTCTTGCAGTAATTTTACTTTTGGAATTTCTCTTCAAATATTTTATGTCTTTAATGAAAGATTACTGGGAAATATTAGACCAACGGCTAGATTAAATATTTCTATAAATCTCACAGTGGGCTCGCCCTTCTAGAATAAATTTCAGTTGTACCAAACAATGCTTCATACTTGCAGTCTGCATTTTACATTCTGAATAAATGTACAACAAATTTCTTAACACTGAGCTAGTTATACATGCTAAGCTAAAAGCAGAAAAAAGCTGACCAACCATTTCAAAAATAGTTGATGCAATTCCAAAAAAGCCGACAGGCATAAACAGTCCTGAATACAGGCCTTGCGATGTATGAATAGTAGGAATAAGACTGAAACTGCAGTGGGACACTGGCTTGGGCTACAAGTATACACAATATGCAATCAATTGCAAGGCAAAAAAAAACCTGAAGTGCACCTGTAGCAGTGGTAAATTCAGAAGTTACTGAAGGGGGTGCTAAAGTTGCAAGATTTATTTTCTTGTGGGGTTTGGGGGTGTGCCCACATCCAGAAAATGTTGTTGTTTGATACTTCAGTTTGTTTTCTGACGTTTTGGAGCTACTGTAATGCCAGCCAAAAATTATTTCTCCTGGAAGGTTCGCAGATATTTTAAATATGAAAAGTAAAAATAGGCGTAGGGATTTCAGTCCCCCTTTATAGTGTCCAGATCATTTAATTGGAGCTTGAATTGCAGATGCATCATGTTCATTTTGTGAAATGAAACCTTTAACAACATGTTGACAATAAACCAAAGCTGTGTATTCTACAAGACAAATATGTCGAGCACATCGATCCCTGTCCTCTGTCCCAGGACCTTCTGACAACCCAGAGGCAGGCATGGGGTTACATGGATTGAGGGCATGCAGATCTATTTTAAGTAAACAATTTTTATTTTTAAGTAGTTTAAGACAGGCTAAGGGCGAGTCCATATCATAAAAACAAAACCTTAGAATTGAGTTCTGATGACAGGGCACACTCAAAAATCAATCTTTACTTTTTCCCCTTTTAGATGCTGATCGACCTGCTATGTATTTCGTACATTTATAATTTTATGTTAAAACACGAAGCTGGAAATGACTGTTGATGATGATAATGGAAAACGTAACTTGTTTGTATGTAATTTTGAATATACGATTTGAATGGAGGCATTAACCATTTGATTTGCAGAATCTGACACGGGGAGCTGTGTTTTGTACTCGCAGATGGGCCTGACTGACTTCTAGTTTTGTGTTTGCAGTTTATTATACTCTTCACATTTCCCTGTGAATGTTGAATACGAATATGGATAATGCGTGTTCTTATTGTGTGGGAATAAAGGGACCTCCATCACAAGCTTGCAAACAGACTCAAAGCAGATTTCCAAGTTACAGGACATAACCGGGCATTGTGTTTCTAGGGAAAATTGTAGTTCTGGAGTGAAGTTGCTGCGTTACAGCAATATTTTTTGTGTCTCACTGCAATATGGGGCAGTACTTTAAACTTATTAAAGTTATAAAGGCATAAAACTGTATCCGATCGGCCACCTGTCTGATTTTCCTTTACGTTGAAGTCAGTGCTGAAATTGAAAGTTTCTCCCTTAGATTTTGCACTTATGATGTGTATACCAATTGTAAAAACAAAAGCTCTATGTGGTTAACAGAAAACGAGGTTCAAAATTCTGCTGATGAATCACAATTCAAGGTTTGTTGTAATATTGAACAATGTTGTTACTCTTTTATAAATCAAGTTGTGAATGACAAAGTGCACATGCAATACTGCTGCCCAGACAGATAGGCTAGCTGACTTTTAATTGAGTCTTCACACTATTCTCTCTACGAGCGAGCCTTTGGCTTTAGTGGTGGCATTCCCGCCTCTGAGTCAGAATGTGCAGGTTGAGGTTAATTAAGGTTTGAACTCCGCTCCAGACAGTCCCAGCGAGTGGAGTGAGGCCATGACGGTATTTGAACACAAGGATGAGAATTTTAAATTTTGAGGTTTTGGGAGACAGAGAGTGAATGTAGGTCAGTGAGGAGAGGACTGATGGACGAGTGGGAATTGCTGTGGGATAGAAGATCAGCAGCAGAGCTTTGTATGAGCTGAAGTTTATAGACGGTGGAGGATCTGAGGCTGGTCAGGAGCACATTGGAATAATCGATTCTTGAGGTGACAGTAGTACAGCTGAGGGTTTCAGCAACAGATAGGCTGAGGTGGAGGCGGGGAATGTTACGGAGGTGGAAGTAGGCCGTCTTTGTGATGGAGAGAATATGAGGTCGGAAGCTCAGCTTGGGGTTGAATGGATGCCAAGGTTGCAAACATTGCAGTTCAGCCTTAAACAATGGTCGAGGAGGAGGATGGAGTGATTGACGAGTGCAATGTTTGTGGCCGGGGCCGAAGACACTGACTTCTGTCTTTCCAATACTTAGCTGGAGGAAATTGTGGCTAATCCAAGAATGGATGTCGGACAAGCAGTCTAACAGCACAGAGGCATCCTCAACTTCATGATGCCATTGTATTATCAGATTGCTTGTCATAGCCATCAATTAATGGATGATCCAGAACCTATTACAGTGTAAACATTGGCCAGACCGAAGCCATTCTGTTCAGATATGACAAAAACTCTGTACCTTTAACCTCAACTCCATCCCCCTCCCCAGCTGCTCACTCAGGCCCATTACAATGATTCGAGTATACATTTTGAGAGTATTCCACATTTTATAATGTAAACATTTTCATTACTGATATATTGCTCGGTTATGTGAAATAGCATCTATGCCGATGTACTTATGAACATTATGGGTGTGAGAACAGTGTTTGTCATTGTGATGTGGAATACTCCAAACCACATGCCACATTAATATCTAAATGATCAACATCCTGGGGGTCACCATTGACCAGAAACTTAACTGGACCAGCCACATAAATACTGTGGCAACAAGAGCAGGTCAGAGGCTAGGTATTCTGCGGCGAGTGTCTCACCTCCTGACTCCCCAAAGCCTTTCCACCATATACAAGGCACAAGTAAGGAGGGTGATGGAATACTTGCCTGGATGAGTGCAGCTCCAACAACATTCAAGAAGCTCGACACCATCCAGGACAAAGCAGCCCGCTTGATTGGCACCCTATCCACCACCTTAAATATTCACTCCCTTCACCACCGGCGTATCATGGCTGCAGTGTGTACCATCTACAAGATGCACTGCAGCAACTCGCCAAGGCTTCTTCGACAGTACCTCCCAAACCTGCGACCTCTTCCACCTAGAAGGACAAGGGCAGCAGGCGCATGGGAACACCACCACCTCCAAGTCACACACCATCCTGACTTAGAAGTACATTGCCGAGCCTTCATCGTCGCTGGGTCAAAATCCTGGAACTCCCTCCTTACTGTGGGAGTACCTTCACCACACGGACTGCAGCGGTTCAAGAAGGCGGCTCAGCACCACCTTCTCAAGGGCAATTAGGGATGGGCAAGAAATGCTGGCCTTGCCAGCGGTGCCCACATCCCATAAACGAATTAAAAAAAAAAAATGATGGCAGGAGTCAACGATCAGAGAGAATCACATGAGCCAGGCGTTTTCAAAAATGCAGCAACCACACTTAGGTAGTACTGTTAACCTGGGGTTCATATGAAATGATACGTGTGGGGAAGAATATTGTCGTCAAGAAAAGAGACAGGACCAGGAGGACAAAGCTGTTAGCCTAGAGAAAACATATACTACAACAACAACTTGTATTTATATAGCGCCTTTAACGTAGTAGAACGTCCCAAGGCGCTTCACAGGAGTGTTATAAGACAAAAATTTGACACCGAGCATATAAGAAATTAGGGCTGATGGCCAAAAGCTTGGTCAGAGCTAGGTTTTAAGGAGCGTCGTAAAGGAGGAAAGAGAGGCGGAGAGGGTTAGGGAGGGAGTTCCAGAGCTTAGGGCCTAGGCAGCTGAAGGCACAGCCACCGATGGTTGAGCGATTATAATCAGGGATGCTCAAGAGGGCAGAATTTGAGGAACGCAGATATCTCGGGATGGGGGAGGCGGGTCGTGGGGCTGAAGGAGATTACAGAGATAGGGAGTGGCGAGGCCATGGAAGGATTTGAAAACAAGAATGAGAAATATGGTCGGTTAAAAAACTTTTGAATTGTGAAAGTTAATTGATGTATTTACTGCAAAATTGGCAACTTTCAAATAACCACAAGAAATATCTGAATGTAGGAAATGTTCTTAAAATGCATTTAAATACAATTTTACAACTGGAACTATGAGGTAAGTAAACAACATTGAGAAAGTCAGATCTCACTTGTCACTAACTGAGGAGCTTTTGGGAGGAATGGTAAATGGAACCACATGGTTGTTTTTAGGATGGTAGCACATCTGTGCTGCTGGATGAAGCCCCACTATTCTCCTAAGATGCTTTCCTTTTCATTCTCTGGAGGTCTAAAAGAGAACAATGTAGCAAGCTATGAAAGATATCTAGAAGAGTTTCACCACTGTGTTCATCATGTCGACCAGAAAGGAAACATTATGTGACAGCTGGGCCCCACGATATTGTAAATTGTTTTGCAATACACTTGTATCCCTATTCATGTGGTTAACCTACACTGACCATAAGTTGCAGTGTCCACAAGAATATATAGCTTGCTTTCCTCCTTTGTTCTTTGGGACTGAGTTGGGGAGAACACTTGTGCATATAGCTGATGTGTCCCTTTTACCTGGCTTGTCCTGCATAAGATGCAGCCGTACACGACGTTGCGTCCCTCCCCCCTGCTATACAACTGTGCATTTGAGGACTGGCTGTTTATGTGGATTTATTGTGTGTACTTTTTGCATATTTGTGAGCTGCAGCAGATTCTTCTCATTGGAAAGATACTCCTCCTGAGGTCATATGGCCTGCTGCTTTCCTGACCCTGTGGACGAATCACATGAATAAACAAGAGCAAGATGTTACTTAATTCATATTTGAATAAGCATAGATTGAAGATCAATCTGACAGTAAAACTTGGTTTAAAAATATGAATTTCAAAGTAAATACAACTGATTCAACATTGTGGATAATTCTGCACAAAATATGTTTATGGGGAAACTACAGAACCCTGGCCTGGAAGTTTGTTTGCGCAAACTGGGAGGGGTGTGACCGGGCGAGGAGGCCGGGGGCCATTGCGAAGGGGTGGTTGGAGGGCAAGCGGTGGCCGGCAGCGGTCTGTGGATTCAGGTTCTCCACATTCAGTTAAGTATTTTTCACAAACTTACCTTGTTGGTTGTGGCCTGTAGCTTTAAGGATTGCTGGTTAGGCTGCATGCAAACCTGATTTTCCAGAACACAGGTGGCTCGGCGCCGGCTGTGTTCAGGCCAACCCAATCTTTCACAGGACCTCAAATAGGCGTTAGGCTCCTTATTTGCATATGCGTGCCTTTTTTTTGCCATACCAATTTGGCGGGCGGCACACTTCCTGGTTATAATGAGCGCGCGCTTCCTGCCCGCCATATTGGAGGCATAGGCACCTGCTTAGCACCCAACAAATGCATGTGGCGCCATTGAATTTCTAGGCCATAGTATAGCATGTTGACTTTGATTGAATGTGTGAGAAAGAAAGATCCTTGCGGAATGTTTAAGGCAAAGTCACCTTTTCAGTTTAATTTATATTCAACTCTATTCAAGATTTACTTGGGTACAAACAGGCTGATCTTGACTGAGTTGCAAAGGAATCGCGTACAAACATGCTGATCTTAGCTGAATTGCAGGGCAGTATTAAAACAAACCTCTGACCTCTCCAACTGTCCTTTTTCATACTTATTATAACTACATATTTTAACCCCTTAAATTCTAACGTATCTATTTACTATTTTAGCAGTGAGATATTGGGGATGTAAGCCAGGATTACTCAAAAGTGTGCAGAACAATGCTGTACTGAGCTAAAACCCAGCATAATGCTGCACCTGGCTATGAAAGTATATACATCATAATTTAGAAATACAGTAATTGGATAAGTGTTAATTTAGTTTCATGTGTTATTTATGCATATAGACACTTGTTCACAGTGATCAGTGTCAGCTGTGGCTCAGTTGGTAGCACACTCGCCTCTGAGTCAAAAGGTTGTGGGTTCAAGTCCCACTCCAGGGATTTGAGCACATAAAGCTAGGCTGACACTCCAGTGCAGTGCTGAGGGAGTGCTGCACTGTCGGAGGCGGCGTCTTTCGGATGAGATGTTAAACCGAGTCCCCGTCTGCTCCCTCAGGTGGACGTAAAAGATCCCATGGCACTATTTCGAAGAAGAGCAGGGGAGTTATCCCCGGTGTCCTGGCCAGTATTTATCCCTCAATCAACATAACAAAAAACAGATTATCTGGTAATTATCACATTGCTGTTTGTGGGACGTTGCTGTGTGCAAATTGGCTGCCGCGTTTCCCACATTACAACAGTGACTCCACTTCAAAAGTACTTCATTGGCTGTAAAGCGCTTTGAGACGTCCAGTGGTTGTGAAAGGCGCTATATAAATGCAAGTCTTTTTATAGGGATTGCACCATATTCCTTGAGATTGGTCTTGGCACAGGACTCCTGACAGTCTTGTGTCTCATGGCAGCATTGGGTCTTCTTAACAATGCCCTGACACTCTTTCAGATCAGTTATTTCTTGCTTTGTGTTCTATCTTGTTTCATGTATACCATTTTAATATCCCTAGAATTGTCCCTCTATGATCTGTTAGGCTGTACAGTCTCCAGCTCATGGCATGTTGACTGATTGCCCAATTTGATGAAATATCCACCGGTCAAAGTAACCAATGAAATTTAATGCAGACGAATGCAAAGAATTGCACGAAGATAGTAGAAATGGGCAACATACGTGCTCCATAAATGGTGTTGAAATATCTACGGATAAAGTTGAAAGAGACTAGGATTCTTAGCAGACTCATTGCTCAACATGTCCAACCAATGCAGAGCAACAACCAACAAAGCCAATAGAATGTTGAACGACATAGTTAAAACAGTAGAATTGCAAGTCAGAGGAAGTCATGCCCAAACTGTACAGTGCTCTGGTTAGACCACACCTTGAGTACTGTGTCCAGTACCGAGAAACAAGGGAGACAATCAATGGCTGCAGAAGTAACAACAGTAATATTGGAATTGTGCATAAGTGGATAAAAGACCCTTTTTAAAACCTATTTCATACACCATTGGATAAGTAATGAGAAATGTTAATGTTGTATCGGATTAATGCAAACCTCAATTGGCCCATGTCTAGCCAGAACTTAGCCTGTTTTAGAATTCTCTTGTGCTTTACAATCCAAAAACCTGTGAAGTCAGCTGTCAGTCATCAATGATTAGAAAGGGCAATGATTTGCACTGTTGCATAGAATGCCGATGAGCAGGTGCTCCCACTTCATTTGGCTTGTAATGGCCTGTTAATGCATTGACCGTGTACAATTTAATTAGCACCCAGAATAAAGCCTCTGTATCCTGACTAATTTCCAAATCAAGTCTCCATTTTAAATTGGGTTAAGGAAAACCCGTTCCATTTTAACACTAGCTGTTTCAAAAAATAAAACACAGAAATCTCTCTCTTTTGTCAACTTCTCCTCCTGTTGGAAAGTGCCTAGTCTTCACTCAGTTTAAGACTGATCATTGTGCAAATTTGTGTACTACTACTCATCAACACTGTTCTTTTAGTACCTATCTTATTTTTTTTCAGAAAACTTTATTTTTTAATGGTTTGTTTAAATGACAAAGTTATGATTCATCACAACTGATTTTGGAAAATTACAGTCTGGTTACCAGGAGGAAATAAAATTTAGTGGAGGTGACATTTAACCCAGGGTGCTTCACCACTTCATATAATTTTAAACTTTGTGGGTTAATTTAACTCCCTGACTATTGCACTCATTAACTCTTCCAGCCAGTTTGCCCAACAATGTCATCAACAGTTTCCATTGGAATAAAAATATTCAGCAGGTGAAAGTTAATATTTATCTATGGTAACTAATTGTTCAAAGGGCTGCTGGTAGGGAGATTAACGCCTTATTAATCTGTGAATTATCAGTGAATGATTACATAGTATGTTTGTAAAGTTGCTGACCAAAAGAAAAGTTTTGGACCATATCCTTCTGTATAATTTTACTGCAAATACAAATATTTCAGAAAACATTGGTCTTACTATGGCTGTCAGTTGCCAATGAAACAATTATATTTATAGATATGAGAGCTATAAGCTGTATTTGTTCAGAACCATGTATGTTTGTAAGATTTCAATATTGTGCCATTTAGTTGGATGGTGACCTGGATGCCTATACTATTAGAATGTTAGATTTAGACTTGTTGTGTTCTGTAACTGAGTACTAATTTCCAAATATCTGAAATATCCTTGTGAAATTGGTGGCATTTAGGATAAATCTAACAATTATTTTATTCTCTGCAGGGGAGGACTAGCAGAGAGGTTAAACAGACTACAATGCAGAGAGAGGTCTGCCATCATTTTTTGGAGGCATCAGTCTCTAACTGATTCCAAAACTCATGCAGGTAGGATCCCCGTACAACTTAAAAAATACTTTGTTTTCAAACATTTATGTGCATGAGCTTGCTGTGGTCAGTATTATTTTTGAAAAGTCTCCTTACTTGTGTCTATTCCAAACCTATTCTTAAAATGTTTTAAAAACAGCATGTAACTTTGTTTGTATGTCAACTTGGGGTAGTTGGCCAGACTTTTGCCTCTGAATCAGAAGGTGTAAGACAAACTTCAGGACTTGAGAAGCTAATCTAAGCTGACATTCCAGTGTAGTACTGAACAGATACTGAATTTTCTGAAATGTCGTTAAACAGTGGTCCCTTCTGCCTGTTGCAGTGATTGACGTGGACATTGAAGATCCAATGTCACTATTTAAAGCAGAGCAGGAAGTTCTTGTTGCATCCTGACCAATGGTCCTTCCTCTACCAAAAACATATTCTTCACTGCATTGCTGTTTGTGGTCTCTTCCTGTGTGCAAATGGCTGCTGTTTTTATAGATAGCAATAATGGTCATTGTACATTCGCAATAATTAATTGTCTGTCAGTCGTTTTGAGATATTTCTGAGAGATGTGATAACGTGCTATAGAAATGCCAGTCTATTTTCTTTGCACAGTTGTTTGAAACAAATGCTGTTGGTAACAAAATATAGTTGATATTAAGAAAATGGTCCTGCAGTCTCTTAACTGTGATGAATTAGATGTGGATGCCTTTAAATTTTAAAACAGAATTTAAATTTCATTTGGAGAACCCAAGTTTGAATATCAGTTTCCACTGTTATTGGAGTAGATTTTCTACCTAGTGTTGTTACAATTCAGGTTTCCCCAGCTACTTTTTCTTGTATCCAACACAAAAGCTGGTTCATATTGACAGGCCAAGATGATCTGCAATAGTGTGCTCTGGGCGAACAATAAACCCATTTATTGCTTTCTGGATTACAAGTAGAATTTCTATTACATACCCCCATCACTTGAAAAGATGATTAACGTCAGACATACCATACACGATTTTTTGTAGTGGGCTGAATTACCAAGCAGGTTTATTCACAGATTGAGCTGTTTACAACAAGTTGTTAAAGATAATGCAGCAGTTTGGAATCAGTCCATGAAAGGGTTAAACAGACAAACCAGTTGATTTGAATGGCTTTTTCTGCAACTCTTTCAACCAATAGATAAACACTGCTGAAGAGATTAGATGCTTGATCCCTACTGTCCCTAATAGTCTTTCTCAGATTTATGTAGGTGCATTAGCCATAGAGTTGTGTTTTTCCTCTTACTTGTTGAAGATAGGTCAAAACCATAATGAACAGTTTGGATATACCAGTTATACTCTTAAGCCCATAAAGTCCCTTGAAATGCAGTTTTTGAGAAGCCAATTTGTGAAACGGTAGCATTTCACTCGAACAATGAACAACAAGCTCTGTAAAACAAACATAATGGCATAGTAATGGACACATGTGGTGTCTACCAATTGCTATCTATGGAATATCTTGATTAGATTATGTTGTTGCTTATTAGCTCAACGATACATGTTAATTCTTTCTGGTACTTTGCTGTGCGTGGTGATTAATTTCCTAAATGCGCATATCTGCTAGCAACAACAACAGTTTGCATTTATAAAGCCCCTTTAATGTAGTGAAACATCCCAAGGCACTTCACAGGAGCGTTATCAGACAAAATTTGACACCGAGCCACATGAGATCTTAGGACAGGTGACAAAAAGCTTGGTCAAAGAGGTAGGTTTTACGGAGCATCGTAAAGGAGGAGGCAGAGTGAAGAGGCGGAAAGGTTTAAGGAGGGAATTACAGAGCCTCGGGCCTAGATGGCTGAAGGCACAGTTGCCAATGGTGGGGCGAAGGAAATCGGGAATGCGCAAGAGACCAGAATTGGAGCAACGCAGAGTTCTCAGAGGGTTGTAAGGCTGGAGGAGGCTATAGAGGTGGGGAAGGGCGAGGCCATGGAGAAATTTGAAAACAAGAATGAGAATTTTAAATTCGGGGCATTGCTGGACCGGGAGCCGATGTAGGTCAGCGAGCACAGGGGTGATGGATGAACGGGACTTGGTGCGAGTTACGATACGGGCAGCAAAGTTTTGGAAGATATCAAGTATTGAGCTCAATCAACAGTATTGGCTTGACCGACTTCTTTCTGATGTACTTCACCCAGAGCCAAAATAATGGAACTGTTCCATTATTTTGGCACTGGGTGAAGTACATCAGAAAGAAGTCGGTCAAACCAATACTGTTGATTGAGCTCAATACTTGATCGAGTAGTATGCTGAAGTTCTGCACTTTCTGACTTAGCCTGAGGAGATTGGGAGCCGGGGAGATTGCTGAAGTATAAGGCACCAAAGAGGAAAGCTTTGGTTTTCCCATCATTATTTTGGAGGAAAGTTTGGATCATTCAGGTCTTGATATCGGACAAGTAGGTAAAGCTACTACCACCAGGCAAGCATAATGCTGTTGTACTTTCAAAACAAAAGTGAACGAGGACAACTTAGTGACTGTCCCACAGATTTCCATCAAAGGAGGTACCGTAGCTGCTGTAAATGAAGTGGCTATCACACTGTTGGTGTGGGTTGGACTGCCTGGGCAGGATTTGTGGGTTTTATGTGGGCACTGAGAATCTCAGGAGCACTGTACGAATTTTTCTAACCATTTCAATTTTTCTAAATATTCCAATTCCAAGCGCAGATCAAACCTAGAGCAGTTTTGGAGAAATGGGGAGTACTATTTGCCTTTTGGTTGTGTGATTAGATGAAGGCGTGTAATGCTGGAGTGTCCTGTAGTGAAGGAAGAGTGATCAGCATCTCTTTATGGCAGGGAAAGTGACTTTTTTGTCACCAAGATCGAGTTAATTTGTGCAGCTGCCTCTGCTGCGTCCTCCCCTTCCCCTTACTCCTAGGCCCCTCTCTCCCACTTTCTAGTTCTGAACCACCTTCTCTTTTTGGGTTCTTCCCTTCATCCACCACATTCTGGAGCTCATCTTTTCTGAGACTCACATCCTGCTCTCTTGAGTCTCAACTCCCCTTCCTGATTTCTATGCTAGCTGACATTGTCAGTGGTTCCCTCTCCTTACATACTGCCTGTTTACTTCAAAATCCCTTTATCACCCGCCTTCTCAAAAAACAATTCATCCTTGGCCCTTCCGGTCTTGCCAATTACTGCCCCATCTACAATCCCCCTTTCCTCTTTATGCTCCATGAACATAAACCCCTCTGGTCCATGCACTCTCTCCTGTAATTTCCCGTTTGACACTAAGGGAATCAAGGGATATGGGGATAGTGCAGGTAGGTGGAGTTGAGATAGAAGATCAGCCATGATCTTATTGAATGACAGAGCAGGCTCGAAGGGCCAAATGGCCTACTACTGCTATTTTTATGAATCTCTCAAATCAAGTTTCCGCCCCTCCCACAGCACCGAACTGTCCCTATTTAAAGTCATAAACTGCATTATCTATGACTGTGATGGTGGTTTATTATCCCTCCTCGCCCTCTCTGCAGCCTTTGACCCAATCGACCACACTATCCTCCACCAATACCTGTCTTCTAATGTCCTACGTAGTGCGACTACTCTTGTTTGGCTCTACTTTTTACCTATCTGATTGTAGCTAGATCAACTCTTGCAAGGTCTTCTCTTGATGGTCACTTTTACCAATACCAGCTTTTTATTTCCAGTTTTTAAAAAACTGAATGCAAATTCTCAAACTGTCATGGTGGGATTTGAACTAGCGTTCTCTGGATTGTTAGTCCAGGTCTAGTACAGTTAAATAACCACGACATAATATCGTACCCTGCAGCTAATTTTTAAGAAGGGAGATAGAACATGTCCAGGGAGCTCCAGACCAGTCAGCTTAACATCGGTGGTAGGAAGAATAATGGAGTCCCTACTAAAGGAGAAAATAGAAAAACATCTAGAAACCAAAAATGTAATAACGAGTAGTCAGCATGGATTTCAAAAGGGAAAGTCTTGCTTGACCAACGTCATTGAATTCTTTGAAGAGGTAACGGAGAGAGTGGACAAGGATAATGCAGTCGATATAATTTATCTAAATTTCCAAAAGGCCTTTGATAATAGACTAATGAATAAGGCCAGGGGACAAGTAGCAGAATGGATAGCAAGCTGGCTGCAAGACAGAAAGCAGAGAGAGTAGGTGTAAAGGGTAGCTATTCAGAGTGGCAGAAGGTGGAAAGTGGGGTCCCACAAGGATTAGTGCTGGGACCACTGTTCACAATTTATATTAATGATTTAGACTTTGGAATCAAAAACACAATTTCTAAATTTGCAGATGACACCAAATTGTGGGGGTGGGGGGGGGGGGGGAATAGTCAATACTGAGGAGGACTGCAACAAATTACAAGACATTAATAAACTTGCAGAACGGGCAAATGAATTTTAACACAGATAAGTCTGAGGTATTACATGTTGCCACATATTACTTGGAAAATAAGAATCAATGGGGTAGAGGAGCAAAGGGATCTGGGACTACAAATCACTAAACGTAGCGACACAGGTTAACAAGGCCATAAAAAAAGCAAAGCAAGCACTAGGGTTTATTTTTACAGGGATAGAATTGAAAAGTAGAGAAGTTATGCTCAACCTGTATCGAACCTTGGTTTGACCACACTTGGAGTACTGTGTACAGTTCTGGCTGCCATATTATAAAAAGGATATAGAGGCACTAGAGAGGGTGGAAAAAAGGTTTACAAGGATGATACCAGAAATGCGAGGTTATACCTATCAGGAAAGGAGGAACAGCCTTGGTCTCTTTTCTCTTGAAAAGAGAGGGCCGAGGGGTCTTTAAAATCATGAAAGGTATTGAAAGAGTAGACCCACAGGGAGAGTGTTTCCACTTGTGGGGAAGAGCAAAACTAGAGGCCATCAATACAAGATAGTCACCAAGAAAACATATAGGGAATTCAGAAGAAACTTCTTTACCCAGAGAGTGGTGAGAATGTGGAATTCGCTACCTCGGAGTGGTTGAGGCAAATAGTATAGATACATTTAAAGGGAGGCTAGATAAGCATATGCGGGAGAGGGGAATAGAGGGTTATGCTGACAGAGTTAGATGAGGAAAGACGGGAGGGGGCTCGAGTGGAGAATAAACACTGGCATGGACTGGTTGGGCAAAATGGCCTGTTTCTGTGCTGTATGCTCTATGTAAATCTATGTAATTCTATATATATATCCCTTTTATGTTCTTTAACTTTCTTCCTTTCATTTTTATCTAAAACACTGATTTTCACCCAGGCCCCACTCTAAATACAGTGGCAATGCTACAGGCGATATACTACTTTATAGTATAAGGCCATATGGATAGATTTTATGAATTAAACGGGAACGGTAGCATAGTGGTTATGTTACTGGACTAATGATCCAGAGATGTGAGTTTAAATCCCACCACGGCAGCTGGGGAATTTAAATTCAGTTAATTAAATAAATCTGGATTAAAAAGCATGAAACTACTGGATTGTCGTAACCATCTGGTTCACTAATGTCCTTTAGGGAAGTAAATCTACTGTCCTTACCTGGTCTGGCCTATATTTGCCAGCAATGTGGTTGACTCTTAGCTGCCCTCTGAAATGGCCTAGCAAGCCACTCAGTTGTAACAAACCGCTATAGAAAACAAAAGTAAGAATAAAATCGGACGAACCACCCAGCATCGACCTCGGCACCGACTTCGGACAAGACAACGGCACACCCAGCCCTGTCAACCCTGCAAAGTCCTCCTCACTAACATCTGGGGACTTGTGCCAAAATTGGGAGAGCTGTCCCACAGACTGGTCAAGCAACAGCCTGACATAGTCATACTAACAGAATCATACCTTTCAGCCAATGTCCCATACCCCTCCATCACCATCCCTGGGTATGTCCTGTCCCATCGGCAGGACAGACCCACCAGAGATGGCGGTACTGTGGTATACAGTCAGGAGGGAGTGACCCTGGGAGACCTCAACATTGACTCCGGACCCCATGAAGTCTCATGGCTTCAGGTCAAGAATGGGCAAGGAAACCTCCTGCTGATTACCACCTACCGCCATCCCTCAGCTGATGAATCAGTACTTCTCCATGTTGAACACTAGTTGGAAGAAGCACTGAGGGTAGCAAGGGCACAGAATGTACTCTGGGTGGGGGACTTCAATGCCAAGAGTGGCTCGGTCGCACCACTACTGACCGAGCTGGCCGAGTCCTGAAGGACATAGTGGCCAGACTGGGCCTGCGGCAGGTGGTGAGAGAACCAACCCGAGGAAAAAACCTATTTGACCTCGTCCTCACCAATCTACCTGCCACAGATGCATCTGTCCATGACAACATTGGTAGCAGTGACCACCACACAGTCATTGTGGAGACGAAGCCCCGTCTTCACACTGAGGACACTCTCCATCATGTTGTGTGGCACTACCACCGTGCTAAATGGGATAGAGTCATAACGTAATAACGGCACAGAAGGAGGCCATTCGGCCTATCGAGTCCGCTCTCTGCAGAGCAATCCAGTCAGCCCCATTCCCCCCATAGATAGATGGGGGGGATAGATTCAGAACAGATCTAGCAGCTCAAAACTGAGCAGCCATGAGGCGCTGTGGGCCATCAGCAGCAGCAGAATTGTACTTCACAATCTGTAACCTCATGGCCCGGCATATCCCTCACTCTACCATTACC
Organism: Squalus acanthias; assembly: GCA_030390025.1. NCBI lineage: Eukaryota > Metazoa > Chordata > Chondrichthyes > Squaliformes > Squalidae > Squalus > Squalus acanthias. Next base: position 62,112,040 of record CM059432.1, read on the forward strand.
ATCAAGCCAGGGGACCAACCCTGGTTCAATGAAGAGTGCAGGAGCAGCACCAGGTGTACCTAAAAATGAGGTGCTAACCTGGGGAAGCTGCAACACAAAACTACATGGATGCTAAACAGCGACAGCGATCCCACAACCAACGGATCAGATCAAAGCTTTGCAGTCCTGCCACATCTAGTCATGAATGGTGGTGGACAATTAAACAACTAACGGGGGGAGGAGGAGGAATATCCCCATGCTCAATGATGGCGGAGCCCAGCACGCGAGTGCAAAAGACAAGGCTGAAGTGTTTGCAACCATCTTCAGCCAGAAGTGCCGAGTGGATGATCCATTTCTGCCTCTTCCTGAGGTCCCCACCATCACAGAAGCCAGTCTTCAGCCAATTCCATTCACTCCATGTGATATCAAGAATTGGCTGAGCACGCTGGATACAACAAAGGCTATGGGCTCCGGACAACATCCTGGCTGCCGTGCTGAAGACTTGCGCTCCAGAACTAGCCGCGCCTCTAGCCAAGTTGTTCCAGTACAGCTACAAAACTACCCGACAATGTGGAAAACTGCCCAGGTATGTCCTGTCCACAATAGCGGGACAAATCTAATCTGACCAATTACCACCCCATCAGTCTACTCTCAATCATCAGCGAAGTGATGGAAGGTGTCGTCAGCAGTGCTATCAAGCGGCACTTACTCACCAATAATCTGCTCGCGTATGCTCAGCTTGGATTCCAGCAGGACCAGTCGGCTCCAGATCGCATTACAACCTTGGTCCAAACATGGACAAAAGGGCTGAATTCCATAGGTGAGGTGAGAGTGACTGCCCTTGACATCAAGGCAGCATTTGACCGAGTGTGACATCAAGGAGCCCTATTAAAATTGAAGTCAATGCGAATCAGGGGATCTCCACTGGCTGGTGTCATACCGAGCACAAAGAAAGATGGTTATGGTTGTTGGAGGACAATCATCTCAGCCCCAAGACACAGCTACAGGAGTTCCTCAGGGTAGTGTCCTAGGCCCAACCATCTTCAGCTGCTTCATCAATGACCTTCCCTCCAACATAAGGTCAGAAATGGAGATGTACGCTGATGACTGCACGGTGTTCAGTGCCATTCACAACTCCTCAGATAATGAAGCAGTCCATGCCCGCATGCAACAAGACCTGGACAACGTTCAGGCTTGGGCTGATAATTGGCAGGTAACATTCGCGCCACAGAAGTGCCAGGCAATGACTATCTCCAACAAGCAAGAGTCCAACCACCACCGCTTGACATTCAAGGGCATTACCATTGCTGAATCCCCCACCATCAACATCCTGGGGGTCACCAGAAGCTTAACTGGACCAGCCACACACATATTGTGGCAACAAGAGCAGGTCAGAGGCTAGGTATTCTGCAGCGAGTGTCTCACCTCCTGACTCCCCAAAGCCTTTCTACCTTCTACAAGGCACAAGTAAGCAGTGTGATGGAATACTCTCCACTTGCCTGGATGAGTGCAGCTCCAACAACACTCAAGAAGCTCGACACCATCCAGGACAAAGCAGCCCGCTTGATTGGCACCCCATCCACCACCTTAAATATTCACTCCCTCCACCACCTGGCGTACCATGGCTGCAGTGTGTACCATCTACAAGATGCACTGCAGCAACTCGCCAAGGCTTCTTCGGCAGCACCTCCCAAGCCCTCGACCTCTTCCACCTAGAAGGACAAGGGCAGCAGGCGTGTGGGAACACCACCACCTCCAAGTTACACACCATCCTGACTTAGAAGTATATCACCGATCCTTCATCGTCGCTGGGTCAAAATACTGGAACTCCCTACCTAACAGCACTGTGGGAGTACCTTCACCACACGGACTGCAGTGGTTCAAGAAGGCGGCTCACCACCACCTTCTCAAGGGCAATTAGGGATGAGCAATAAATGCTGGCCTTGCCAGCGACTCCCACATCCCATAAAAACTAAAACATCAGTGCAGTTCTGAGGATGTATTGCATTGTCAGAGGTCGCATCTTTTGGATGAGACATAAAACCAAGGCTCTGTCTGCCTGCTCAGGTAGACGTAAGAGATAGCGTGGCAGGGAGTTTTCCCAAGTCCTGGCCAACATGCATCCTCCAAGAAATACCATCTGGCAAATGCAAAGCCTAGTGCGGTGGCACGAGAGCACGAGTCATCGTTGGAGAAGAGGAGAAGCATAGGAAATGTGGCCGATACAGTCTGGCACAATTGGCTACAGCTGTGGGGGCGCCTTGGTGGAGGCAAAAAGCAGACATTTCAGAAGCTCTGATGCTGAAGCTGGAGTCGTCAGAGCAGGTATAACTGAGATAGAAAAACTGGGAGAATGAGATGGAGCGTATACAAGAAGCGGGTTGAAAGAGGCATAATTCAGGTAGTTGTGGGAGCCTGTGAGATTGTAATAGATGTCTTTAAAAAACCTGTAAAGATGGAGAGAGGGAAGTCTTGTGAGGAGAATCAGAATTGGAACACATAAAGGGGTGAATGATAGGTGTCATTTTAAAGCATAGATAATAAAAGCCAGTTCATGAATTTAAATGATTTCTGTGATCTCTATTTCCTTTATGAATGCAGTGATTAGGCATTTACTTTAAACTGGGTTGAATGATGACAAGGTGGCACTGCTAGTTGGAGCAACAGCACACAGTGCTGAGAAGTGGAGCACTTGGTTTTTGCCGTGCTGCCGTGGAGAGACGCTGCATGGTGGCCGGTCATTTCCCCACAAGGAATGGTGGAAAATTGGAGGAAGAGTCATGTGTCCCCAGGCAAACTCTGGAATAGATTGATGAAAGCAGTTTGATCGCCTGTTCTCTCAACTGTAGATGGCGCATCATATGGGGAAAAAGCAGAGAATGTAGCTTTAAAAATGAGAGATGTAATTTGCACCAAAAAAAATAGGCAGATCGTGTTTGACTAATCTAATTGAATTTTTTGATGAAGTAACAGAGGATTGATGAAGGGAATGCAATGGATGTTGTCTACATGGATTTTCGGAAGGCGTTTGACAAAGTACCACGTAGAAGGCTGGTTAACAAAATTGAGGCTCATGGAATAGGTGGGTCAATGGCAGCTTGGATAAGGAATTGGCTTAAGGACAGAAAACAGCGAGTTGTGGTAAATGGCTGTTTTACAGACTGGAGGATGGTAGACAGTGGTGTTCCCCAAGGGTCAGTGCTGGGGCCACTGCTTTTTTGATGTATATAAATGATCTGGATATTGGAATACAGAGTAGAATTTCTAAATTTGCCGATGACACCAAACTTGGGGGTGTGGCAAACGATGAGGATGATACCAATCGACTGCAACAGGACATAGAAAGGCTAGCAGAATGGGCAGACAAGTGGTAGATGGAATTTAATACAGAGAAGTGTGAGGTGATGCATTTTGGCAGAAGGAACAGGGAGAGGCAATATACACTTAATGGCACAGTTTTAAAGAGTGTGCAGGGACAAAGGGACCTGGGAGTTAATGTGCATAAGTCCCTGACGATGGCAGGACATATTGAGAGAGTGGTTAGCAAAGCATATGGGATCTTGGGTTTCATAAATAGAGGTATTAAGTACAAAAGTAGAGAAGTTATGCTGAACCTTTATAAAGCGCTGGTTAGGCCACAACTCAAGTATTCCAGTTCTGGGTCACCACCCTTTAGGAAGGATGTGAAGGACCTTGAGAGGATGCAGAGGAGATTTACCAGAATGGTTCTGGGGATGGGGGATCTTAGCTACAAGGACAGGTTGGAGAAGCTGGATTTGTTTTCATTAGAGCAAAGGAGGTTGAGGGGTGATTTGATAGAGTTGTGCAAGATTAAGACGGGTTTGGATAGGCTAGATGGGGAAAGGCTGTTCCCACTAGTTGATGGTACAAGGACTAGGGGACACAGATTTAAGGTTTTGGGCAAGACATACAGGGGGGATGTGAGGAAAAGCTTTTTTACGCAGCGAGTGGCGATGACCTGGAATTCGCTGCCGACGGAAGTGGTGGAAACGGAGACACTCAATGTTTTCAAGGGGAGACTGGATAGGCACTTGAGGGATGTAAACTTGCAGGGCTACGGGGATAGAGCGGGGGAATGGGACTGACTGGATTGCTCTACAGTGAGCCGGCACGGACTCGATGGACCGAATGGCCTCCTTCTGTGCCATATGACTAGGATAAGTAGAGCTGTTTGTGAAAGTGAGAAGAATATTGTGATAGCACAGCAGACAGAGCCTTTCTGAATATGGTGAGACCATGGTCTGGTTAAAACAAAGTACGACAAATGTGTGCTCTTCCCAAAAATTGTGAGAACTTTCTTTTCTACATTGTTGTCTTGTGTCTTATTATACCCATGCACTGTGGGGAAGAATTCAGTTTTCAAAATTTATATATAGAGGTCATGCATGGAGCACATTGAACTGAGGAGGACAGAGTTCTTCCCAGTTATCAGCAAAATTCAGTTATGAACTTTGCTGACCGATAGCTTGCAGCATTCCACTGCAACGTGTTCCAGTATAGTTTGTATTTTTCAATTTTCAGAACAAAATGTGCAACTTGTCAGGTCTTGTCTTGCATGGTAACAACTTAAATGAACTCTGAAGAGCTCATTGCACAAACATTTAGGATGAATATTCAAAGATACAGTATGTACTCAGTTTAATGTTTATGCCCCAACTCAATGGAAAAAGCTTGAAATTGTTCATTAATTTTCTTCCCCTCCCCCAAAAGCATAAAATTAGCATTGTGTACAATGTGATACATTTTGTGTGCTCATGAACCAGTGTTTTTCAGCCGAATTATCTTTGTTGTGTCATTTGCAAGATGGTAACCATTTGTTTTGGAACTGTAGAAAAATTAAGTGACTTTATATGCAACTTTATGATCAACCCTTTTGATTTGAGCTGAGTGATCAGTATTAGGAGAATAATTAAAAAATAATGTAAGCTTTTGGGAAGTACAGCAGTATATAGCACCAGAGCGACCAGGTTTTGTGCCTTCATTCTGGTGAGTTGTAAGTCTCATCTGTATCATTGTAAGATGGTGCCGAGTGGAGACGAGATGCTTCCCCACAGGGAGGCAGGGGAAATTGGTACGTGCAGCTGAGCACATCCTGCCAACTTCAGAGCAGCAGTGGCAGAGACCCGAGAGCTGGTTGTATTTCAACTTCAAGGCCTGTCCAGTGCATAGCTTGGGAAAGAAAATGGGATTAAATGTATGTTTATGTTGGGAGAGGAATTAGAATGTAAGATGCTCTCCAAACAAATGGTAAACAAGGTTTGAATAATCCTCATAAGCCACAGGTATGGTAAGTCTGCAGAACTGACACTTGTTGAAAAGGTGAAAAGTTTCACCTTACAGAAAGGATATTAAAGTTTTTCTTTTTTACAGAACCCTCCTCTTCCTCAACAGTTCTCGTAAGCGGACCTTATCCCCTATGATCTGACAACCGTATCTTGACTGTATTCTGTCCTCACTTGCAATAATCTGTTTACTGGATTTAATTTAGTCTCATGCTACACCATCAAACTCTTTGCAATAGGAAATATTACCACTCAGATCAGAAGTTTATAGAATAAAACAACTTATAACTAAATACTAATGAAGCATAAAATAAACAAATATCTCTGGTTGCTGACGTGGCACATTTAGTTGGTTTTGTCTTAGAAATCTTTCTGTATCAGTGTATCATAACGTATCCCTGAACCAGGGCAACCAAGCTCAATGCAAACTTCTCTTGGGCACTCTGCAGCCCTCTGATTTGAACAGTGACTTCAGAACAACTTTATGCCACATTTTCCAACACTAGCCTTCATTTTAAACTTGTATCTATAGACAGTCTGTGCTTTTTCCCCCCCCAAATTGCCTCTCGCCATCTTAACAGTTGTATGTTATTTTGTTCTTCAAGTGTCTTTTGTTCCATCACTGAGGTGATGCTCTTTTTTAAAATAAAAACAGAAAATGCTGGAAACACTCAACATGTCGGGCAGCATCTTTGGAGAGAGTGACAGTTAATGTTTCAGGTCGATGACCTTCCATCAGAACTGGAAGAAATTTGTTATATTTATTATTTAGCATTTTCTGCTTTAATTTAAGCAGATCTCAGGTCATTTAACCCAACTTCCTCTCTATGATTGGAGTTGTTTTTTTGTTTCTCCTCCCCCTTTTCCCAATTCTACTAAACTGCTTATCTTTTGCTTTTCAGTTCTGAGGAAAATTTCTACTCAAAACTTTAACTTCACTCTGCAGACTGTCACCAACCTGCTGCATATTTCCAGCATTTTCTATTTCTGTTTGATTTTCAGCATTTGCAATTTTTCTTTTTGGTTAAAAGTGGGCCTTTCATCTAATCACTCACCAGAATTTAATCCTTCAGATATCAAAATCAATACTGCTATTAGCCTGTTTTGTGTAGAGAATCTCAACAAATTAATCAAATTTCCTACATATATACTGCTACAGATGACCCAAATACAAAGTTGAATCCTGGAAGCTGTTAACATTTTGTGTGAAATGTCACATATAAAATCTTTAGATGAAATAATTTATTTCACATAAAATGTATATTCCCCCTGCTAATTATATCGAGGGGGAAAAAAAATGATGTTTTGATCAAAAGAGATGATATTTTTAACTAAGTAACGAGTGATATCTCGCCAGGGAGTTTGGCGTTTAAACTGCTTTAGCTCAAACTAGTTGCTCGGTTTTTGAATGAGATAGGTTAAAATAAAATAAGAGTTGCCATAAAGGATATGTGCATACTAAGTGAAAGAATTTATCTCAAGATCATGATTAGCATCTTGCAATAGCTGAAGTCCTTTTGTCTCTGTTTATTGTGTTGCTAAATTCTGTGTTTAACTTTATAGATGCAGTTCAGTTCAGAGAACATGCAGCAGCTATTTTAGCATTTCTGTTTCAATATAACTTGAACTAGTGGAGGTTAATGCTTTTGTCTCTTCACATATGACCTGAACCTAGCTTTTCATATGTTTTTGTAAGCCCAAGGTTACATGTGACTCAAAATACCTATCTTAGAAAAGAGCTACTTTGGCGGGACTCATATCTACTAGCAAAATGACAAGCCTGGTACCAAGAGTCCTTTCTAGATTTTTAAGACGAGTACTTCTATCTTGCCATAAATTCCTACCAGAGGTGGTTCTGCATTCCATCGGGGTCATGAGTTTATTCATTTGCCCCCCCTTTTTTTGCCCACAAACCGACTGCGGCTGCAATTCAAAATAATTAATTGGCTTTGAAGTGCCTTAGGACGTCCTGAGGACATGAAAGGCACTATATAAATGTAAGCCTGTTTTCTTCCCCGTAGCTCAGAGGTGGCGTAGACATTCCAACTTTCTTGGTATGTGCGGAGAGCTCTACTGTTCTCTGGACAGGATAATGAAGTCCAAATAATTGCATTTCTTGTGGGAATTGCAATTTAGAGTGTACTGGTAGAAACTGATCAGATGTCTTGCAAAATATTTTCTTTATAGTTATGTTAACAGACAGAACTACCTTTGAGGCTTTTCATGAGGCAATTATAAATATGCCTGCTCCAAAAGATTCCAACTTGCTGACCTGAAAAGTTTCCACTTGAAGCAGTGTATATGTATTTTTTTTTGATTTGTTCATGGGATGTGGGCATCGCTGGCAAGGCCAGCATTTATTGTCCATCCATTTAGCAAGCATTACTGCACAAAGTGGAGGAGAAGCATCCGGGAAGGCGCCGAACACCTCGAGTCTCTTCGCCGGGAGCAAGCGCAAGGAGCGCACGTCAACCCAAGCACCCCACCCACCCGCCCCTTCAACCACCGTCTGCCCCACAAGTGACAGAGACTGTAGGTCCCACATTGGACTCATCAGTCACCTGAGAACTCATTTTTAATGTGGAAGCAAGTCATCCTCGGTTCCGAGGGACTGCCTAAAAAGGAAGAAGATGATTTGCTAATCATCTTGGAGTGTAGTATTTATGTCAGTTGTAACCTGATTTTACCTCCCTGCCCTACCTCCACTAGTAAAGTTTCTGGCATCAGTTATTTAATTTTCTTTTTTTCCTCAAGGGGCTGGATCACCTGTGTTTTGGGCTACTGCTGAAGATTGGAAAGCGAGATTGTTTTGCAAGATAATGGAACAGTGGTTGTATCATTTGAGTTTCCTTGATGGTTGTGGGTACAGCTCACAAAGATGATGAGGCCAATTAAAGGCTGTCTCTATACTTACAGTAGGATAATTCCTTCCATAGGCAGTCTAAAAAAACCTAATCTTATGGAGCAACATGTACCCTCTCTACTGCTAAGGCAAACTCTGAACAGTTAAGGTGCTGTAAGAAACTGCTCTACTCTAGGTGAGTTATCCACCTTTTCCATTCAGTTGCAGTGCATAGGACACTGCTGCAAATTGCCTTCATAAATTGGATGCCCACCTGCTTCTCTCTGGCTGCAGTGTCAGCCGTGGCTCAGTTGGTAGCACCCTCGCCTCTGAGACAGTAGGTCGTGGGTTCAAGTCCCACTCCAGAGACTTGAGCACAAAAATCTAGGCTGACACTCCAGTGCAGTACCGAGGGAGTGCTGCACTGGTCGGAGGTGCCGTCTTTCGGATGAGACGTTAAACCGAGACCCCGTCTATTCTCTCAGGTGGACGTAAAAGATCCCATGGCAATATTTCGAAGAGGAGCAGTGGAGTTATCCTGGTGTCATGGCCAATATTTATCCATCAATCAACATAACAAGAAACAGATTATCTGGTCATTATCATAGAGTCATAACGGCACAGAAGGAGGCCATTCGGCCCATCGAGTCCGCGCCGGCTCACTGCAGAGCAATACAGTCAGTCCCATTCCCCCGCTCTATCCCCGTAGCCCTGCAAGTTTATTTCCCTAAAGTGCCTATCCAGTCTCCCCTTGAAAACATTGATTGTCTCCGCTTCCACCACATCCGTTGGCAGCGAGTTCCAGATCCTCACCACTCGCTGCGTAAAAAAGTTTTCCCTCACATCCATCCCCCCTGTATCTCTTGCCCAAAACCTTAAATCTTGTGTCCCCTAGTCCTTGTGCCATCAACTAGTGGGAACAGCCTTTCTCTGTCTAGCCTATCCAAACCCGTCATAATCTTGTACACCTCTATCAAATCACCCCTCAACCTCCTTTGTTCAATGAAAACCAAGTCCAGCTTCTCCAACCTGTCCTTGTAGCTAAGATCTCCCATCCCCGGAACCATTCTGGTAAATCTCCTCTGCACCCTCTCAAGGGCCTTCACATCCTTCCTGAAGTGTGGTGACCAGAACTGGATGCAATACTCCAGTTGTGGCCCAACCAGTTGTGGCCTAACCAGCACTTTATAAAGGTTCAGCATAACTTCTCTGCTTTTGTACTCAATACCTCTATTTATGAAGCCTAAGATCCCATATGCTTTGCTAACCAATCTCCCAATGTCCTGCCACCTTCAGGGACCTATGCACATTAACTCCCAGGTCCCTCTGCCCCTGCACACTCTTTAAAATTGTGCCATTAAGTGTATATTGCCTCTCCCTGTTCCTTCTGCCAAAATGCATCACCTCACACTTCTCCGTATTAAATTCCGTCTGCTAGCCTATCTATGTCCTGTTGCAGTCGATTGGCATCATCTTCACTGTTTGCCACACCCCCAAGTTTGGTGTCATCGGCAAATTTAGAAATTCTACTCTGTATTCCAATATCCAGGTCATTTATATATTTTATATCTCAAAAAAAGCAGTGGCCCCAGCACTGACCCTTGGGGAACACCACTGTCTACCATCCTCCAGTCTGAAAAACAGCCATTTACCACAACTCGCTGTTTTCTGTCCTTAAGCCAATTCCTTATCCAAGCTGCCACTGACCCACCTATTCCATGAGCCTCAATTTTGTTAACCAGCCTTCTACGTGGTACTTTATCACATTGTTGTTTGTAGGAGTTTGCTATGCGCAAATTGGCTGCTGTGTTTCTTGCATTACGTCAGTGACTACACTTCAAAAAGTACTTCATTGGCTGTAAAGTGATTTGGGACATCCGGTGGTCGTGAAAGGTGCTATATAAATGAAAGTCTTTCGTTTCTAATTTAAAGCCTGAGTATAGCTATAGGTGTCAACTGTGCCTCAGTAGTAGCATTCTTGCCTCTGAGTCAGAAGGTTGTGGGTTCAAGTTCCACTCCAGAGCCTTGAGCACCGAATCTAGGCTGACACTGCCGTCTTTCAAATGAGACATTAAACTGAGACTCCGTCTGCCCCCTCAGATGGGTGTAAAAGATCCTGTGCCACTATGTTGAAGAGCTGGGGAGTTCTCCCTGGTGGTCTGGCCAATATTTATCCCACAACCAACATCACTAAAACTGATTGGGGGAAAAATTCAGTTGGTTGCGCCTCCAGTTAGCGCCTTAAGAGGGCGCTAATGGGGCGCAAAGCAACTAGCGCCCGGGTGTGGCGATGTTTGCGCTGCTCGCGAAATTAACTAGGCATTTTGCGGCGGCGCTAAACATTACCGCCACGATCTCCTGCGCCGGCAGATCGTGACGTCAGTCGAGTGCGCAACGCCCCGGAGCGGATATTGAGTGGCACCCCCTGCCTTACCGCCTGCCGTTAGCAACGACAGGTTGAGGGGAGCGTTTTGCAGTCCGGAAGGGACTGGGGGAGCGCTATTTAAAGGCGACCGCTTCCTGCCTTTTATTGTTGGTGACATTTTTGAACCACGCATTCTGAGAAAGAGAGAGAGACTTCTGGAGAGATTAAATGCTGTGTGAAGGAGTTTTGGGTACTGAGCAGCACTTTGCAGGTTCATTTTGATTTGCCCTTCCTTGTATCGATTTAGAAGAGAGTGTGGGGGCTGCACTCTGAGCTCTTTCCCTGGTACTCTCCATTGTCCTTTCCAGCAGATTTGATGTACAGGTCTCTCCAGGCCGAGATTCAAGGCTGCAATGAGCAGGATGTGGATGGAAAGCAAGATCAACCCTCCCCTTTAAGAACTGGCCAGCGCCATTGTGTGTGTGTGTTCCATTGCTGACTGACATCATATGAGCTTCGCCAGTGCTCTGAGGTAGCTCCTCGGCCTTTGCGCCTTAAGACAGGTGTGAAGCGCCTGATTTAGCGCTCCAATCACCTCCAGGGGCGATAAAAGTCAAGTTTGCAGTCGGAGGCGATAATTAGCGCCAGGCGCTAATCTTTGCGCCCGGCCGATAATTGCGCCCCAAATGGGGCGATACTGAATTTCTCCCCCATTATCTGGTCATTATCACATTGCTGTTTGTGGGACCTTGCTGTGTGCAAATTGGCTGCCGCATTTCCTATGTTACAACAGTGACTACACTTCAAAAGTACTTCATTGGCTGTAAAGCGTATTGAGACATCCTGAGGCCGTGAAAGGCGCTATATAAATGCAAGTCTTTTCTTTTTGAAGCCAGTCAAGCAGAATGCAGGTAAGTGGGACATCCGCTTTATAGGAATGGCCCAATTAGACCTAATTTCCTCAGCTGTTTGTTGATTTTAAAATAGCTGAGTTGCACAACTGACTGAATCCTAGTAGACTGGGAAGATTGCAAACAGAACTGTCAACTGTGGGGTGAAGTGATCAGTTAATTGGAACACAAAAGTTCGCTGATGGAGCAACATCAGCAGTAGTTAAAATATCTGGTGTTGATGCTCCCTTTTTCTTCTAGATAGGATGCATTGTCTCACACAATTTTTAAAAAACATCAGATATTGCAGCTTAAAAGAAATGTCAACTAGATAATGTCTTTTAAAATATTTTCTGTGTGCGAAATATGTTCTCTGTCTGCGATCATTCTCATTTTAGTGTTACCAGCAATTACAACACAATGCATAGCATATTAAAGCTATCTTGGTATGGTTTATGTGGAAGGAAAGTGTTATTCAAGACATGAGTGCAATGCAGAGTGGTATGTGGTTATCAGAAAATGAGACACGCCCTGCAGTTAGACAGAAACGTTGACCCTTGAGAAGCTGAAGATGGACACTGCTTGCAAAATACTGATAATATCTTAGTGGTGTGAAAAGCCACAATAAGTTGCTAAGAATGTATTAAAAACAGCAAGTTACAAGTGAGACTTCATTTGACTATAACTTCCTGCCATATTTTTCTTTTGCAACTTGGTCATTTTTAACAGCAATTTAAGAACTTAAATGGGGATTTTAAATAAAACATTAAACAGGACATACGTGGAACAATTTATTTAAGGAAAAACTTTTCTGGAAGTAAAGATAATTGAAGATGAAAAGAAAGCTGGCCGGGTGAATTGTAGTGGACATTTAGGCGAATAAGACTTACCTGGGTGTGTTAGTTGAAGTCAATGTATTAAAGAACAAGTGGGGCAAGGAGCTGAAGAACATCAGAAGCTAACAGTGTAGTAAAACTAGCTTTTGTTTTCAAAGACCGTAGTATATCTAATGCAGCAGCTGATACAGGCTGTGTCTTAGTTCATGAAATAATTGAGCACACAAAATTTGAGTACTAAACAATTCATAGAACCTTGGACCCATTAAAATAAGAGCTGAGAAGTTGCAATGGAAATTTTTGAACACTTAAAAAGCTAATGGGCCAGAAATTCGGCACTTACTGGGTGAGTACGCGCTGTGTACTCACCCGTAAGGCCACCTGAAGTGCCGGTTTCCTGCATGCACTGCGCATGCGCGGGAAACCGGAACTTCCGGTCTCGTGAAGGGAGGGGTTCAGAGGTGAACCGCGTGTGCGGGAGAGGCTGCGCACACGCAGCGAACTTCGGTTTTTTTTCAGGTTTCTCCGGGAAGGTAAGTATGGAAGAAGCTGCGTTTTTAAAAGAGGCGCAAGACCCGTTTTTAACAAGGTAAGTGGTTAATTAATTACAATTTAAAAAAAATTTCAACAGGTTTATCTTTTTTAGATACTTTAAAGAAAGGTAAGTTTATTTTTAGCACTGTTAAAAAGTATTTTAATTTTTCAAAAATTTAAATTTTTGTTTAAAGTAGTTAATTTATTTAACTCAGTTATTTTAAAAATGTGATGTTTTTTTTTAATTTATTTAAAGTTTAGGTGTTGTTTTGGGGCCGATTTCAATTCATAGATTTGACAGTCTTCCTGTCAAATCTATGAATGAAAGATGGTCTGCTGCCATTGGCTCTCCATGGCCCACGTGATCCCAGGGGACGCATCGCACTAACTACTCCCCTGGGATACACAAGCACTGCGCGCCGGCAGCTGCAGGAGGCCCAGGAGCTGAAGTCCCCGTGGGCCCAGAGGTCAACGGCAGGCGCGGTAGGTAGGTGCGCGCGCGATCCTTACACCCGCGGGAAGCCAGGGAGCCGAATTTCTGGCCCAATGTTATTCCACACTTTTCTTTAAAAGTCCATACGTGTCCTTCAAGTTATGGTTCTGTTAGCTTGACTACAGTATGGAAAATTGTTAATGGCCTATTTTCCAATTGGTGTTATTTATTGCCATTTTAATAAATTAGATAATGACTTTTGGAAATTATACCCTTTGAAGACTGTTATAAAGAAAATTTAGTACAAATCAAGACAATAAATTCAAGTCACCTTGAGTTCATAAAAGGTAGAGGACATCTACCAGTATTTTTTTTATTCATTCATGGGATGTTGGCGCCAGCATTTGCCTATCTCTAATTGCCTTTGAGAAAGTGGTGATGAGCTGCCTTCTTGAATCGCTGCAGTCCTTGTGCTGAAGGTGGTCCCACAGTACTGTTAGGGAGGGAATTCCAGGATTTTGACCCAGCAACGAAGAAGGAACGTCTATATATTTCCAAGTCAGGGTGGTGTGTGACTTGGAGGGGACCTTGGAGGTGATGGTGTTCCCATGCGTCTGCTGCCCTCCTTCTTCAAGGTGGTAGAGGTCGCGAGTTTGGGAGGTGCTGTTGAAGCCTTGGCGAGGTGCTGCAGTGCATCTTGTAGATGGTACAAACTACAGACATGGTGTGCCATGGTGGAGGGAGTGAATGTTTAAGGTGGTGGATTGGGTACCAATCAAGCGGGCTGCTTTGTCCTGGATGGTGTCGAGCTTCTTGAGTGTTGTTGGAGCTGCACTCATCCAGGCAAGTGCATTCCATCACTCTCCTGACTTGTGCCTTGTAGATGGTGGAAAGGCTTTGGGGAGTCAGGAGGGGATGCACTCACCACAGAATACCCAGCCTCTGACCTGCTCTTGTAGCCACAGTATTCATGTGGCTGGTCCAGTTATGTTTCTGGTCAATGGTGACCCCCAGGATGTTGATGGTGGGGGATTTGACGATGATAATGTTGTTGAATGTCAAGGGGAAGCGGTTAGACTTTCTCTTGTTGGAGATAGGCATTGCCTAGCACTTGCGTGGCGCGAATGTTACTTGCTACTTTTCAGCCCACTCGTAAAGGTCATCCAGGTCTTGCTACATGCGGGCAGGGACTGGATCATTATCTGAGGAGTTGCGAATGGAACTGAACACTGTGCAATCATCAGCAAACTTCCCCACTTCTGTCCTTATGATGGAGGGAAGGTCATTGATGAAGCAGCTTATGATGGTTGTGCCTAGGACACTGCCCTAAGGAGCTCTTGCAGCAATGTCCTGGGGCTGAGATGATTGGCCTGCAACAGCCACAACCATCTTCCTTTGTGCTAGGTATGACTCCAGCCAGTGGAGAGTTTTCCTCCTGATTACATAAGAACATAAGAAATAGGAGCAGGAGTAGGCCATTCGGCCCTTCGAGCCTGCTCCGCCATTCAATGAGATCATGGCTGATCTTCTGCCTCAACTCTATTCACTGGCCCTATCGCCATATCCCTTGATGCCTTTACTAGTCAGAAATCTATCGACTTCTGTTTTGAATATATCCAATGACTGAGCCTCCACAGCCCTCTGGGGTAGAGAATTCCAAATATTCACCACCCTCTGTGTGAAGAAATTTCTTCTCATCTCAGTCCTGAATGGCCTACCCTTTATCCTGAGGCTGTGGCCCATGGTTCTAGACTCCCCAGCCAAGGGAAACATTCTCCCAACATCCACCCTATCAAGCCCTGTAATAATTTTGTATGCTTCAATGAGATCCCCTCTCATTCTTCTGAATTCAAGAGAATACAGGCCTAGTTTACTCAATCTCTTCTCATACGACAGTCCCGCCATCCCAGGAATCAATCTCGTGAACCTTCGTTGCACTCCCTCTATGGCAAGTATATCCTTCCTTAGGTAAGGAGTCCAAAATTGTACACAGTACTCCAGGTGTGGTCTCACCAAGGCCCTATATAATTGGAGTAAGACTTCTTTACTCCTGTACTCAAATCCTCTTGTAATGAAGGCCAACATACCATTTGCCTTCCTAATGGCTTGCTGCACCTGCACATTCACTTTCAGTGACTCATGTACAAGGACACCCAGGTCCCTTTGAGCATCTGCATTCCCCAATCTTTCGCCATTTAGGAAATACTCTGCCTTTCTGTTTTTTTTACCAAAGTGGATAACTTCACATTTATCCACATTATATTCCATCTGCCATGTTCTCGCCCACTCACTGAGCCTGTCGAGATCCCCTTAAAGCCTCTTCACATCTGACACTGCCACCTAGCTTTGTATCATCAGCAAATTTGTAAATGTTACATTTAGTCCCCTCATCCAAATCATTGATATAGATTGTGAATAGCTGGGGCCCAAGCACCGATCCTTGCGGTACCCCACTAGTCACAGCCTGCCATCCTGAAAAAGACCCGTTTATCCCTACTCTTTGTTTTCTGTCTGTTAATCAATTCTCAATCCATGCTAGTATATTACCCCCAATTCCATGTGCCCTAATTTTGTTCACCAGCCTCTTGTGTGGAACCTTATTGAAGGCCTTCTGAAAATCCAGATACACCACATCTACCGGTTCCCCTTTGTCTACTCCACTAATTACATCCTCAAAGAACTCCAATAGGTTTGTCAAACAGGATTTCCCTTTCATAAATCCATGTTGACTCTGCCCAATCTTACTATTAGTTTCTAAGTGCCCAGTTATTGCATCATTTATAATAGATTCCAGCATTTTCCCAACTACTGATGTGAGGCTAACAGGTCTGTAGTTCCCTGTTTTCTCTCTCCCTCCTTTCTTTAATAGCGGGGCTACATTTGCTATCCTCCAATCTGCAGGAACCGTTCCAGAATCTATAGAATTTTGGAAGATGACAACCAATGCGTCCACTATCCCAATGGCCACCTCTTTCAAAACCCTAGGATGTAGGTCATCCGGTCCTTGGGATTTATCAACTTTTAGTCCCATTAATTTTGCTAGTACTGTTTTTTTACTAATAATTTCTTTAAGTTCCTCATTCTCACCACACCCTTGGTTTTCTCGTATTTCTGGAAGGTTTTTGGTGTCTTCCTCCGTGAAGACAAACAAAGTATTTATTTAATTTCTCTGCCATTTCCTCATTCCCCATTATAAATTCTCCCGTCTCTGACTATAAAGGACCTACATTTACCTTCGCCAGTCTTTTCCTTTTCACATACCTATAGAAGCTTTTACAATCCATTTTTATATTTTTCTCTAGTTTGTGCTCATATTGCATTTTCCCTTTCTTTATCAATTTCTTGGTCCCCCTTTGCTGATTTCTAAAAAGATCCCAATCCTCAGGCTGACCGCTTTTTCTGGCAACTTTATAAGCTTCCTCCTTTGACTTAATACTAGCTTTAATTTCTTTTGTTAGCCATAGTTGGATCACTTTTCCTTTTGTGTTTTTATGCCCGAGAGGAATATATGTTTGTTGCAAATGATGCATTATTTCCTTGAATGTTAACCATTGTATGTCCACCTTCATACCTTTTAGTGTAGTCTTCCAATCTACCATGGCCAACTTGTCCCTCATACCCTTGTAGTTTCCTCTGTTTCGATTGAAGACTTTAGTTTCAGATTGGACTACATCACTCTCAAACTTAATGTAAAATTCAATCATATTATGGTCACTTGTCCCTTTTTGGTCACTTGTCCCTTTGATTCCCATTGATTTCAATTTTACTAGGGCTCCTTGATGCCACACTCAGTCAAATGTTGCCTTAATGTCAAGAGCAGTCACTCTCACCTCACCTCTGGAATTCAGCACTTTTGTCCATGTTTGGGCCAAGGCTGTAGTGAGGTCTGGAGCCAAGTGGTTCTGACGGAATCCAAACTGAGCATCGGTGAGAAGGTGATTGGCGAGTAAGTGCCACTTGATAGCACTGTCAACGACACCTTCCATCACTTTGCTGATGATTGGGAGTGGACTGATGGGGCGGTAATTGGCTGGATTGGATTTGTCCTGTCTTTTATGTACAGGACATACCTGGGCAATTTTCCACTTTGTCGGGTAGATGCCAGTGGTATAGCTATACTGGAACAGCTTGGCTAGAGGCGCGGCTAGTTCTGGAGCACAAGTCTTCAGCACTATAGCCGGAATGATGATGTGTTCTCTTCTCGGCACCACACCTCAGAAAGGATATATTGACCTTGGAGGGAGTGCAGCGTAGATTTACTAGAATGATACCTGGACTCCAAGGGTTAAATTACGAGGAGAGATTACACAAACTAGGGTTGTATTCCCTGGAATTTAGAAGATTAAGGGGTGATTTGATCAAAGTTTTCAAGATATTAAGGGAACAGATAGGATAGATAGAGCAAAACTATTTCCGCTGGTTGGGGAATATAGGACTTGGGGACATAGTCTAAAAATTAGAGCCAGGCCTTTCAGGAGTGAAGTTGGGAAACACTTCTACATGCAAAGGGTGGTAGAAGTTTGGAACTCTCATCCGCAAATGGCAGCTGATGCTGGGTCAATTGTTAATTTTAAATCTGAGATTGATAGATTTCAGTTAACCAAAGTGATTAAGGGATATGGGGCAAAGGCGGGCATATGGTGTTAGATTACAGATCAGCCATGATATTGAATGGCTGAATCGGGCTAAATGGCCTACTCCTGTTCCTACTGACTATTCTTCATGTGTGAGCTTGATCAGTGAACGCTGGCAGGTTATTCAACTGCAGGGCCATTGCAGCTGAACCCAATTCTGCCCTTAAGATGATGAACTTAAATGAGGGGTCATTGGCTCGTGATCAGAAGGAAGAACCCTGGCCAATATTTATTCCTCAATCAACAAAACAAAAACAGTTTATCTGGTCATTATCACATTGCTGTTTGTGGGAGCTTGCTGTGTGCAAATTGGCTGCCGCGTTTCCCACATTACAACTGTGACTACACTCCAAAAGTACTTCATTGGCTGTAAAGCGCTTTGAGATGTCCGGTGGTCGTGAAAGCTTTTCTTTCTTTCTAGTCTAAGGGGGGAATTTTGCCAGCCCTGGGGAGCCGGGTAAGGAGGTGGGACTGCCGGGAAAATGGCAGAATCTGGGGGCGGGTACCCATCCCGCCTCCATGCCATCTTCCCAGGAGGCGGGTACCCAACCCCTGCCAGATCCCGTCTCCTCGAGGCGGGAAGGGGATTAGTGCCAATTAACAGGCAGTTTTTTTGGAGAATCCCTATTTTCAGCGCTGAAGTGTGGGCTTCCCGACGGCTCCAAACCACGCCAGTGTCAGCGAGGCGGGCCGTCGGTCTGCGGGGGTCGGAGGGGTCGAGATGTCCGGTGTGCAGGTGAGTGATGGGTGCAAGTGTGGAGGTGAGTGTGTGAGGTGAGTGTAAAGTGTTTACTTCTTCTTGCAGGCTTCAACCCTTCAGGTCTCGGGAGTCCCTCATCTCACCGGCACAGAAAGCAGAATGGCCGCTGAACTGTCAAAAGCTTTGGTTTCTGCTCAGGAGAGATCTCTAACTGAGCCTGAGTGGAAGTACTCAACTTAGAGGACAGACTGTCAGTGTTTGACAGCTTCACAGAGCCATCAAACATCATCTGTCAAAAGCTCTTGACAGGTGAAACGTCACTCGCTGACATCACCTGTAACCGGCTTTCCCTTAATTGGCCTGCTAAACCCGCTGGGTGGGATTAACAAGGTCAATGAAGGGAAAATAGTGTGGGTTGGCCACAAGTCGATGGAGGCGGGACTAAAACCCGACAAGTGGGAGTCCCGCCTCCAAAAGCTCCCCATTGACAAAATCCAGCCCTAAGGGTGCTGAGGCTAGATGTAGTGCCTGCACTGCCCTATCTGGGATCAAATATCTTGGCATTGAGTTGGCCAAACATGAAATCTTCTAGCCTATGCCACACTATAAATATTTACCAACTGAGCTATTGGGAAGCAAGTGTTGTAGATTTTTATTTGTCCTTTTGGTTTCAGTTGAAACATCAATACTCTGTTTTCAGTGATTAGCCTATTCTCGTTCTGATCCCACCTGAAAGATTAACCTATCTTTCTCTTTCAGATGCTGATTGACTCACTGTGTGTTGCCAGCATTTTCTGGTTTTATTTCAGATTCAAATCATGTTCTGCTCAGTTCATATCTCAGTCGCGGGGAGAGAAAAAGTAAATCAGAATTGCAGGTAGTAGTCCCTGGTGCTTCCAGGTGAGTGGCTGCATGAGGCATTGGTGTCAGTCTAGGAACAGTTTGTGTAAGACCCCCTCTGCAGCAGAAGCACTAGGTCAGGCAGATGAAGAAGGCGATAAAATATGCAAAAAAAGTGGAAACTTACGGACTGTTCCCATTGACAAGTCTGAAGTTTAATTCCTAAAAGCAGAATAATAAGAGTATTCCCATCTCTCCTGTTACAGGTGGGAAAGCTGGCATTTTGATGGTGAAAGTCTTGGATTTGCATGAAGAATGTTCAGTGTTTGTAGCTTTGTGTCAGCCATTGCTGGAAACCTACACAGAGCAAGCTGTTGAAAATGATGACTGCACCAGCAAAACCCCCCTCAAGGTTTTATTCACAAGAGAAACAGCGTCCCACCTCGGAATCAGTGCAGGAGATACTGTTCACATCTATCCACCGTGGTGAGTGCCATATATCCTTCCACAAATACAAGTTGGTGAAGTTGTTTCTTGAACACAATATTAAAATCTGAAATCAACCTATTATAATTTATACCTTACATTAATGTTGTTAAAGATCAAATAAGGGCTATTTAAAGAAAAATACCCTGTAACTAAATAATGGATGTCACAATGGAAAAAAATGTCATAGCCCTGTAAACTGATGTACTGTGAATTATTGTGTGTCTAGATAATAGATTCGTCAAGGTTTTATTGAAATATATTGCTCTTAAGGTTGCACTGCCCTGGTGTCTTCCTGAGTTCTATTTGAGATGGAACATTTTACATGCATATGACTCCTTTCTGTGCATATTGCAGTTGGCTAAAAGAAAACATAGTATTTTTGCCAACAAATTGTAGCTATTCTTTCACAATGCACTGTATTGACGGGTAAAGGGACATACTTCAGCAGCTCCTAAAACAGAAAAGCTGTTCAGCTGCTCAATCGTGACTGAGCTGGTCTTATGATGAGGGTGCGCCTGCTGCTGCAGCTCAGTAGGCTGCCTTGGCTAAGCTTTGTGGTGTTAATGCTTCTTCCTAATTTAACTAGGCTCCCAGCATGTGGAAATACGTGCCCAAGGTGCTTGGTCTGTAGCGTAGTTGGCTGGAAGGTAAAAAATATCATGAATCAGCAGCTCTTAAAAGCCTGCAGCTTTCCATTAAAAGGAAAGTTGTAGTGGTAGTAGAAAAGCTTAGTAATTGTTTAGAATGACACAAACCTAAATTGGTAACTCCTGCACCTCTGGCAGGTACCCTTTAAGGATGTCCAACCTTTTGGAGCTGAGGGCTGAATAAATGTGTCCAAACCAGTGAGTGGCCCACATGATCTCTGATAAATATGAGGCCTGATGCATAGTAAGTCCAAATATCTCCTTATGCAAAAATCCAAGCCCATACACAAAAAAGCAAGATCCTTCGCCATACATAAAAGACCCCCATACATAAAAAATACAAGCCCCCATAAATAATAAGTCAAGCTGTACTGTGTATTTCCCTCCCGTCCTAGGTGTTTACCGCAATTGTGATAATAAATTATGACATTCAGATGTTACAACAGCGTGACGCTGCAAATAAGTGTGACAACCAAAGTATTTGCTAGACGCAAGATTTTTTACTATATTCTATAGATATAATTACTAGCAGATCTACTATGGCATTGTTAATGGTGAGTTGGAGGATGCACTATTTTATAAAGAAATGTTATACCATGCAACACATAATGCATTTACAGAACTGAATAAGTGAAATTGCATTTTTATTAGATTTTTGTTCACATTTTGGGGGTTGGTTGAATTCTCAGATGGTCTCCATATTTCTGTGAACAATTTAAATCAGTGGCCTCCATTATTAATACTTACTCCTTTATTTATGTACTGATTTTTAATTTGTCACGTTCTTTGAAGCCAAGTATACAAAACAGGGTGATAGGCAAGATGTACCGGATGGAGACCAATTTCAAAAGCTTTAATCAGGTAAAGTTTCTGATGAGTTTTATTTCAAATTTTGCAGTAAACAAAGTCACTAATTATCTCACCTGTACTTAATTGGTAGTTAGAAAATGTAAACATTCTAATTGTTGACACCTGTGAGACAGAGAAATACAGAGAGCAAGGAAGATAGGCAGTGTTTTTACACATCCTAATTTGATTTTAAAAGTGTAAAAAATAAGTTTGCTTTTCGAATCAAACAAGCATCTTTCAGAAAAAGAAGAACAGTAGGAGAAGGTGGGGTGAAGGCAAATGGTTTGAAGGTGTCTGGGCCGTTTGTGCCTCACCGCCCATTCGGGGGAGCATCTGGGAATGATGGGGAAGTGGATTGAAGGTTAACAAAACTCAGGTGATAATTCGAGCTTTCAAAATTCACCTCGTCTTTTTAATTTGGAATAAAAACTCAAATTTAGATGAGGAAAGACATTGCATGTGTATGTGTCTCTGTGCCCAACAGCTGTTAATAATTAAAATGTTTACATTTTCTAACTGTCAGCACAGGTGGCAAAGATTTTTGTTTTGAAATTTAACTTTTAAAAAAATAAACTCAAATTATAATGAGGAAAGACACTCCCTCAGCTTAACATGCTTTAAGAAATGTATGGAATATAAAACAAAATCTACCCTAGGTGCATTAAATAGTTTCTCTTTCTCTCCCACCTCCGTCTTGCACACGCAGTTTAAAAAAAAAATAAGCTAACTCTGTTTAGAAAAACACACTCAATATAAACTTTGCTTGCTTAATGCTTTTGAAATTTATCCACTAGCTTGCTTCAAATAATTCTGAAAAGCAGCTGATCAGAAATTGCTGGAAGCTAAAGAAAAAATTTAAGTTCAGTTGACTGAACAGTATTGATGCATCCTGGAAATTGGGTACATTGCACATGATCAGATTGTACAATCCGAATTCAGTTAAGTGTCAGCCCTGGTCAAAAATACCAAGTCCAAGCCCAGCCCTATGGGAATGGCTGAGGCCACCTTTAATGGAGATAAAAAGACACGAAAGATAATACAGTGGATAAATGTAACACTGTTTGCAATATGTAATTTTATTTTTTTTAAACCCTTGTATTAGACATTAGTAATTACAGTTACTGAGGGGAATAAATAACGGGTGAAAACTGTTCAGAAATAATTTCCCGCAATTTGTAGGAAAAGATAATGGCCTAGAAATTCAAGCGCACCCAAAAACGGGCCCGCAGTGGGTGTAGGGCTCAATCTCCGTGCTTGAATGGATAGGCCTGAGATGTATGTAATACTGGGCCTCTGCCCCCTCATTATCATTGAGCCTAAAGGGTGTCCCCAGGCAGCTTGCTGGAATAAAGGACTTGAAGATCAGGCTACTGCGACTCTCAAATAAATTCTTTAAAGGCAACCGGGAAGGGTCTGCTATGTGGCAGGGGGTGCTATAGAGAGGGGGGGGAGTGGGTAGTGCTGATCGGAGGTGGTGCTGGTCTGGTCAAGATCACGGTGGAGGTGGGGGGCTGCGGTCACAGTCAGCGGCCTGCGTGGTTTTAAAGTGGGGTAGGGAGGAGCACTCCTGCTCTTTCAGGCTCCACATTCAGGTAAGCATATTTTAAATGTTTACCTTGTTTGTTGTGGCCTGCAGCGCACCTGTTGGGCCACATGTTGACCTGGTTTTCCTGAATGCAGCCGGCCGGGCGCTGGCTATGTTCAGGGCAACCCAGTACTGTAGCGGCGGCTTCAAACAGGCGTTAAGCGCCTTATTTAAATATGCATAGGGCCAAATGCCTGTTTCTGGCGTAGGCCCTGGACACTTTTTTTTGCCGACACCAATATGCCGGGAGGTGCAGTTGTGGATTGTATTGTGTGTGTTTCCTGCTCACTATATTGGAAGCTTAGGAGGCCGCTTAGCACAAGAAAAACAGACGCTGCATGGTTGAATTTCTAGGCCACTGTATCGTCACCTAATAGTCAGATTGTGCACTAACACGATGACAGGTTTACATAGACGAGTTCTATTTTAAATTTAGCATAGGAATTAATAATAAGTTTGACATGAAGGTATGACAACAAAAAGTGATGAGAAGAACAAAGGTTTTATAGACAGGAAGAGCACACAGACGCAAGATTTTTTTAAAAATGAGATAGGTAGGTAAATACCAGTAAAAATCGCTAAATCGTAGGTTGCGTTTATTACACTATTATACTTGTACTGGACTTGCATCACAATCAAGCTAAAATACTTAGAATAGGGTATAGTGGAAAGAATAGAGGGGACAGAGACAAAGCAAAGCGGAAGTAAAGTTTTTAATATATAACATTAATATGACTCTTATAAATGTTTTTCTGATACCTGAATAACATTGCTACTAAAATACTGCCCCCCTCCTCTTAATTCTGTCACTTAATTCACACCATCTGATTGAATATTTTTAGCGCTAAATTCCCAGATGACTACTTTTTACTTTTCTCAATTCAAATTATTGGATAGTTCAGTTTTTATTGGTGCAAACAAGGATTTATAATTATCTGGAGTAGACTTCATTAAAGGATATGTTCTAGCATTCAAATGTGAGTTGATTTTTAAAAAATAACTCAGTAAGCACAGAATTCCCTGGCGATGTTGGCAATATAAGGGTTAATTAAAGCTTGTATTCTTTGGGGTCTTCACATTGTCCAGTAAGTTGGGAATCTCGTGCAATGCTTAGTTTAGTATATTTTAATTTGAACCAAAAAAATCTTCCCATTAAGCTTGTCCAGACATAAGCTTAGGAAATTCCATTCATTCCATCGTGACAGGTTAGATGAGCAAGCCCACCAATGATTTAGGCAATAGTTCTTCTAGTAGATTGAACAGACTGATTATCTTTTATATGGTACATCACGGTCCCTGTCTATGCAATAACTTTCTCTGGATGACTGGAGGAGAGAAAAATGTATACCCAACCAGTATCTGAATTACATTATATATGTACAGTACAAACAACCTTATATCCCTGTTCTTCTCACTTAGATTATATCTTTGCAGGTTGTTATCTTTTATCTGTTCCACAATCAACCTGTTGCCTTTTATCTGTACAACAGACAGTGAGCAAGGGAAAGAATGTAGTGGCTGTCTACATAAATTCAATAGTAATGCCGTTGCACACCAGCTACCACACGGGCTTGACAGAGCAAGGTCTTGGTCCAATGGCAAGGGAATCCAAGACGATTGGAGACCAGGCTCTGCTACATTATATTCTATGCCTCGGCTAATAAAGGCAAGTAGCCCGTATGCCTTCTTAACCACCTTATTTACCTGTCCTGCTACCTTCAGGGATCTGTGGACATGCACTCCAAGGTCCCTCTGATCTCCTGCACTTCTCAGTGTCCTACCATTTATACTGTATTCCCTTGCCTTGTTAGCCCTCCCCAAATGCATTACTTCACACTTCTCCAGATTGAATTCCACTTGCCACTGTTCTGCCCACCTGACCAGTCCATTGATATCTTCCTGCAGTCTGCAGCTTGCTTTCTTCATTATCAACCACACAGCCAATTTTTGTATCATCTGCAAACTTCTTAATCATACTTCCTACATTCAAGTCCAAATCATTGATATGTACCACAAAAAGCAAATGACAGCTGTGGTGTCACAAGTTCATTGCCATGTCATTTCTAGATCCAGTGCCTCGTTGTCTCAGTAACACTGTCACTACTCCAGGATCATCCTGGAATGCAAAGATAACCCCCGGCTTCTCTTTACTACAAACCATCTTCTTAAACCCCACTCCCCTGCCTCCGCATTGATCCAAGACCTTGCTCTGTCAAGCCCGTGTGGTAGCTGGTGTGCAATGGCCACCCCACGTTAAAAGAATTCATGCACAGGCATCTTCCACCCTTTAAAATGAAGTTCGGGCATCAGTCACCTGAGAACTCATTTTTAGTGTGGAAGCAAGTCATCCTCGGTTCTGAGGGACTGCCTAAGAAGAAGAGAAGAATAGTAATGATGGTCTGAGTGTCAGCTTGCAGTAACTACATCCAATTGCTGGTAGAAATTTGTGAATGGTATTCTGATTAGTTACATACCATGCATACTATGGTTAGATGCTTCCCCACCAGCTTTATGCTGAAAAAATTGATAATTTGCATTTATAAAGGGCTTTTAATGTATAAAATATCCCAAAGCACTTTGCAGAGGGGAGAGAGAAAATAAATAAATGGAGCGAGAGTTAGGAGATGTGACCAAAGGATTAGTCGAAAAGGCTTTTAAGGGTGGAATGAGAGGTGGAGGAGTTTAGTGAGGGAGTTACGGAGAATAGGGCCAAAACAGCTGAAGACCTTGTCACGAATGCTGAGGCAAAAGGAGCGGGTTTATCAAGATGCCACAGTTGGAGAACCAAATGTTATGGGAGGGGATTCAAGGCTCTAGTCTGAGGCTGGCTGGCTGACTCTTGCGACACTGTCCAAGGTTATTATTAAAGTGCCACATTAAGATACCTTCTAGCACTGGCACAAACATCATGCCCTCTGTCACAAAAAAACCCGCATCTCAAACATCCAAAATATCTTAAATTGCATAAATTTCTGAAAAAAAGAAGCCTTTCTATTTTTGAGGTTTTTTTCTGCTACTCGCACCTTGTGGTTTGTATTTTTTTTTCTGATGTTGTCTTGTAGCAAGGTTGTCACGGTGCACTCAATGTATTGTTCCATAGGAGCAGGCCGTGAACTATAACTCCCACAATGCATATCTCTCTCTCAATTTGTCAGCAGGAATTGAAAATTGCTCGATCAATTCAAGGCTCCTTTTAAGAACATAACATAAGAAGTAGGAGCAGGAGTAGGCCATATGGCCCCTCGGGCCTGCTCCGCCATTCAATAGGATCATGACTGATCCGAACTTAGACTCACGTCCACTTCCCTGCCCGCTCCCCATAACCCTTAATTCCCTTATCAGCTAGGAAACTGTCTATCTCCGTTTTAAATTTATTTAATGTTGCAGCTTCCACAGCTCTCTGAGGTAGCAAATTCCATAGATTTACTACCCTCTGAGAGAAGAAGTTTCTCCTCATCTCAGTTTTGAAACGGCAGCCCCTTATTCTAAGATTATGCCCCCTAGTTTCTAGTCTCACCCATCAGTGGAAACATCCTCCCCGCCTCCACCCGATCAAGCCCCCTCACAATCTTATATGTTTCGATAAGATCGCCTCTCATTCTTCTGAATTCCAATGAGTAGAGGCCCAACCTACTCAACCTTTCCTCATAAGTCAACCCCCTCATCTCTGGAATCAACCGAGTGAACCTTCTCTGAACTGCCTCGAGAGCAAGTATATCTTTTCTTAAATATGGAAACCAAAACTGTACGCAGTATTCCAGGTGTGGCCTCACCAGTACCTTGTATAACTGAAGCAAGACTTCCCTGCTTTTATACTCCATCCCCCTTGCAATAAAAGCCAAGATTCCATTGGCCTTCCTGATCACCTGCTGTACCTGCATACTAACCTTCTGTCTTTCATGCACCAGGACCCTCAGATCCCTTTGTACTGTAGCACTTTGCAGTTTCTTTCCATTTAGATAATAACTTGCTCTTTGATTTTTTTCTGCCAAAGTGCCTAACCTCACACTTTCCAACATTATATTCCATCTGCCAAATTTCCGCCCACTCACTTAGCCTGTCTATGTCCTTTTGCAGGTTTTTTATGTCCTCCTCACTCACTGCTTTTCCTCCCATCTTTGTATCGTCAGCAAACTTGGATACGTTGCACTTGGTCCCCTCCTCCAAATCGTTAATATAGATTGTAAAGAGTTGGGGTCCCAGCACTGACCCTTGCGGAACACCACTAGTTACTGATTGCCAACCTGAGAATGAACCATTTATCCCAACTCTCTGTTTTCTGTTAGATAGCCAATCTTCCACCCATATATTACCCCCAATCCTGTGATTTTTTATCTTGTGCAGTAATCTTTTGTGTGGCACCTTATCAAATGCCTTTTGGAAGTCCAAATACACCACATCCACTGGTTCCCCTTTATCCACCCTGTTTGTTACGTCCTCAAAGAATTCAAGCAAATTTGTCAAGCATGATTTCCCCTTCATAAAACCATGCTGACTCTGTCCGATTAAATTATGCTTATCCAAATGTCCTGTTGCTGCTTCCTTAATAATGGACTCCAACATTTTACCAACCACAGATGTTAGGCTAACTGATCTATAGTTTCCAGCCTTTTGTCTACCTCCCTTTTTAAATAAGGGCGTTACATTAGCAGTTTTCCAATCTGCTGGGACCTCTCCCGAATCCAGGGAGTTTTGGAAAATTACCACCAATGCATCCGCAATCCCTACCGCTGCTTCTCTCAAGACCCTAGGATGTAAGCCATCAGGTCCAGGGGATTTATCCGCCTTAAGTCCCATTTTCTTACTGAGTACCATCTCCTTAGTGATTTTAATCGTGTTTAGCTCCTCCCCCCTATAGCCCCCCCCCCGTTTGTCCAGTGTTGGGATATTTTTAGTATCCTCTACTGTAAAGACTGATACAAAATATTTGTTCAGCGTATTTGCCATCTCCGTGTCCCCCACTACTAATTTCCCGGTCTCGTCCTCGAAGGGACCAACATTCACTTTAGCCACCCTTTTTCTTTTTATATAACTGTAGAAACTCTTGCTATCTTTTTATATTTTTTGCTAGTTTACTTTCATAATCTATCTTCCCCTTCTTAATTAATCTTTTAGTTATTCTTTGCTGGCTTTTAAATGCTTCCCAATCTTCTATCCTCCCACTAGATTTGGCTACTTTATATGCCCTTGTTTTCAGTCGGATACTATCCTTTATTACTTTACTTAGCCACAGATGGCTGTCTTTTCTTTTACGCCCCTTTTTCCTCAGTGGAATATATTTTTCTTGAAAGTTGTGAAATACCTCCTTGAATGTACACCACTGCTCCTGTACCGTCTTACACCTTAATCTATTTTCCCAGTCCACTTTAGTCAACTCTGCTCTCATACCTTCATAGTCTCCTTTATTTAAGCTTAGTACGCTGGTTTGAGATCCAACTCTCTCACCCTCCAACTGAATTTGGAATTCAACCATGTTATGGTCACTCATTCCAAGGGGATCCTTTACTAGGATATTTTTTATTAATCCTGTCTCATTGCACAGGACCAGATCTAAGATTGCCTGCCCCCTGGTTGGTTCAGTAACATACTGCTCAAGGAACCCGTCCCTAATGCACTCTATGAACTCTTCCTCAAGGCTGCCCTGCCCAATTTCATTTGTCCAGTCAATATGAAAGTTAAAATCTCCCATGATTATAGCTGTTCCCTTATTACAAGCCCCAACTATTTCCTGATTTATACTCCGACCAACAGAGTTACAACTGCTAGGAGGCCTATAGACTACGCCCACTAGTGACTTTTTCCCCTTATTATTCCTTATCTCCACCCAAACTGTTTCACTATCCTGATCCTTTGACCCAATATCATTTCTCACTATTGCAGTGATTCCATCCTTTATTAACATAGCCACCCCACCTCCCTTTCCTTCCTGTCTGTCCTTCCTAATAGTCAAATACCCCTGGATGTTTAGTTCCCAGTCATGGTCACCTCGCAGCCATGTTTCTGTAATGGCCACCAGATCATACCCATGTGTAGTTATTTGTACCGTCAACTCGTCTATTTTGTTACGAATGCTGCGTGCATTCAGATAAAGAACTTTTAAACATGTTTTGTGACAATTTATTCCTGCTTTTACCCCCTTTACTACTTTATCTTTATATATTCTGTCCCTTCCTGACACGCTCTGGTTTTTAATTTCCCCACTGCTAATTTGCTCTATTGCCTTCTCCGCTGACATTTTTATTCTTCGCTCTCTTGAAACCTCCCCCCCACTAATTAGTTTAAAGCCCTCTCTACAGCCCTAGTTATTCGATTCGCCAGGATTCTAGTCCCAGCACTGGCCAAGTGAAGTCCGTCCCAACGGAACAGCTCTCTTCCGTCCCAGTACTGGTGCCAGTGTCCCAAGAAGCAAAACCCATTTCTCCCACACCAGTCTTTGAGCCACGCATTTAACTCTCTGATTTTATTTACCCTAGCCAAATTTGCTCGTGGCTCAGGTAGTAATCCAGAGATTATTACCCTTGTGGTTCTGTTTTTTAATTTGGCCCCTAGCTGCTCATACTCCCTCAGCAGAACCTCTTTCCTTGTCCTATCTATGTCGTTGGTACCAACATGGACCACGACAACTGGATCCTCCCTCTCCCATCCAAGTTTCTCTCCAGCCCAGAGGAGATGTCCTTAACCCTGGCACCGGGCAGGCAACACAACCTTCGGGACTCTCGCTCTCGGCTGCAAAGAACCCTATCTATCCCCCTTCTGATACTATCCCCTACCACTACAACATTTCTTTTTACTCCCCCCACTTGAATGGTCCCCCGTTCCACGGTGCTGTGGCCAGGTTGCTCATCCTCCCTGCAGTCCCTGCTCCCGTCCTCACAGGGAGTAAGAGCCTCGAACCTGTTGGACAAGAGCAAGGGCTGCTGCTCCTCCAACACTACCTCCTGGATCCCCGTACCTGCCTCACTCATAGTCACACCCTCCTGTCCCTGACCACGGACTACATCTGAATTAGTTAATCTAATTGGTGTGACTACTTCCTGGAACACAGAGTCCAGGTAACTCTTTCCCCCCCCCCCGATGTGTCGCAGTGTTTGAAGCTCGGACTCCAGCTCATCAACACGGAGCCGGAGCTCCTCGAGCAGCCAACACTTACTGCAAATGTGATCACCGTGAGCATCAACGGTGTCCACCAGCTCCCACATATTGCAGCAGTAACACATCACCTGCTCTCCCATTCTATGTAATTAATTAAATTTATTAATATTTTTTAAATACCCTCTGCCCCGCCTGATGAATATCACACCTTAGAAACTATATACCACAGAGTTTAAGTTTAAAAAGAGAGAAATACTCACCAACCAATTACTTACCTGCTTTCTGGTGACGTCACACCTCGATTATTTTTTACCTCTCTCCCTCCCTCCGAGTTCGGAGACTGGTCCCGCCTTACCTGGTCTCTGGAGCCTTTTAAACCCTCTGCCGCCGCCTCGCCTCACGCAGGTCCGCCGTCGCACCAGGAAGCTTTTCTACCTAGTTGTCATGTAATGTAGGTTGTTCTGAAGCTGTATATTACAGTTCCACAGGAGCAAGGTAATAAGAACTCCCAAAAAGCATCTCTGATATATCAATCGTCCGCATTTCACTCTGACTGAATTCTGTAAGGCTTGTCCATGCGTCAATGACAGGCCTCACAAACTGGCGTTTTTGTAGTTTGGGCCGTTGTTTGCTTCAAGTTACCCCAGAATGTCTAAAAATATTGTGTGCTTGTGCAAATTTCAGGCAATTATGAAATTTGAGTGTGATGTAGTGGAAACATGGTTCCTGAACAAGTTCTGCGATGCATTTGGCACCAGACTAGTAAGGGATTAAACTTTTCTGTGGATTGTTTTCCCGTAAGTGATACCTTCTTAGAGGTTTTTTTTTTACAAAGAATTTACAGCACAAAAACTAGTCTATGCTGGTGTTTATGCTCCACACAAGCCTCCTCCCACTCTACTTCATCTAACCCTATCTACATATCCTTCTATTCCTTTCTCTCTCATGCAGCTTCCCCTTAAATCTATACTGTTCACCTCAACTACTTTATATGGTAGTAAGTTCCACATTTACATAGAATATACAGCACAGATATAGGTCATTTGGCCCAATCAGTCCATGCCAGTGTTTATGCTCCACTCGAGCCTCCTCCCATCCTTCATCATCTAATTCCATCAGCATAACCCTCTATTCCCTGCTCCCTCCTATGCTTATCTAGCTTTCCCTTAAATGCATCTATAATATTCACCTCAACCACTCCCAGTGGTAGCCAGTTCCACATTCTCACCAATCTCTGGGTAAAGAAGTTTCTTCTGAATTTCCTATTTGATTTCCTGGTGACTATCTTATATTGATGGCCTCTAGTTTTGCTCTTCCCCACAGGTGGAAACACTCTCTCTGTTTACTCTATCAAAACATTTCATAATTTTAAAGACCTTGGGCTGGATTTTCATAGGGAAGGTGGGTTGGGGGCGGGGGTTGGGGCTCCAGTGCAGGCGGGAGACCTGAGAGAATGGCAGGGCCTGATTTGCATCTGAAGCCTCTGTTTCCTGCCCCCAGCCAGATGAAGAGGCCAGCTGGCTGTGGGCGGGTAGGCCTGCAGCACCAGGCCGCACAAAGGAGTAAAGGAGGGATCGGGTGGGAGCTGGTGCCGGCCTCCGAGGGGGGTGGGAGGGAGGACGGGAGGTGAGGGCGATCGCGGCCGTCGAGGGACTGGGGGGGAGGGAAGATGATTGCGGCCATCAAGGGACTCGGCGGGGGGGGGGGATGATGTGAGAGGAGATCAGGGCCGGCCACCAGAGGATCCTGGCCGTCCTATTGCTGATCGGGGTGGGGGGGGCGGTGGGGCAAGGGAAGAAGATTGGGGCCGGCCACTGGAGGATTGTGGCTGACCTCTTGCTAATCTTGGTGTGGGGGGAGTGGTGGGAGTCTGGGAAGGTGATTAGAGGCCTCGTGTGGAGGTCTACGATCACGGGGGACCCTGTATCCAGGAGGTAGGTGTAAAGGCACTTACCTCCTGGATGCAGCAGTCCCCGACTTGCTGTAACTGTCGGGTTTTACGAAGTGTGTGAAACCCTTCCAGCTGCAGTTAAAAACAAAATGTAGGTTAAAGAGACTTCCAGCCTCATTATAATATTTAAATTGACGCCCTCCTCCTGGCAGCGGGTTGGCTATATCCTGTTTGACTGAAGACAGCAAAATTAGTGGGTCTCTGACATCTCAAATTAATGATCTTCAGACATGGACGGAGGAGGTATTTTTAACAAAGTAGTTCACTTCGACTCTCCATCCCCTTCAAATAAAATGTTTTAAAGTATATGACATTGATTGGGCCATAATTTGCGGCCCCTACGGGTGCGTACGAGGAGTGCACGCGCCCGTAGGAGCCGCGCAAGTTCTGGGTTTAGGCATGCGAAGTGCATGCGCTAAAACCCGGAACTTACAATCTTGATGGATCATCCGCCTCCCTGGGAAAAGGGCATCCGCGCGCGGAGAGTTGGGCTATTTGCCCTACTTCTGCCCAGCGAATGCCCGTGAAATTCTTAGGCCTGGTAAAAGCAGGCGCAAGGCCTGTTTTTACCAGAGTAAGACTTTTAAAGAACAGAAAAATAATTTTTTTCCAATAATTTATACATTTAAAAACCTGTGAAATAAGGGGTTTATTTTTAGTCCGTTTAAAATATGTAAATTTATTTTTCAAAAAATTTAATTTTTGTTTTAAATATTTAATTAAATGCCATTTTGATTAATTTTAAATGTAATTTTTTTAAATTTATTTTATGTGTACCTGTATTTTTGAGGGTATTCCCATTCATACTTATGGGGATTCCATACATATAGGGGGGAAAAATTCAGTTGGTTGCGCTTCCCATTAGCGCCTTAAGAGGGCGCTAATGGGGCGCAAATCATCTAGCGCCCAGGCTCGGCGATGTTTGCGCCGCTCGGGAAATTAACTAGACATTTTGCGGCGGCGCTAAACACTACCGCAACGATCTCCTGCGCCGGCAGATCGTGACGTCAGTCGAGTGCGCAACGCCCCGGTATCGCCCCGGAGCGGATATTGAGTGGCGCCCCTTGCCTTACCGCCTGACGCTAGCAACGACAGGTTGAGGGGAGCGTTTTGCAGTCATGAAGGGACTGGGGGAGCGCTATTTAAAGGCGACCGCTTCCTGCCTTTTATTGTTGGTGCCATTTTTGAACCACGCATTCTGAGAGAGAGAGAGAGACTTCTGGAGAGATTCAACGCTGTGTGAAGGAGTTTTTGGTACTGAGCAGCACTTTGCAGGTTCATTTTGATTTGCCATTCCTTGTATCGATTTAGAAGAGATTGTGGTGGCTGCACTCTGAGCTCTTTCCCTGGTACTCTCCATTGTCCTTTCCAGCAGATTTGATGTGCAGATCTCTCCAGGCCGAGATTCAAAGCTGCAATGAGCAGGATGTGGATGGAAAGCAAGATCAACCATCCCCTTTAAAAACTGGTCCGTGCCATTGTGTGTGTGTTCCATTGCTGACTGATATCACATGAGCTTCGCCAGCACTCTGAGGTAGCGCCTCGCTCCTCGGCCTTTGCGCCTTAAGACAGATGTGTAGTGCCTGATTTAGCGCTTCAATCACCTCCAGGGGCGATAAAAGACAAGTTTGCAAAAGGTGGCGATAATTAGCGCCAGGCGCTAATCTTTGTGCCCGGCCGATAATTGCGCCCCAAATGGGGCGATACTGAATTTCTCCCCCATGGAATCTCCATAAGTATGAATGGGGATCCCTTTCTTTCATTGGTTTATTGTATTAAATTAATGCTGCATATATGTTACCTGAACATCCTTTAATATTGGATCAAAATTCACATTTTTGTAAGCTTCCACCAAAGCTGTTATTTTGATCTTTAAAAATTCGTTTTTGTCAGGACAAATCTTGTAACTTGTTTTTTTTAAAACTGTTTTTGGTAAATTTGTGCAATCAAGAGCAAGTGTATTGGTTGAAGAATCAATTTAATCGGACTCCCCAGTGGCTCTGCTGGTTAAGACCCATTACAAAGCTGTAACAAGACGACTCCAGGTTTGATCCCTGACCTCTGCTGAGTTAGCTGACTTCAGCTGTGCCAATGGTGGGGATGCTGCAATTGGTTGCAGCCCCTCCGGTCTAGGGAGGGTAGAATTGCAGAGGATTCTGATTGCTTTCCATCACGCCTGCTGGCAATGTAAATGTGTGGACATTGGGTGAAGACAAGGTTCGGTTTGTTTGCGATGTCCTCCCAGGTAGAATAGCCTGCGAGACTCATTCTTTAAGCTCCTGATTAATTGCCACTTCGGTGAGGTGCGGGAGCCACCCAGCTCCCCTGGAACTGTAGCTCAGCAAAGAGTCAACACGTGCAGCGGAGGGGGAAAAAAAAACAATTTAACCTAATTAATTAGAACAATAAAGAATTTCAACCCTTAATTACTGATTTAACGTATTGTTCTCATAAAAGAAATAGTTTGAGGAAGGTTAATTACACTACATTATAACTGCAGATATTGGTGCAGATTGCTGCCTTGATGGTGAAGGATCAGGCTGTTGGTTGCTGCCTGATAGGCTGGGGCGCTTTCACTGAAGAGTGCAAGTGCTGTAGGCTGGAATTTCCAGACACCAGTGACTGCCAATTTTGGAATGTGCTGCTGACGTCAGTAGTTACTCCAGGGAATGTTTTGCATTCCAGTTCCTGGCAATGGTCAGGTGGCTTACAGCAAACAAGGGGAAAAAAAATCCCATTTCCAGTTTTTTTTAAATAGCAGCCAAGTGGAGACAGCTGTATGTTTATTATTTGTTAACAGTAAACATATGTTGCTAATGTGGTTGATTATTTTTATGGCTATTGTCACATTTTTTAAAACTACGTTCATAGATGGCATGTTTATTTGTTGCTGTAAATATGGGTTAAAAGTTAGTATAGCTCACTGTGTTCTTTAGAGCATGCTTTATTGTACTAAAGCCAACAGAATTCATGAACTTGTCAATGAGACTGCTTTGTGGAGCTTACACTTCCAGTAAAAGGCGGTTGTGTGGGTGGAATCCCTTTAGAAAACATCCCATTAGAAAACATCCCATAAAACATTTTCTTTTCTTTTATCGATCTCGACCTTTAGTTTAACTGAGCATTTTAAACTTTTTTTCACCTAAGAATTCTTAAGTCGTTTTTGATACAAATAAATTTAAATAATTTAACAACAGATGTGACTATTAATGTGCTAAATTTAAATTTAGTAATTTCAGTCCATTCATTATTTAATTTGACTTTACTTCTCCAAGAACCTGCAAATTATGTGGCACAATCATAACCATGACTTTAAAAAAGCAATTTTGGTATCTTGTAATGTTTAGGAGATGCTGAGCTGTTTCTGCAAAACCCAAAGCCTGAGTTTTAAACTGGCCTGTTTTCAATGTGCCATAATCACAATCTTATACTATTTCTTCACTCAGAGGCTTGTGAATCTTTGGAATTCTCTGCCCCAGAGGAATGTGGATGCTCAGTCGTTGAGTATATTCAAGGCTGAGATTGATAGATCTTTAGATACCAAGGGAATCAAGGGATATGGAGATCGGGCGGGAAAGTGGAATTGAGATTGAAGATCAGCCACGATCTTATTGAATGGCGGAGCCGGCTCGAGGGGCCTACTGCTCTTACTTGAGTGACCAAAATCAATTATGCAAGTTTGAAGTTGTGGTTAAAGTTTACAATTCGTGGCAAATTAATTTCAGCAACCTATCTCTGAAAGAATGTGGTTGAAAATGGAACCAAAATAAACTCTGTTCTTTCTTAACCTTATCCTGAATGCATAGTATTTTAATGCTGTAAGTTGGCTTGAAAAATAAAGGCTACATTCTGTTGGCTAGACTGCAGCCTGCATTCTGACTTTCCTGCCTTTTTATAAATGTTTTCTAAAATATCTGCTGCAGTTCAGTTGGAATAATATTTTTTGAACTTATTCCCATACCTTTTTGACTTGGGCTCTGCTGCTGCGTGTAGGTGGACAGCTTTCTCGAAGATGTTTACCAATGCCTCCTTTGGCCAACAGCAGATCAAAGTTACTGTTCAGCCAGAACATCTTTGTCCAAGTTTTCTTTTCTCCTGCAGAGAGACATTGCAGCCTCTACCCAATATCTCCCTGACTAACATGGCTCAGGTTAAGAACTGAGCAAAGTGGAAATTTAGCCTGCAATCTTCCCATGCAGCAGTACTATTTTCACTGAGGAAGACATGGGCTAGTTAAAGACAGCCACCACGAATTTGTAAACAAGAAGTCATGCCTGTCATAGTTATAGAGTTCTTTGAGGAAATAATAGAGCGTATTGATCAAGGAAATGCCATGGATGTTGTGAATATGTATTTTCATAAGGAATTTTATAGGGGGCCGTATAAGAGGCTTATTGATAAAATTAAAGCTTATAGTATTAAAAGGAATGTGCAGCATGGATAGGAAGTTGTTTAAGCGACAGAAGACAACGAGTAGTTAATGAATGATTTTTAAACTGGAGGCATATAAGCTCTGGAGTACCCCATGGGCCAGTATTGGGATCATTGTTCTTTTCCATATATATGTATGATCTGGAATTAGCTATGGGTCACATCACAATTTGCTAATAAATGGGGAATATGGTTCGCTTTGAAGAGGACTGTAAGCAACTTCTGGAGGACATAGACAGGATAATAGATTGGGCAGATATGTGGAATTTAATGCTGAGAAATGTGAGGAGATACAATTTGGCAGGAAGAATAGCGAAGAAATTGTGAAGCTTTACAAAGAGTAGCGGTGCAAAGAGAAAATCTTTAATATTGGGAGGATAAATTGATAAAGTTGTAAAACAAAAGCAGACAGGTTCTAGGTTTTATAAATAGGGTAATCAGTTCAAAAGCAAAGAGGCAATGCTAAACCTATACACATTTTTGGCTAGAATACGGTTACGAATATTGTGTCTAGTCTTGGATGTCCTACTTTAGAAAAGATGTCATGGCTATGGAGAGGATTCAGAAGAGGTTCACTAAGACGATTCATGGGATGACAGGCTTTAGTTATGAGGAGAGACTAGAAAAATGGGGGCCCTTTTCATTAGAACAGAATATGTCAAGAGGACATTTGATTGAGGTGTTCAAATTAAGAGTTTTGCTAAAGTAACTAGGGGAAAAGTATTTCCATTGGACAATTACAACAACCAATTGCATTTGTACATTTTCCTTGCCATCATCCAACTGTTGAAAGCTTATACAGAAATGAACCACAAGACTGATCAAACTACCTTTACTTGAAGCAACAACATTCACCAGGAAATACCAAAGGGGAGAAATTCCCCTCGAGCCCCGTTTGGGGCGCTAAATCAAAAAAGCTGGAAAAATTAGGCACTAACCTCTTCTAGCCTCTTTGAAATTCCCATTTTTTGCTCTAAGAGGGGAGGGGAAGTTCATGACCCGGGGCGATGTGCACAGCAGCCCAAGCATGGCACTGCCATGTTGCAGGGGCTCTTCCCTGAATTAAAGGAAGGGCCCCACGCTGTGAACCCTGCAGTTTATTTTAAACTTACCTGGACCACTGGGGAGCGGGGGGTGCTGCGCAATCAGCCTGGTACTCAAGCAGAGTGCCGGGCTGACCGATCGCGGCATGGACCCCTTGTCCGGAGGCGCAAAAAAACGGCCACCTCATCTTTAACTTCCGCTCCGCTAGCAGCCGGTCGCCCTGCTCGCGTCCCCTGTAGCAGTCGCTGCCATCGCCCAGCGCTGGTGAAGGGGAATTTTTGTGCCAGGGCAATGCGCCCGGAGATGATGTCATGATCTCCGGGCACATGAGCTCCAGGCGCAACCCGGTAGTGCCACTGCTAACCACCCGCGAAATTTGGCGGGAGGCGCGAAAAGGGTTCTGTGCCCCATTAGCGTCCCCCACGGGAGGCGCAAAGGAGGGGAATTTCTCCCCTCAACTAAATATATCCTTCCTTCCTACAACAACTACTTAACACTGTGACAACCCTTTGTGCCAACTAGCAAACTCGAGTTCCTGATCATCATCATCTATGAAGTGCTCACTGAATGGCATGAGGTGAAGGGGTGGGGGGCTGGGATGGTTCCCTTGGAGCGTTAGAGACCTGAGGTACCTCTGGTCTCAGGGTAGCTGCTGTCCCAAGCTACCTGCACTGGACACAGGCTCAGAGGTGATACTATTCATTGTCATCACAGACCTAATAGTCCCATTGAGGTCTTGGACCCTTTGAAATGTGTTCTGTTCAAAGCATCTATTCCACTCCTAGACCCTCATTCTTACTAGTGCTTAGTGACTCACCCAGTGACAACCCCTCTAACTGTCTAATTTCTTGAGAGTGGGTGTTCTGTGGTGGTGTTTGCGCAGGTAAGATGCCAGGACAGAGTTAGTGAGAACATGACAGAAGTTGTGGATCTGGAAGTGTCCGGGCAGTCATCAGAGTGGCTGCCCTCTTCCTCTAAGGCACCCGCTATGATGTGAAAGAAGAGATCGTTTACCTGTAAAATGAGTGACATTTGGCCTTTAAGAAATAGTAGGTGATAAGGCATTCCAATATGTTAACAACACACAAGAAGCTGAAACTATGCTGAGCCTTGGCAAGTCTTAGCCAAGGTTCTCTTTCCAACCTCACCCTCTCCTACAGGCTCTTGTATTCATCTGCCGATCAAATCTAGTTGATCCAGTACATGCTCATGAAAGGGGAATGGGCTAGCACAAGAGAGAAGACTGAGAATTGTCAGAAAGTGAAGAAAGTAGTTAGAAGTGATTTATTTTTCATACAGGTTATGAGAACATGGAATGTTTTACAAGTTCCTATTGAGATTGAGACTATGACATTATTTAAAAGGGAATTGGTTAGGTATTTGCAAAAAGAATAATATAGAAGGGTACAGGAAATGGGCAGGAACGTGCAATGAGAGTAGACAACTCCACTTGAAAAGCTAGTACCGGCACGGATGCATAGGACTGACTCACCTCCTTTTGTGCTGTAATTTCTAAGATTCTGTAAATGATCTTCTTGAAACAAATGATACTGCCTCAGGTGCCATGCCAAAATACCTAATTTATAGGCATGGTCCTGTAGGTATTGGTTACCTGTTACAAACTTTTTTTCATGCAAATGTAAAGCAACATAAACTGAAAAATCAAAATGTGCATTCTATGGGAAAGGTAAGATTGTGATTGGCAATATCAACTGGACAGTGCTCTCCCTTAATGCTGCTCACCTGTGCTGTTTCTTCCTGTATATAGCTTTCTGTGTACCTTTTTGTCTTTGTCTCTGAATAGCTCTTTTTCTTTCCCCTTGTATTCTTTGAAAGACCCATGCATGAATTGATTCTGTATTAAGTTCATAATACGAAGGAAAGACTTCTTTGCAGCTCTGTGGCCGCCTTGTTTCTCTGAGTGAATTTTGAAGCATTGATTTTGTTTCTTGATTTCTGCTTTACCAGTTGTGAATGATGGAAACATCACTCTCCAACTTTCCAATGCAAGGTGGTGCACCATGCTAAAATATAAAATGAGTAATGGTTAAGGAATAAATATAATGTGCTAGACATTGGCCAGGAATTTCTACTTCTGCACTTGCTAGCTTGTGATTTTCTGCCTGTCCACTTTAATGGGTGGAAAATCGTGGGTTGACAAGTGCAGGAGCGGTAAACCCTGGCCATTGAGCTGCCACTTTTTTTTTTTAAGCATTAGAGTTCCAAAAAGCCTTCATGTTGATTTTTTTTTTACACTTCATTCTGACAAGCTAAATGTACCTTAGCGAGGTAGTGCTTTAAAATACTATCAGCAGCAAGGTTAACCCAAATACAGAAATTAAAATAATCCCCGTTGCTCCTAATGTTGGTGTCCCAGCCTCCTGCTGTAACTACATGATAACTTGTTTTAAGTAATAGTTAATTGCCCTGGATAGTAATGTTTTCTCACTATTGACCACAAATGGATTATTTGTAGATTCACTAAATTGACCAAAGTTCTTTGTTTATTTTGCCACTTTATTCAAATTAGTAAAAGAGCAGCAAAGTTTGAAATGGCCCACTGTTTTCATAAAAGAACAACCATTTTTTGTTTACAAATGCATGCCAGGCTTAAAATGCATCATTAATCATTTATACATGATGTCAAAATGGTGTGTATCTTCTGGCTTTTACTGTCCCCACAATGAAAGGTTTGCCTAACATTTTTTTAGTGTCAGACAGTAAACAATTGACTAAAACTGAGCACTGAGAAAGCTAATCAAGTCACTTTATGACAGATGTGGGCAATCCAAAAGAGAGCAGTAGTGGGATTGTTTGTTTTGAATTTTAGGTTACAGTGCAATCTAATCCTGATAACCGCATAATTTGTAAAAAAAAAATGAATGTCTAGATGTAAACTTTTGTTTAATGGGAGTAAATATAGAGTATATCCAACGTGATGGAAATACTGTAAATGTTTGGATGAGGTATATGTTTGTCCATTGCAGTCATTTGGTGGGCATTTGTAAGTGCTATAAACAGACCAAGAGCTGCTTCTATCTGCAGATTTTATGACAGGATGTGTACTTGGTGTGAGGTTACTTCTGTTTTGTGTACTGGGCTTGGGGACATGTAACCCAGTTTAGGCAAAGTGAAAACAGTAGTAAACAATTCTTTCATGTATTTTTTCAATTCTACTCTCCTGGTATGTTAACGCAGCACACATTTCACTTTCCAAAAGATTGTTCAAATCACAAGGCTCTTAACCAAAACAAAGTTGTTCTTAAAGCATGTTCCGAGGGACTGCCTAAGAAGGAGAAGATGCTTTGATGTAACAGTACTATGATGCATTTGAGTACAGTGCATTATTTAAAAATTTGAAGCTTTGCTTTTTACAGGGTGTTGAGTTTGTCTGTCTGTCAAGTTGAAGCATGTTGATGCCAGGGTTTTGTCCTTGGTGTCAAATGGGTTAGTTGCAGAATAAAGCTCCCTGCACGTTGCCCTAATAAAGTGTCTCAACCAAAGTAGAGCACTTTGTACCGGAGCAAATGTGACATTTCCATTTCTTACATCAGCCGTCTTGTGGCTTGTTTCATGCTAAACTAGCAATTTAGCGCTGATCAGTACAGTTTTCTGCTGTGAATTCACACCACAAGGACCTGTACTGTGACTGCAGAAAGTAATTTCTCTTGGCACTTTACAGTCAGCATAGAGTCTCTGCTGTCATCATTATTCTGGACTAGATTTGAGCCCAAGTCCGAGAGAAGGAAGGACCATTTTCGAATAGGCTGTGGAACCTATTTAACCATCAGTTTTTATTTTTTAGTTTTCTTGATTTCTATAGGGACTAGGGACATTCAGAGGCAGCAGTGTTAAATTATACCTTAATTAATGGTGTCCTTTACTCTGTTTTTGCCATTACTGGTGCCTGAG
The DNA here is from genome assembly GCA_030390025.1 of Squalus acanthias. Taxonomy (NCBI): domain Eukaryota; kingdom Metazoa; phylum Chordata; class Chondrichthyes; order Squaliformes; family Squalidae; genus Squalus; species Squalus acanthias. Next base: position 62,153,396 of record CM059432.1, read on the forward strand.
ATGGTCCAGTTGGGGGTGGCCTCAATTTGCTCAAAATATTAAGTTTTCTTTCTGCTTATTTGTACTCCAAATACATTATATGGCATTCCACCTTCCTGTGCATTTTCAGTGTATGCAAATACTGTTGCTGAGCAGAAGCTTTTGCTGTGGCCTTGCTGGAGAGAGCAATGGCAAAAAAAATTTAAATCACATTTACCATTGATAATGAATTTCCAAGCCAGTTGTTAACCAGATTTCTGTGAAAGGAACAGATACTTTTTTGGATATACACTATGTAAGGGTATGCTCCTTCACCTTTCCTGTCTTCCCTTGCAAGCTTCACTCAGGCTATGTACTTCCATTAGCTGAGATGGTGGGGTAGGAGACCATTTTCCCAGCTGTTACCAGTACTGCTGTCAGGTGGTCACCTTGAGCAAGTGAGGTGTATACACTACTAGCGCCTTTAACGTAGTAAAACATCCCACTGCTTCACAGGAGCGGTATCAAACAAAATTTGACACCGATCCATATAAGGAGATATTAAGAGAGATGACCAAAAGCTTGGTCAAAGAGGTAGGTTTTAAGGAGCATATTAAACTAGGAGAGAGGCTGAGAGATTTAGGGAGGGAATTCCAGAGCTCAGGGCCTAGGCAGCTGAAGGCACGGCCAGCAATGGTGGAGCGAAGAAAATCGGGGATGAGTGAAAGGCCAGAATTGGAGGAGTGCAGAGATCTTGGATGGTTGAAGGAGGTTACAGAAATAGGGAGGGGCAAGGCCATGGAGGGATTTGTTAACAAGGATGAGAATTTTAAAACTGAGGCATAACTGGACCGGGAGCCAATATAGATCAACGAGCACAGGGGTGATAGGTGAACGTGACTTGATGCGAGTTAGGATATGGTAGCAGAGTTTATGTAGAGTGGAAGATGGGAGGCCTGCCAGGAGAGCATCGGAATAGTCGAGTCTGGAGGTAACAAAGGCATGGATGAGAGTTTCAGCAGCAGATGAGCTGATGCAGGGACGGAGTGAAGCGATGTTACGGAGGTGGAAGTAGGCAACTTTGGTGATGGAGCGGATATGTGGTCGGAAGCTCATCTCGGGGTCAAATACAACACCATGGTTGTGAACGGTCTGGTTCAGCCTAAGACAGTTGCCACTATTGGAATGCACCTCGTATTACACAATCGCATTGAGTCTCCAAAAAACTGGCACGTTCATAAATGCACCTCAGCTCCAAAGAGTGGATATATTTTTTCCAGATTAGATAATATTAAGAAAATAGTCCAGGGACTGTGCTCTTTGAACTTCACGTAGACCATAAGAACATAAACTTCACCACGTACAATCCACCATTTTATGGACTGTGCCTCATCCATGCTGGGATTCTTTCTTTTCCTGGTATATATAAATGATCCAGAATCTCAGTCCCAGTTTAATGTCGTTAAACTCACAGCTGATGCCAAGTGCTCGATTTTAACTCCTGGGTGTGAGGGCAGAGAAACGAGTGGCAGCAGGCAGGCTGAGCTCATTTTAACAGCAAACCTCATTAACATGCTGCTTACCGGCTTCCCAATCAAAATGGCCAGGAAGTCAGCGGGAAACATCTGCCTGGCCGTTGAAATTGGGCAACAGGAGGCCACCACTGGGGACCCAGGGTTATGGTCCCCGGCTTGAGGTTTGTTCCCTGGGAGGCGAATGCTGGTTGGGAGAGGAAGCCTGGTAGGCTCAAAGTTTCCTCATGGTCCACCAGAAAGCTAAAAGAAATGTTTTAAAAACTTACTTGACTGGGCTTCTTCTGGCCCTGGCTGCTGTTCCCAGCAACTTTTGCTTGGCGGGGTGCCACCACTGCTCCCCCTGCTCAGGCCTCAGGTTAAAAGGGAAGATCAGGCCCCGATGATGTAATTGGAGTCTGATCTTCATACAGGAAACTTTCGTTTATCCGGCACCCAAATATCCGGAATTCTCGCTTAACCGGCAAAAATCATCCTCCGAAAACTCCTCTCAAATAACCGGCAATGTTGCCGAGTCGCAGTCGAGTCTCCGCGAACGCCGAGTGCTCCGAAAAATCCTCTCAAATAACCGGCAATGTTGCCGATCCCGAGTCCGAGTCCGAGAACGCCGATTTAGTCAGTAGGGGTACTTTTCAAAAGTGCCACTACTCGGCCTCCTGGCGCTGTCGCAAGTCCGAAACATTGCAGTAGCAGGAGTAGATTCTCCTGTGCTGCTTGGAGTCTCTTTGTTAAAAATAGCCTCGGTAGATATAACTCTCTGTTATCCGGTACTTTCGATAAACCGGCACCACGCCGGTCCCGTCGATGCCGGATCCGTCGATGCCGGATAAACGAAAGTTTCCTGTATTTAAAGAGGAGCCAGTTTGTGGTGAGTGTCCTTGCCACATGCAATTTAATATTGCAGTTGGCCAGATCAGGGTGGGAAAGGAGAGTTTATTTCCCCTGCTCCATCTGAAATGCGCCCCCCGGGCCTGGTTTCTGCTCGGTGAAGAGAGTTAAAATTCGAGCCCCGAGAATGGGGGCATGGGAGGAAGAAACTGAATAAGATCTTGGAAAGGGAGCTTGACGAAGTCTGCTCCTGGGCTGATGAAGTTCATTGCAGACAAACGCATGGTTCTGCATATTGAAAAGAATAATAGGAGACATGACCATTCCATGGGTCAGATTGAAAGAAACCTTGAGACGTTGGCTTTCTCATTGTTCAGTATGTCCAAGCAGTGCGAGGTTCCAATGAACAAAGTAAACCCTGGGCGAACTTGTATTTTGGCGCCTTTCTTAGAGTTTAAGTATGTTGTAATATTAGCGAAAGTTTCAGAAACAAAGCTGTAATCACAAAAGTTTTTATAATTTAAATAAATGATATAAGTCATAAAAAAATAACATTATAGCTAAGTGACAAATAAACTAAAGATTAAATTAAATATTAAACTAATAAATAACAATAACAAATAAAAAATGTGTTCACCAAGATATTTTGAGCCGCATCATTCTCGATAGACAGGATGGCCAGCGAAGATGGCCTGTCATCTCCCATGGTCAGTCGCAAATATGTTTTTATGAGCTTCAACTTTGAGAAGCTCCACTCGCTGCTCACCACCGATACAGGCATGGTTAACGGGATCCTGAGTGCTATCCATATGTTTGGGAACTTACTCTTTGAACTTGAAGTTTACTCTTCTTGAGGACCACTACAGTCTGTTGCAAGCCGACTTTGGAGATAGCCAAGTTCTTTGCAGAGGTTGACGCCATTAATGTCGGACCCTCTTGACCACGGCGCGCCCCCCCCCCCCTTGACCACAGTGCCCTGGGCAGTCGCCCACCTGTGAGGCTGGCCCTGAAACCGGATTCTGAGGCATATTGTCAAATTATCTGACTTCAGATTCTCCAGGAATTTTACAGTCTCCAAAATTAGAGTCCTTTAGTTAGACTGGATGCAGATCTGATTGCTGCAACAGGATGGAGCCAACTAGAGGTGGTGCAAAAGAGAGCAAAGAGGCTGATCCCTAGTGTTAAGAGGGATAAGCTGGGGCTCTTCAGCTGAGAAAAGAGACATCTTCGATGCGACTTTAGAGTTTTATAGGATACTTAATGGCATAGAGGAAGTAAACCTGTACAATGAAACAATTAATTTTTAACATTCCGTGTTTTCCTAAAAAGCATAAACTTTTCTCACGTTTCTCTTCAGATTTCCCATGTTGGAGTCTAACTGTGGTTGTTGTTGTCAGTTATATGTCAGAAAGATTTTTTTTTGTTTTGGCTGTACATTCCTGCTTGTGTATGTAAATGAATTAGCATTTAACTGAGGATTCAGATGAGGCTTCCCATAATATCCTGCAGTATTTCCTGATAATGGAATGACTGCTTCCTGCTGCAAGTGTGGATTTAATGTCTGCATTCCGTGGTGAGCTTATTAGTATTGCACTTTGGCTCTGAGACAATTAAAAGGCTTAGGGGTGGATCTATGACTGAGACTAGTTTCCAGTATTTTACTCTGAAGGGCCAGGAAAGGGAATGAATGGGGAAAAGCAAGAAAGGTCATTGAGTACGAATGAAGTCCGTGGTTTTCATTACAGATTCAGAATACATACAGCAATACTTTAATGGCTTCAAGAACAACAGCAACTATAAAACGGCTTTAACATAGTAAAACGTTCTAAGACGCTTCACAGGGGCACACAATTTGACACCGAGCCTTCTCCAGGGTAATTAGGGATAGGCAATAAATGCTGGCCTTGTCAGCAACGCCCACATCCCATGGACAAATAAAAAAAGAGAAATTAGGGCAGGTGACCAAAAGGTAACAAAGGCATGGATGTGTGCTTTGCAAGATGTCTCTGCAGGAATATTTTCCAAAAATTAATATATCTATAGAAATTGCCTAATCTTTCTATTATTCTGATTGTGACCTCTATTTTATAGCTGCATTGAAATAAATGCACTTCTTTTAAAACTTCACTTTTAATTTTCTCCGCTCCTCTCCTGAAGGTGTTAATTTATACTGGGATAGATTCCTGGGTGCACCAGCTATTCACCGGTGCCTCGCCCAAGTGCCCATTCTTAATGTGTAAGCTTAAATTTGCGTGTTGGCAGCTGTTCGACTGCTGCCTTCACCACCATGCCTACTTGAGTTCTTGTCTGATGGTGCAGCAAGAGAGCAAACCCTTCGTAGCCCAGTGGCACTGAGGTCAATTGTATTGCCCTTAATGAGGCCGCAGCTGAGATATGCACAGATGCGGTACTGAACTTGGGGCCTTCTTGGTCTGCATGGCTCTGTTCCACATGAGGAAGAGCACTTGCCACCTCAGCCTTTAGGAACATCTATACTAGATTTTAAAAGATGTTGGAAAGATGAAGGTCGTCAGTGCTAGAGAATTATTTTCTAGTTTTTGTTTGACAGCATTGAGAGCTCTCATCAGGTCTAGCACAGACCAGACTGAAGAGTAAAGTTCCCATTCAACTGCACCAGTGTGGAATTGCAATTTCTACACACGTCATCTTTTGTGTTCTTTGAGTGATATTGCCAATTAGTGTGAAAATTCTCAACAGGTTTGGGTTGTGGCCTCTACTCAGTAAGAACTGAGTTGAAAATATGCAAACACGTTTTACATAGAAGTCTTGCATCCAGTGGACTGGAGTAGTGACACTTCAATACCATCTAGCTGAGTTTAAACCTAAATACCAGAGGTGAAAGAACAGTGTCCATCAGCCATTCCTCAATACACTAATTATTAAGCCATTGTGGTAATGCTGACATGAATAGGGGTAGTCAGTGCACTAGGGTACTCAAAGGCATTACTATTCAGCAGTGCAGAATTATTTTCAAGATTAATACTTTGAATTTACTTTTGTGGAAATTTGTTTTTGTACACTAATGCTCAAGATCATGCCAGTTAGGAATGAGGTTTCTTTCATTGCTTGTTTCTTTCATGGAAAAAAAATGTGCTCGGAGTGGAGAATGATTCCTTTGCCACCTTCAAGTTGTCTCACTTAAACCACCTGGTCAAGGCTTGTGAGATATCAGTAAGTACAATTATGAAAGTGATTTTGGCTTTCCATGTTATGGTGCATAAACAGGGAACTGTTATTACCAGAAATGAGGGAATAAGTGCTTTTATTTGTGTGTGCTAAATAATATTAGTACCACAATGTCAGCTGATGCTAAAAAAGGGCCCTACTGACTGTGTTCTGGTCAACAAGATACGAGGCAAACACCCAAGTTTTGGAGGTGTTGCAGAGAGGAGCCATGAAACTGATCTCTAGTATCAGAGAACTGAGTTATGAGGATAAAAAAAATTCACTCCTCACCCTTGAATGGAGGCAAATGAAGGTGGATCTTGTAGAGAAGTATGAGACACTTATACTGGAGCACTATTTTAGGTTAAACCTCAACTTCAGGGCAAGGGAACATGGGTACAATGTAGTAAAAGGCAAGTTCAGGACTGATGTTGGTAAGCACTTCTTCACGCAAAGAATGATCAGTGCTCAGAATGGCCGTCTGGATAGGGTTGTGGAGCCAAAAACTCAAAAAAAAAACACTCGAAGCAGTTAGAAGCTGTGATTGGGGAGACTAGGCTCCTGTGGGACAATGAGCTACATGGACTGAACAGCTTCACTATCTGTATAGAGAACCAGGGTTGCTTTCTCTCTTCCTTTTCTCTTCCTGCCTCTCCCCCCCCACCCCCCCCCCTCCCCTCCCACCATACAAACTCATTGTAGAAGTTAGCCTTCAGTGTTGTGCTTTAGTGCAACTGAGCCACCATTGATTCTCCTATTCTAAACCTAAACATGAAATTGTTCGGTGCTTTCATATTGTGCGAGACCTGCGCTCGGGTCACTAGGTTCCCTGAGCTCATGCAGCCGGTTGCAAGCCATGTGTAATACTGTCGTCTGACTAACACAGGCTGCTGGAGGACCTGTTTTTAGTGGGTCTTCCTGGCAGCCAGTGTTGCTGAATGCCGCAACTTTTATGTTTGGCATGCAGTCGCTGCATGAGGCCCATGCTGGCCGAACCTAGCAACACTGGCACAATATAAAAGTGTTTATTGTTCTTTCACCTGCATAGTTGTAACGCCTAATGAACAAACCAGGGAACAGGCTATTTTAGATCTTGTATTGTGTAATGAGACAGGGTTAATTAGCAATCTCATAGTAAAGGATCCTCTGGGGCAGAGTGATCATAATATGATAGAATTGCAAGTTAATGTTGAGAGTGACTTGCCTAAGTCCAAAACTAGAGTCTTAAACTTAAATAAAGCCAATTACATAGGTATGAGGGGCGAGTTGGCTAAGGTAGATTGGAAAAATAGATTAAAAGGTATGGCAGTAGATAAGCAGTGGCTAGCATTTAAAGAAATATTTCATAATTCTCAACAAAAATACATTCCATTGAGAAACAAAAAACTCCACGAGAAAAGTGATCCAACCATGGCGAACTAAAGAAGTTAAGGATAGCATTAGATTGAAAGAAGAAGCTTATATTGTTGCAAAGAATAATAGTAAGCCTGAGGATTGGGAGAGTTTCAGAAACCAGCAAAGGTTGACCAAAAAATTGATAAAAAGGAAAAAAATAGAATGAGAGAAAACTAGCAAGAAATATAAAAGCAGATTGTAAGAGTTTCTACAAGTATGTAAAAAGGAAAAGAGTAGCAAAAGTAAGCATTGGTCCCTTAGAGGCTGAGACAAGAGAAATTATTATGGGGAATAAGGAAATGGCAGAAACGTTAAACAAATATTTTGTACCTGTCTTCATAGTAGAAGACACAAAAAGCATACCAAAAATGGTGGGGAACCAAGGGTCTAATGAGGGTGAGGAACTTAACGTAATTAATATAAGTAGAGAAAAAGTACTAGAGAAACTAATGGGACTAAAAGCTGACAAATCCCCTGGACCAGACGGCCGACATACTAGGGTTCTAAAAGAGGTGGCTGAAGAGATAGTGGATGCATTGGTTTTGATCTTCCAAAATTCCCTAGATTCTAGAATGGTCCCAGCGGATTGGAAGGTCGCAAATGTAACACCGCTATTCAAGAAAGGAGGGAGAGAAAAAACCGGGAACTACAGGCCAGTTAGCCTGACATCAGTCGTCGGGAAAATGCTGGAATCCATTGTTAAAGAAGTGGTATCAAGTCACTTAGAAAATCATAACATGATTAGGCAGAGTCAACATGGTTTTATGAAAGGGAAATCGTGTTTGACAAATTTATTAGTTTTTTGAGGATGCAACTAGCAGGGTAGATAAAGGGGAACCAGTGGATGTGTATATTTGGATTTCCAAAAGGCATTTGATAAGGTGCCACATAAAAGGTTATTACACAAGATTAGGGCTCATGGGATTGGGGGTAATATAGTAGCATGAATAGAGGATTGGTTAATGGACAGAAAACAGAGAGTAGGGATAAACTGATCTTTTTCAGGTTGGCGGGCTGTAACTAGTGGGGTGCCGCAAGGATCAGTGTTGGGGCCTCAGGTATTTACAATCTATATTAATGACCTAGATGAAGGGACCGAGTGTAATGTATTCAAGTTTGCTGATGATACAAAGCTAGGTGGGACAGTAAGCTGTGAGGAGAACACACAGAATCTGCAAAGGGATGTAGATAGACTAAGTGAGTGGGCAGTAAAGTGGCAGATGGAGTATAATGTAGGGAAATGTGAGGTTATTCACTTTGGCAGGAAGAATAGACAAACAGAATATATTTTAAATGGTGAGAAACTTTCAAATGTTGGTGTTCAGAGAGATTTGGGTGTCCTCATGCAAGAAACACAGAAAGCTAGCATGCAGGTACAGCAAGCAATAAGGAAGGCAAATGGCATGTTGGCCTTTATTGCAAGGGGGTTGGAGTATAAGGGTAAGGAAGTCTTGCTATAATTGTACAGGGCCTTGGTGAGACCACACCTGGAGTACTGTGCACAGTTTTGGTCTCCTTATCTAAGGAAGGATATACTTGCATTGAAGGCAGTGCAACGAAGGTTCACTAGATTGATTCCTGGGATGAGAGGGCTGCCCTATGATGAGAGATTATGTAGAATGGACCTATACTCTCTGGGGTTTAGAAGAATGAGAGGTGATCTCATTGAAACATACAAGATTCTGAAGGGGATTGACAGGGTAGATGCTGAGAGGTTGTTTCCCCTGGCTGGAGTGTCTAGAACTAGGGGGCATCGTCTCAGGATAAGGGGTAGGCCATTTAAGACTGAGATGAGGAGGAATTTCTTCACTCAGAGGGTTGTGAATCGTTGGAATTCACTGCCCCAGAGGGCTGTGAATGCTGAGTCTTTGAATATATTCAAGGCTGAGATAGATAGATTTTTGGACTCTAAGGGAATCAAGGGATATGGAGATCGGGCGGGAAAGTGGAGCCGAGGTCGATGATCAGCCATGATCTTATTGAATGGCGGAGCAGGCTCGAGGGGCCAGATGGCCTACTGCTGATCTTACTACTTATGTTCTAATGGAGTCTTATGAGTTGTGTTTTCTGATTCCTGTGGCAATTTGTGTATCTGATGGAGATGAATGGGGCCTACAGGGTTTTCCTGTGATGAGATGCTCTATGTATTTGCTTGCAGGAAAATAGAATTACATTTTTGCGAAACATTTTATCATGCACCTTTAATACAAAGCCAATGCAATCTCTAGTTACATTTAATAATCTGACACAAATAGAACCATTTACAACTTAAAGGAATCGCTCAGTGTTATAAGGGACTGCATTTCCTGTTGAGGCTGTACTTTTGAAGGTATAATGTATGAAAACTATTAGTAAATGTACTGATTATATTCGAATATGCACTTAACACCTAAATCTGAGAAATTAGCGTGATGTTCTGCATTTTTCCACACTGATGATTATAAGTGATGATATTGGTGACATTTTTGACCATACTGGTGTTAAAACGGAAATAATTGATGAAGAGATAAAATATTTCTGTCTATTAGCCTGAAAGCGTAAATAACTTTGGCAGCTGGCATGAGAAGATTATGTAACAAGGTCCTCGATGTTCATAGACGCAAAACTATATCAGTGTCTGAATCTGACATTTCTACGCTGCTTTTAATATACCTTGTGGTTACAAATGACGTGATTAATCTTAAAACCAGACCACAGCAGGCCTGAAAGCAGAGTTAAGTTAACACTTTTGTGATTTCCATTCAAAAGTTTTTGTGAAGAATAATTAGCTAAAGCCACCCTTTTATTGTTCTCTATTTTACAATTGATGTTTCAGTATATTCATTGATGGAAAATATTTCAGAGAAGCTTTTTTTTACAAAACATTCATGAGTTAGTTTAATACTCAGTGTGACTAGATACATGTCAATAAAACAATATATTTTTTCAACAAACAGCTGATGGTGATTTTTTTTTAATCTCTCAAATTTTCTCCTCTCACCCACTTCTTGACTCCTTGCTTGGTTTAATAGGCAATGGATGCAATCCAAAATCTTACCCAAATGGTCATTATTCAATTATGAGCCTTCATAGTGAGTGGCAGTCTATTTAACTTGGGGTGGTGGAGCGAGGTGGGAGAGGTGATAACTCTATAGCCAAGCCAGATTCTTTCCTCACATTACCCACACATACACTTCCAGCAGTGGTCCCTAGATAGCAATCAGGAGTGGAAATCCTATCCAATTTTCCCCTCCCTAACACACACAAGGATACTGGACCAACTGCAGTGTCACTACACAACTCTAGCTGAGATCATCTAAATCCTCACATATTGGGAATTGAGCTAGGACCTTCTTACCCTGTAAAGCTCAGTTACTCATGAGATAAGTTCACTCAGTGATCAAGGGAGCCATGACCTTGACACGTCATACATCTACGCATCAACAGGGGAGAAATTATTATGGCTCACTAATTTTATTCCTCCGACCCATACTTATCTCCCTTCACCTCCCGAAGGGATTGACTCATGATGGAGTAGAGTTCCTTAATGCCAGCAGTCCTCCAGGACCTTGCCCTCGCAGCCATTGTGTGCATCTAGACACAGTGTCAACCGGCAATTTGACTTTTTAAGAGTACCACTGTGTTTGATTCTATAAGAACATAAAAACATAAGAAATAGGAGCAGGAATAGGCCATATGGCCCCTCGAGCCTGCTCCACCATTCAATAAGATGATGGCTGATCTTCCACCTCAACTTCACCTTGCCGCAATATTTCCATATCCTTTGATTCCCTTCATATCCAAAAATCTGTCGATCTCTGTCTTGAATATACTCAACGACTGAGCAATCACAGCTCTCTAGGGTAGAGAATTCCAAAGATTCACCACCCTCTGAGTGAAGAAATTTCTCCTCATCTCAGTCCTAAATGGCCGACCCCTTATTCTGAGACTGACCCCGAGTTCTGGACTCCCCAGCCAAGGGAAACATCCTCACTGCATCTACCCTGTCAAGCCCTGTAAGAATTGTATATGTTTCAGTGAGATCACCTCTCATTCTTCTAAACTCTTGGGAATATAGCCCTAGTCTCCTCAATCTCTCCTCATAGGACAATCCACTCATCCCAGGAATCAGTCTAGTGAACCTTCATTGCACTCCCTCTAAGGCAAGTATATCCTTCCTTAGGTAAGGAGACCAAAACTGTACACAATACTCCAGGTGAGGTCTCACCAAGGCCCTATATAATTGTAGTAAGACTTCTTTACTCTTATACTCCAATCCCTTTGTAAGAAAGGCTAACATACCATTTGTTTTCCTAATTGCTTGCTGTACCTGCATGTTAAATTTCTGTGATTCATGTACAAGGACACCCAGGTCCCCCTGGATACGAACATTTCTGTCTCTCACCATTTAAAAATATTCTGTTTTTCTATTTTCCTACCAAAGTGGCTAACTTCACACTTATCGACATTATATTCCATCTGCCACCTTATTTCCCACTCACTTAACCTGTCTATATTCCTTTGCAGCCTCTTTGCGTCCTCCTCAGCTTACAGTCCCAGCTAACTTTGTATCGTCAGCAAACTTTGATACATTACACTCGGTCCCCTCATCTAAGTCATTGATATAGATTATAAATCATAAGAACATTAGCACTGGTGCCTCACAGCGCCAGAGACCCGGGTTCGAATCTGACCTCGGGTGACTGTCTGTGTGGAGTTTGCACATTCTCCCCGTGTCTGCGTGGGTTTCCTCCGGGTGCTCCGGTTTCCTCCCACAGTCCAAAAATGTGTGGGTTAGGTTGATTTGGCTATGATAAATTGACCCTTAGTGTTAAGGGGGATTAAATATGTGGGGTTATGGGGATAGGATGGGATATGTTAGGGGGAATTAAATACGTGGGGTTACGGGGGTAGGGTGGGATATGTGTACTGTGGGGATTAAAGCAGGGACAGGGTACTGGATTTGGATGATCAGCCATGATCGTATTGAATGGCGGAGCAGGCTCGACGGGCCGAATGGCCTACTCCTGCTCCTAGATTCTATGTTTCTATGTAACATAAGAACATAAGAACATAAGAAATAGGAGCAGGAGTAGACCAATCGGCCCCTCGAGCCTGCTCCGCCATTCAATGAGATCATGGCTGATCTGATCCAACCTCAACTCTAAAGAACACAAGAAGTAGGAGCAGGACCAGGCCACTCGGCCCCTGGGCCCGCTCCGCCACCCACAGGGCCTTGACCGATCCGAACTCACTCATGTCCAATTTCCAGCCCGCTCCCCGTAACCCCTAATTCCCTTTACTTCTAGGAAACGGTCTATTTCTGTTTTAAATTTATTTAATGAAGTAGCTTCCACAGCTTCCTGGGGTAGCAAATTCCACAGACCCACTACCCTCTGAGTGAAAAAGTTTCTCCTCATCTCAGTTTTGAAAGAGCAGCCCCTTATTCTAAGTTTATGTCCCCTAGTTCTAGTTTCACCCATCATTGGGAACATCCTCACCGCGTCCACCCGATCAAGCCCCTTCACAATCTTATATGTTTCAATAAGATCGCCTCTCATTCTTCTGAACTCCAATGAGTAGAGTCCCAATCTACTCAACCTCTCCTCGTATGTCCACCCCCTCATCCCTGGAATTAACCGAGTGAACCTTCTTTGTACTGCCTCGAGAGCAAGTATGTCTTTTCTTAAGTATGGACACCAAAACTGTATGCAGTACTCCAGGTGTGGTCTCACCAATACCCTATACAACTGCAGCAATACCTCCCTGTTTTTATATTCTATCCCCCTAGCAATAAAAGCCAACATTCCATTGGCTTTCTTGATCACCTGCTGCACCTGCATACTAACTTTTTGATTTTCTTGCACCAAGACCCCCAGATCCCTTTGTACTGCAGTACTTTCCAGTTTCTCGCCATTAAGATAATAACTTGCTCTCTGATTTTTCCTGCCAAAGTGCATAACCTCACATTTTCCAATATTGTATTGCATCTGCCAAATCTCTGCCCACTCACCCAGCCTGTCTATATCCCCTTGTAGGTTTTTTATGTCCTCCTCACTCTCTACTTTCCCTCCCATCTTTGTATCATCTGCAAACTTTGATACGTTACACTCGGTCCCCCCCTCCAAATCGTTAATATAGATTGTAAAGAGTTGGGGACCCAGCACCGACCCCTGCGGAACACCACTGGCTACTGGTTGCCAGTCCGAGAATGAACCATTTATCCCAACTCTCTGCTTCCTGTTAGATAACCAATCCTCCACCCATGCCAGAATATTACCCCCAATCCAGTGATTTTTTTATCTTGAGTAATAATCTTTTATGTGGCACCTTGTCGAATGCCTTCTGGAAGTCTAAATACACTACATCCACTGGTTCCCCTTTATCCACCCTGTACGTTATGTCCTCAAAGAACTCGAGCAAATTTGTCAGACATGACTTCCCCTTCATAAAGCCATGCTGACTTTGTCCTATTAAATTATGTTTATCTAAATGTTCCGTTACTGTCTCCTTAATAATAGACTCCATAATAAAATCCTTGCGGTACCCCACTAGTTACAGCCTGCCAACCTGAAAATTACCCATTTAAGAACATAACATAAGAAATAGGAGCAGGAATAGGCCACTTGGCCCCTCGAGCCTGCTCCGCCATTCAATAAGATCATGGCTGATCTTGGGCTCAAAGCCACTTCCCCGCCCACTCCCCATAACCCTTCACTCCCTTATCTTGCAAAAATCTGTCTATCTCCACCTTAAACGTATTTAATGACTCAGCCTCCACAGCTCTCTGGGACAGAGAATTCCACAGATTTACGACCCTCTGAGAGAAGAAATTCCTCCTCAACTCATTTCTAAAAGGGCGACCCTTTATTCTAAAACTGTGCCCCCGCGTTCTAGATTTACCCACGAGATGAAACATCCTCTCTGCATCTACCTTGTCGTGCCCCTTCAGTATCTTATATGTTTCGATAAGATCACCTCTCATTCTTCTAAATTCCAATGAGTATAGGCCCAGCCTGCTCAACCTTTCCTCATAAGTCAACCCCCACATATCTGGAATTAACCTAGTGAATCGTCTCTGAACTGCCTCTAATGCAAGTATATCCTTCCTTAAGTAAGGAGACCAAAACTGTACGCAGTTCTCAAGGTGTGGTCTCACCAATACCCTGTACAGTTGTAGCAGGACTTCCCTGGTTTTATGCTCCAGCCCCTTTGAAATAAAGGCCAACATTCCATTTGCCTTTTTGATTGCTTGCTGTACCTGCATGCTAACTTTTTGTGTTTCATGCACAAGGACCCCCAGGTACCTCTGAACTGTAGCATTTTGAAATCTCTCTCCATTTAAATAATAATTTGCTTTTTTATTTTTCCTGCACTTTCCCACATTATACTCCATCTGCCAAATGTTTGCCCACTCACTTAGCCTGTCTATATCCCTTTGCAGGTTCTTTGAGTCCTCTGCACAACTTGCTTTCCCACCCATCTTTGTATCATCTGCAAACTTGGCTACATTACACTCGGTCCCTTCATCCAAGTCATTAATGTAGATTGTAAATAGTTGAGGCCCCAGCACCGATCCCTGTGGCACCCCACTAGTTACCATTTGTCAACCGGAAAATGACCCATTTATCCTGACTCTCTGCTTTCTGTTAGTTAGCCAATTCTCTATCCATGCTAATATACTACCCCCAATTCCGAGAGCTCTTATCTTATGCAGTCACCTTTTATGTGGCATCTTATCGAATGCTTTCTGGAAATCCAAATACACCACATCCACTGGTTTACCTTTGTCCACCCTGCTCGTTACCTCCTCAAAGAACTCCAGTAAATGTGTCAAACATGATTTCCCTTTCATAAAACCATGCTGACTCTGCCTGACTGCATTATGATTTTCCAAATGCCCTGCTACTGCTTCCTTAATGAAGGACTCCAGCATTTTCCCAACGACAGATATTAGGCTAACTGGTCTATAGTTTCCTGCTTTCTGTCTCCCTCCTTTCTTAAATAGGGGTGTTACATTTGCGGTTTTCCAATCTGCTGGGACCTCTCCAGAGTCCAGGGAATTTTGGTATATTGCAACCACTATCTCTGCAGCCACTTCTTTTAAGACCGTGGGATGCAGGCTATCTGGTCCAGGGGACTTGTCATCTTTTAGTCCCATTATTTCCTTAGTAATAGTGATTGTCTTTAGTTCCCCCCTCCCTGTGGCCCCTTGATTATCCATTATTGGGATGCTGTTAGTGTCTTCTACCGTGAAGACAGATATAAAATATTTGTTCAGCGTCTCTGCCATTTCCCCGTTCCCCATTATTAATTCCCCAGTCTCATCCTCTAAGGGGCCAACGTTTACTTTAGCTACCCTCTTCCTTTTTATATACCTGTAGAAGCTCGTACTATCTGTTTTAATGTTTCTTGCCAGCTTACTCTCATAATTCATCTTTTCTCTAATATCTTTTTAGTCATCCTTTGCTGGTTTTTAAAAATTTCCCAATCCTCTGGTCTCCCACCAAACTTGGCAACATTGTATGCCTTCGTTTTCAATTTGATACCATCCTTTACTTCCTTAGTTAGCCACGGATGGTGCTCCCTTCTCTTAAAATCTTTCTTTCTCACTGGAATATATTTTTGTTGAGAGTTATGAAATATCTCCTTAAATGTCCGCCACTGCATTTCAATTGTCTTACCCTTTAATTTATTTTTCCAGTCCACTTTAGCCAGTTCTGCCCTCATGCCACTGTAATTGCCTTTGTTTAAGATCAGGACCCTGGTTTTGAGATACAACTTTCTCACCCTCCAACTGAATTTGAAATTTATTCCTATCCCCTCTTTTCTGTCCCTTAACCAATCCTCAATCCATGCTAATATATTACCCCCAATCCCATGAGCCCTAATTTTGTGTAATATCCTTTTGTGTGGCACCTTATCGAATGCTTTTTGAAAATCCAAATACGCTATACCCACTGGTTCCCCCTTATTTACCCTGCTAGTTACAACCTCAAAAAACACTTAGATTTGTCAAACACTATTTCCCTTTCATAAAACCACGTTGACTCTGCCCAATCATTTTGGGCCGGATTTTCTGACCCCCACGGGTGCGTACAAGGTGTGTACGCACCCATAGGGGCTGAGCAAGTGCCGATTTCAGGCATGCGAAGCGCAAGAGCTAAAACCCAGCACTTGCGATCTGTCAAGAATCCTCTTGACTGATCGCACGCATGCCCAGGAGAAGGGTCTCCGCGGGCAGGGAGTTGCGCGTTCTGCACAACATCCACCTGCTTTTACCAGCATAAGAGTTTTTTAAAAATAACATTTTTTCACTGATATTTTTAATTTTAAAATACTTTTTAAAAAGGTAAGTTTATTTTTAGCCCCGTAAAAAACTTGAATTATTTTTTTCAAAAAATTAAATTTTTGTTTAAAATATTTAATTTAATGTCATTTTAATACATTTTAAATGTGATTTTTAAAAAATGTTTATTTAATGTTTTACTGTTTTTTAAGTGATCCCCATTCACACTTTTAACAGTTCTGTGCGTAGAGACCTGTCAAAAGTGTGAAAGGGGATTCCCTTCTTTGATTGGTTCTCCATGGCCCACGTGATCCCAGGGACGCTTGTGAATCGCATGCGCTCGTTGGGATACCTGGGCCTTTGCACATTTCGTAGAGCAAAGGCCCAGGATCGCAAGCTTCGGGACCTACGGAGCCAGCAGGTAAGTTGGTAGATTTTTTTCCAATCGGAGGCATCGCCCGCACGAAGCCTACGATCGGAAATTCAGGCCCATTATGATTTTCTAAGTGCCCTGTTATCACATCCCCAATAATAGATTCTAGCATTTTCCCTACTACTGATGTCAGGCTAACTGGCCTATAGTTCCCTGTTTTCTCTCCCTCCTTTCTTGAATTTTCTCCTCATCCCTACAAATACACATGCTCATTTTCCAGTAGAGGTCCTAATACTCAGGTACAGGAACCTTTGCCCTTCTCTACTAGAGCTCCTTGACACTCTTTCTCCTGCCCCCTCCTCTCCTCCTCCCCCCCCGCCCCCCCCCCCCTTAGACATTGACAGTAGTTGTAGTACCCCTATTGCTGCTGGGCTGAGGTCAACTAACTAGGTAATAGGCCAGAGATTGAATTTGGTTGTCTGCCTTTGCATTTACAGTATATTTACTGACTAACAGAGCCTTATATAGAAAGTGTTTCCAGAATTTATAGACTTGTGTTTTATTACATTGTGCTGTGCAGTTTTTAAAGGGCAAACAAATATAAATTATATTTGTGGAGAACCTGAAAAGTTGTATGCAGAATACTTGACAAGGCACTGAAATTTATTGGGAAATAAAATTCCAAGTGACAATCGACGCCATAAATAGAACATATTGAACAGAGATTTATTAATTTTACCCATCCTGCTTGTATCATACATATGCATGGTGTGGCATTGTTTTTAATTTTCACTTTTAATTACCCTCTTATCTCCTAACTCCAGTTTCTCCCTATTTCATAGTATTTATAGCACAGAAACAGGCCTTTTGGCCCAACAGGTCCATGCCGGTGTTTAGGCTCCACACGAACCTCATCCCACACTACTTCATCCAACTCCATCAACCTATCCTTGTTTTCCTTTCTCCCTGATGTGTTTATCTACCTTCCCCTTAAATGCATCTATGCTAGTCGCCTCAACTACTCCTTGTGGCAGGGAGTTCCACATTCTAACCACTCTCTGGGTAAAGAGGCTTCTTCTGAATTCCCTATTGTATTTATTAGTGACTACCTTATATTTATAGCCCCTAGCTCTGGTCTCCCCCACAGCTGGAAACATCTTCTCTACGTCTACTCTATCACACCCTTTCATAACCTTAAAGACCTCTATTAGGTCACCCCTCAATCTTCTCTTTTCTAGAGAAAGGAGCCCCAGTCTATTCAGTCTTTCTTGATATATATAACATCTCAGTTCTGGCATTATTCTAGTAAATCTTTCTTGCACCTTCTCCATTGTCTCTATATCAGTTTTATAATATGGAGACCACACTGTTCACAGTACTCCCAAGTGTGGTCCAACCAAGGTTCTATACCAGTTTAACATAACTTCTCTGCTTTTCAGTTCTATCCCTCTAGAGATGGACCCCAGTGCTTGGTTTGGCCTGATTAACCCGCATCGCTACTTTTAGTGATTTATGTATCTCTACCCCTAGATACCTCTGCTACTCTACCCCATTTAGACACTTATTTTCCAAGGCGTATGTGGCCTTCTTATTCTTCCTACCAAACTGTACTACCTCACACTTATCTATATTGAAGTTAATTTGCCAATTACATGCCCATTCTGCAAGTTTATTAATTTCTTCCTGTATTTTATCTCAGTCCTCCTCTGTATTAACTACCCCCCCCCCCCCCCCCCCCCACTGCAACAGCGCAGCCAGTGTCAGAGCAGTGAATGACTGACAGCAACTTCAGGATTTCCACATTGGGATGCGCATGCGCTACATCCTGAAATTGAAATTGCGGTTAGTTTCAAAGGGGTAATAACAGCAAAAGCTGTTCGTTCGCTGTTATTACCCACAGCAAATCCGGGCCATTACGTCAACTGCATTACCCTTATCTACCCTTTCTGTTACTTCGTCAAAGAATTCAATAAGGTTGGTCAAGCATGACCTTCCCTTTTGAAATCCGTGTTGACTACCCTTTATTATATTTTCAGTTTCTAGATGTTTTCCTATTGCATCATTGAATAAGGATTTCATTATCTTTCCTAGTGCCGACATTATGCTAATTGGTCTATAGCTGCCTGGACTTGTTCTATCTCCCATTTAAATATAGGAATCACATTCCTCTGGCTGGAGAGTCTAGAACCAGGGGTCACCGTCTCAGAATAAGGGGTCGGCCATTTAGGACTGAGATGAGGAGAAATTTCTTCATTCAGAGGGTGGTGAATCTTTGGAATTCTCTACCCCAGACCCCACAGGGCTGTGGAGGCTCGGTCGTTGAGTATATTCAAGACAGAGATTGATAGATTTTTGAATATTAAGGGAATCAAGGGATATGGAGATAGTGCAGGAAAGTGGAGATGAGGTAGATCATTAGCCATGATCTTCTTGAATGGGCCAAATTGTCTACTCCTATTTCTTATGTTCTTAATAGCTGTCCGCCAGTCCTTTGGCACTATTCTAATAAATGTTTATATATATATATATATATATATATAATAGGGCCTCTTCCCTAACTTCTTTTAATATGCACCTATGGTGTTCTCTGTGGATGCAGTACCTTTGGATAGCAACCTACTCTTAAGCCTTTGATAGTGCAGCTCTGAACTAGATGTCATGAAGCACACACTGTGGCTAAGCAGCTATGGTTAATTCTCCCGACTTCGCTCGCCCCCCCCCCCCCCCGCCACAACCTCACTTTCCTGGTAGGGTGTCACCTGGCTTCTGTGAGACATTAACATAGCTAAGATCGAGAGCTTAGTATCGAGAGGAATTGAAGCTGCATTCCACTATTTTATTTCCAGAGTTGGTGCTCCACAATGATGCATTATGATATAAAGAATCATTTTTGATTATTGTCAAGTTATTCTTCTTACTAATTAAAGTAATGTTCATGTTGGGGAATTGAATGATTTCTACTTTTTGTGCTCAGTGTTAGTACTGAGTACTTCTGGATCAGGTATAGCACAGAACAGATGAAGTACTTCAACAAGGAAGGAGACAGAAAGCAGGAAACTATAGACCAGTTAGCCTAATATCTGTCGTTGGGAAAATGCTGGAGTCCTTCATTAAGGAAGCAGTAGCAGTGCATTTGGAAAATCATAATGCAGTCAAGCAGAGTCAGCATGGTTTTATGAAAGGGAAATCATGTTTGACACATTTGCTGGAGTTCTTTGAGGATGTAATGAGCAGGGTGGACAAAGGTGAGCCAGTGGATGTGGTGTATTTGGATTTCCAGAAGGCATTCGATAAGGTGCCACATAAAAGGTGACTGCATAAGATAAGAGCTCACGGAGTTGGGGGTAATATATTAGCATGGATAGAGAATTGGCTAACTAACAGAAAGCAGACAGTCGTGATAAATGGGTCATTTTCCGGTTGGCAAACGGTAACTAGTGGGGTGCCATAGGGATCGGTGTTGGGGCCTCAACTATTTACAATCTACATTAATGACTTGGATGAAGGGACCGAGTGTAATGTAGCCAAGTTTGCGGATGATACAAAGATGGGTGGGAAAGCAAGTTGTGCAGAGGACTCAAAGGGGGAAAAATTAGGTCGCGCCCCATTTGGGGCGCAAATATCGTCTGGACGCAAATATTAGCGCCTGGCGCTAATTATCGCCACCGACTGGAAACTTCACTTTTACCGCCCCGGGAGGTGAGTGGAGCGCTAAATCAGGCGCTGCACACCTGTCTTAAGGCGCAAAGGCCGAGCAGTGAGGCGCTAACTCAGCGCGCGAGCGCAGCGCAGCTGCTGCCAGTTAGCGAGGGAACACAGACACACTGGCGCCGGCCAGTTCTTAAAGCGGGGGGGGGGCCAACTGTTAGGATCAGTAGGCAAAACTACCTCACAAAGCGTTGACTCAATGCAGAAGTCTCTCTTTCTCTCTCTCTCTCTCTCTCTCTCTCTCTCTCTCTCAGAACGAGTGGTGCAAAAATGTCAACCACAGAAAAAGACAGGAAGAGGCCCCCTTTAAATAGCGCCCCCCCCAGCCCCACAGCGATTGATAGCGTTCCAGTCTTCCGGTCGTTGGATGCGCCAGGCGGTAAGGCAGGGGGCGCCACTCAATTTGCGCTCCGGGGCGCCACAAGGGCGTTGCACCATGGAATGACGTCACAATCTGCGCGCGCAGGTGGTCGCAGCGGTAAAGTTTAGCGCCGCCGCACAATGTCTAGTTAAGTTCCCGAGCGGCGCAAACAGCGCTGCGCCCGGGCGTTAGCGTCTTTGCGCCCCATTAGCGCCCTCTTAAGGCGCTAACGGGAGGCGCAACCAACTGAATTTTTACCCCAAAGAATTTGCAAAGGGATATAGACAGGCTAAGTGAGTGGGCAAACATTTGGCAGATGGAGTATAATGTGGGAAAGTGTGAGGTTATCCACCTTGGCAGGAAAAATAAAAAAGCAAATTATTATTTAAATGGAGAGAGATTTCAAAATGCTACAGTTCAGAGGTACCTGGGGGTCCTTGTGCATGAAACACAAAAAGTTAGCATGCAGGTACAGCAAGTAATCAAAAAGGCAAATGGAATGTTGGCCTTTATTGCAAGGGGGTTGGAGCATAAAAGCAGGGAAGCCCTGCTGCAACTGCACAGGGTATTGGTGAGACCACACCTTGAGTACTGCGTACAGTTTTGGTCTCCTTATTTAAGGAAGGATATACTTGCATTGGAAGCAGTTCAGAGACGATTTGCTAGGTTAATTCCAGATATGAGGGGGTTGACTTATGAAGAAAGGTTGAGCAGGTTGGGCCTATACTCATTGGAATTTAGAAGAATGAGAGGTGATCTTATTGAAACATATAAGATACTGAGGGGACTCGACAAGGTAGATGCAGAGAGGATGTTTCCCCTCGTGGGGAATCTAGAACTCGGGGGCATAGTTTCAGAATAAAGGGTCGCCCTTTTAGAAATGAGATGAGGAAGAATTTCTTCTCTCAGAGCGTCGTAAATCTGTGGAATTCTCTGCCCCAGTCATTAAATACATTTAAGGTGGAGATAGACAGATTTTTGCAAGATAAGGGAGTGAAGGGTTATGGGGAGCGGGCAGGGAAGTGGCTTTGAGCCCCAGATCAGCCATGATATTGAATGGCGGAGCAGGCTCGGGGGGCCAAGTGACCTATTCCTGCTCCTATTTCTTATGTTCTTAACAATGTCCTTCGACCCCATTTCCAAAGAGGATTATCCATGAAGCAGTGTTATCATCTTCCAGGAACTCCGGTGAGATTGCTTAACTCATTTCAGTTTGGACTCAACTGAACAGTGTAGACATGGGTGCCAAAGTCAAAAGATAGTGTTCAAACTAACCCCCGAAGTCAAATATGTTATCAGAGGGAGACACAGAACAACTGAGGCTAAGTGCTGATCTACAAAGTCGTAGGGAATATTAGATGAGCTGACGTAACAGCAATATTGTTGGAGGTGCACAGTTCTCCCTCTTCCTCCTCTTCATGCCCTCTACCAAGGTAAAAATAAGTTTGTTAAACATACAGGGTTTGCAGGTCAGGAGTTATTTCAGACAAATTGCAGGTTGGATAGGAGGATCTGGAAACCAAAATTGTGGGGGGGCGGCATAATACCTCAAATTTGATTTTCTTTTTGGAAAATATCTTATGTAATTTATTTTACTAAGATGGCTTCTGTTCCTAATTCTACTTCTGTCTCTGTCTGGCACATAGAAGACTTCAACCCAGGTACTAATAATGGCTGTGAAATAGTTAAACAAAACATAATTGGCACATCAGAAAAGGCATAAAATAGTTAGATTTCTCTAATGCCTTTTTGGAGTTGGTCAGAAAGGTGACTTGAAGATCTGCTTTTTCCTGCCTCCCTGTAGGGGAGCCACTTTTCAATACTTCCTTTTGACAGCATGATGAATTCAGGAATTCATTCTAAAGGCATTGTGGATAAGATGTCCTATGACTCCATGGTAATTTCATTGGAATACCAGCCAGTTGTCCTCCATGCTGCAGTCAAACACAATCAATTTTGCACATTGTTTTTAAAAAAAACAAACTGAGTGCAAGTCCATATTCTTGGTCATTGGTCTGGTGTACTGTTGCTCCAGGCAAAATTGTAATGGTACCATGTTCAGTCATTTTAAGTGAAAGCCACTACAATCCAAATAGAATTTTTGTTTTTAAAAAAAACCAACTACAGATATATCTCTTTGGACTTTTAGCTTTAGCAAAAATTAATCCATACTCTATTAATATTATTTTCAGAACATTTGTAAATGTATGCAGTCTAGAGTTTCCTTTTTTGAGGTCTACAGTTTGCATAGTGGTTCCAAGTACAAATAAAAGTCATATGAGACACCACATCTAACGATACATGGCCTACAGTTTTATTTTTGTACCACATCCAGAAATAACAAGATTGAATTTTTCATTTTCGTTGGCGAATAATATAAATTGACAAATTCTTTAATTTTTAAGCAATAACAAGTGCATACTGTTCACCCATGAGACTAGACTGAAGGATGGAATCAGTCCTTGCTGTGCCAGTATTTAGTCAGTTTTTAAAATGTGAAAAACAACGCAAGTCGTCTCCTGCTGTTCAGTCATACCTAACATTTTGTTTCATTTGTTCGCTAAACTTAGGGATTAACTGATGTTTTTAAATTCATGAAGAAAATTGACCAAGTTGAATCGGGTAAACTATTCAGTGTGACAAAAGATTCAAATACAAGGGAGGGCACAAGGTACAGAGGCAAAGAATAAGGATCCTGGGTATCAGAAATTTAAGTTCAGAGGAACAACTAAGGAACTAGAGCTTGCTTTCTTGGAAAATAAACTTTGAGGTGATTTAACTCAAGTTTTCAAAATAATACAGTGCATTGACAAAATTGATCCAAGCAAATTGTTCACTACAGTGAAGGATTTAAATACCAGTTGGGCCGAGTTTAAATGTTAGGGAGTTGGGAGTGAAAACGGAAGTCAGGCAGAGCATTTTTACACAAAGATTAATAGATTTGTGAAATAAGTTGCCAGGGGAGTATAAGAACACTGGAATCAATATCCTGTCAAGAATATTTGTCAAGGAACCATATAAATCCTTAACCCCTTCAAATTAACTCCTCATCAATGAACTGTCTGGTGTTTATCGCCCTGTCTATGGTAGGGAGTTATTGATGCTCAGGTTTGACTCGCCAAACTGTCTTAAATCAACCAATTTGGATTATATTAGCATTTACACTACCAACGTCCCATCAAGATTTGCACAAACTGCTAAGTGAATGAACTAACCCTTTCTTGCTACTTATCTCCGGGAAACAGAGGGAAACTTGTACATCTCAGTGATACACTTATATCTGGCTGGTATAGCTGTACAATTTTAATTTCTGCAACCTTTCTCTCGCTCTCTCTTGGACAGTGATGTCCTTCTACATAATCCAGAGACAGAACTTCTACATCAACTACATCGACTACTAAAAAAACTTGAAATAAATTAAGAACTGAGGACTGAACTTGAGTGTCGAAAAATATCTTGTATATCCTTAATTTCCAGAGAAACCTCCTCAATTTTATTGAACGATCTGAGTGACACGTCCTGGTAGAGTTCAGCCCTTCTGGTGTCAGTTATCTCGTACAGTTCCGTTGGTCCCCTTGTTGACCTCCAAATCAATGAGGTACTGGCACCTAGATTTGCAAAGTCACTTGTTTGCTCCCTGGCTTCTCAGGCCTTTGCTAACAAAGGGGTTGTACACAGGTTCAGATAAAGCAGGACAACTTTATGTCCTCCTCAATGAGCTATCTGTGAGCCTGTGGTTTTGATGACTTCCTTTCCAGGTAAGGAATGTTTTGTTTTTATAAGCCTTCATGCTTTAATTAGTATTAACCCATTCCTTTGCATTCAGTCTGACTACTGACTCCCTTTTGAGGATACATTTAAGGCAATTTTAGGGCATTTCTCCTACAGAAGACCTTTCAAGCAAACAGTATAAATTAATTCACGAGATTAAAAAGAAAAAAGGAAGGGCAAGACAGAAAATACTGGAAACTTCTGTAGATCTCTGCTAATGCCTTTGTTGAGTTGGCTGTATAGGTGACTAGGTGACTTTTTTTCCCTTCCTTTGAAGAAGTCTTTGTATCTTTCAGAGATATGACTTGAGTTCAGGAATTAATTCTGAGTGCATTGCTGGCAAGACATCCTGCTACTCTATGGTGCAGTGCATTAGAAAACGAACTGATGATGACTCTCATCTGCCCCCTCCCGCCCCCTGAAATGTTAACTTCTCTTTTCAGCTGCTGATATACCTGTTGTGTAATACCAGTATATTTTGGTTTTTATTTTAAATGAGTTCAAGAGGCTACTAGATGTCTTTCTAGACAGAAGAGATTGAGTTATATGGTGAGAAGGTAGTTGTGTGGAGTTGAGATCATTCAAAAGGCTGGCTTCCCAGTGGTCTTTCCTGTTCCTCAAAAATCCTGTGTTCTATACAGCCTGTTTTCAATTCTATTATGGCATCATACCTTACCAAATAACATTGTTATTGTTTGATTACAGTTCGTATCACAAACTCATTTGATGTAATTGCTATTAATGTTAAGGGTAGATTAGCTTTAGACCAAATAAGTAAGTTAGAACTAGTAAAAAAAACACTGGAATGGTGAGCAAGATACAGGGAATGGAGGGGAAGCTGAGGATGCATGGTAATCTGGTTGGTAAGAAAGTAGGCTGCATAAGAGTAAAGGATATGTGGTGGTAGGTCAGAACCAGAATTGTAAGAGTGAAACCACATGAATAAAATGTTGCTGTAAAGTTTCCCAACAGAACAACTTAAAAGGATTTCCTTGAAGCTTATGCAGGGACACTGATACTGGTGGCTTGTTTGTTTGGGTTAAGCAGCTGTAGATTGGTTTCTAAGCCAGTCTTAAATTGTGGCCCCACTAAAAAAATGTTGGATCCACTCCTTGGCACAGGTATTACATAGGATCACATAGGATAAACGGCGCAGTAACAGGCCATTCGGCTCAAACAGTCTATGCCGACGTTTATGCTCTACTCGAGCCTCCTCCCATCTTTTCTCATCTAAATCTATCAGCATAACCCTCTATTCCCTTCTCTCTCATATGCTTGTCTAGCCTCCCCTTAAATACATCTATTCTTTTCACTTCAACCACTCCCTGTGATGGCGAATTCCACAATCTCACCACTCTTTGGGTAAAGAAGTTTCTTCTGAATTCCCCATTGGATCTCTTGGTGACTATCTTATATTGATGGCCTCTAGTTATGCTCTTCCCCACAAGTGGAAACATTCTCTCTCTATGCACTCTATCAAAACCTTTCATAATTTTAAAGGCCTCTTTTAGGTCACCCCTCAGCCTTTTTTCAAGAGAAAAGTGACTCAGCCTGTTCATCCTTTCCTGATACGTATACCCTCGCATTTCTGGTATCATCCTTGTAAATCTTCTCTGCACCCTCTCCAGTGCTTCTATTCTTTTTATAATATGGCGACCAGAATTGTACGCAGTGCTCTAAGTGTGGTCTAACCAAGGTTCGATACAGGTTTAGCATAACTTCCCTACTTTTCAATTCTATACCTCTAGAAATAAACCCTAGTGCTTGGTTTGCTTTTTTATGGCCTTGCTAACCTGTGTCACAACTTTTAGTGATTTGTGTATTTGTACTCCGAGATCCCTTTTGTTCCTCTACCCCACCTAGACTCGCACCCTCCAAGTAATAAGTGACCTCCCTATTCTTCCTACCAAAATGTAATACCTCACATTTATCTGTGTTGAACTTCATTTGACAATTAAATGCCCATTCTGCAAGATTATTAATGTCCTCCTGTAATTTGTTGCAGCCCTCCTCAGTATTGACTATCTCTCTCCCCCCCCGCCCCCCCCCAAATTTAGAAACTGTGTTTTTAATTCCGAAGTCTAAATCGTTAATATAACTTGTGAACAACAGTGGTCCCAACACTGATCCTTGTGGAACATCACTACCCACCTTCTGCCACTGTGAATAGCTACCTTTTTACCCCTACTCTCTACTTTCTGTCTTGAAACTAGCTAGCTATCCATTCTGCTACTTGTCCCCTGACTCCACATTCTCTGACCTTGATCATCAGTCTATTACGGGGTACCTTATCGAAGGCCTTTATGAAAATCTAGATAAATTACACCTACTGCATTACCATTGTCTACTCTCTCTGTTACCTCTTCAAAAAATTCAATGAGGTTGGCCAAGCAAGACTTTCGCTTTTGAAATCTATGCTGACTATTTATTCATTACTATGTTTTTGGTTTCTAGATGTTCTTCTATTTTCTCCTTCAGTAGGGATTCCATTATTTTTCCTACCACCGATGTTAAGCTGACTGGTCTATAATTCCCTGGACATGTTCTATTTCCCCCTTCTTAAATATAGGTATTATGTTAGCTATCTGCCAGTCCTCTGGCACTACACCTTTTTCTAACGAATTGTTAAATAGGTGTAGTAATGCCTCTGCTATCTTTTCCCTAGATTCTTTTAAAATGCATGGTTGCAATCCATCTGGACCAGGGGTTTTATCCTCTGAGTTTGATTAGTTTATTTAATATATCCCCTCTTTTTATTTTAAATGCACTTATCTCATTACTAATCTCATCATCCAATGTCATGTTCTATCACTGTCATTGTTTTATCTCCCTGGTAAGTACTGAAGCAAAATAATTATTTAATATTTCTGCCATCTCTCTATCATTATCTGTGGTATTATCCTATCTATCCCTTAATGGCCCTATTGCCATCCAAACCTTCCTTTTTTTATTGATGTGCCAGTAAAATATTTTACTATTTTGTTTTATGTTCCTTGATAATTTAATTTCATAGTTCCTCTTTGCCTTCCTAATTGTTTTTTTGACTTCTCTCCTAATCTCTTCGTATTCTCCTTTATCAAGCACTCCCCTGCCGTCTATGTACTTAATGTACAGAGGTATCTCCTTCCTGTCAGCCACTTCACTGGAGGGAAGAAAACCAACCCACAATGCTGGGTCTCTTTGGGGCCAGAGGATGAAGTTTTCTTTCAATGGTAATGCCGTTGTATTTCTTGTATTTTTCCAAATGAACACTTGTAATTTGAATATAAAGTATTCCCTGTAAACTTCCCTTTTAACTCACCTGGATTCATGCCTTCCTGATTCTTGCAGAGTTTCTTTTTTAATTATAGCGATTGAAAGTTTGGAGAATAACATTTCATGGATGGGGATGTTCATAGAGCTGCCTCCTCCCATTAGTTGTTTAATTGTCCACCACCATTCACGACTGGATGTGGCTGGACTACAACACTTCGATCTGATTGTTGGTTGTGGGATCGCTTATCTCTGTCTATGGCATATTGCTTCTGCATTTTTTTTTTGTTCATGGAATGTGGGCATCGCTGGCAAGGGCAGTATTTATTGCCCATATCTAATTGCCCTTGAAAAGGTGGTGGCGAGCCGCCGCCTTGAACCGCTGCAGTCTGTGTGGTGAAGTTACTCCCATAGTGCTGTTCGGGAGGCAGTTCCAGGATTTTGACCCAGCGACGATGAAGAAACGGCGATATGCTTCCAAGTCAGGACGGTGTGTAACTTGGAGATGGGGAACTTGCAGGTGATGGTGTTCCCATGCGCCTACTGACCCTTATCCTTCTAGGTGGTAAAGGTCACGGGCATGGGAGGTGGTGCTGAAGAAGCCTTGGTGAGTTGTTGCAGTGCATCTTGTAGATGGTACTGCAGCCACGGTACACCGGTGGTGGAGCGAGTGAATGTTTAAGGTGGTGGATGGGGTGCCAATCAAGCGGGCTGCTTTGTTCTGGATGGTGTCGAGCTTCTTGAGTGTTGTTGGAGCTGCACTCATCCAGGCAAGTGGAGAGTATTCCATCACACTCCTGACTTGTGCCTTGTAGATGGTGGAAAGGCTTTGGGGAGGCAGGAGGTGACACTCGCTGCAGAATACCCAGCCTCTGACCTGCTCTTGTTGCCACAGTATTTATGTGGCTGGTCCAGTTAAGTTTCTGGTCAATGGTGACCCCCAGGATGTTGATGGTGGGGGAATTCGGCGATGGTAATACCATTGAATGTCAAGGGGCGGTGGTTAGACTCTCTCTTGTTGGAGATAGTCATTGCCTGGCACTTGTGTGGCGCGAACGTTACTTGCCACTTATCAGCCCAAGCCTGAATGTTGTCCAGGTCTTGCTGCATGCAGCATGGACTGCTTCTTTATCTGAGGGGTTGTGAATGGAACGGAACACTGTGCAATCATCAGCGAACATCCCCATTTCTGACCTTATGTTGGAGGGAAGGTCATTGATGAAGCAGCTGTAGATGGTTGGGCCTAGGACACTGCCCTGAAGAATTCCTGCAGCGATGTCCTGGGGCTGAGATGATTGACCGCCAACAACCACAACCATGTTCCTTTGTGCTAGGTATGACTTCAGCCAGTGGAGAGTTTTCCCCCTGATTTCCATTGACTTCAGTCATGTAGTCCTGTGTTGCAGCTTCACCATGTTGGTACCTCATTTTTGGGTACATCCAGTGCTGCTCCTGGCATTCTTTTCTACACTCCTCATTGAACCAGGGTTGGTCCCCTAGCTTGATGGTAATGGTAGAGTGAGGGATATGCCAGGCCATAAGGTTATAGATTGTGGTGGAATACAGTTGAGCTACTGCTGATGGCCCACAGTGCCTCATGGATGTCCAGGTTTGTGCTGCAAGATCTCTTCTGAATCTATCCCATTTAGCACGCTGGTAGTGCCACACAACACGATGGAGGGTCTCTTCAGTGTGAAGATGGCACTTTGTCTCCACAGGTAGATTGGCGAGAATGAGGTCAAGTACGTTTTTCCCTCGTGTTGGTTCTCTCACCAGCTGTCGCAGGCCCAGTCTGGCAGCTATGTCCTTCAGGACTCTGCCATTAGTGGTGCTACCAAGTCACTCCGATGGACATTGAAGTCCCCCACAGTATATTCTGTGCCAGGACTCTCAGGGCTACTCCTTCCCGACTGTATACCACTGTGCTGCCACCTTTGGTTGGTCTGTCCTGCCTTTGCGACAGGACATACCTAGGGATGGTGATGGAGGAGTCTGGGACGTTGACTGAAAGGTATGATTCTGTGAGCATGACTATGTCAGGCTGTTGTACCATGATCGTATGATTTCCTCCTTGGACTTTAATGGGCAACAAGGATCTTATTACTTATAATTCAGCTCACAGTTTCATGTCTGCTGCATGCCAGCCTTCCCCATTTTGTACTCATGCCAACTATTTCAATAAAATTATCATTAAGAGGAATTTCACCTGCTGTAAAGTCCAACTACTTTCATTATCAGGGAATGGTAGCAGTGTTCAAGTCTTGTACCCTGTTCAGGAGTGTGATATAGGGATTAGTTTGTTGTCTGACAGGTGATCCATCTTTCATTTCTAAGCACGTAAATATATGTACAGTTTTCTTTCATTTTCTTTCCCCCCCCCACCCCACCCACCTCTTTTATTGATATTACTCTGGTCATTGGTGCTCCTCTTAAACTGCAAGTACATCTCCAACATGTTCTTCCTCCTCCAGATATGGTCATTTTGTTGAAATCAAGAGACTTATTGTAGAGTTACCTAATCTATTTAATTCTTTCCCAGGACCAGGAAAATTGAATTCCTTACCTTTCTGTCTTTCCTTCCTCCTATGATCTTCAGACTGTTAAAACTCAAACGTGGCATCATCTGAAACAATATTTCCTGATCCACCACCTCATTTTCACCCTTTCAACTTTGGTGATGTGCAGAACAATGGGCCTTGGTCTTTCACCTTGGTTTCTTAATTTAAAAAGCATTTAATTAGAATGTGTGTTGTCCATTCCTGTTCCATTCCCTCCCCTCTCGCATGTGGTACACTGACATATTAATCCTACCTGCTTTTATGTCAATAAAGAAACATGCAGAATGTTAGGATCTGCAGAACTGGGGGACCAATAACTAAACTACTTAACAAATGTAAATAATAATTATAAGAGCCAGTTCAAGCACTCTTGTTAAGGTTCTTGTATCAGTTATGAGCAGTGTTTCCATTGACAACTCACCTTTCTGCTTAACTGGTAATGGTGTTAGCACATGGGGAGGAAATATAAATGGAAAAAAATGGATTAGAATTATTGAAATTACAGCTCAAAAAGTGGCCATTCAGCTCACCACGAATTTTCTGGTACTAGCTTTTTAACTGGAGACACCTGTTCTAATTTGATTTCACTGCCCTTTCCCGTATTCCTTTATATTCTTTATTTTCAAATACATAATGAAAGTAGTGTTGAAGTAAAAACTCTTGAATTGAAATGATGCAACAACAGGTAAGCATAGCACTTGAGATCAGTTTTAATCTTGCTGCTGATTAAAGTAGAATTAGAAATTGATCCAGAGGACAAGTATTCAAAAGTCGTTGATGTTAAATGATCTCTTTCCAAGCATTTACTGATTTGGTTTAAGAAAACTCAACATTTACCACTCGCTTTACAAATAGTTACCCATAAGGGAGGAGGAACTGCGATTGAATGGTTTTGTGAAACTCATCTTGGCCTTTGTTGAAATTCTGGTTTCAGAAGTGACTTTAAGATAAATAATCATGTTCCAGCAAGAGAAAATGTTATTTAATGGAGATATTTTCTATCAGTTAACATTATCGGTACTTTTGTTGCTTAAGAGATAAGAGGTACATTGTTCTGAAGTTGAGGTAAATGGAGTTTAATTTTCTTTGTGACATTTATTCAGTACTAAACATCTGCTTTTGAGGGGATTTGGGGGTCTGATGTTTTCCATCTCAATGCTTTATTAATATTGGCACAAAGATACAAGGTTTTTTTGATGAATGTCAATACTTTCATCTTCAAAATGAAATGTACTAAATTATACGTGAGTATTTCATGTTGCAAATTATTTTATAAGGCTAGTTGTATAGATGAACAGACAAGGTTTGTAGGATTAAAATGATGGTATAAATACCCAGTTAGTTAAGAATATTTACCTTTTATTTTTATATTTTACCATTTATGTAGATGGATTGCTGTTTTGTTTGTCCATTTATCCAAAGTAGTATAAAATTCCAAGAAGCCGAATTGCTGTTAGTGTGGTGATACGTTCAGTGTCTGGTGAGCAAGAAAACCCTGCTTGTACTCCAGTGACCTCCTCACCAATGCATATTAATATTTTCTATTTTAGCACCGTTATAAATGATCTTTCTCTAATAAATGAAATTTTCCATTATTTGTACAGTTGTAGTGTCTCTAGCTCTTTGAATGCAATCCCTTGCTTCCAAATGTCCTAACTTTAATAAAGTTATTAGCTACAAACCTAGACCCTCTACTTACAATGCCTTTTGTTGAGGTCATTAATACATGGGTTGAATAGATGGGATCTGAGGACTGATACCTGAAAGCTCTGTTGGTCACAGCTGCACAATTAAAACTGTTACTATCTGTCCTTGATTTCCTATCAGCTAATGTATAATCCATTTAAGAACTAACGAACCCCAGAAACACAAAAACACCATTCGGCCCAATCAAGCCTGACCTATTCATAAATAAGCATTATCCACTCACCTTCTCTCACTCAAAACATTTCCAATTGCCTCTTGAGCCCAATTTATACTGTCTGCTTCAATGGCTCTTCCCTGGTAAGTTATTCCACAACTTGCACACCTTTGGTGAAAAGGTTCCTTACTCTTAACTCTTTAACTCTTCACCATAGTGAATGATTTGCCTGAATCAGTTTGTCAATTCCTGTCATAATGAAGACAAGTCTCCTTTGCCCCCAAAGAAAATAAGTCTGACTTCTTTAACCTTTCCTGAGAAGAATTCCTATAACTAAAATAATTTCATTGCCTCTGTACTCTAAAAAGCAATAGCATCCACCTTGTGATTCAAAGACCAGACTGCACCCAGTACTTCAGAGCATCTAACCAACCCCTTATAGAGCAACAATATAATCTCTTTAGACATATTGGCCCGTAATTTCCGATAGGAGGCTTCCTGCGTGCGGATGCCTCCTATCGGAAAAAAATCTACGCACTTACCTGAGGGCTCCCGAGGTCCGGACAGTTCCGATGCTGGGCCTCTCCACAGTCGAAATGCGCAGGGCCCACGTATCCCAGAGGCGCATGCGGTTCGCAAGCGTCCCTGGGATCATGTGGGCCAGGCGAGCCAATGAAAGAAGGGAATCCCCCTTCATACTTTTGACAGACAGATCTGTCAAAAGTATGAATGGGGATCACTGAAAAAAGACACGAAAACATTAAATACATTTGTAAAAATCCATCACGTTTTTAAAATGAGTTAAAATTACATTAAATTAAATATTTTAAACAAAAATTTAATTTTTTGAAAAAATATAAGTTTTTTACGGGGCTAAAAATAAACTTACCTTTTTTAAAAGTATATTTAAATTATAAATGAGTGGGGAAATTTTTTTTTTTAATTTTAAACTCTTATGCTGGTAAAAGCAGGCCTTATGCCTGCTTTTACCAGGCGCAATATTTCTCAGGGTTTTCAGCAAGCGGAGGTTTTGCAGAAAGCGGAACTCTCCCCCCGCAGAGGCCCTTCTCCAGGGCAGGCGTCCGATCTGTCAAGAGCACTTGGCATGCCTGAAACCGGCATTTCCGATGTCCCTACGGGTGCGTACACAGCTCATACATACCCGTAGGCATCGGAAAATACGTGCCATTATATCCCTCTGCCGATGTAACTGAGCACCTTATTTTTATTTTGCTAAGCACTATATTGACAGTTTCACAGATTTATCCACCATAACCCTTAGATTTGTTTCCTGATGAGCATGTTGTACCATTGTCCCATCTTTTGGCTCCTTGCTTCCATACAAATTGTTTTCTATTTTACCACTTTGAATTGCATCAGTTGCCTATTGGCCCATCCACATATCTAAGGATATTTACTCCTAATGTTATTACATTGTTGCTTGGTATCCTCTGAATCATTAATCTACCCATATAATTAACGGTTTTACATCTGGCACAGCAGCAACTTTCAATTATATATAACTTTTAAAGTAAAAAAAAATGTCCCAAGATGCTTCAGAAATGAAAAACTTACTGAGCCATGGAGAGAGAGATTAAGAGGTGATTTTTTTTTTTAAACTTGGTAGGTTTTGAGAAATTGAGAGAAAGAACAATTTCAGGAGGTAGTTTGAAAGTAGGCCCAAGGTAGCTGATGGCTGTACCCACCAATATGGGGTGGGGGGTGGGGAATGAAGGGATTGGGAAACACACAAAAGGTCAAAGGAGCAGGGTGGATTATAAGACTGGAAGAGGTTCCAGAAATAGGTAGGGGAAGACCATGGATGGATTTAACAGCAGGGGATCCAACATTCCTGGAGCTGGGAGGGCAGGACAGTGGCTAACCCTTTCAGGGTGGTGCATGATTTTGGGATAGAATCATAGAATAGTACAGCACAGAAGGAGGCTATTCGGCCCATTGGGTCTGTGCCAGCTCTTTCAAAGAACAATCCAGTTAGTCCCACTCCCCTGCTCTTTCCTCATATCCCTCCAATTCTTTCTCCTTCAAGTATTTATCCAATTCCCTTTTGAAAGCTACTATTGAATCTGTTTCCACCACCCTATAAGGCAGAGCATTCCAAATCCTAACTACTCTTTGTATAAAAAAGGTTTTGCTCGTGTCACCTCTAGTTCTTTTGCCTTAAATCTGTGCCCTCTGGTTATCGACTCCAGCCTTTGGAAACAATGGACCCAGTTCCTCCAGGAGTCCACCTTTTGTGCCCTTTCCCAAATTCTTGACATTATTGAAACAGGCGGGATGATGTCCCTGCCTAGACTTCTACCACTTCTGCCTTTTTTAATCCATGGAAAGTATGCTTGCATGATGCAGGTGTACATGACAGAAACCAGCAGGAGTGAGGCCCACAATGCAGTTTTCTTAATGGCAATCGATCCCAGAGCTATTGACTGGTACTGCTCCAATATTCTTGGCCCGCCAAGGGGTGTATACCCGGAAAGTGCCATGAATGATGTGGCCCTTCGATCCCTTTATTCTGATGACTGTGTCGACGGGATTTGGCAATGCTGGGCTACACTAATGGCTGGAAATCCTGCCCCTTCACACTTCCAGTGACAGAGCAGGTCTTGAGGAATTGTGACCTAAAGGACAAGGATTTTAACCTAAATGGATTGGGGGTCTAGAAACCACTAATAGTCACTGAGGACAGGAGTGATGGGCTGGATGTAGGACAGCATGCAAGTGGCTGCATTTGGAATAGTTGGAGTTTGAGGGTGGAGGATGGGAGGACAATGAGGAGAACATGAGAAAAATCGAGTATAGAAGGCACAAAAACATAAGTAAAGGTTAGAGTCAGGAAATGTTGTACAGATAAAAGAGGCAGTTTTGGTGACGGATGGGAGGTGGGGTTTCAACCCAAGCTCCGGGTAGAACAGGGTGCCAAGGCATACATTTGACATGTCTGTCGGCATGAAGTATGTTGATGTACTCAAAAATCATTTTCAATGAATAGTAACCAACTTAAAATATCTCAAAATAATTTTGATTTATGAATAAAAGGAATCAATGGCATTCGTTAGCAGCACAAATGTAACCTCGAGTGTGAAAAAGATTCTGGTGTTCGAACTTGCTGCTATTATGCAGCAATCGTTGTCTGTATAATGTATTTGTAATGAATGCTAGATGTAATCAGTTAAAAGGTGGTCATACTTTAAAAAAAAAGTTAGGGCAAGAAATCATGAGTAGGAACTTGTTCCATGAAGGGTTTTACTTTTTGCTGTAACCTTTAGAAAGTGACATCAGAGGGCAGCACTAAAGATTAGCTTGTTAACTTTTACCCTTCCATCATAAAATTAAACTTTGACTTTGGATGCCACAAGCAAGTTCAGAGTCCTTCTATTTACTGACAGAGTTATTGATGTGACTGAAGTACATGTAAAACTGTGACTAGTAATGACATCAGCATTTACAGTGCAGTATTGCCTTGTCCTCCTTGCCCTATGATCGCGCCCACACCACACAAGCTTCACCTAAGTCCCTGTCCAAATGTTAAAAAACTGATCTTAATTTCAGCCCTGTTAGAAAAAAATGGAAATGTGTTACCAGGAACTACAATGTTTGAAGTCGTAATGGCACAGAAGGAGGCCATTCAGCCCATCGAGTCCGTGCTGGCTCTCTGTAGAGCAATCCAGTCAGTCCCATTCCCCCGCTCTATCCCCGTAGCCCTGCAAGTTTATTTCCCTCAAGTGCCTATCCAGTCTCCCCTTGAAAACATTGAGTGTGTCCGCTTCCACCACTTCCGTCGGCAGTGAGTTCCAGGTCCTCACCACTCGCTGCGTAAAAATGTTTTTCCTCACATCCCCCCCTCCCCCCCCCGGAAATCTCTTGCCCAAAACCTTGAATCTGTGTCCCCTAGTCCTTGTACCATCAACTAGTGGGAACAGCCTTTCCCCGTCTAGCCTATCCAAACTCGTCATAATCTTGTACACCTCTATCAAATCACCCTTCAACCTCCTTTGCTCTAATGAAAACAAATCCAGCTTCTCCAACCTGTCCTTGTAGCTAAGATCCCCCATTCCCCAGAACAATTCTGGTAAATCTCCTCTGCACCCTCTCGAGGTCCTTCACATCCTTCCTAAAGTGTGGTGACCAGAACTGGACGCAATACTCCAGTTGTGGCCTAACCAGCGCTTTGTAAAGGTTCAGCATAACTTCTCTACCTTTGTACGCAATACCTCTATTTATGAAGTCCAAGATCCCATATGCTTTGCTATCCACTCTCTCAATATGTCCCGCCACCTTCAGGGACCTATGCACATTAACTCCCAGGTCCCTCTGTCCCTGCACACTCTTTAAAACTGTGCCATTAAGTGTATATTGCCTCTCCCTGTTCCTTCTGCCAAAATGCATCACCTCACACTTCTCTGTATTAAATTGCATCTGCCACTTGTCTGCCCATTCTGCTAGCCTTTCTATGTCCTGTTGCAGTCAATTGGTATCGTCCTCACTGTTTGCCACACCCCCAAGTTTGGTGTCATCGGCAAATTTAGAAATTCTACTCTGTGTTCCAATATCCAGGTCATTTATATATAAAGCAGTGGCCCCAGCACTGACCCTTGGGGAACACCACTGTCTACCATCCTCCAGTCTGAAAAGCAGCCATTTACCACAACTCGCTGTTTTCTGTCCTCAAGCCAATTCCTTATCCAAGCTGCCACTGACCCACCATGAGCCTCAATTTTGTTAACCAGCCTTCTATGTGGTACTTTGTTAAATGCCTTTCTAAAATCAATGTAGACAACATCCATTGCATTCCCTTCATCAATCATCCCTGTTACTTCATCAAAAAATTCAATTAGATTAGTCAAACACGATCTGCCTTTTACAAATCCATGTTGGCTCTCCTTAATTAGCTTAAACCTCTCCAAGTGCCCGTTAATTTTTTCCTTGATTATTGTTTCTAAAACTTTACCCACCACTGATGTTAAACTGTAGTTACTTGGATTGTCCTTACACCCTTTCTTGAACAATGGTGTCACATTGACCACTTTCCAATCCTTAGGCACCCCCCCCCCCCCCCCCAATCTAGGGAAGATTGGAAAATTATGGCGAGCCCTTCTGCTATCTCCTCCCCCAATTCCTTTAGCAACCTGGGATGCAAGCCATCTGGACCAGGCAACTTATCCACTCTAAGCATACCCAGTCTTTCTAGTACATCCTGTTTATCAATTTTCACCCCTTTCATTGCTTCTACCTTTTCCACTTCTACCGATATTTTGTCAGCATCCACCTCCTCAGTAAACACCGATACAAAGTACTCATTGAGTATTGTGGCCTTGCCCTGCGCCTCTAAGCATATATCACCTTCTTTGTCCCTAATGGGCCCCACCCTGCTTCTTACTACCCGCTTACTGTTTACATGCTGGTAGAAGATTTTTGGGTTCCCTTTTATGTTGACCGTCATTCTACTCTCATATTCTCTCTTTGCCAATCTTATTTTCATCTTCACTTCCCCTCTCAACTTACTGTATTTGGTCTGGTTCTCCCTTGAAGAATTCACCTGACATTCATCATACACCCTTTCTTTTTTGTTTCATCATCTTAATCTCCCTCGTCATCCAAGGAGCCCTTGCTTTAGTTCCCTTACCCTTCCCTCTTGTTGGAATGTACCTAGCCTGTACTTGGAACATCTCCTCCTTAAAATCACCCATTGTTCCGTTACAGTTTTTCCTGTCAGTCTTGGGCTCCATTTTACCCTGGCGAGATGCTTTCGCATCCCAATGAAGTTAGCCCTGTTCCAGTTTAGAAGTTCCACTCTAGATTGTTCCCTGCTCCTCTCCATTGCTAATCTAAACATTGATACGATGATCACTCATACCCAAGTGTTCTCCCACAGACACTTGGTTGACCTGGCCCACCTCATTCCCCAGCACTAGATCCAGCAATGCCTCCTTCCTAGTTGGGCCAAGAACATCAGTCTAGATGAGCTGAGTTAAAAGTCTAGGTGAGTTTGAATCCCACTCTCTGGCCGGAATTTTTACCTCTCGGATGCACTGGCAGGGGAGCCCTGGATCGCGTGGGGAACCCGGAAGTTGAAGCGGCGCGTTTTGCAGTGGCTTTTTAACGAAGCTTGATGACGTCCCGTATGGGTCTAATTCAGCTCAGGTATTTAAAGGAGCATTGCAAAGATGACAGTTGAAGGTTGGTGGAGGTTGAAGAGAGATTGGTGGGGAAGAGAATGGTTTGTCTGGAGAGTGATCCCTGGAACTCCTGCTCCAAGGATTCTGGAGCCACAGGGAGGTCCTATTCCCTGCTGACGGGAGGAAGAGGCCAGCTGCAGACACCAAGAAGGCATGGCTGGAGATAGCGGCAGAAGTGAGCAGCAGGAGTGTGGTGACGAGGTCCTGGGATACAGTGCAGGAAGAGATTTAATGACCTCATGAGGTAAGGAAAGACAAGTACAATGCCACATTCAACTACATCCTGATGTGCGTGTCACCCCAACCCCCTCACTCTGCCTTCCCAGGCCTACTCCTGCATATCATTCTCCTCACCAACCTACCTTGTAGGTGCACCCATCCCTCATTGTCTATGCACTTACTCGCACTAACTCACATCCCCATCTGACCATCCACCACTGGCACTCACTCTCATCTTAATGCAATGTCACGCCTCTCCCTCAGTCACCCTCTATTGATGTTGTCCATCCATCTCTTCCACTCATTCCATGACTCTCACTCAAAGGTTTCTTGTTTCCCTCCTTGCAGGAGAAGAGAGCACAGAACAGCCGTGGGAGGCAGAGAACCGGAGGTGGCCCTCCAGTCATAACAAAACTGACTGCAGCAGAGGAGGAGGCGGTGCTGGAGATCAGCGGAGCAGCAGAGTTGTTAGCAGTGAGAGCTGGAGAGACGGGGATCTCCCAGCTACCTGGTGACAATTAAATATCACACAGCCACATGGCATACAACACTCACTCATGTTGACTTGATGTCAGTAGCCAGTGAAATATGATCATCCGCATAATGTTCATTTAAAACATTCTTATCATAGTTCTAATTCATGCCTTTACTCTTCCACCGGCCCATCAAGTGTCCCGCAGCCAGTCCAGGCAGAGGAGGAAGAAGACTCCTCTGAGGGTGCACCGTCAGAGGACGCATGGACACCAAGCACCAGTGCAGATGCACACACGTCGATGGAATCAGTAAGTCAGATAGTAGTGTTGTCACCTGGTGTGTCTCACAGCACGTGTGAGCAAAAGCAGATGGTGCAGACAGGGACAGCAGTGGCGAGCCCTTGTTGGAGGGCGCAGGAAGCTCCAAGCTCTGCTCAGCTGGGCGAAGATGCTGAACCTCGGGGGAGCCTTCGACAAAGAGGATGATTCTGGAGGAGCAACAAAAAATGTGTGAGGCTCTGGCAGAATTTCCAGCCGCGATGTGCTCGCTTGTAGGGAGAATGGAGGAGTTCATCTCCAGCATGACTGGCATGATGTCGCTTCCATGGCTATGATGTGTCCATCCATGGAAAGAGTGGCCACTTGCATGGAGCATCAAAGGCGGCATTCAAACGAGTGCATGCTTGCTTGCTCTCACCAACAGCTTGCACACTCTGAATGCCACCTTAACTGGGATGGATAAAAACCTAGACTTGGTCGTTCATTGCCCCACTGATGTGCAGCAAAGTGCTCTCCAGCTCCTTGCTAGCAGGGAGGTGCGGGTGGGCCTTGAAAGGGATGATGGTGAAAGGGGACATAGAAGTGGGGACTGTTCAAAGCACTTCCACTTCTCCCCCGTTGCCTCCCCCCTCAGTCAGAGCCCCACAAGCTGCCTCGTGTCCCGATGGCTGAGTCTGCCCCTGCACAGGTGCAGGAGGAGCAGTCTTTGGTGGGGCCCTCATAGGCACCAAAACCCTGAGGATGTCAGCCAAAAGCATCTCAGCATTCAGAGCAGGGAAGTGAGCAGCCTGTCTCTAACTCTGCTGAAGCCACATGGGGTGCATGACGTAGAAATGGTAGGAAGAGGAAGATGAAAGAATTCTAGGTGCACAAGGGTATGCACGTGGGGGTGTGTTGGGCAATGTTTCACTGTTAAGGTTACGTTATTTGGAGGCACATAAATTATTTCTTTGGCAACAGAAGGCACGGCCACCAAAGATTGAGCGATTATAATCAGAGATCCTCAAGAGGGCAGAATTAGAGGAGTGCAGATATCTCGGGGGGGTGGGGGGGGGGGGGCTGTGGGACTGGGCTGTGGGGCTGAAGGGCTGTAGGGGATTAGAGATAGGCAGGGGCGTGGCCATGGAGGGATTTGAAAACAAGGATAAGAATTTTGAAATCGAGGCGCTGCTTAACTGGGAACCAATGTAGGTCAGCGAGCACAGGGGTAATTGGTGAATGGGACTTGGTGCAAGTTAGGACATGGGCAGTCGAGTTTTGGATGACCTCAAGTTTACGTAGGGTGGAATGTGGGAGGCCAGCCAGGAGTGCGTTGGAATAGTCAAGTCTAGAGGTAACAAAGGCATGGATGAGGGTTTCAGCAGCGGATGAGCTGAGGCAAGGGCGGAGACGGGCGATGTTACGGAGGTGGAAGTAGGCGGTCTAAAGGCACTATACCTGAATGTGCGAAGCATTCACAACAAAATAGTTGAATTAATAGCGCAGATAGAAATGAACAGGTTTGATCTAATTGTCATAACGGAAACGTGGTTGCAAAGTGGCCAAGGTTGGGCACTAAATATTCCAGGATACTTAACTTTTAGAAGAGATAGGCAAAATGGAAAAGGAGATGGGGTAGCCCTGATGATAAAGGATGGGATAAAGACAGTAGAGAGAAAGGATCTTAGCTCTGAAAATCAAGAAGTAGAATCAGTTTGGGTGGAGCTAAGAAACAGCAAGGGGCAGAAAACATTGGTGGGAGTTGTTTATAGGCCCCCAAACAGTAGTTGTAATGCAGGGCAGAGTATAAATCAGGAAATTAGAGGTGCATGTAACAAGGGTAATACAGTAATCATGGGGGACTTCAATCTACATATAGACTGGACAAACCAAATTTGCAGTAATAGTGTGGAGGACGAATTCATGGAATGTATGTAGGATAGTTTTCTAGATCAGTATGTTGAGGAATCAACTAGGGAACAGGCTATTTTAGATCTAGTATTGTGCAATGAGAAAGGGCTAATTAATAACCTTGTAAAGGGGCCTTTAGGGAAGAGTGACCATAATATGATAGAATTTTATATTCAGTTTGAAAGTGATTTAGTTAAATCCGAAACTAGGGTCTTAAATCTAAACAAGGCAAACTACGTAGGTATGAGGGGCGAGTTGGCTAAACTACATTAAAAGGTATGACGGTAGCCAAGCAATGGCTAGCATTTAAAGAATTAATACATGATGTACAACAAATATACATTCCTTTAAGGCACAAAAACCCCACAGTTAAAGTGGTCCAACCATGGCTAACAAGAGAAGTTAAAGATCATATTAGATCAAAGGAAGAGGCTTATATTGTTGCCAAAAGAGTAGAATTCAGCAAAGGAGGACCAAGAAATTGATAAAGAAAGGGAAAATAGAATATGAGAGTAAACTAGCAAGAGACATACAAACAGACTGTAAAAGCTTCTATAGGTATGTAAAAGGGAAAAGATTAGCGAAAGTAAATGTGGCTCCCTTACAGGCTGAGACAGGAGAAATGATAATGGGGAACAAGGAAATGGCAGAGAAATTAAACAAATACTTTGTGTCTGTCTTCACGGAAAAAGACGCAAAAAACTTCCTGGAAACAGTGGAGAACTGAGGGTCTCGCGAGAATGAGGAACTGAAAGAAATTAGTATTAGTAAAAAAAATAGTACTGGAGAAATTAATGGGACTGAAAGCCGATAAATCCCCTGGACCTGATGGCCTACACCCTAGGTGGCTATAGAGATAGTGGCTGCATTGGTTGTCATTTTCCAAAATTCCATAGATTCTAGAACGGTTCCTGCGGATTGGAAGGTAGCAAATGTAACCCCACTATTTAAGAAAGGGGGGAGAGAGAAAACGGGGAACTACAGACCAGCTAGCGCTGACATCAGTAGTAGGGAAAATGCTAGAATCTATTATTAAGGACGTGGTAACAGGGCACTTAGAAAATAATAATAGGATTGGGCAGAGTCAACACTGATTTATGAAAGGGAAATAGTGCTTGACAAATCTGTTAGAATTTTCTGAGGTTTTTTAACTGGCAGAATAGATCAGGGGGAACCAGTGGATGTGGTGTATTTGGATTTTCAGAAGGCATTCGATAAGGTGCCACACAAGAAGTTATTAAACAAAATTAGGGCTCATGGGATTGGGGGTAATATACTAGCATGGATTGAGGATTGGTTAACGGACAGAAAACAGAGAGTAGGAATAAACGGGTCATTTTCGGGTTGGCTGACTGTAACTAGTGGAGTACCGCAAGGATCAGTGCTTGGGCCTCAGCTATTCACAATCTACATCAATGATTTGGATGAGGGGACCAAATGTAATATATCCAAGTTTGCTGATGATACAAAGCTGGGTGGGAATGTAAGTTGTGAGGAGGATGCAAGGAGGCTTCAAGGGGATATAGACAGACTAAGTGAATGAGCAAGAACATGGCAAATTGAATATAATGTGGAGAAATGTGAAGTTATCCACTTTGGTAGGAAAAATAGAAAAGCAGAGTATTATTAAATGGTGAGAGATTGGGAAATGTTGGTGTTCAGAAGACCCTGGGTGACCTTGTACACGAATCACTGGAAGTTAACATGCAAGTACAGCAAGCAATTAGGAAAGCAAATGGTATGTTGGCATTAATTACAAGAGGATTTGAGTATAAGAGTAAAGACGTCTTACTGCAATTATATAGGGCCCTGATGAGACAACACCTGGAGTATTGTGTACAGTTTTGGTCTCCTTACCTAAGGAAGGATATACTTGCCATAGAGGGAGTGCAATGATGGTTTACCAGACTGGTTCCTGGGATGGGGGGATTGTCCTACGAGGAGAGATTGAGTAGACTAGGCCTATATTCTCTAGAGTTTAGAAGAATGAGACGTGATCTCATTGAAGCATACAAAATTCTTACAGGGCTTGACAGGGTAGATGCAGAGAGGATGTTTCCCCTGGCTGGGGAGTCTAGAACCAGGGGTCACAGTCTCAGAATAAGGGGTCGGCCATTTAGGACTGAGATGAGGAGAAATTTCTTCACTGAGGGTGGTGAATCTTTGGAATTCGTTACCCCAGAGGGCTGTGGAGGCTTAGTTGTTGAGTATATTCAAGACAGAGATCGCTAGATTTTTGAATATAAGGGAATCAAGGGATATGGGGATAGTTCAGGAAAGTGGAGATGAGGTAGATGATCAGCCATGATCTTATTGAAGGCGGAGCAGGCTCAAAGGCCAAATGGCCTACTCCTGCTCTTATTTCTTATGTTCAATGGGTGTGTGTGACAGAAATGGTTTGGTCATTTTAGGACTGCTTTGTGGGTGGTGGGGGGCGGGAAAAAGTGGGT
The DNA here is from genome assembly GCA_030390025.1 of Squalus acanthias. Lineage (NCBI taxonomy): Eukaryota > Metazoa > Chordata > Chondrichthyes > Squaliformes > Squalidae > Squalus > Squalus acanthias. The sequence goes on from CM059432.1 coordinate 62,196,952, forward strand.
TCTGCATCTGGGTGCCAGATGGGTGCACTGGTGCAACCTAACTGAATTGTGCCATTATGAGCCCATCCTGGCCATGTGCGCCGCTACTGGTGCCATATCCACATCAAGTTGCTCCTCCTCCGAAGAGGCTCTGACCCTCCTGCAGCTCCAATCCTTGCTGCTGCGCTCTGTTGAGCAGAGCGCAGCATACCACGATCATTCTGGAGACCTTGGCTGGTGTGTATTGAAGGGCTCCTCCAGATATGTCCAGGCATCTGAGGCGCAACTTCAGCATCCCGATTGCTTGCTCCAGTACACAGCTCGTCGTCATTTGGCTTTGATTGTTACGCTCTTGAGCCTCATTGCTTGGGCTCCTCAAGGGTATCATCAGCCACATCTTCAGTGGATACCCCTCCAAGCAGCCAGCCGGTAAGTCTGGTCGGAGGTGCAAGGAGCTGAGGGTGGGTGGACCGGCGCAGGACGAATGAATCATGACGGCTCCCTGAGAATCTGGCACACATGCATGATCTTTTTGTGGTTGCAGACGAGATGCACATTGATGGAGTGGAAGTCCTTGCGGTTCACAAACACTCCTGGGTGATCTAGGGCTGCCTTGATGGCCACGTGTGCAGTCGATGACGCCCTGTACTTGTGGGGAGCCGCAAATCCGAGCACCTGCTCATTCTGACTTGCTTTATCAGTGGCAAAGTGTACGTAAATGCTTGTCCTGGCAAACATGGCATCTGTCACTTGGTTGATGCATTTGTGGACGGCCGACTGCGAGATCCTGCAAATATCTCCTGCAGTGGAGTGGCATAGTGGTTAGCACTGTTGCCTCACAGCGCCAGGGACCCGGGTTCGAATCCGGCCTCGGGTAACTGTCTGTGTGGAGTTTGCACATTCTCCCCGTGTCTGCGTGGGTTTCCTCCGGGTGCTCCGGTTTCCTCCCACAGTCCAAGGATGTGCAGGTTAGGTTGATTTGGCTATGATAAATTGACCTTTAGTGTTAGGGGGATTAAATACGTGGGGTTACGGGGATAGGGTGGGATATGTGTCGGTGCAGGCTCGATGGGCCGAAATGGCCTCTATCTGCACTGTGGGGATTCTGTGCTTCTGAGATACCTGGAAGGAGCCTGAGGCGAAGAAGTTGAGGGTGGTGGTCACTGACGGCCACTGGTAACACTTGTCCATCAGGTCCACTTGGCAGCAGGTCGTCTTCCAGCAGGCTAAAAATGTCTGCTGCGATCTGACGCGATAGCCTGAGCCTCCTGTGGCATGTCCAGGAAGCTGATCCTCTGCCTATATACCCTGTGTTGAGGGTATCGCCTCCTGCGAGGTGCACCCCTGTGCTCATCCCCTCTTTCCTGTGGAGCAGCAGGCCAGTGAGGATAAAGCGGCTACTGCTGGTGCTCATCTTGGTTCAAATCTGAGGTCCAAGGTGAAACAGCATAAGCGGCACCCATGCTGATCTGATAGATGACAGATGTAAAGTGGAGATCAGTGGGCGTGGCCTCCGGTGCCGTGGGCGTGACCTCCGGTGCCGTGGGCGTGACCTCAAGTTGTATAACTCCCCTGCAAACTCCTGAAAGAAAACTCAGATCAAATGGTGTGAGCAAAATCCTTTCCCTTAGGCAAGGAAGCAGGTGTAAGGTCTCAGTATTTATGGGATTTTTTGACTGTCATTTGTTCAGCTCCCTCAACTGCTGCTCTGCTCTCGCCTTACTTTTACTGGCGAGGTTCAGCAAGCCTGGGAATCCCGTGGACACCCAGTAAAAGTTCAAAGCAGAGGTAAAAAAGGCTCTTAATAGCCTCTTTGCTAGCTGTTAATTGCTTTAAATAGGTAACCCGCCTCTCCCGAGCGGGTTTGTCTCTTGCAGCTGAACACGCTTGAGTTAAATGTGGAAGCTGGCGGGTTGAAGCCGGCTTCCCAACGTGCTGTCAAGTTCAGCGCTTTTAACGACCCACCCGGTCCCAAACCCACTTACTCTTCGATGTTAAAATTCAGGCCTCTGCTAGTGTTGCAGAAGGTGAGTTTTAATGGGGTCATTTGTAAGAAAAAGCAAGTTTGCCAAATCACTGAAGCATACCTTTTCATAAACTGACTAAGAAAGCTGTTAATGCAGTTCATTGAAGTGTGTGACTATGGGTTGGACCCACCTGTTCAAGAATGATGGTGTGGATATAGGAGGCTATGACTGAAGGGAGGAGAGTAATATTGTATAATTAAATTATATGCATTTTTAGATTATCAGTGGAGCTTCATGCAGATTGAATGTGTAAAAATTGCATTTAGTGTTGTGTACGCTTGTTCCATTCAGTCAGCACAATATAACACTCTGGTCTTGGGATAATTGGAATAATTCAGTAGCTTATAGTTACTATAAATTTCAGTACTGCATACCATAGTGATTCTACCTCTGTTCCAGTGATAAAGAAATACATTTTAGTGTAGAGGTAGGGTATTTCAACCCTCCCTGATATTTTTTTGCTTTTTAAAAACTTATTTTGTTAACACTTGCCATGCACAGTTCTGTGGTTGAAGGGATAAGCAGGGGTCTTACTGCCAAGCTTCTTCAATTGGCCACTAAGAGATGAGGGATGATTGCCCTGTAATTTCCCCCTCTGTGGAGTAATGTGTAGCTTTCTTTCTGGTTCACTCCCTGATGAAGATCGAGTACTCAACAAGAGTAATCTTGCAAAAGGAGCTGTGTTTTAATCCTAGAAATCCTATTTGTTACAATACTCATGAGAAATGTCTGAATTTTAGTCTAGTCTTTCATTCTCATTTCTTTTATATATTTTTGTTCTTGGGGTGTGGGTAATACGAGTAAGACAGCATTTATTACCCATTCCTAGTTGTCCTGAGAGCATTAAGAGTCACCCACGTAGGATTTTACAACTTGGTAATTTTTTCTGGTGCCAAATTACAACATTTTATTGAAATTAATTTCACAACTTCCTATGGTGAACTCCACCTCTGGTTTGCTGGTCCTAACAACTAGGGGGGTAAACCATTACCCGCTTGAGGTTGGATTGCTTTTGACTGAAGAATTTACGTATTGTAAAGTATATTTAGTCACACCATTGACTGAGAAACAAAAATAGCAGCATGTAAAATTTGGCTTGATTTATAAGGCTGTGCACACAAGTCTAAATACAGATTCTTTGTGAAATTGTTCAAGGTTACATGCCAAAGTTCATTGGTTCTTCAGTATAAGGTTTTGAGTATGATGGCGTGCTAACGTGCAGTGCCCTGGAATGGCAGGAAATGGGTTTAGTTCCACCATTCTGCTGCTGTGATGAGTTGCCAAGTGAAACCAAGTGCTTTCCAACTCAGGAGGGGAAGTCTGAGGAAAAGTAATTGGCATGCTTGCAAATCATCTGGGAAACAGGTCTAAGAATGAATTTGACAAAAGTCAGAAAAACAAAAAAGGGGAACAAAGTGGGGTGGGGAGTGGGTGGGCTGGTTAAAGAAGTGGGTAGCGAAGTCATACAGACCATCAAGGTCCAGATTTGATCCTTGATCTGTGCTGAGTTAGCTGATCTTAGCCAGGGTGGTGGTAGAATCATAGAACAATGGAATTTTACAACACAGAAGGAAGCCATTTGACCCATTGTGCCTGTGCCAGCTTCCTTTTTAAAAGCTATTGTGGATTCTGCTTCCATCACTGTTTTTGACATGGCATTCCATATCCTCTTGCTGAAAAAAAATTATTCTAACCCACCCTCCATTTTTTTTAGTGGTCATTTTGGAAATTTATTTTCCTTCTATATTACCTGGAAATTGATGTATCGTTTTTTGATGGTCACCTTAAACTTATGTGCTCTAATTACGAACTCACCGACCAGTGGAAGTAGTTTTTTTCCCCCCTATTTGCCATATCAAATCCTTTGTAATTTGGGAGGTAAGCTACATTCGTCCTGATCTTGTTGTTGAATACTATCCAGTGGCACCTGCTGGAAGTGCACAAATGCAGATATCGGATGAGGACAGGATTGGCTTCGGTGGGAAGTTTCTCTTGATCAAATAGTCTGCCAGTGCTCACCCTCGTACATTAAAAATGACTACTTGAGCATGGTACTGGAGGGAGATTGATGCCAGTGAGAATAATACCCAACAAGCAATGTTTAGGAGAGGAGGAAAGGAAGAAAATTAACAGAAGAGAAAAAGTGAAGAAGGATGTTCGAGACATCAACAACCCCCGCCCCCCCCCCCCCCCCCCCCGCCAAAAAAAAAAGGTTCTTGTTGGCCATTTCTATTCTCCTTTCCTTCCATCTTCATTTTGAAAATTTATTTTCCTTCTATATCACCTGAAAATTGGTGTACTTTCACAAATAGCCATCTTATTCACTTAATATCAGCTGAGTCTCATGAGCAAACAATGACACACCCGTACCAAAATTTCAGATGCGGGCCAAAAAAAAATCTTTTTGTATGTTATATTAAAGATTGCAAACTCTTTTTTCCCCTGTAGTCACTTTTATAGAATATCTAGTTTTCCAGTCAGATTAAGAAAATCAGATATTTTAATCAACTCATTGAATTGACTTTGACACAACTAATTTACTTAATATTTTGATAAGAAACTGATATTTATTTTGGGGCTGGTGGTAGATAAGTTAAACCCGATTCCATGCAGATGTGTATCTCCTGTTACTACCAGGTTAGGAGAAAGTGGCGACATCCCTATCAGTTGGTTTTGAAATGAGGGTTAAATTCAGCAGGCAAAACCTGCATGTACTGACCATCTCAAGGCATTGTAAAGCCTCAGTATTCCTATAATGAATTTTAAAAACTTAAACTTATTGACCTTCCTGTGAAACTATGTATTAGAATAATGGCAGAAAAGCCCATAAGGGAGTGTGATCATCCAAATACAAGAGTGTGTGTTGGAAATGGTGTAAACAAAATAGTGGTGGTATACCGTTGAGAGAACTAAGGCTCATAAAAACTAAGTGTATAGCATGATACTTATCTAGGAGTAGAAAAAATGGAATAAATAGGAGATGGAGCCAATGTAGAACAAAGTCAAGCACCACAGAACAAAAAGAATGATGTTGGGATCTTAGGAAGAGCATGAGTTGCAATTGAGTTATGTAATCCCGTTGCATGTGTGCAGATTCTGGAAAGCTGACCAGCATGCAGAATCCATAATTCAATTTTACAATGAAACTTAGTAATTTTTTTTTTACTTTCTATTACTATGGCTGACTATGATCCTAGTTTAGACGTTCAAACCTATTTTATTTCAATGGCGTAAGGTTGATTGTGGAACAGTGTGCTTGGAATTGGTTTAATTTGAACTAAGATGAACTGCAATACATATCTGGCAAATTGATGGTGTATGCAACATGAACAGAGTCAGGTCTAAAGTAGCAAATGTAATGATTACATTCAGTTTCTGATTTGACCTGAATGCAGTTTCTCAGTACAAGTAGCTAAAGGCCATGAGTTGTTTGAGGTTGCTGCAGTTAGTTTGGTGTACACTGTGTTTTAAGTTCTCTGAAATACTTAGTTTGCTATGCTGTCGAAAGATGCTGAGAATCTGCAGTGATGAGCATTACTGAAACTTAAGTTCCAGTTACTGGAATTCTAAGAATCACTTTATTGAATTACAACAGTTTCTCTTTGCGTGGCAGTGGTGACAGACGTTATCTTTATATTACTTTCATTCATAAGACTTGACAGTGGTTATGTGAAAGTCTGGCAATATCACAGGTTGCCTCTAAATGTGAAACTATTAATTTAGCACAGACTCAAATCGAACATTTGGAATATCATTTTTATTTAATTCATAAGAATTTTTGTAAATGCCATCCTTCGTAACGTTACTTCCAGTGCACCATAAAGGGAAAATCCTTTCTGTACAGATTGCAATGCATAATTAAAGCTATTTGATTATTAGTTATGCACATAATGACTTTCTATGTGCTGTATAATATATTTTGTTTATATTTTGGCACTTAAATTAAAACAAGCTTTCTTTTTTACTGGTTGGCATCTGTCTCTATGACATGCTCATACATAATTAGATGGGGAGGCGGTTTCACACTGTAGGTCAGCATTTTGGGGCCCACATGTTGGCATTTGCTAACAAAAATCAATGTGGACGGCACACCTCTCCCCTCAGCAACACCCCAACCCAAGGTAGTTCCAGACACTGCATACTATGGTTGGGAATTCTTGAGTGGACAGGAACTTCTGTCTGCAGTATGCAATGGCCTGAATCACTTCCATTTGCAGCTCAGGTTTAAGCAACACTGAGGCAAAGAGGGGAAATGGATGGTAATGAAAGGGAGCGGGAAATGGGTTACAATGAAAGGAAGAGGGAAGGAGTAGGAAGCTGGAAATGATGCTTTGAGGTGGTGGAGGAAGGAAAGTTGTAGCTTGAACTGGAGTGGTGCAGTATAGTGCCAGCATCAACTGAAGGATGATAGAAGAATTCTAGCTTGAACTGACGGGAAATAATTGAGTCTCATTTCTGTTTGGCACCTCCCAGATAATGTGTGTGGTTGAAATTGTGGAACTCAATTCAGTACACAGAAAGTCTCCTATTACAAGATCACAACAACATTTAGGCCCATTTTAGTTCATCCACCCAGAATGACTCTCAACTCCCCCATTACAACATCCTATTGGTTGTAAAAAGATTTCAGGGTTTTCAATAATCTGATTGAATGGCAAGCAGTTGTATTCTTTCATCAGAACAGAACACGGGGTACGGTAGCATAGTGATTATGTTACTGGACTAGTCATCCAGAGGCCTGGACGAATGATCCAGAGATGAGAGTTCAAATCACACCACGGCAGCTAATACAGCTAATTAAATTTTAAAAAATCTGGAATAAAAAGCTAGTATCAGAAATGGTGACCATGAAACTGCTGGATTTTCGTAAAAATCCATCTGGTTCACTAAAGTCCTTTTAGGGAAGGAAATCTGCCGTCCTTACCTGGTCTGGCCCATATGTGACTCCAGATCCACTGTGGTTGACTCTTCACTGCCCTCTGAAATGGCCTAGCAAGCCACTACGAAAACTTCTAATAGCACTGTGGGATTAGCGGTTCAAGAAGGCGTCTCACTACCACGTTCTCAAGGGCAATTAGGGATGGTCTTGCCAGCGACGCCCACATCCCATAAACAAATAAAAAAAAGTTGTTACACTTATAGCGATTTGTTGCCATGGATCACAGCAGTTTTAGTATTCTATTTCAAATGTCTGACTGACAGTTTGGTTTTCTTTGTTCCAATGTGATCTTTTGCTTCAACATGTAAATAGTAGGAGTTGTAATAAATCAGGCAGAATTGATGTTTGATTCATGTCATTGTTTTAAAGCAGTACATTTATTGACAAAGTAATAAAACCAGTTTGATTTATTACTGTAATTTTTCAAACTTGTTTCTTCTAGGCAGAAACTTGATATCCAGGATGAAAAAGTTCCTGTTATTTTGTGCACTTACTTTAGTCAGAAGATATTTTCAAAAAAGGTTGCTGGAATGAAAGCTAACGATTGTTGTCCAGGAAAATCTGTGATATTCAGGAAAGCTCCAATGTCTTTAGCTGTGAAATTTAACCTTACTGATTCAAGACAAAAGCATCATTCAGCTGATCAGGTGAGCTTCCATGCATTTTTGCAGTTTTGTTTTGTGAATGCTTTCATCAAGACGAAAGATATTAGTTACAGTAAATAAAACACTTTGGGCACCCAGTGCCACCATCAAGCAACCCCAGATTGAGCATAGCCCATTTAGATGCAGAGGAAAGTCCCTTCTACCATGCTCTGACAATGCCCTAATATCAGATGAGCACTGGACTACCATGACAGTTATCCATTTCCCACAATAGCCTTTCTCTAGATCCTGTTTTCTAATTTCCTGTTACACACTGAATTAGGGCAGTTCCATATTGTGGATCCTTGCCCTTTAGGAACTGGATTAAGACTGGCCATGTCATTTCATATTAGACTTTTTAAACCAATAGTGACAGAGGAAACTTTTATTTCAACGTTGGAACCTGGGTTCCAACCCAGCCCACTCTCTTAGATTGGGCTGGATTTAAAACCAGGTTCTCAAGGTGAACAGCCAGTGCCCATCCAATGCATTTAGAGTTTAACCAAACACTTGTACAAATTAAACATCATAGCTGAATATTTAAATTTAGGGATTTTAGTAATCTTAATGTTGTGTTTATTTAAATGCACACACATCATTTTCCCATTTTTCATGCTGTCCCCATTATTATCATTTCCCACACACGTGGCTGCCCCAGGCCCTACCGTTCAGCCTTGAAGTACCTGGCCTTAGTGAGCTGCATTCAGTTTTCCCTACCACTATGAAACCATTTAACCTCTGCTTTGTGTTTGATAATGCAGCCAAGATTTCTGACTTTTTATAGCAAACTGCATGCACCATGCAGCAGTACACATTGTTGCTAATTTCTAATGACATCATTCCATGGTAACATCTTAACGGGTTCTTTTTAAACCTGGGATTGCGGTGAAGTAATAGGCTACCTGCTTAGGGTAATAGGCTACCTGCTTAGGGTAATAGGCTACCTGCTTAGGGTAATAGGCTACCTGCTTAGGGTAATAGGCTACCTGCTTAGGGTAATAGGCTACCTGCTTAGGGTAATAGGCTACCTGCTTAGGGTAATAGGCTACCTGCTTAGGGTAATAGGCTACCTGCTTAGGGTGAAAGCTCCCGATTTCAGGTTGATGACATTTCGGCAGAACCCAAGATGAAAGATCATCAATTTGAAATGTTAACTCTAACTTCCTCTCTCCATAGATGTTGCCGGAGCTGCTGAGTGTTTCCAGCATTTTTTGTTTTTATTTAAGATGCCTGTAGGTGGCTGATGTGGGGTATGCAATGTGCACTATACCAAATATTTGCCAATCATATCAACTATTGCTTTATATGACAAGCATGTCACTAAACATCGGCTTGTTAGGTGGCTTATGGAATATGTTCTGTATTTCTGCCATTTACCTGGCAGGAAACCTGTGAAGTCATTAAGGTCATTCTACCCATTCTATGGCTGCTTCATGAACATCATGGAACATGTGTCAATCTTTATCATATGTAAAGCAGCTACATGAAGTAATTGCATATCTTCACCAAACATTATTGCTTGAACTTTGTAGCTGTGGTAAGCACATTGCTTTGCAAGTCTGTTCTGGTAGCTAGAATACCTGTTCCCTTGCAAGTATCCCTCTCTTTATCCTGAGGTGCTAATTGCTCAGTTTCTAGTGGTGTGTGCAATATGTAGAAGAAAGGTTACCTACCTTATTGGCTGGTCTTTATTCTTTTAACGACCATATTCCATACATAGCTCCCACTCGGCTAATAAACATTTTTGCTTTCATGCATGCTTTGCGACAAAAATGAACTGACCTCTAGGGTGGGTCTGTCTCTTTTTTCTCCCCAATTTTCTCTTTCCCATCTGCACTGAAAGTGTCAAATTCTTGGTAAAGTAAGATACCAGGGGAGCCTTATTTCCAAGGTTTACAAGTAGCTATTATTCACATGGAAGCCTTGACGATGAGTATCAACAAACTAATCATTTGTGGGCATCACAACTGCATCTAGTCCTATTCTTACCTGACATCCACGCATTCTGGTCAAGGTTGCTGGATAGTCGTCAAGAGTGGGAGCCCAAGATTCTATTTTTTCTCATCTTAGCTCAGGATTGCTGAAGCCAATCATCGAACCCCCCACCATTGCCCCAGCTGAGATTAGTTAGCTCAGCACAGACCAGGCATTGAACATAGGTCCTTCCTGGTCCGTATGCCTCGGTTTTGCACTCTCCAAGCCATCGGGGGAGCCTGAGGTAGATACTGTAATACCGTTTAGAATGAGGGTGGTTACATGGAGATGCATCTGCAGTTGTAATATATCACAAAATATCTTGCAGGGATATCATCCTTTGTGATTTTTCCCAGTAGAAGCTGGCCCATTGCCAGACTGCTCCAGCAGTGTGTGGCCGATGCTTATTAGAAGAAGAAAGAAGGCCCTACAAGGCAATAACTCTTTTTCCTTCAGCTGGGTGGAGAGCGACTTTCTACTTTCGTTGTTCAAGTGGAAATAAATTCAAAAATTTCACGAGAATTCTCTATTCATAGTCCACATCCATTCTGTGCATCAGCAAACGCAGCATTTCATTTTCCAATGAATGACCAGACATGGCTACTCATTAATCTCCTCTCCTCCAACTCATAAATCCCTCCCAATGGCCATAAAGGCAATTGCAAATATCTATACAGTGCAGGCTTGAGGGGCAGATCACAAAATGCAACTGTTGTGAAAATATTGCTGTATATGATTAACCATGCCATCTCACTTGGTAATATTTTCCAAACTTCAGCCAACTTGCCAGATACAGGCTGAATTGCACCAAACGTAGGACATGTTAGTTGCACAGGAGACCCTCCAAACATACAAGAATTCTACCCGATTGCATGGTTGGAAATGGATTCCATATAACAATATCACAGCTTCTCCCACCACAATATTGATGCCGATTTAGACAGATGGAGAACCTTGCTCATAGGACTACTTAAAGTGTAAAGTCAATGAAGATGAATGTGCTACCTCACCTGCCGAATGTATTTCAAGTTCTCTTGGTCAGAATTCCTAATTCAGATTGCAGCAATCGCAGGACATCAGCAAACACATCTCAAAATTTGTATAGAGAGGCAAGTGACCACAATATGCTTCATTCAAATGCAAATCTCAAATTGCAGCTGCTAAAACATATGGATAGACATGGAGAGCAAAGCCTCTGACCAACATTTCTCTTTCCCCTCCCCCTACCCATGCACACACATCCCTTGCTCTTTGTACATCCCTGAAAAAGCTGAGGCATTTCGTAGGTGAGCTTATGGAAGGAATTTCAGAGCTGAATGCACAACCGCCGGTTGTGGGGCCAAGGGAGGGGATAACAAAAGGAGCCAGACTCGAGAATGAAGAATTCAGGGATTGTAGTGCTGGAGGAGGCCTCTCGAGTGACCATGGTAGTGGCTGGAAAAGTCATTGGTAGAGATGCTCTGAGTATGATTGATGCTTGCCTAACTGCAACCCAAACATGGTTGGCACGAGTCTTGGCTATATGAGTGCATGTTCTCATCCCAAACCTCCAGCTCACACCTGTCATCTATCATTACAAGTCTGAGTTTCATCATCGCCTTTATGACAGATGCCTGCTTTGTGGAAATTTCTACATAGAGCAGCTTGCACCATGCTGACTACCTTGATGTTCTAGACATCTAAGTACGAAGCCAAATACCAGGTTTACTCAATGCCAAGTGCTTAATCCAGGTCCTCATGGGAAGGGCTCTGCCATGAGGCTGACTTCCCTTTCAGGGTACTCGGTGACAGGTCAGTGTAGGTTGGAGTGCTCCCTTGCTGTAGCCACTTCCTCTATTTGCCACAACTACACTGACATCTTAGTCTGAATCTTAAATAATTGTTAATGTTTTCCCAATACAGGATAACACAACAACTAGAGGGAATGCTGAAAGTATATCATCGACCCAGCAGGAGAAACAAATAAAGATGTTGGGCTTTGAACATCGGTTTTCGGCTAACAGTGTATGCGACTCGCTTCTCGAAGTAATTGAAAACCAGGGAGCAGCAGGATGGGCAAAGCAAAATCTGAAAGTAGTTATACAGAGAGTGTACTGTCTTCCCATTAAAGATGTTCTTCACAATCAACTGACCAGAAACAACCAATCAGATAATTGTCTACCTTCAAATGTAGGTCAACAAAATGCAAGGTAAGCCCTGGACTGAAATATTGCAACCAAACTGTCATCATTTACTTTTTTTTACTGATAAACCCAGGAGAAGGACCACGGTTCATAAAGCAGAATGATGCCAAGAGAGTAGCAGCAAAAACAAGGTAAATAAGGAATTGGTAAATAGAAGGTACCAAGCTTGGGTTTTGAAAGCCTGAAGATTGTAGGAGGAAGTGAAGAATGAGCAAGGTAATGGGTTCACACTTTTAAGGTCCTAAGAAAGAATGAGTTAGTCAGTGAGCGTCTCGATTTCAACATGCAGAAAAGAGAATACAAACATCAAACTCCTTGGCTCAGCAATACGAGCTTCCCTGGGATAAACAGAGGGCAAACCTGTTTAGAAAAGCTAACAGAATTGGAATCCCCAAGAAAGATTCGTTCAGTCCCTCTAGTCATAGACGTTCACAGCACAGAAGGAGGCCATTTAGGCCATCATGTCTGTGCCAGCTGTCTGAAACAACTATCCAGTTAGTCCCATTCTCCTGCTCTTTTCCCATATCCTTTTAATTTTTTATTTTTCTAAGATTTATCCACTTCCCTTTTAAAAGCTATTATGGGTTCTTATTCCACTGTTGTTTCTGGTAGGCCATTCCATGTCCTAACAAGACTCTTAAGTAAAAAAAAAATTCTCCTAACATCCCCTTTTGCACATTTGATGATTTAAAATTATGTTGTCAAGTTACCATCTCAATAGTTTATCTCAATTTACCTCATCAAAACCCTCATAATGTTGGGCTCCTCTCTCACTCAGTAATGGCACTGTTTTACTACAAAGTCTCGCTCTGCCCACTAATGGAATATTGTAGCCTTGTTTGGAAGGCTGGTTGGCCTACTCTAGCAGTTCTCAAACTTTTGCAGGCTGTGCCTCACCAAAAATCCTCATACTGTTGCTCACCCCACTAATTATGGATACTATTACCATTAGATCTGAAGAAGTGGAAACCAAGACCTACAAATGTAAGTGTTGTGACCCATTTGGAAGTAGGAGAGGCTGACTAGAATTGTGGTCTTGGCAGGGATGCCCCATTTTCCTGCCGTTTTGGGGCAGGATAGTGGATGAAAATCCAGCCCAATATGTCTCTTGTGAAAACTGTGTCCATATTTGGTTATTGCTCAAAATAGTCAAACAAATATCTATCATTATTTCTGAATTAAGTTGTCTGAGAAAAGTGCCTGCCATAGAAAATGAACTTGTATTTATTCCTGAAAAGGAAAGTGGAAAGTAAGGGGGAGTGGGGGAGGGAAGAACTTTTTTAGTTTAGTTGCAGCTAAAAGTTCCCTGTCCCTTTCCAGTATGTGGTATATTCACAGGACATCTTCCACCCTGGATACAGTACACTTTTCCCAGACAATTCTGGCAGAAGGTATGCGTAGTGAAGTTTAACGTGATACTCTAAATGTTATAGAGTCCTAGCTGCTGCACTATCTGTGGAGCATGTGGTCCAATAGGAACAGGAGTAGATCATTCAGCCCCTTGAACCTGTTCCGCCATTCAATTAAATCATGGCTGATCTGTATCTTAACTCCATCTACTTGCCTTGGTTCTGTAACCCTTAATACCCTTGCCTAACAAGAATCTATCAATCTTAGTTTTGACATTTTCAATTGACCTAGCCTCAACGGCTTTGTGGGGGAGAGTGTTCCAGATTTCCACTACCCTTTGTGTAAAGAAGTGCTTTCTGACATCACCCCTGAACGGCCTAGCTCTAATTTTAAGGTTATGCTCCCTTGTTCTGGACACTCCCACCAGAGGAAATAGTTCTCTCTATCTACCTTCATCAAATCCTTTACTCATCTTAAACACCTCAACTAGATCACCCCTTCATCTTCTATATTCAAGGGAATACAAGTCTAGTCTATGCAACCTGTCCTCATAATTTGACCCTTTTTGCTCCGGTATCATTCTGGTGAATCTGCACTTGCACCCCCTCCAAGGCCAATATATCCTTCCTGAGGTGCGATGCCCAGAACTGAATGCAGTGCTCCAGATGGGATCTAACTAGAGCTCTGTACGGCTGTAACATAACTTCCACCCCTTTGTATTCCAGCCCTTTTGAGATAAAGACCAACATTCCATTAGCCATTTTTATTTTTTTTGTACCTGTCCACAAGCTTTCAGTGATTTCTATACTTGGACCCTTAATCTCTCTGCTCCTCTACAGTTCCTATCTTCTCGCCATTTAGAAAATACTCTGATCTATCTTTCTTAGGTCCGTAATGGATGACCTTGAACTTCCCCACATTGAATCCATCTGCCACAATTTTGCCCAATAAACACAAAAAACATTCTCAGCATGCAAATTGAATACCATCCTCATGTCTGCACAACGCTGCATCCATTTACTCCATGTGCCATCCATGGGATCCAAGTTTCAGCAGCTAAGCAAGCACCTCAGTCATGGTGTCTAATGCAGGGACTGCACGCCAGCTGCTCCTATTTTTAAGTATTTGTACTGGAAAAACATGTTGCACTCGCTCATTAATACTCCTGCTCATCCTCACATAAACTCGGTCACTAACTGTGAGGACAACATCACTCTTAAATTCTGGTTAAATGAATCTGCCTCTTGCTGTACTCCATTGTCAACTATCTTCTGCCCTACTCTTTGGTCTATCTATCTGCTAGAGTTGGAGAGTTATGGCCAGACTATCGGCAGTCTTGTGACAACCGTAGTATCAAAATAGTTGCTAGCATTTTTAAAATCAGATCTCTCTGGGCTTCCTCATGGTTCATATCTTCCTACGGAGATGCTAAGAACACAAAAGTTACTGCCATTGTATTGCAGCATTCTGTTTCACTCCAAAAAGTCCATGATTTTCTTGCCTGTAGAACTGATGCCCACCTTAAGCTCTTGGCCCTTGTATGCTTAAGTTCCATCACTTTTTGCATGTGAAAGCTCTGGGCTTATTATATGGTACTTTCTGCCTTCATTACGGTTGCCTCAACTGTACAGATGGTTGGGGTGGGAAGGAAACTATCTTGCCAGTCACCTTTCAACCATTCATCTCCATTTTTAAAGTAAATTATGGAGAAAGATAACAAAAAGTGAGACTTTACGAGAATGCAAGTGCACCTGCACCCCACTCTGATTTGTGTTATTGGGCTTGTAGAATTGGCATTGCATTTTTTGCTTTACAACTGTAAAAACTATAGTGGACTCGCTGACCTCAAATTTGCAATGCTTTTTTTATGGTGACAAATCCAGTAATGCACTGCATAAATACTCCTTGATATTTTCCCAAAGACCAAAACATATTGTGACACTCACCCCATCCTAAATTGATAAATGTTTAAGCCACAGCACATCTGGGCCCTGAAAGTCCTTGGGTGTTCCTCTAATCTCCTGTCATAACTCCAGCAGGAGT
Source organism: Squalus acanthias (assembly GCA_030390025.1). Taxonomy (NCBI): domain Eukaryota; kingdom Metazoa; phylum Chordata; class Chondrichthyes; order Squaliformes; family Squalidae; genus Squalus; species Squalus acanthias. The sequence goes on from CM059432.1 coordinate 62,212,091, forward strand.
TCGGCAGAACCCACCAGAAAATGGCAGAGACCCAGTCTCCATTGTTTTCAGGGAATTTCACCTTTATAAGGGATGAAGCCTCGGCCTAATGTAGTCAGTTGGCGGAGCCAGGGATTGGGATTCCCGTTGGACTGGCTCAGTCGGGGCCTGCATTATCTGAAGATCACATTTTTTTTTTTAAAACAATTTTGATGGGCTCTCTTACACAGGTTTACTGGTTCACGAATGCCCTCAGGAAAGACAGTTGGCCACCCCTACCTGGTCTGGGCTACATGCCACCCCAATCAGTGTGGTTGACTTTTGACGCCATCTGAAGTAGCATAGCCAGCCACTCAGTTGTAAACATTTGCTACCAAGTTCAAAAGTAAGGAGAAGATTGGATGGATGGACCTATCAGCAATGACCCAGGCATTGTATCCCTTCCAAGTCACACACCATCCTGACTTGGACCTATATCGCTGTTCCTTCATCATCACTGTATCAATATCCGGGAATTCCCTACCTAATACCATTGTGGGAGCAGCATCACCACAAGGACTACAGCAGTTCATGGGAAACGCACACCACCACCTTCCTGGGGTAATTAGGGGTTGGCAGTAAATCCGGCCATGCCAGCATTGTCCACATCCCAAGGAAAAAAATAATAAAAAATGTAAACTGGGTCGTGTGCCATCTCAGGTAAAGCTGCATAGAGTTTTGGATACATTTTTCTTGCAGTAACTTGTGGTAAATTGGCCGAGAAATTTGATTAGGCCGGAAAGCGCGGGCCAAGGCTAACGGCCGCCCACAAAAAGAAGGCAGGCAGCACCGGTATTTTGGGGCTGCCTGCTGATTTACATGAGCGGAGCGGAGAATCTCTTGTGCAACTCGCTCTTTCTGCCGCAAACCTCAGCAGGAGGCCAAAGGTCGTGTCTGAAAGATTGGTGCGGCGTTCTCGGGCAATATGCTGTTTCGGATCATTTGGTGATGGGTCCTGGGTTTTGCTGGGTCAGGAGGTATTGAGTCCACTGATGGCCCTTGTAGGGTTGGAGCATTGTGCGTTGTGGCACATTACGAGGCATTTGTTTGTCCACGGCTCCCTTCTTACTTTCGCGGACATTTGTCTGGGTCTTGTGTGGGGTCCACAAATGGGTGCTGGACTGCCTGGTACTCCCACCTTCGCTGGCTGCCATCGATCCAAAGATCTTTCACCCAGATGATTGCTGTGTGGAGATTTGTGCAGGAAGGCGATGGGGATGCACCGTCTTGCAGCTAGCAGTGACAGTGCACTCGCCTGCATATCGCATAGGGGATTCACTCTCTGGTGAGTGGTTCTTAAAGCACAGGCTCAGATCTGGAGAGACTGTGACTGGAAACACCACATAAAGGCCGGAATCTTACTGGCGCTGCGAGTTTGGAGGCGGGTCTGCTGTCAAATGGCAGTGATTGACAGTGGGGCGGAAGTCCACTCTGAAACCACCTCCTTGTTAATTTTCCAAGTGCCAGGTCTGCAAACCGCCGCGCTAACGACTTACCGAAAGAGAGAGAGTGGAAAGCATGGCCAGAGGGAGGAGGGCCAACAGGGCTCTCCACAGGAGACCTTACCCTCCCGGGGTATTCCGGGAGCAGTTTTCATATATCCATCTGTCAGAGGAGTAGTGTATTAGAAGGCTCCGCTTCAGCAAGGAGGTGGTCACAGAGCTCTGCAGCCAGAGCTCCAGCCTCAGCTCAGGACCAGGATGTGTCTATCGGTGGCAGTGAAGGTCACAGTCGCTCTCAATTTCTACGCCAGCGGCTCCTTCCAGGCTTCAAAAGTGTCTATTGCGAACATCTCCCAGTTCGCTGTCCATTGCTGCATCCGGGAGGTCACAGATGCTCTCTACAAAAGGAGAAGGGAGTACATCTCATTCCCCATGACCCGAGACAAACACCATGAACGCGCAATTTCTCTCTCTCCCCCACGGCAGCTGTCTTTCATTCTGCCAGCATTTCACACTTCACACTTCTGAGCCATCTTTTATTTCTTAACCTGTCCTATTACCATCTCGTCTTGCCTTGAGCATCTCTTAATGTCTCTACTTATCACAGACCTCCCCTTTTGTTCTTTTATTCCTTCCCCCAGCCTCCCACTTGCTTTTTTATGTTTCATTTCCTGCTTTTTTCTCCGTTCTGACGAAGGGTCTTCGACCTGAAACATTAACTCTGTTTCTCTCTCCACGGATGTTGCCTGGCCTGCTGAGTTTTTCCAGCGTTTTCTGTTATTTCAGTTTTCCAGCATCCGCAGTACTTTGCTATGGTACCATGAACGCGCATGTGGCTTCGCAAGGATAGCGGGCTTCCCCATAGTTCAGGGCGCCATTAACTGCACGCACGTGGCATTGCATCATCAAAATGCAGAGGTGTTTCCGCAGCCGCAAAGGCTACCACTCTCTGAACATGCAGTTGGTGTGCGACCACAGACAGCGCATCGTCACCATCAATGCCCGCTATCCTGGCAGCAGCCATAATTCATTCATCCTGCACCAGACTGGTGTCCCAGCACTGTTCCAACCACCTCATCAAGCTCATGGCTGGTTCCTCAGAGACAAGGGTTATCCACTCTGCACCTGGCTGATGACACCGCTCCGTAACCCCAACACTCCTGCTGAGCTCGCCTACAATGAGAGCCAGAGCGCCACCAGGAACCTCATTGAGCAGACTGTCAGCATGCTGGAGCAACGGTTCCGGTGTCTTCACCACTCTGGAGGAGCCCTGCAGTACTCCCCTGATCAAGTATTGGTTTTCATTGTTGTGTGCTGCATGCTGCACAACCTCGCCATTCTGAGGACCCAGCCATTGCCACCAGGGATTGGTGGACCACCTCAGAAGGAGGGAGAGGAGGATGAAGAGGAGGAGGAGCAGCAACAATGTGGGAGGGAGGCGCTCAATGTTGCTTCTGCAAGGGCCATTCGTGAACGCCTCATTACACAGCGCTTCCGATGAATGAGAAAGCAGATGGCATTTGGGCTCAATAACCACATCATTACAGCCAGCCCGCAGCCCCTATGACCGGCTAAAGTTCCAATGAGAAACATGAGGAAATTTGTGACGTTGAAATAAACATTTTTATTATTCTGAACAACTGTGTCTTATTACGCACAACCAATAACAAACAAACACAACAATTTATTAACGAACAGAACTGGTTCTTAGCGCATCGAAATAATTCTTAACAAATTGAACAATATATTTACAAACACATCCAACTTTGGTACAAACACTCCCCCCCATTTGGTCTAAAACTTTTAGTTATTGGGCCTTCCTCAATGATCTCCCTCCCCTTCGCACTTCCCTCTCCCACCCCTACTGCTCCTCTGTAATCTGGCCCCAGTGGCTGCAACAAGGCTGGTAGAAGACTGCTGAATCTGGGATCCAGAGACTGCAGATGGCCTTGCAGGATGCCCTCGAACAGCTCTGGGCCTGGAGGGCCCGGCTGCAGACTGCACCAACTCTGCATGGGTGGCAGCAGTCTGGGCTGGGTTACAGGCTGTGGCAAGTGCAATGGCAGAGTGACAGTGGTGGGAGCAGGAATGCAGTCACCCTGAGAGAGGACAGCACCTTCCTGCTCGACCAACACACTGCCACTCCCCCGGGGCAGAATCACAGGATCCAGAGCAATCTGCTCGAGCACCAATTGCTAGCCTGCTGCGGCACCATCAGACCCCCGGTGGACAGTGGTCGACCCAGCTACGATGGCAGCAGTCAGTGCTTGCGTGGTATCAATCTGAGACTGCATCAGAGCAGTCTGAGATTGCATGGCACCAACCAATGACTTGATTCTAGCACTAAGCCATTGCTTTGCCTCGGCCTGTGCTGCAATAGATGCTGCCACCTCATCCATTACACGCGGCATGGGGTCTGGGTTTCCACGGTCTCCCTGCAAGTCAACTATCCTCTGCAAAGTGGCAAGGATGGGCCCGAGGGTTTGCGCACAGATGACAGCTGTACTGGCGGCGGACTCCTCCACGCTCCTAGCCAGTGCATCCATGCTCTCGGGCACCCTTGCCATTGCACCCATGCTCATTGCCTGAGTATTCATCGCCGCGATATCGAGGTCCTCATCCGAGTCCTGTGCAGCGGAACTCGTGCACGCGCTCACCCTCTGGGAAGATGGCCCCCGAGCTTCCCTTTCCCCATGGCATTGCTGCAGCCCGCTGTGTCCCGGAGCTTCACCCACATCGGAGCCAATTCCTCTGCTCCCCTTCAGTGACCGCGTGGTCCCAGTATCTGATGTGTCGCCCTCGGGAGACGCAGGCAGTGAGGCTCTGGCGTGGTGTTCCTGATCCTCTTCTACGTCGCTGCCACTGGGAGGCTGAGGGACAGGCTGTTCAGATGGTGGCTCACTATCTGAAAGCAGGAAGGCACAAGAGTGGGTTTAATGTGAGGGGAGGGGGGCAGGAAGGGAGCAAGGAATGGAGACCGTATACTTCGCTGGAAAGTGGGAAGGGCTTGTGTTGTGAGGGGGAAATGGTATGAGAGAAGAGGGAGAGGTGATGAACATACCGTTGCTGTCCCCAAGGGGGTCAACCTCTCCGACTGCCACAGCACCTACGACATGGCTCGCGATGATGCTGTCCACTCGCTCCTCCAGCTGTGTGAGGGGGTGCAGCTCGGCCTGACCTCCCGTGCTTGGCTGCTCCCTCCTGTTATGAGCAAGCTTGGCCTGCAAGAAAAAGGACAGCGGTGAGTGAGTGTGCAGCCATGTGTTTGGCAGATGTGCCTACCATAGTCGAATAGCCGTTAATATCTGCAAGGTGTGAGATGTGGATGTGACTTTTAGTAGACGGGCATAGTTGGTGGCTAAGTGTTGAGGATTTGGCAGTTTATACCGTCTACTCAGAGTGAGGTTGAGATGGTGGGATGTAGAGGTATTTCAAGCATTTACTCACCCTGACCACCCGAGTGAGGTCATTGAACTTCTTGCGGCACTGGGTGCGAGTCCTTTGGCCCACGCTTCTGAACGAGACGTACTGGGCCACCTCCCTCCACATCCTTGTGAACTCCCGGGACAATGGCCTCCTGCCAGTGTCTGGGAACAGCACTGCCCATCGGCCTTCCACAGCCACTACCAGAGCCTCCAATGCCTGGTCGCTGAACCGGCGAGCTCTCTCCCTGGGCCTCTGAGCAGCCATGAGATTCCTAGTTGAAGAATTGCACCTTCTTGCAGGCCCAGGTCACAAGCAGCAATGATCAGGGTGAGCATGATTGAACCTCTCCTTTAAGAACTGGAAGGTGCCAGTCTGTCTGAGTACCAGATAATTGGCGGCGCCCGAGCTTGAGTAGCGCTCTGAGGTAGCGCCCCGTTCCCTGATGTTAGCACCCTAAGAGAAGTGTGTAGCGCTTGATTTAGCGCTCCAATCATCTCCAGGGGCGCCAGAGACGAATTTCGCGGCCGCCGGCGCCAAGGTTTGCGGCCAGCTGATGTTCGGGCCCCAAAAAGGTTGATGCCAAATTTTTCCCCCATAAAATTCTTAAGGGGCTTGACAGGGTTAATGCTGAGAAAATGTTTCCCCTGGCTGGGGAATCTAGAATACTGGGTCACCACCTCAGAATAAGGGGTCAGCCATTTATGACTGAGATGAGGAGAAATTTCTTCACTCAAAGGGTTGTGAATCTTTGGATTCTCTACCCCAGAGAGCCGTGGGTACTCAGTCGTTGAGTATATTCAATGATGCGGAGATGCCGGTGTTGGACTGGGGTGGACAAAAGTGAGAAGTCGCACAACACCAGGTTATAGTCCAACAGTTTCATTTGAAATCACAAGCTTTCGGAGCTGCTGCCCCTTCGTCAGGTGAAGTAAAGGAATACGAATCGACAAAGCATATATAGACAGAGAACAATGCATGTGTAGCGTACAATGGCAGACGACTACATTTAATCCTCCTGACTGCCTTTCGTCACACCTCGGCAGAGAAACAGTCAGGAGGATTAAGTGTAGTCGTCTGACATTGTACGCTACACATGCATTGTTCTCTATCTATATATGCTTTGTCGATTCGTATTCCTTTACTTCACCTGACGAAGGGGCAGCAGCTCCGAAAGCTTGTGATTTCAAATAAAACTGTTGGACTATAACCTGGTGTTGTGAGTATATTCAAGACAGAGGTCGATAAATTTTTGGGAATTAAGGGATATGGGGATAGTGCAGGAAGGTGGAGTTGAGGTAGAAGATCAGCCATGATTTTGTTGAATGGCGGAGCAGGCTCGAAGGGCTAAATGGCCGCCTCCTGCTCCTATTTCTTATGTTCTTAAGACGTTGATTAAACCACTGTTGGAGCATTGTATAGTGTTGAGGGCACTCTATTATTAAAAGAATATCGGAGTCATGGAAAATGGACACTGCAGATTCACTAGGATGATAACAGGGATAAAGCTATAAGAAAGACTTGCATTTATATAGCGCCTTTCACGACCACCAGACGTACCAAAGCACTTTACAGCCAATGAAGTACTTTTTTGAAGTGTAGTCACTGTTGTAATGTAGGAAAAGTGGCAGCCAATTTGCGCACAGCAAGCTCCCACAAACAGCAATGTGATAATGACCAGATAATCTGTTTGCGATATTGATTGAGGGATAAATATTGGCCAGGGCACCGATGATAACTCCCCTGCTCTTCTTCGAAATAGTGCCATGGATCTTTTACGTCCACCTGAGAGAGCATCTGTTTAACGTCTCATCCGAAAGACGGCACCTCTGACAGTGCAGCACTCCCTCATGAGTATCAACCTAGATTTTTATGCTCAAGTCTCTGGAGTGGGACTTCAGCCCACAACCTTCTGACTCAAAGGCGAGGGTGCTACCAACTGAGCCACAGCTGACACTGTGTTAATATAGTTATGAAGAGACAGGAAGAAGATTAAGGGAGGTGTTCTAATAGAAGTATTAAAAAAATTGTAAAAGGTTTTAAGAGGATAAATAGTGAAAGATATTTTCTACTGGTCAATGAATTATTAGCAAGTAAGTTCAGAAATTAGCACTAGAAGCATAAAGGTGGAGGTTAGAAGAAATATTTTCATGCAAAGGCTCATTGGGATTTAGAAAGCATTACTGCAATTAAAATCGAGTCAATCACAATGAATTGATTAACATTTGAAGAAAAATATTAAAGGAAGCAAGCCAATTGGATTAAAATAGTCAGGTCTGATAATGGAGCTAGCACTGGCACAAACATGATGGGCCGAATGGCCTTCCACCTGTACAATAATGTCTGATTCTGCTTTGCAGGGAGTTTAATAATAAGCATTGTAATGCCTCCTTCATAACTAAATCAATTGCTGTACCTATTATATACAAAACAAGTTATAATTTTATTTATGGGGGATTTGAAGCAAATGCACCATTTTATCTGCTTGTATGCGGATTAGTTTATTCATTCCAATAATGTTGCAACGCCTTAGTGTTTTGGTATAATACTGTGTTCTGATGCCATTTTACAGGTTCCAAGCTTTGTTTGTCTTATTCAATTGGCTCCCTTATCCAATGCAGTCTTCAACAACATTCTCACTCCCCAGTTCAGCACAACTCTTCTCACCTCGTTGCAATTTTCAAGCGCTTTTCAGCCTGTCTCCCTACCCCAGCCAAGACTTGTCTGACTCATCTTCCGCTTCAATCTTCTGCCCCCACCAGACAGTCTGTCTCATCTTCTGGGGTTAGATCTTAACTGCTTTAAAGTTAATGGTGGTTGCAGCTTCAATATATAGAAAAACTGAAACAATGGTTTTTTTAAAGGGGAACAGTGAGTTACTTTTTTAAAAATGTTTGAGAATTTTCAGGACTTCAGTTTGTCCAAAAGAAAAAGAAATTGCAATTTTTTTTCAAAAAGGCTGGATTTTAGAACATAATTCGGATCAAGTACAGCATAAAGTATGTCCTTTTAAAAGACCTACAAAGAAAAAATATATTTTTTGAAATGTTATTCTACTTCTCAGTTACTCTATTGTTTTATGCAAGTTCATCGATTATGCAGCTTTAATATTTAAAAGGCAGTTTTTAAAATTAAAACTACAGTAAATTTCATAACCTCCGAAAGCACTCTTGTGCGCATGTTTTAACTGGGGAAAGTACCCAAGTCCTTGTGGCAGCAAAACAAGTTTTTTAAGTTAGATATGTTCCTGTATCTTTCTTTATTAATAATATCATGAGCCCGCATTATTTTGTAGGATATAAAGAATCCATAGGTAGGAGTCCAGTGAAGTTTGCAGATTCTGGTCTTAGTGGATGACCTAAATAAATTGTACTTGAGGTTTTCCTCTGTGGTTACAATCCTTTTCTCAATAGAAAATAACGTCACAGAAAGCAATGAAATTAGTTTCACTTTTGTCTGCAAATGCGTAAAAGTGTTGACTTTATGTGAAACTAATCATTTGACCCTTGTACAATTGACCTATTTTTTTTTTAAACGTTGCCACCTTAAAATCATTTTAGAATATTTTACTGTGATATGCAGAACCTTCTGTTCTGCTATGCTGTGATGTATATGATTTTCTCTTACTGTATTGGACACTATTTTAAAAAAATCACTCCGATGTGATTATTTGGGTAATAAATATAACACAGAAATTGAACAAGAACTGGTAGTTGCATCTCATCCTGCTCTCCCATATTAAGTCATGAGTAGCATTAAATATAAAAGGAAATATATTTGTAGTTGTGGGTGTGTGCAAGTGATATGTATAAATTGCGATAGTGCTGTTCGTGGAACATCAAAGGGTGCACTGTTTAATCAGGATAGAAATATTATACTGTATAAAACACAATTAATATTCTGCTCAACTATAGGTGTGTGTTCCTCTAAGGCTACAAATTCTAATTGATAAAGAGTGAGTGAGTTTGTACAGATGCTGCAGACACCGTGGCTGCAGTATTTTGTTTCTTTCTAATTTTTCCTTCCTCTCCTCATGTCTCCTACCACCCCCTCACTCCCATCACTACTACCTTTTCCACTTTATGCTACTACTCAACCCGTGTCCTCCCCTCCCTCTTACTCTACTGTCACTCACCTCACTCTTAACTCCCCAAGAGGGAATATAGGAACAAGAGTAGGCCATTGAGCCCCTCGAGCCTGTTCCGCCATTCAATGAGATCATGGCTGATCTGCGATCTAGTGCCATATACACGCCTTTGGCCTATATCCCTTAATACCTTTAGTTAACAAAACGCTATCAATCTCCGATTTAAAATTAACAACTGATCTAGCATCAATTGCCATTTGCGGAAGAGAGTTCCAAACTTCTACCACCCTTTGTGTGTAGAAGTGTTTCCTAATTTCACTCCTGCAAGGTCTGGCTCTAATTATAGACGACTCGCAGTTTCCCGACAACAGATGTTAGGCTAACTGGCCTATAATTCCCTGGTTTCCCCCTCTCGCCATTCTTAAATAGCGGAGTGACGTGCAATTTTCCAATCTAAAGGAGCGGTTCCTGAATCGAGAGAACTTTGGAAGATTATAGTTAGAACATCTGCAATGTGCTCACCTACTTCCTTTAAAACCCTGGGATGGAAACCATCTGGTCCTGGGGATTTGTCACTCTTTAGTGCCATTACTTTCTTCATTACTGTTATTTTACTTACATTAATTTTATTGAGTCCCTGTCCCTGATTTAATATTAGTTTCCTTGGGATTTCTGGCATGCTACCTCTTCTCTACTGTAAATACTGACGCAAAGTAATTATTCAACATGTCCGCAATTTCCTTATTATCATTGACAAAATCACAGCTTTCAGTTTTTAAGGGGCCAACATTGCTCCTGACTACCCTCCTTTTACTAATATAATTGTAAAAATTCTTTGTGTTGATTTTGATATCCCTTGCAAGTTTCTTTTCATACTCCCATTTTGTAGCTCTTACTGACTATTTTGTGACCCTTTGCTGTTCTTTGTATTTTTCCCATTCACCAGGATCTGTACTATTTTTTGCATTCTTGTATGCTTTTTCTTTTAGTTTTATGCTGTCCCTCACCTCTTTAGTCATCCATGGCCATTTTTGTGGCAAGTAGAGCTCTTGCTCCTCGGGTATAAACTGGTTCTGTATCACCTTAAATTCTTTTTTGAACATCTCCCTCTGATCGTCTGTCGTTTTACCCATTAACAGATTTGCCCAGTTTACTGTGGACAGTCTGCCTCGTCCTGTTGAAGTCGGCCTTACCCAAATCGAGAATCTTAGTAGCTGTTTCGTATTTCTCCCTTTCAAACACTACGTTGAACTCGATCATGTTATGATCGCTATTGGATAAATGTTCACACGCAGTTCGGCTGGTAACTAAATCTGGCTCATTACTCATTACTAAATCTAATATGGCATGCTCCCTCATTGCCTCTAGGACATATTGTTGTAGAAAACTATCCCGGACACACTCAAGAAATTCAGTACCTTTCTGACAGGTGCTAGTCTGCTTATCCCAATCTATATGAAAATTAAAATCCCCCCGCTAAAACCACTCTGCCTTTGCTACACGCTTGTCTAATCTCTGTATTTATACAATCTAGCACTTCACAGCTGCTATCATGGGGCCTATACACAACTCCCACTACAGTCTTAAATCCCTTCCTATTTCTTAATTCTACCCATAAAGTCTCCACTGCCTGCTTACCTCTCGTTATATCTTCTTTTATCATTGAAGTGATTTCATCCTTAATCACTAAAGCTACTACTCTCCCTCTGCCATTTTCCCTGTCTTTCCTGTAGACCTCATAACCTGGTATATTTAGTTCCCAGTCCTGACCATCTTGCAGCCATGTCATACCCTCCAATTTGAATTTGTGCCTGCAGTTCATTCAATTTATTCCTTATACTCCGTGCATTTGTATAAAGAACGCTTATTTGGGCCACCCACCTTCTTTATTCAACGATTATTTATAGTTGTATTAATTAGTTTATCTAGGTAAGTTTTTAATTTAATAAAGTACGTTATAGTTTCCCGCTCTTAGTTTAAACCACTGTTCCAGCTTAGAGGGAAAAAAGTTAATACTCACCAACCAATCACCTACCTGCTGTCCTGTGACGTCACTCCTTGTTTTTTTGTTGTTTTTAAATGCTCCGCTCTCCCGATGTGCTCTGCTGGGGCAGTGGGCTCCTCATGTTTGATCTATTTTTCTCCTCCCTCCCTCTTCCTAATCTTTTTGTTTCCCTCAAAGAGGCTTTGTTTACTTACAAAATTCAGATTTAAAAAAAAAGAAATCAAAGTAGATGGAGGAAAAATACTGTCTGTCTGCCTCATTCTTTATCTCCCTCCCTGTCTCATTGGTGTTAGAATCTTTGTCTCGTATCTTTAAGCAATTAGCTGTTACCTTTCTAATTCAACAAAACACAGGTGAGCTAATTCACTTGCCTTTTTTTAAATTGAACTTTTAGCATTAGGGAAAACTCTCGACACATGTACTCGTACTCGCGCACACGTACACACACAAAATGACTTTTTTTAAAAACATACACACAATATAAATTTTGCCTGAATAAACTTTTGAGATTTTGCTTACTATACTATTGTCCAAGACATTATTATGTATTAAAACTAGGATTCCCAGGTAGGATACCTATTATCTCTATCCATAGAATAATGCATTTTTAGGGCACAGGACTTGAGATTTTAGTTTGCCTTGCAATCAGATAAGATTTATTTTATTTTTTTAAACCATGGAGAAGGTACCCTAGTGGCTTATTACGTTGCCAAGTCTAGAACTGAGCCATACGGACTGAGTATCACAGGTTTAATTCTCTGTGCTGAGTTAGTTGATTTCCACCAGCTTGACCGTGGGAATGAAATCATTGGTTTCAGTGCCCTGGGTCCAGGAGGGAAAAATTCAACATGGGGCAGTGACTCCTGCTGGAAAATGCACACGCCTGGGCATCAGGTAGCATCAGGATTGGGGTTGATTGTCAGCCCTCCCGTAGTTAAATAATCTTCTGCGATAGGCTCGCACAGGATAAACAGCCACTTGTGTGATGGGCCGGAGGGCAGCTGGTAACCGTGGAACTGTAACCCTTAAAAATCATCATCTTCGTGAGGGTAAAAATGCTACAAGAAAACTGGGGCACAAATTTGCTGACAAGGGACAATATGTGCTCTCGCCTTCTGTGTGAGCATGAAATGAGAGTTAAATTGCTGCCAGCAGCAACAAATGGGTCATATATCGAAGTGGAAAATAGCATGCAGAGATCCAATTGATTTGCATCTGCTGAAAAAATATAGGTCTACATCTCTTTAATTTGAGTTCTGTGAAGTTTTGTCAGTGTTTGAATTGCATGGTGTGCAAATTCTCATTCCTCTTTGCATTTACTAGTGTCTACGATCAAGATTTTATGCTTAAAGAAGGAATCCAGTATGATTATTTCTAACTATCTGTTCTAAGCCATAAGAAATACGGTATGTTACCAGACACGAACACATCTTGGGAATTCAGATAACATTCTCCAACTGCCCTACCCTCATTCTTGTGGTTTATAATATCTGAATTCTCGACGTTATAGCCTTTTAATACATCTCATTATAGCGATCATCGCATATCGTTTATATAATGCTATAACATTTTTATTATGTATTTTTCTTTGATTTTGACAGCAGAAAAGATAGTTGGGCAGTTGCTATACTTTTATTTTTAATTTGTCCTTTTCTTTACAGACTTATCTGTTGAAAAATATAGTGCACCAGGTTTGTTTTTCCTGTGGGCAGTTTTGCTGTTTCCTGCTTTGTTCTGAGAATAACATGTGGTCTGGCAGGAATATAGTGTGTGCTGTCATTTGCTCACACATGACGTTGCCTGATGCATGTCTCGGCAGATGCTGTTCATAAACAGATCCCACAGATTTTGAGCAAGCTGGCTGAAAAGCAGTTAGTTCATTCACAGGATAGGTTTGAGAAGCTGTTGATGTGACATCAGCGCGTGACTGTGCGTAGCCTTGATGTGACGGTTGGGGGAGGCATTATAGTGTTTGTTCCTTCGGCAGCTTTTTATAGAACTGATCCAGCTGTAGCTGGTTATACTCAGCCAGTTCTGTTAAAGCAGGCTTGTACACGGATAGTGACTTTAAATTTGTGTATGAATAGCAAAATCTGAAATGGTTTTAAAATTCTGCTAATGAATTTTAGTTTTACATTTAAATGGACATCTAATTGCAGATGATATAGACTTTTTCGGAGAACCTTTAACTCTTTGAATACTGTTTGCACTTTTGCACTTGTCTACTGCCACAGTACTGAAACGGCCCTTATCAAAGTCACAAATTACATCCTATGTGACTGTGCCGATGGTAAACTATCCCTCCTCATTCCTTCTCGTCCTGTCTGTAGCCTTTGACACGGTTGACCACACCATCCTCCTCCAACGCCTCTCTTCCATCGTCCAGCTGGGTGGGACTGCCCTCGCCTAGTTCCATTATTATCTATCCAGTCATAGCCAAAGAATCACCTGCAATGACTTCTCTTCCCGCTCCCGCACCATTACCTCTCGAGTTCCCCAAGAATCGATCCTTGGCCTCCTATTTCTCATCAGCATGTTGCTCCTTGGTGACATCATCCACAAACACGTCAGATTCCACATGTACGCTGACGACACCCAGCTCTATCTCACCACCACCTCTCTCGACCCCTCCACTGTCTCTAAATTGTCAGACTGCTTGTCCATCATCCAGTACTGGATGAGCAGAAATTTCCCCCAACTAAATATTGGGAAGACCGAAGCCATTGTCTTCAGTTCCCACCAGAAACTCCATCCCTCTCCCTGGCAACTGTCCGAGGCTGAACCAGACCGTTCGCAACCTTGGTGTCGTATTTGACCCTGAGATGAGCTTCCGACCACATATCCACTCCGTCACCAAGATCGCCTACTTCCTACTGATACACATATCAGGATGTAGTTGAATGTACCATTGCTCTCACCTTTCCTGCCCTGGTTAAGTCATTGAACCGCTTCCTACAATGTATCCATGAGCGTGGCAGTACGCTCCTGCTGCTGGCCTCTTGGTGTCCCCAGCCGGCTTCTTCTCCCGTTGCTAAGGAACAGTATATGCCTCTGGGTCCTCCCAGCCCCTAGCAGCACATCCAGGGAGGCGTCACTGAACCGAGGCGCAGCCTTTGGCCTTCTGGACTCCATTCCAGCACTTCCTTCTCTCCGGCTCCCATCTTCAAATCCTTCAAATTACATGTTTGGAGTGTCCCTTTAAATACAGGAGTTGCAATCACATCATGCGAGTCGTCATCACGCCTGATGGCGCTAATTGGTTGGGAAACCCGGAAATCATCCGGTAATAGTGGCTGGGTTAAAAAGCCACTGACAGATGCACTGCACTGACTTTAGTGTTTCCTGTGCGCTATTGAACTCCCCGCTCCCAGTGCGTTGCTAACTTAAAATCCAGCCCATAGAATTTTTAAATCTTTCAAAGTTGACTTAAAATTTTATCTGATAATTCTAATCGAATATTGGACTCTGAAATGGCACAAGTTTGAATCCTATGCTGGACTGACAAAATTTAATGCAACTGCTATTGGAAATACGATAGCAAAATACTGCGGATACTGGAAATCCGAAATAACAACAGAAAACGCTGGAAAAACTCAGCAGGCCAGGCAGCATCCGTGGAGAGAGAAACAGAGTTAACGTTTCAGGTCGAAGACCTTTCGTCAGAACTGGAAAAAATTTCCTGCTTTTTTCCAGATCTGACGAAAGGTCTTCGACCTGAAACGTTAACTCTGTTTCTCTCTCCATGGATGCTGCCTGGCCTGCTGAGTTTTTCCAGCGTTTTCTGTTGTTATTGCTATTGGAAATAGTTTTACTGTTCCTTGGTAGACAACTGCAACACTCCCTTGGAAGAAGGAAATTAGCTGGCTGGTCCTGCCTTGCAGAAGTACACCACCTACTATGGTGGATTTAGAATCACGATTAATGGTAGATGGAGACTTGTCTACCCCTGAGACTAAGGCCAGAATTTTCCCATCAGAAAACGGCTGGGTTTGGAGCATGGAGGCAGTTAAATTGTTAAAAATGTGACTCCCGCCCACTGCCAGTTTTGCTGGCAGAGGGGCGGGCGACCAACCCACTGCCGGGGGGAGTTACCTCAATTTAAATATTGTAATGAGGCTGGAAGCCTCTATTTTCCCCTCCATTTTGAATTTAACTGCCTGTGGAAGGGTTTCACACAATTCGTGAAACCCGGCAGTTAAACCGAGGCGGGGACTGCAGCATCCAGGAGGTAAGTGGCTTTATACCTGGATCCAGGGTCCTTAACATACCCACCCCCCACGATCGGGGACCCTCTCACGAGATCTCCGCTCGCCTTCCCTCAGCCCGCACCCCCCAATGATGATGATGAGGCCAGCCATGATCCTTCGGTGACCGACCCCAATCCTCCGATTTCACCCCCCATCCCTAATGAAGAAGTACAACATTCAGTACGATACTGTACCTTACAGAAGAGGAAGGTCCCAGGTTTGATCTCCGGTTTGCACTTAGTTAGATGTTCTTAGCTGGCAACGTTTGGACTTTGTGTGCCTAGTTAAAGGAAAAATCAACCAGAATTCTACTACCAATTGCTATCCAGTAAATATTACTGAAAAGTACACGTGTGGATGTTGGTTTGGCTGTGATGTACCCTACACTTGCATCTGCCTACTGATACTCTTTGTACAGGGATGCATATGACGAATGGTCACTTGGTTGAGACAATTGTGGAACTGTATCCCAACATGAATCAGCATGTTCAGAGGAGAGATGGGAAGAAAACTGAAAAAAATTAAAGGGTATTCTGATGAGAGGCAGCAAAAATGATTGTATAAAGGTAATGGAGGGAAAGTATAAAGACAGTTTTGAAGTTAACACAGCTTGTTTATGGCAAATTACATAGATGGACTTGAAATGCTTATATGTATACCGAAGAAAAATGTTTTCCATATTGTTGTAAAGAGGTTTTGTAATGGGTTTGTTTGAGTCCATTTCAAGCTGCTGCCTTGTTTGATATGTTTCACTAACTTTTCTTTGCCAGTGACCCATAGACTATTTTTTACTCACTAATACAATTAAACATAAACTTGTAACAGATATAATGCACACACATTCACAATTAGTAAAAGTTTAGCTAAGATTAAGAAAAGCTGCTTGGATGGTTCAAAAAAGATTGCTACACATTTTCTAATGACTACAAAGTATAAGTTAGTTTAAAGTTAAAAGTATTTTTTCCCCAAAGAATAGAAACCATTTTACTTAGGAAAAATGGGGATTGAACCCAGTTGTGTTGCATGTTATGATGAAAATGGACCTTGTGTGATTTTTGTGTATAGCATGCATTATTTTTACATTGGAAAAATGGTGCAAAGCCCATGTCATAAGTGTGCGAGTGTTGTGTGTAGGTGTGCATATGTTAAGTACTGCAGTTAAAAGAAATATTTTGCGCATTGTAACACTGTTGGCCAATTCATTATTTTTCCCCTTTTTATTTTTTACTCAATTTTTCATTTGATTTTTTTTCACTCCATTTGGGAAGCAGTCTGTTTCCAGGATGCTGCATTTTTCCTTCACAACCAGCTGATGGTCCATCTGGCATGGCATTTTGAACCTGTGGTACTGAGTTCTAATGCACTGACACATTCCGTCCTTTAGAATGTCACATTTAACACATTTTAATCTGAAATTGTCAACATTTGACCTGAACATTGTAAATTTATTTTATGCCTAATCAGTTTATTGGTGGGTACAGTTTTTATAGTGCGACAATTTAAAGTTTTAAACTTTTCGTTTGCATTGCTTGCTATATCAAAACAATCAAAGCTGTGTTTAAAAACATATATAACCTGGATATGCTGTTCCAGAAACTGATTAAAATTAGCAATAAACAGATTTGTTGCTCGCTTTAAGCAAAGCAGGACCGAGTTGTTTTTCACGAAGAGAACACAATGTACTGGCTGTACCCAGCTTCAAGAACTGTTTATCATAATGTTCTTCCACTCTGATTGGTAGAGTGAATGGAATTGTACTCCGCCTACTCCAGCTATCCCATTGAGGCCTCTTGGAGATTTGTGGTTACTTTTGTGATTCTAGCTGCCTGTCACAGGCTGACATTTTTGACCCTGCAGGGAATAGCAGGCAGTTCCTGGAAACTAGTGTGTGTTGGGAACTGTCACTGTAACTCTGTAAACAGAACTACACACTCGTTTAAAGGGACATGAATGAAAACTTTTCAGAAAAACAAGAGTGAAAAACATTGAAAACTATATGCAGGAATGTTACTCAGTGTGCTTTGTTGTTTCAAGAAGACTAAGGAATTCAATTGCACATACACTTGCTGTTTTTCCCAGAAGGTTAAGTTATTTATACATCCAGGATATGGATAAATTACTTAATTATTTGTATATATTGGAGAGAAATTTATAGAATTTCTTCCAGTAGTGTGTTTTTGCCAAGAGTGGGCCTAAAATTCCAATTCTTTTTGGCGCACAAGTGGTGTATTTCTAGTTTAGGGGACTGCAATTTGGGGTGTAAGTGGTGCACATATTGCTAATAACAGCATAATAAGGGCCAAAGCTGCTGTCCTTGGAATTCCAACATTTATATCAGAATGGCACCTCTCTTAAGCTTGGAGAAAAAAAGGTTAGTTACCTACACACCTTGTCAAAGTTGAGTTCACAAACATTGTGTGAAACATCAGCTTTGACTGAAGCAGTTAGAATTTTTTTTTCTCATCTGTGTAACTAAGAAAGGATCCTGCAAGCTTTTAGTAGTTTCAGGCAGGGAAATATTTTGCCTGCGGTGAGTGTAATGAATGAAAAAGTGCCGCACGAATAAAGAGGCAAGAAAGAAAGAGCCAAGGGACACTAGGTAACTTACCTTGGCTGCTCTGGCGATGCCATTAAACTTCCTGCAATGCAAAGGTGTCCTGGGGTTCAAAGGGTTAGTATTCGCTGTCACAGGCACCTTTTTTTTTTATTCATTCCTGGGATGTGAGCGTCGCTGGCAAAGCCAGCATTTATTGCCCATCCCTAATTGCCCTAGAGAAGGTGGTGGTGGGTCACCTTCTTGAACCGCTGCAGTCCATGTGGTGATGGTACTCCCACAATGCTGTTAGGGAGTTCCAGGATTTTGACGCAGCAACGATGAAGGAACGGTGACATATTTCCAAGTCAGGATGGTGTGTGACTTGGAGGGGAACTTGCAGGTGATGGTGTTCCTATGCGCCTGCTGCCCTTGTCCTTCTAGGTGGTAGAGGTCGCGTGTTTGGGAGGTGCTGCCGAAGAAGCCTTGGCGAGTTGCTGCAGTGCATCTTGTAGCTGGTACACACTGTAGCCACAGGGTGCAGGGAGTGAATGTTTAATGTGGTGGTTGGGGTGCCAATCAAGAGGGCTGCTTTGTTCTGGATGGTGTCGAGCTTCTTGAGTGTTGTTGGAGCTGCACTCATCCAGGCAAGTGGAGAGTATTCCATCACACTCCTGATTTGTGCCTTGTAGATGGTGGATGGGCTTTGAGGAGTCAGGAGGTGAGACACTCGCCGCAGAATACCCAGCCTCTGACCTGCTCTTGTAGCCACAGTATCTATGTGGCTGGTCCAGTTAAGTTTCTGGTCAATGGTGACCCCCAGGATGTTGATGGTGGGGGACTTGGCGATGGTAATGCAGTTGAATATCAGGGGGCGGTGATTAGACTCTCGCTTCTTGGAGATAGTCATTAACTGGCACTTGTGTGGTGCGAATGTTACTTGCCAATTATCAGCTCAAGCCTGAATGTCATCCAGGCCTTGCTGCATGCGGGCATGGACTGCTTCATTATCTGAGGAGTTGCGAATGGAACTGAACACTGTGTAATCATCAGCGAACATCCCCATTACTGACCTTATGATGGGGGCAAGGTCATTGATGAAGCAGCTGAAGATGGTTGGGCCTAGGACACTGCCTTGAGGAAACCCTGCAGTGATATCCTGGGGCTGAGATGATTGACCTCCAACAACCACAACCATCTTCCTTTGTGCTAGGTATGACTCTAGCCAGTGGAGAGTTTTCCCCCTGATTCCCATTGACTTCAATTTTACTAGAGCTCCTTGATGCCACACTCAGTTAAATGCTGCCTTGATGTCAAGGGCAGTCACTCTCACCTCACCTCTGGAATTCAGCTCTTGTCCATGTTTGAACCAAGGCTGTAATGATGTCTGGAGCCGACTGGTCCTGGCGGAACCCAAACTGAGCATCGGTGAGCAGGTTATTGGTGAGTAAGTGACACTTGATGGCACTGTTGGCGACACCTTCCATCACTTTGCTGATGATTGAGAGTAGACTGATGGGGCAGTAATTGTCTCTACTCTACTTTCTATTTTCCCACCCTATCCCCATATCCCTTGATTCACGTAATGTCCAAAAGTGTATTGATCTCAATCTTGAAAATACTCAGCGACTGAGCATCCTCAGCCCTCTGGAGTCGAGAATTCCAAAGATTCATGCCCCTCAAAGTGAAGAAATTGAAAAATGGGCGAACTAAAGCTCTGAATGAGCCACCCTTTGGAGTGCAATGTGAATTTGGATCAAAGAATGAGCCAACAGAAAGAACCAAAAAGCCACACCTGGGACTTTCCTCCACCATGCTGTCAGATCCTTGCCCTTTCCCCTCCCATTGCTGACAGACCTAAGAAATCAGTAGTGAGCCAATACCCACATTCCACCCTGCCCCAGTTCAGCCCAATCTCAGGTTCCCTATCCATAGTGCTGATAAACCCCATTGCCAACAGTGCTGCCAAATCTAACGACTATCTTCCCAGTGCTGCCAAAGATCAGGACTGCTGTCAGTGCTGCTAAACCCCATGACCTCTTCCTCCCCCCCCCCCCCTTCCCCTGTACTGCTAACCATAAGATACCTACCTACAACCTGGTACATTTTGAAAAGCATTCTTGCCTTTTGTGTCATCACCTTTGAATAGCTAAGGGGGAAAAAAAGGGTAAAAGAGTGCATGTGACATAAAGGCCATTCATTAATCAATGAATACAAGAGTAACAAAGGCCACTGATCTACAGAAATGAACAATCCAAGAATTGAAACCCTGAAACATGGATAAAAATCCCAGAATACCATGTAATAAAAAACAGAATTTGACTTATTCAGTCACTGTAAATCATTGGCCCTGGTCATATAGCATTACACCTTATCGTTATAAAAGAACAGATCCTCCAACTCACCAAATATAGGAGACCTATGTATAATCTGTATATTAAAGCGGTGAGTGGTCTCAAGATTCGAATGGCATTACACATGTAACTGCCACTTTCAGAATAACTATACTTGACCAATTAAAAGTTTAATTCTCCCCTCCCCTGAGCAAGACGTCTGCCATCAACTCTTCCCAGCCCACCTCCACCTCAACCCCCAACGGAGTAAGTTAGTGGCTTTAACCACCATCTTCAGATGCAAGTTTTAAATTAATGAATCGAAAATTGGGTCGTTCCTTCGTGGTTGTGCACTCCAACCCGGCCCATTTTCCCAATATACACTGTGCCCAGGTGATGCAGCGCACCACGCCACAGACCCAGAAAAATCTCCTATATCGTACAACTCCACTGTTTTGAAATCAAGTCTCACTACGCAGTCTCCTTCTCAGACTCATCTGTTCCCAGGATATTAAAGCTGTGAACTCCTCATTTCAATTCAGGCCTTCTCCCAACCAGCTTTATTCAAAAAGCAGCTTCTATAAACAGGACTTGCCTCGTGAATTGAATCTTCACGTTTTTGATAGTGCTGCACCAACAACAGTGCAGCACTCCCTCACTACTGCACTGAAGTATCAGCCTGGATTATGTACTCAAGCCTCTGGAGTGGACCTTCTGACTGAGGTAAAAGTGCTAACCCTGAGAAAAGGCTACACCTAGTTAACTAGAAATGTAAACACATAGGGGGGAAAATTCAGTTACTTTAAGAAGGGGAGGAAGGCCTGCAGTACCGGGGCACGTGGCACCGTGATATTCCCTCTTGGGGTACTACCGATGAATTTCGGCCACGGGGGCACTAATTTTTTCAGGGTGCTAAAAGTAGCGCCCCGGCAAAGTTAGTGCCCCAAAGGGGGCGCGACTCAACTTTTCCCCCTAATATTAGTGATAATGTTGGGAGGTTCTGTTGAAGTTTACCTCGTGACCATCAACGCTGGGACTTGTAGCTTGGAATAACAAAAGACTCTACAACATTATATAGAATTACATGGAATATGCAGCATTTGTTAAAGTTACTTCACTTATCTGTGGTTTTTATATAATTTCAAATATAAACTCCAAGCAACTTCATTCATAAGCATAATAAATATTAGTTGGATATGTAGGCTAGTCAGACCCCACCTGAGGCAATTTTGTTTCATTCGTTCCTCAGATGTGGGCATCGCTGGCAAGGCCAACATTTATTGCCCATCCCTAATTGTCCTTGAGAAGGTGGTGGTGAGCCGCCGCCTTGAACCGCTGCAGTCCTTGTGGTGAAGGTACTCCTACAGTGCTGTTGGGAAGGGAGTTCCAGGTTTTTGACCCAGCGGCACTGAAGGAACAGCGATATATTTCCAAGTCAGGGTGGTGTGTAACTTGGAGGGGAACTTGCAGGTGGTGGTGTTCCCATGCGCCTGCTGCCCTTGTCCTTCTAGGTGGTAGAGGTTGCGGGTTTGGGAGTTGCTGATGGAAAAAGCCTTGGCGAGTTGCTGTAGTGCATCTTGTACATGGTACACACAGCAGACACGGTGCGCCGGTGGTGGAGGGGGTGAATATTTAAGGTGGTGGATGGGGTGCCAGTGAAGTGGGCTGCTTTGTCCTGGATGGTGTCGAGCTTCTTGAGTGTTGTTGGAGCTGCACTCATCAGGTGAGTGGAGAGTATTCCATCAGACTTCTGACTTGTGCCTTGTAGATGGTGGAAAGGCTTGGGGGAGTCAGGAGATGAGACACTCGCCACAGAATACCCAGCCTCTGACCTGCTCTTGTAGCCGCAGTATTTATGTGGCTGGTCCAGTTAAGTTTCCTGTCAATGGTGACTCCCAGGGTGTTGATGGTGGGGAATTCGGCAATGGTAATGCCATTGAATGTCAACGGGAGGTAGTTAGACTCTCGCTTGCTGGAGCTGAGTGGTCCTGGCGGAAACCAAACTGAGCATCGGTGAGCAGGTTATTAGTGAGTAAGTGCCGCTTGATAGCACTGTCAACGACACCTTCCATCACTTTGGTGATTATTGAGAGTAGACTGATGGGGTGGTAATTGGCCAGATTGCATTTGTCCTGCTTTTTGTGGACAGGACATACCTAGGCAGTTTTTCAGATTGTCTGGTAGATGCCAGTGTTGTAGCTGTACTGGAACAGCTTGGCTAGAGGTGCAGGTAGTTCTGGAGCACATACCTTCAGCACGACAGCTTGGATGTTGTCGGGGCCCATAGCCTTTGCTGTATCCCGTGCGCTCAGCCGTTTCTTGATATCACCTGGAGTGAATTGAATTGGCTGAAGACTGATTTCTGTGATGGTGGGGACCTCGGGAGGAGGCGGAGATGGATCATCCACTCGGCACTTCTGGCTGAAAATGATTGCAAACGCTTCAGCCTTGTCTTTTGCACTCCCGTGCTGGGCTCTGCCATCATTGATGATAAGGATATTCATGGAGCCTCCTCCTCCCGTTAGTTGTTTAATTGTCCACTACCATTCACGACTGGATGTGGCAGTACTGCAGAGCTTTGATCTGATCCGTTGGTTGTGTTACATTTTATCCATTTTTGAACAATTTTTTTAAATTGTTACATTTTATCTGTCCGGCTTCTAAAACCGTAAGCCTGGTGCCACTTGAGCGCTATTTTCTGATTTGCTTTAATCTCTTACTGTTTTTCAGCCTTGGTGCTCTTGCACACTGGATCTTGGCTCTTCACCTTTGTTCCACGATTTAAGAAAAATGTCACTAGATACTGATTGGGAATGGAAAGTCAGGCTAATTTTTTCTTCCCTCACCCAGGATCACTGAGGTCAGTTGTAGCACTTCCAGTATTGCCCCAACTGAAATCAAAGGAATTATGTTTAATATTGCTCCATGTGCCACCCATATTTCAAATAAAACTGTTGGACTATAACCTGGTGTTGTGCGACCTCTCAATTTTGTCCACCCATATATGCCACTGGTCTGCTCTAACATTTAAAAGATTACAACTAAAAAAAAACCTGTTGATAACTTCCAATAGTGTTAAAATTAGAATACTGACAGGATTCTCATTTGTATCCTCTCTTTAGTGCTGTCAACAGGGAATTATTGCTGGGACTTATGGCAGGGGCAAGTCACATCTAATTTTATTTTTCCCCATGCTGTGGTGTGTGTAACCAAGAGAGGAGATTAAACTATTGTGTGCAAAGTGATGTAACCTTGTCATCAACAAGATAGAAGTCCAGCTATGCATCTCTGCAATTGTTCTTGAGAACAAAACAAAATCTGGAAGACTGTTTACTGCAGTCCGGCTGCAGGTGCTGTGGCATTTGTTTATTTGCAATCTGGTAGTCACAATTCTACTATCCGTACTCCACAACAACACACAAATCTAGCCCAGTGTTTATTAGATCATTGCTATTCCCAACACCTAAAAACCTGATCAATTTAATCTTGTGGAATAAACAGAGTAATTATGTAAGGACAATCACATGAGGTGAAATTAAATTTTAAAAACAAGTGATTAACAATAATGGGTTGGGACATAGTCAAAATAAAAAAGTTGATCTTAAAGGAGAAGGTACCCCTACCAGAAATTAGACTAATGAGTTTAATGATTTGTTTTCCTGTAGGTTATGTCTTCTTGTACAGGACATGTATGGTTTATTTAGTGAAGTTCACCAGCATACATTCTGCTCATTAGAAGAGGACTTGCAGGTGCTAAGTGCCTGCTGGGAAGGAAAGACATGCTATCTAACAGGAATGAAGATTCTACAGAGAACAACGAGAGGGAGGTAAGAATGGAGACTGATCCAGAAAATGTATCTTGATTAGCAAGACCCTGTACTCCTGCTGAAGTTATTTCTGGCACAAGCTTAGACTTGCAGGGCACCAAAGCCCTTGCTGGATATTAGATATTCTTGCTCCAAACATGATACAAAACCTTGATTCAGTGTTCCTCAGGTATCATGTTTTGCTGAACAGCCTAATAAAATTGGTCAACCTGCTGTCACACTTTACAGGCCTGTTGGGTTATGATGTTGTGGCTTACATTGATAATACTATTGACATTTATGATTTGTACATGATATTGATTACTGGATATCAGATATACTGTTGTGTAGCTTTTACTTGTGACTCACAATAGAGGGGCAAAGAAGGTACCATTCCAAAGTTAATGTAATTGGAGGCATAGAATAGTATAATTTATATTATGGAATGCAGTTAATCAAAAATCACATTACTGCCTGTGCTTTACCACAAGAGCCAAGAGATTTAGGAGTTATCTATTTAGAACAAAGTTTGGAGTCCAGATCAGTGGATAACTAATGTAGACTTGCATTGTATTGTATTGCCAGTTTATGATGTCGCCAAATAGCAATAAAGCCATTGGGCTGAACATCCTCCACTGGTTTTAACCTTTGTTCATTTTATTTTGGGTATGTGTGTTCATTTATGCAAAGAAGAGTACAGAGAAATGGATACTTTTAAGTCCTGCTGTATCCTTGTTGCTCAAGCTAAATGTTATCAGAATTGCTTTGGAAGTAGTTTAAATATTTAACCAGTACCACATTTGCCAGTTAAAAAGCTTTAACAGCATAGCATGTGCTAATCATGCATTATTTAAGTTATATTTTGTGATTTGTATTTAGTATTAAACGCACCTCATTAAAACTAGTGCCTCAAGAAAATAAAAAAGCCATTATTTGTGTTTCAGGAACCTGCCTGACAAATAATTTTTAGTTCTCTTATGTCAGTGCCAATATGGTCAGTAAAATTTGGAATGATTTATTTTGTCTTGCCAGGTATGATTAAACCCTGTGACAATAGTCATATGAACCACAGTAGGATTCTGTTATATTTAATAAGTCACATTGCAAAAAGGTTGCTCTGAAACTTGAACTGGATATGACAGAAATGACTATCAATACTGTACCAAGGCATTTGGCAACAGATTAGGGCTTGGTAAAGATTTATCTACAGTAGCCCATTTTTTATAGTGCTGTTTTTAAGATCCATACAGAAGTATGTCATGGCAATGGGGGCATGTTGCGTAGAAAATGTTTTATATGATTTCTGCAGGAGACTGTAAACCCTGTGTGCTATATCAAAGGTGCTGCATTACAGCAGTCCTTGGCTATATCGGGAATTTGTTTGTATCATGTTCACATATTAATGGATTTGGCTTTAACTGCACTACCCTGCTGACAGTTAACAGCTCCCAGTTTCCTTGATTTATTTATTTTGATATGGCCTAGCTTCTATGAGGACTGCATTTCAGGTTCCCGAAACAAAAAATAATGCTGCTTTCTGCTGCAAACTATTCAATCCTGCTTGGCTGATCGAGTGTCTATTTTTAAAGATATTTCAATCAACTGAAAAGCAAATAAGTGATCATTTTCATGAAAGTGATCGGTGTGAATATGATACCACGATAATGTTCTTAACCTTTTTTAAAAATAGCGGGGCGGTGGGAGGGAGGTGAGGTGGTGGGCGTGCCGGAGAGGACAAAGACAGAAGTTTTTTTTGTTGACAATCTCAGGTATTGGCAGATGAATCGGTTGTTAAATAGCAATCAGAACAAGCTAGGGCTTGCTTGCTTAACACTTTATGACTGATTGTTCAGTGCCTTTTCTAGTAATGTTTTCAATCTACAGCCTTGCTGTTCAGTGTAATACTAAACCCTGGTTGAGCAGGTTTTTCCTCTTCCACAAGACACTTTGCAGACTAAAGCAGTCACTGCCTAATACAATAAATAAGAAGAAACATAAATTAATCAGAGTGTGACTGTTTCTGTAAGTTAGATTTTCTTAATGGTGCAGTTTTTTTGAGTAAGACTTGAAAGGAGCAACTAGAAGGAATGGTCAGTGGGCGCACCATTTGCACAAAATATTCTCTATTGCACCCCCCACCCCCACCCCCAATGTTAGGAGCACTATCATTTTTCTAACATATTTTCCTCCTTAAGGTGACTAGCCCCTTGAAATCTCTGCGCTCTCCAGTTATTTGCAGAGAAAAGCTCACTTCCTCTGCCCTCAAAAGAGCTCTCCCTAATGCATCAATCTGACATTTTACACTTCCTACACCACTCATCCTAGGACTTCTCCAAGTGAAAACGCCACTATAGTGTCAGTATAGTCCATGTAATTAGTTGTAATTACACTTTAAATTAGAGCCTTAGTGTCATAGGAAATGTCAAGAGCAGTGAGTTTCATGTTCTGTGCATGTTGTGATATGTTCACAGTAGTAATTCCTCTGGAGGGCATTCAGGACTTCAGTTGCAAACACTGTCTACTAATTAATATTCTGATGAAACAGATAGCAGTAATGGAGGGTAGGATTAATGTGCACAGAGATCACTTAATGTGAACAGTACATTAATGATATGTTGCTGCAGTTGGACTTAGTAGGCAAGACAGATGAAGAAGTGGACCAGTCAAGAATTGTCTATTGCAGAAATGATAGAGGAAGAAGAGGTAGGCAAATGGAATAGTAAATGGTAACAGTAAGGAGGCGTGATGAGAAGTAGAAGTAACGCAGGGAACAGGTTCCAGGAGCTGGATAACGCTGAAGAAGGAAAGGCAAATTAATGAGGACATCATGCTGCCTACAGGAATAAAAAAGAAAGTGCCAATACAAGAATGGAGAAGAAAAGTAAAGATGGTACGAGATTTATCAGTATGATATGCAAACAGTACTTTCATCTGGAAAGACAAATCTAATAGTTCAGTTATATGTCTGCCTGGACAAAGATGGGAATATTGAGGAATTAGTAATTACAGTGTAGAAAAAGGCCATTCAGTCCATTAAGTCTAGTGTTTTTCTCCATATGAGCTGTCTAGTCTAATCCCACTTTCCTGCTCACTCCACATACCCTTCAATAATCCTTTTTTTTCAAGCAACTATCAAATTCCCTTTTAAAAGCACTCTTGGTCTCTGCTTCAACAACGGTTTGTGGTAAAGAATCCACGTTCTAACCTCCCTCGCTTCAATTTTTTCTAACCTTCCTTTCAGTTTTTGTGATTATCTGAAACTTATACTCTTGTTACCGTCTCATTGACCAGTGGAAACAGTCTATCTCTCTTTATCTTATTGTGACACTTAATAATCTTAAAGACCTCTCTATCAGGTCACCACTTAACTTTTTCAGTTCTAGTGAAAAAGCGCGACCTTCTCAATTCTCTCTTCATAACTAACTCCTCATTGCTGGTAACTACCTTGAAGGAGATTTTATAATGAAATATAGGATACTTAACAGAATAGAGAAAGTAACAGCACACAACATATATGAGATGAAACACAGTACCAGTTGTTAAAGATATTAAAAAAGCCACAAAGAGACAAATATTAACAATGATGTAATAAAGGGGCCTTTAGGGAAGAGTGACCATAATATGATAGAATTTTATATTCAGTTTGAAAGTGATTTAGTTAAATCCGAAACTAGGGTCTTAAATCTAAACAAAGCAAACTACATGGTTATGAGGGGTGAGTTGGCTACAGTAGATTGGGAAACTACATTAAAAGGTATGATGGTAGACAAGCAATGGCTAGCATTTAAAGAATTAATACATAATTTACAACAAATATACTTTCCTTTAAGGCACAAAAACCCCACAGGAAAAGTGGTCCAACCGTGGCTAACAAGAGAAGTTAAAGATATTATTAGATCAAAGGAAGCGGCTTATAATCTTGTCAAAAAGAGTAGTAAGCCTGAGGATTGGGAGGATTTTAGAATTCAGCAAAGGAGGACCAAGAAATTGATAAAGGGGAAAATAGAATATAAGAGTAAACTAGCGAGAGACATAAAAACAAGACTGTAAAAGCTTCTATAGGTATGTAAAAAGGAAAAGATTAGGAAAAGTAAATGTGGGTCCCTTATAGGCTGAGACAGGAGAAGTTATAATGGGGAATAAGGAAATGGCAGAGAAATTAAATAAATGCTTTGTGTCTGTCTTCACGGAAGAAGACGCAAGAAACATCCCGGAAATAGTGGAGAACCAAGGCTCTCGCGAGAATGAGGAACTGAAAGAAATTTAGTATTAGTAAAAAAAATAGTACT
This sequence comes from Squalus acanthias, assembly GCA_030390025.1. Classification (NCBI taxonomy): domain Eukaryota; kingdom Metazoa; phylum Chordata; class Chondrichthyes; order Squaliformes; family Squalidae; genus Squalus; species Squalus acanthias. Next base: position 62,240,274 of record CM059432.1, read on the forward strand.
AGAGAAATTAATGGGACTGAAAGCCGATAAATCCCCATGACCTGATGGCCTACATCCTAGGGTTTTGAAAGAGGTGGCTATAGAGATAGTGGATGCATTGGTTGTCATTTTCCAAAATTCCATAGATTCTGGAAGGGTTCCCGTGTATTGGAAGGTAGCAAATGTAACCCCACTATTTAAGAAAGGAGGGAGAGAGAAAATGGGGGACTACAGACCAGTTAGCCTGACATCAGTAAAAAGGAAAATGCTAGAATCTATTATTAAGGACGTGGTAACAGGGCACTTAGAAAATAATAATAGGATTGGGCAGAGTCAACACAGATTTATGAAAGAGAAATCATGTTTGACAAATCTGTTAGTTTTTTGATGTTGTAACAAGCAGAATAGATAAGGGGGAACCAGTGAATGTGGTGTATTTGGATTTTCAGAAGGTATTCGATAAGGTGCCACACAAGAAGTTATTAAACAAAATTAGGGCTCATGGATTGGGAGTAATATACTAGCATGGATTGAGGATTGGTTAACGGACAGAAAACAGAAAGTAGGAATAAACGGGTCATTTTCGGGTTGGCAGGCTGTAACTAGTGGGGCAATTATATAGGGCCATGGTGAGACCACACCTGGAGTATTATGTACAGTTTTGGTCTCCTTACCTAAGGAAGGATATACTTGCCATAGAGGGAGTGCAACGAAGGTTCGCCAGACTGGTTCCTGGGATGGAGGGATTGTCCTATGAGGAGAGATTGAGTAGCCTAGGCCTATATTCTCTAGCGTTTAGAAGAATGAGAGGTGATCTCATTGAAACATACAAAATTCTTACAGGGCTTGACAGAGTAGATGCAGGGAGGATGTTTTCCCTGGCTGGGGAGTCTAGAACCAGGGGTCGCAGTCTCAGAATAAGGGGTCGGCCATTTAGAACTGAGATGAGGAGAAATTTCTTCACTGAGGGTGGTGAATCTTTGGAATACTCTACCGCAGAGGGCTGTGGAGGCTCAGTCGTTGAATATATTCAAGACAGAGATCGATAGATTTTTGAATATTAAGGGAATCGAGATATGGGGATAGTGCAGGAAATGGGCAAGAGATACAGGGGGGATGTGAGGAAAAATGTTTTACACAGTGAGTGGTGATGACCTGGAATTCGCTGCCGATGGAAGTGGTGGAAGCGGAGATACTGAATGTTTTCAAGGGGAGACTGGATAGGCACTTGAGGGAAATAAACTTGCAGGGCTACGGGGATAGAGCGGGGGAATGGGACTGACTGGATTGCTCTACACAGAGCCGGCACAGACTCGATGGGCCGAATGGCCTCCTTCTGTGCCTCTATGACTCTAAGTGGAGATGAGGTCGAAGATCAGCCATGATCTTATTGAACGGCAGAGCAAGCTCGAAGGGCCAAATGGCCTACTCCTGCTCCTATTTCTTATGTTCTTAAGATGTAGCAAGGTCGTAAAGATAAAAATGGCGTTAAGCAGATTGCATTATATCTGCTGTAATGACAGAAACTGTACTGCAGGGAGGAATTTCCGTGGTCCAAATCACACTCTGTCCTAATTCACATTGTACTTATCTTTAAAGGTTAAAGTCACCTCTAACCGTAGGATGCAGAGCGGAATACAAGATGTACTGTCAACTGTGGCTCAGCAGTAGCATTCTCGCCTCTAATTCAGAAGATTGTGGGTTCCAGTCCCACTCCAGAGACTTGAGCACATAATCTAGGCTAACACTGCAACGCCTTACTGAGGGGGTACGGCACTGTTGAAGGTGCCGTCTTTCGGATAAGATGTTAAACTGAGGCCCCGTCTGCCCTCTCAGGTGGATGGAAAAGATCCCATGTCACTATTTCATAGAAGAGCCAAGGAGTTCTACCTGGTGTCCTGGCCAACATTTATCCCTCAACCAACATCACTTAAAACAGATTATCTGGTCATTATCACATTGCTGTTTGTGGGACCTTGCTGTGTGCAAATTGGCTGCCATGTTTCCTACATTACAACAGAGTGACTACACTTCAAAAGTACTTCATTGGCTGTAAAGTGTTTTGGGATGCCTGAGGTTGTGGAAGGTGCTATATAAATGCAAGTCTTTCTTTCTTTATATTATCCAAAACTCCTATCCACATCAAGTCCTCGTTGACCAACATTACTTCCTGGTCCTCCAATACCTCAAATTTAAAATTCTCATCTTTATGTTTAAATCCCTTCATGGCATCGTTCCTCCCTATCTCTGTAACCTTCTCCAGTCCTACAACCCTCTTCCCCCCCGGCCCCAAACCTCACCCCCCCCTCACTCAAACGAAGAGTGTGAATAAAGTGGGGAGGAGGGTCTTTTATATTTGGAATTGTAATTTTAATAAAATTGAATAGTTTTTAATGATGTGCAATAAGTAATGTGATAACATTGCATTACCAGTTATGTCATTGCTCTTTCCCTTGTACACAGTTTAGCAAAATGTTTTCCTGTGAGTATGTGTAAATGCAACAAAAATACATACATACATACAATAAACCTATTTCCTGGCTCTGCTTTCTGTATTTTCACTTCTCTGCGTGAAAGCTTTTTTATTCGTTTTCAATACTACTTAATCTCCTATAACATTGGTCATGCTGTAAGGTGATATGTTGTTTTATTCTGTGCTCTGAGCCCTCCTGTTCATGGCAGAACCACAAATGCACCCCTCATTTCCTTACACACACCCCCACCCCCCTTGCAAAAGTGTTTCTCCCTTTTTCTTCCCTTACTGACCAGTAGAGTGCGACTGTATGCATCTCTCTCTCTTCCGTCTGCGCCCCCCCCCCCCCCAAATAGTTTCTGCACTCCAATAGGTTCTCTGCCTTTACCTCCCACAACAGGGTATTTCTTCATTTCTCCTCTCTCACCCGGCTCAACATGGTCTGTTTGCGTGTCTTGCCCCATTATGCTTTTTTCTTTCTCTCTTTTGTTCTGGTTTCTCCCACCCCTCTTAACATTGTCTCTCCCACTCTCTTTCTTCCCCATTTCTAATAACCCTGAATCCCATTTGTTGGCTAGAACCTGTCTTGTTCCTTCTTGAAACTGATTAAGGTTTCTTGTTCCCCCACCCATGCCAGTAACCTGTTCCACAAATTCGAAGTGTGAAGTGTATGGAGATGCCAGCGATTTAACACGGGGCATCATAGATGCAAAACATGCACACTCTACCACTGAGCCACATCCCCGATTGTGGGCTTAGAGTGTAAAGGGAGCCCCATGGAATTTCATGTGGGCATCCTGTTTCTTCTTCTTTGTAGGAAGAAACTGAGGAGGAACAGAAGCCTGGCTTATCTGACGTCATAGGAGGAGGATGTGATCTGACCCTCCAGCCAGTACCCACTGTACATAGGAAAAAGACCCTGGCCCTCCTACCTGCAACAGAGCTAGGAGCTCTGCTTGAGGACCCTGTGCTTGAGCAGGGAAGCCCTGAATGGCATGCTGGCTTTTGGAACCAAATCTTTAGCCTACCTCCGATATTAGAACAGCAGCACCATACAGTACAGAAAGAGGCCCTTCGGCCCATCGTGTCCACGCTGGCCATCAAGCCCTGTCTATTCTAATCCCATTTTCCAGCACTTGGTCCTTGTATGCTATGGCGCTTCAAGTGCTCATCTAAATGCTTCTTGGATGTTTTGAGGGTTCCTGCCTCTACCACCCTTTCAGCCAGTGAGTTCCAGATTCCAACCACCCTCTGGGTGAAAAAGTTTTTCCTCAAATCCCCTCTAAACCTCCTGCCCCTTACCTTGAAACTATGCCCCCTGGTTATTGACCCCTCTACTAAGGGGAAAAGTTCCTTTCTATCTACCCTATCTATGCCCCTCATAATTTTGTACACCTCAATCAGATCCCCCCCTCAGCCTTCTCTGCTCTAAGGAAAACAACCCCAGCCTGTCCAGTCTCTTTTCATAGCTGAAGCGCTGCAGTCCACGTAACATCCTGGTGAATCTCCTCTGCACCCTCTCCAATGCAATCACATCCTTCCTATAGTGTGGCGACCAGAACTGCACACAGTATTCCAGCAGTGGCCTAACTACCGTTTTGTACAGCTCCATCATAACCTCCCTGCTCTTATATTCTATGCCTCGGCTAATGAAGGCAAGTATCCCATATACCTTTTTAACCACCTTATCTACCTGTCCTGCTGCCTTCAGGGATCTATGTACATGCACACCAAGGTCCCTCTGATCCCCTGACCTTCCTAGGGTCCTACCATTCATTGTGTATTCCCTTGCCTTGTTAGGCCTCCCAAAATGCATCACCTCACACTTTTCAGGGTTAAATTCCATTTGCCACTGTTCTGCCCATCTAACCAACCCATCTATATCGTCCTGTAGCCTGAGGCTTCCCTCCTCGCTATTTACCACTCCACCAATTTTCGTGTCATCTGCGAACTTACTGATCATACCTCCTACATTCATATCTAAATCATTAATGTACACTACAAACAGCAAAGGACCCAGCACCGATCCCTGCGGTACACCACTGGACACAGGCTTCCAGTCACAAAAACAACCTTCGACCATCACCCTCTGCCTCCTGCCACTAAGCCAATTTTGGATCCAATGTGCCAAATTGCCCTGGATCCCATGGGCTCTTACCTTCTTGACCAGTCTCCCATGTGGGATTTTGTCAAAAGCCTTACTGAAGTCCATGTAGACTACATCAACTGCACTATCCTCATCCACACACCTAGTCACCCCCTCTCAAAATTCAATCAAATTGGTCTGACATGATCACCCCCTGACACAGCCATGCTGACTATCCTTGCCTCTCCAAGTGGAGACTAATTCTGTCCCTCAGAATTTTTTCCAATAATTTCCCTACCACTGATGTTAGGCTCACTGGCCTGTAATTCCCTAGTTTATCCCTACTACCCTTCTTGAATAATGGTACTACGTTAGCTGTTCTCCAGACCTCTGGCACCTCCCCTGTGGCCAGAGAGGTTCTGAAAATTTGTGCCAGAGCCCCTGCAATCTCCTCCCTTGCCTCACACAGCAGTCTGGGATACATCTTGTCTGGGCCTGGGGATTTATCCACTTTTAAGCTCGCTAAAACCGCTAGTACCTCCTCCCTCTCAATACTAATTTGTTCAAGTATATCACAATCCCCCTGCCTGATTTCTATGCCTACATCGTCCTTCTCCATAGTGAACACAGATGCAAAATATTCATTTAAAACCTCACCTACATCTTCCAGCTCTACACACAGCTTGCCACTTTGGTCCCTAATTGGCCCTACTCTTTCCCTGGTTATCCTCTTGCCCTTAATATACTTATAAAACACCTTGGGATTTTCCTTTATTTTGCCTGCCAGTGTTTTTTCATGCCCCCTCTTCGCTCTCCTAATTTCTTTTTTAAGTACCCCACTGCACTTTCTATACTCCTCTAGGGCTTCCACTGTTTTTAGTCCTTTGTATCTGCCAAAAGCCTCCCTTTTTTTCCTAATTCATTCTTGTGTATCCCTTGACATCCAGGGTTCCCTGGGCTTGTTGGTCCCACCCTTGACCTTTACGGGAACATGTTGGCGTTGTACTCTCCCTATTTCCTTTCTGTGAGACTCCCACTGCTCTGATGTGGATTTTCCTACAAGTAGCTGATCCCAGTCCACTTTGGCCAGATCCTGCCTTTCATATTAAAATCGGCCTTTCCCCAATTTAGAACCTTTATTTCCGGTCCATCTTTGTCCTTTTCCATGACTACCTTAAATCTCACTGAATTATGGTCACTGTCACCAAAATGCTCTCCTGCTGACAAATCTACCACTTGCCCGGCTACATTCCCTAGAATTAGGTCCAGTACCGCCCCCTCTCTTGTAGGACTTTCTACATGCTGGCTCAAAAAGCTCTCCTGGATGCACTTTAAGAATTCCGCACCCTCTAAGCCTTTCACACTCTGACTATCCCAGTTAATATTGGGGAAGTTGAAATCCCCTACTATTATTACCTTATTATTTCTACATTTCTCTGAGATTTGCTTACATATCTGTTCCTCTATCTCCCCCTGACTGTTTGGGGGCCTATAGTACACTCCCAGCAAAGTGCTTGCCCCATTTTTGTTTTTAAGTTCTACCCATATGGCCTCATTAGAGGAATCTGCTAAGATATCATCCCTCCTTACAGCAGTAATTGACTCCTTGATTAATATTGCGACACCCCCTCTTCTTTTACACCCCCTCTGTCTCGCCTGAAGATTCTATACCCCGGAATATTGAGCTGACAGTCCTGCCTCTCCCTCAACCATGTCTCTGTGATAGCAACAATATCATACTCCCATGTGTTCATCAACACCTTCAATTCATCTGCCTTACTCGCAAGACTCCTTGCATTAAAATAAATGCCATCCAGCCTTGCCATACTCCCTTGTGCCGTTACATATTTGCTCTGCCTTCCAGGCTGACTTGTTTTTTCCTCCATATTTGGCTGTGCATCACCCCCTACTATAGCTCCACTCCATATCCCATCCCCCTGCCAAGTTAGTTTAAACCCCCCCCCCCCAACAGTACTAGCAAACCTCCCCGCAAGGATGTTGGTCCCGTTCTGGTTCAGGTGCAACCCGTCCGACTTGTACAGGTCCCACCTTCCCCAGAAGCAGACCCAGTGATCCAGGAAACTAAAGCCCTCCCTCCTGCACCAACTGTTTAGCCACGCATTCATCTGCTCTATCCTCCTATTCCTATACTCACTAGCATGTGGCACCGGGAGTAATCCAGAGATTACAACCTTTGAGGTCCTGCTTTTTAATCTGCTACCTAGCTCCCTAAATTCTTGTTGCAGGACCTCATCCCTCTTTCTACCTATGTCATTGGTACCAATGTGAACCATGACCTCTGACTGTTCGCCCTCCCCCTTCAGAATGCCCTGCAACCGTTCAGTGACATCCTTGACCCTGGCATCCTGGAGTCACGTCTGCGGCCACAGAAACGTCTATGTGTTCCCCTTACGATAGAATCCCCCATCACTATTGCTCTCCCACTCTTCTTCCTCCCCTCCTGTGCAGCTGAGCCACTCATAGTGCCACGGACTTGGCTCTTGCTGCATTCCCTTGAGAAACCATCTCCCCCATCAGTATCCAAAATGGAAAATCTGTTGGAGAGGGAGATGGACCCAGGGGACTCCTGCACTACCTTCCTAGTTCTTTTACTCTGTCTGGCGGTCGCTCATTTCCTGTCTGCCTGTGCACTCTTTACCTGCGGTGTGACCACCTCGTTAAACGTGCTATCCACGAAGATCTCTGCTTCGCGGATGGTCCACAGTGACTCCAGCTGCAGCTCTAGCTCTGAAACGCGGATTTCGAGTAGCTGCAGCTGGAGACACTTCCTGCACATGTGTTCGCCCTGGGCACCAAAAGTGTCCCTGACTTCCCACATAGCACAGGAGGAGCACTCCGAGCTGCCCTGCCATGTCCTACCCTTAATTTACTCCCTTTACTTCCTTTTAAATTAAAGAATATTAAATACACTCGGGACCTTACTTCCCTTTAAACACTACTTACTCTAAACTAGAGACCTTACTTTTACTTTAACGACTGGAGTGTAGAAATACTCACCAGGTCCTACTTACCAATCAGCTCCTTCCCTGGTTATGACGTCACTTTAGCGGTTTTGCAGTTGTTGTTGTTTGACTGCTCCCGCTCTCGGACTCTTCACTGCCCATCAAAGTCACCACAGCCTTGAATTTGTTTGCTTTAGGATAATTCCAATCTACTAGGGAGACATAACTAATTTCAGTCAATCGGCAGCATACGACAGCCTCCATCAGGTTGCTAATGCCTTATTTGCCGAAGGAGAGCAGTTCATCAGTTTTGGAATGGTCCGTATCAGCAACAGAGCAGAGCTGTTCAGATGAGTGTTTCTGACTTGCTCAAGGTGCAGGCTGTCATAGATAGCGCTCATGTAGCTATCAATGGCTACTTGGCGACAAAGGATAGTCAGTACGACTTTGGTGGTTGATACCAATGTGGATGCCCACAACACCTGCAAAACACTGGTACAGAGACCTAGGCTGCTACAAGATTCCTAATAGAGCTGAAGGGTCAATTTAGATGCCTGGATCTTTCAGGAGGGTCTCTGCAAAATGGTCCCACTGGAGTCTCCCGGTTAATTATGTTGTATTGCATGCTCACCCTCCAAAGAGGTCTACTTATAGAGGCGGAAGGAGAGCCAGGTCTGCATGACAAACCAGCATTAGCAGGAAGAGGAAGCTGATGACTATTCATTACCAGCTTCAGGAGTCATCTGTAACCAGGAAGCTTGATTAACTTGTTCTAGGTCCTTATAACTCAGAAAACTGAAGTAATAGAATAAAACATATTTAAAACTCACTGGTATATTTGTACTAATTTGAGAGAATGATGGTTGTACCACCACAATTGAATGTCAAGTAACTCAGAAATATTTTACTTTTAATTTATTATCTAATGGAGAACAGGTAAACATTTTTAAATTTTTTTTATTTTTGGAATCAGCAAACTTTATCCAACTGGGACTGAAGTTTACAGTAACTCTTGATTGTCTATTTGAACTTTTGTTTTCATCACATTTAAAGTCTTTTGAAAGTAGTTTCCACAACTTTTTTCCAATACCATTCTTTTTGAAAGGGTGCTCTGTCGTCCAGTACCTTAGGGTGGGATTCTTTTGTGGATTGTTCCTTATCCTAGTACTGTAGTATCATATTTATTGAACAGGAATAAGGGGTTGGGATGAGACATTACACCAAGGGCCAGTCTGCCTGTTAAGATGTATGTAAAATATCCCATGGCACTATTCGAAGAAGAGCAGGGGAATTCTCCCTTTCTGACCAACATTCCCCCTCAACCATCACCACTAAACCAATTAACTGGTCATTTATCACACTGCTGTTTGTGGTACCTTGCTGTGTTCAAATTGGTTGCGATATATGCCTACAAAACAACTGTGCCTCCACTCAAAATAATTAATTTGTTACGAAGCGCTTTGGGATCTCCTGAGGATGTGAAAGGCACTATATAAATGCAAACTTTTCTTTCTAAGAGTCTGGTTAATGTAGAGGAAAAATTTAAACCATTATGTTGTCAAGACATGTTTTTTGCTTACTAAAATTAACAGTGGTGTTATTGTGCAAGTAAAACCCAGTTTAAGATTTCAGTGTGTTTTGATCTGGCTTGCATTTTATCTCTCAGGTCTTCAGGACTCTTCAGTCTGATTGAAAGTCTTTGGCCTCCATTGGTTCCTCCAAAAGTCCATGGCCAAAGCCAAGGCAATCAAGAGGTAATGCTAATACCTAGAAACCATGGATGCATATTCAACAGACATGTCTTTACTGGGGAAATCTTTTGGGTTTGTTTGCTTATGTAAGTGAGGGAGGTCTATTTATTAAGGACATAATACTGTAGCTTCTCCAAAGGATCTCAATTTTTAAGATGGTGCAAAACAGGTAACATAGTCAGGTGTGGATTTTTTTAAAACAATGGAACAAGGTTTATTTACAACAATCACATAGTTTTTCCTTCACTAACATGCTTCAATCTAGGCACAGTTAAGAGTGTCCATACTCGCGGCACAACTGAAGGAAGGGAAAGGCTTCTCCTTCAGTGGGCCTGGTTAATAGGCTGTCTCACAGACCTGCCTCTATGTTTAAGAACAGGCAGCCGGCAGATTCCCACCTAAAAATCGATGGGAGGGATTTTTAGTACCTCTCTCTTTCACTTCTGCAAACTGGCTGAATGTCAGATGCCAGCAACAATGAAAGGGTTGCTCGCTCCCAGTTCATTGCTGCCATTTTTTCTTATGCGCTGCAGCTACCAGGAACTTAAACCCTGTGGCAGGATTTAGCTGGTGAGGCCAGGAAAAAAACCAAATAAGGATGGCCCTACGTCAAAGAGAGGGCCACCCAGAATCAAAAAGTGTTTATGTCCCAAAAGCCTGCCCCTAAGTGCCTGTTGTTAATAGCTACTCGGGTGTTGAAGTTGCATAATTGGGAGGCCCCTCTCATTTCCATAAATTTTGGGGCACTTAGCTTATGTTAGGGCTTCTAGTGCTCTACACGGTGGCTAGCTGCATTTTGCCGCACTAATAGTCTTGGATGAGTTGTAGGGCTGGAGCTTCCAAGCCAGATAATACAGGTAGCTGGGCTGCCCGCCATCACATTATCAGCCCCATGGTATGTAAATTATGTTGAATATCATTTTGCTACCCGAGTAGTATCATTGTAATGAAATGATGTTTGGCTCTTAACCATTTCCAAATAAATTCATGGTCCCAAATGCATTTCATGATTGCACTGTCCTTTTATCTCCAAATCTGCTTGGGAATCTGCAGGGAGTTATAAGGCATCTAATGCAAGCTCATAATATGAGACTACCTCCTGTGAGTGTTCTCACACTGCTTAGCATTAGATTGAAACCTAACCCCAGAGTTACATTGCTGCTTTTGTACTGATGTGAATCCAAAAGCACTTTGTATCAGTAGGGAAATGGTAGTATAACTGCAGCTTATGAAATATTAATTACGTTTTCTAGTTTCATCTGACATTTAACTGATAATTCTTCTACAACTTTCAGTAACAGGATACTTGTTCCAGAGCCCTTTTTCTGGTTTGATGCATACAGCCAAGTGTAAGATTGACCTGAGCATGTCATGTAGTGGCTATGATAGCAAGTAGTAATAATCTTAAAATTAAACTGGCCATCAAAACCAAACTGGCCATCAAAACCATTGTATAGTGTTACCCAAGTTATATTCAACAAACTTCACTTTCCTTGTTGAGCCTTTAATCATCTGATATATTTACTTGGTAGCTGATTGATCAGTTGAATTGATTGTTTGTACTGTTTAGGATGGTTGTTAAAAGTTAAGAAATATTGCATAAAATTGTGGGTCTTTGGAGTTCTCTGCCCCGGAGGGCTGTGGATGCTGGGTCTTTGGGTGCATTCAAGGCTGAGATGGATAGATTTTTGGACTCATGGGGAATCAAAGGATATGGGGATTGGGCGGGAAAGTGGAGTTGAGATCAATGATCAGCCATGATCTTATTGAATGGCGGAGCAGGCTCGAGAGGCCGTATGGCCTACTCCTACTCCTGCTCCTATTTCTTATGTTCTTATACATGACACTTTTTTTTAAAAAAAATTGTTCAAGGGTTGTGGTGATGATGGCAAGGCTGCATTCATTGCCCATCCCTTATTGTCCTCAAAATGGTGATGGCCCTTTTGTTGTTAATAATGCTCAAATAGATTAATAAAAGGAAAAATGCTGCAAAATTAATTCAGCGCTGTTGCGCCATTTGCAATCTAGACTAAAAGTAATGCTTCTAATACACAAGGTGATTTTTTTTCTAGCACATAGATTTGCCCATTGATGTGCTTCTGCCTGCTCCAAGTTTCTGCTATGTACTTGCCCCTCTTCCAGGGGAGGGGAAAGTCGAGGTGCTTCAGAATGAAAATGTCTCTGACCTCTACCGACCTTCAACACTGCACAATTTAAAGCATATTCTTCAGGTAATTGGATGTTCTGTGAACATGTCAAATAATTTCAAGCTTCTGTTTAAGGCTTGATTCATATCTTGTTTCTGACAGCACTGTTAACAAAATGTTGATGTTATTTCAGTCTACGTGCCTTTGTATTATTGCCGATTCTAGTATAAATCTCCTATCCTTTTAAAATGAAATTGATAAGACAGCACATTCTTCATTGTGCCATGAACTCGCAGACTTAGATGCAAAGCCAGCCTCTGCTGAAAATTTGCACTCAGGCTTTTTCCCACATGACGAGCTCCAGATTTTGACTGGGTCATTAGGCACAGAACTTAGTGAGAATATGGTACTGGACCTAAGGGACTGGTGTACACATAGTATCTACAGATCTCTCTGTGCCTCAGCCAAGAATGGCTTTCTAAGCAGCACAGAGGTGGGTTATATCACCTGTGTCCTCTCAGTCAAGGAGGGTTGCCTGAGTGCAGGAAGCATAATGGGAAGAGGAAACTGAAAGTTACAACAGGAATAAAATAATTGTTACAAATTCAAGATAGTGATTATTTTGATCATTTCACACATCTAGCAATTAATTATGAAGTATCATATTATGTAACCGAGTACTCAGTAATTTATGCTTCTAGTGAGCTACCACTTAAAATACTATTTTTATTTTCAAAGTGTTAGGACTGGAGCAGTTTTAATTTCCCACTCGTAAATCACCTGTTCCAACCACCAAAATTATCCCATAGTCACATTTCGGAATTTTTGATCATTTCTTTTTCTTCATGAAAAGAATTTTGGGTTTGAGTTATGGGGTTGTGTTATAAAACAAAGTGATTTTGCACAGGTTTAAAAAGGCCACAAGCTGCAAGCAATCACAATGTGTTATGAAGCCTGATGAGCCATTTTGGAGAAAGTCACAACTCGCAGCCGATTTCAGACTGATACAGTGAGGACATTTAGCCAGGATGGCTGGGGGCGTTAAGGAATTCGTCATCTCATTCCAGGTGGTCAACAAATATTCACATTCGCAGTGATGAGGATGATGCCATTCACGTGGGCACAGCATAAGATGTCTGTGGAGAATATACCCCTGGGAGAGAGTGTAGTTGGTTTGGTAGCCAGGTCGGTTGGTAAATTCCTGCACGAGAAGATATCGGAGACCTGTCTTTCTGCTTCCTGGAGTTAATAGAAAGAAAGACTTGCATTTATATAGCATCTTTCACGACCACCTGGAGTTAATATAAAGAAAGAAAGACTTGCATTTATATAGTGTCTTTCATGAGCACTGACCCAAAAATCACTTCCGCTGGTGCAGAGTTCGGCTACTACTGCCCAGCAAATGCCCACGAAAACCTTACGCCTGGTAAAAGCAGGCATCGGGACACCTTTCACCAGCGTATGGGTTAATATAAATGTTAAATTAAAAATAAAAAAATTAAAAATCATACACAAACATTTAAAATTAGTTTATGTACATTTTGGCCTGGATTAAAATGTTTTAAATTATTTTTCAAAAAATTACATTTTTATTGTAAAGGGACTTTGAATTAAGTTTGAAAATGGGAACATTTATTTTTATTCCAGTTGTGTAAATTATTTAATTATTTGGGGATTCCTCATATGCCAATAGGGATTCTGTTCGTAAATGGAATCCCCATAAGCATATGAGGAATCCTCCTTTCTGATTGGAGGACCTGGCTCATGTGATCCCAGGGACGTTTCCGAACCGCCTGCGTCCCTGGGATCCGTGGGCCTTTACGCAGGCATATACCTGCAGGCCCAGGACCCGAAGTCTCCGAAGCCCAGGAACCAGCAGGTAGGAGTGGATTTTTTTTATCGGGTCGGTAGGCGTACACCGGAGCTACGCTTCCGACCACAAATTCCGGCCTACAATCTCCAGTTCTGATCAAAATTGAGTCCTATTGTTACACCCTGGGTTATGTGGTTGTATAATGGTCAGTTGTTTATATCGCGCCTTTACAACTTCAGGATGCCCCAAAGTGCTTTATCACCAATGAATTACTTTTTAAGTATAGTTACTGTTGTAATGTAGGAAACATAAGATGCTCAGACCACTTATGGAAAAGGTGTACCCAAGAGAATATCTAAGGCAGACCTGAAATTTGTAACACACATCATAATTTTAGTATAGCTCAATGGTATTTTAAAAATATAAATAAAACAGATTAGTATTGTATAAAAATTGGACTCTGTTGCTTGAAAATGGTAAAGGTAAGCATTACAACAATCCCTTTATTTAAAAAAAAATCCTTTGACCAAAATGAAACTATATGGTTGTTTTTAAGAAGCAGAACATTCCATTTCTTATACAAGCTAATGGTGTTATGTACCTCCAGGATAATTTGAAGTTCTGACTCTTTATCGTGCAGCAAATATCAATGTATATTTAAAGCAATGCAGCATTTTACTTTGTTAAATCTTTTTCTATCTAATTTCAGCACGTTCCTGAAAGTCAACGATGTAGTTTCAATGCAGAAGTCATTTACAGAAGGCTCCAGGTATGAACAGATTCATTCAGCTAAAATGCTTCTTAAAATGCCGAGGTACATTATCACTATTTTTTACACTCATGTAGGGTTACTAAATAGATATTTGATCATCAGTGGTAGCACTCTCGCCTCTGAGTCAGAAGGTTGTGGGTTCAAGTCCCATTTCAGTGCAGTATTGAGGGTGTGCTGCACTGCCGGAGGTGCCGTCCTTTGGATGAGGCATTAAACCGAGGTCCCGTCTGCCCTCTCAGGTGGACGTAAACGATCCCATGACACTATTTCGAAGAAGAGCAGGGGAGACTCCCTGGTGTCCTGGCCAACATTAGTGCCTCAATCAACACCACTAAAACATTATCTGGTTATTAATGCATTGCTGTTTGTGAGACCTTGCTGTGTGCACATTGGCTGGCGTATTTCCTACATTATACCTCAAAAAGTACTTAATTGGCTGTAAAGCACTTTGGGAGGTCCTGAGTTTGTGAAAGGCGCTATATAAATGTAAATTATTCTTTTCTTTTTATGTTCTTTCATTTGCATAATTTATTCAATTGTTTGAATGTTGCTGCTCTACTCTGTGCGGAGCCTGTCTCATTTAGTGCTTTGAAAGTTGGATGTTGGCTGTCCTGGTTTATCCCATGCATCTATAAATGTCCATTAATTTGATCTTGAATTTTGGATCCGAAGAGTTTTCCTACAAATTATGTTAGAATAACGTATTTATCCTTCTCTGCCTGATGTTATATTGGCCACTCTTTCATTCTACTGATCAGTTTTGTGCTGGGACCACTGTTTTCCATGTTCCATTGTGGCTTCTACCACATAATTTTAGATTAGAAAAGCACCACTGGAAGAGCTGAGCAGAATTCACCAGCACTTGAAACAGGTGGGGAGGTATAAATTTTAAAAGACCAATGCATTACTCAACCATTTAAAAAGAATGTGCTATAAAGCAAATTTTTGTTTAGGTCTTTCACTTTCATTGTTGCATGTATTCTTCCCTGTCCAAAACGGGCACTCTGAACAGAACGTTGCTCAGCTGTTTAAAATGCCGGTGAATGCTGCATGCAATGTTGGTTTTGGTTATCTCCAGCATTTTCTGTTTTTATATTAAAATATATAGACTTGTTGATTTTTTGTTATCTATAGCATACTGGTACAAATATGCTATTGCCGAGTTCTCACCATCAACATATTGGTGGTCGCTATTAACTAGAAGATTAACTGGACCAGCTGTATCAACACCGTGGCTGCAAGAGCAGGACAGAGGCTGGGTACTCTGAGTGGCTCACTTCATGAACCCTCAAACCTTTCCAACATCTACAAGGCTTATGTCAGGAGTGTGATGGAATATTCACCACTCACATGGTACAGCCGCAACAACACTCGAGAAGCTTGACGCCATCCAGTACAGAGCAGTTTGCTGGCTGCAGAACTCAATATCTACCCCCTCCATCATTATTGCACTGTGGCTACAGTATGTACAATCTAAGAATGCACCTCCTTTCCCAGTGATCGCTATCACAAAAAAAACAAGAGCAGAAATGTCGTGGGAACACCATCACCTCCAAGTTCCCTTCCAAGTCACACGCCATCCTGATTTAGACATACATCGCTGTCCCTTCATTGTCACGAGGTCAATATCCTAACACTATCATGGGAGCACCATCAGCACAAGGACTGCAAAGTTCATGGAACAGTCCCACCACAACATTCCTGGATGGGCAATAAATAAGGCCCTGCCAACGTTGTCCACAGCCTGCGAACAAATTTAAAAATGTGCACCTAGTACGAAAGTAAATGCAGCACTCATGGTTTGTTAAATAATTTAGAGTTAATGAAAATGTTCATTAGTTTTAGATCATCTGGCCATGTTTCTTAGACATTTTGTGCGATTGATGAGGCTATTGCTGAAAATTAAGACTTCTGCATTAACAACTTTCCCAGTGTCCCTTAACAGAACTGAATCTTCTCAACAGAGCAGTTTGTTTTGTACAAATATATCCCAATTCCTGTTTTGAGAAGAACTCACGAATGAAATGCTTCCCAAATGTTCAGATGCTGTTTAATCAAAACATGTTGATGTTTGTCTGCTCAGTGTTTGTACTCTGTACAAGTGCATTTGCTGCTGATCTAAAGAAAACATTGGTTATTGTGATTTCATTCTTCTTGACAGCTCAGTAAAAATAATTTTACACTTCTAAGCATCTTCATTTGAATATTTCAAAATGGGTAAAATCCATATTTTCGGCTTGCTGAGATTTGGAATTGTCACATGACCAGTTATACTTTAGCAGCAATTGCAATTATGTTTTAACATGTAACATTTCAGATATTTAAGCACAAAAAATCTAGGCTAATCTGGGAACTCAGAGCTTGCTGTTGTTACAGCCAACTTTTATGTTGGTGGATATCTTTATGCCATGGAATATTTTGGAGGATAGAAGGAAATCCACAATGAAGACCCAGATACTAGTTTGGAGAGCAAGCTCAATTACAGGGAAAATGTCAAAAGAAAAGGAGACGTACCAGTAAGAATTTGAAAGAAAGGCCTGCCGAGAAATCCAGCATAAATGGTGGGACATGAGTGATCGAGTGTTGCTGGCAGAAAAATAAACTGCCAAAATACAACTGCAAATAAATCATTGATTTTTGGGTTAACATGGTTCAAATGGGAGAAAAATATAACAAACATTTGTTTTAATCTGTATATTTACATAGGATTACATAGGATATACCGCACAGAAACAGGCCATTCAGCCCAACTAGTCCATGCCGCCGTTTATTCTCCACTCGAGCCTCCTCCCGTCTTTCCTCGTCTAACTTTAATAAGGGGAAAAAAACACTAGTGGGAGTAGTATATAGGCCTCCTAATAGTTGCAACTCTGCTGGAAGAAGTATTAATCAGGAAATAGTTGGGGCACGTAATAAGGGAACAGCTATAATTATGGGGGATTTTAACTATCATATTAACTGGACAAATCAAATTGGGCAGGGCAGCCTTGAGGAAGAGTTTATTGAGTGTATTAGGGATGGATTTCTTGAGCAGTATGTAACTGATCCTACAAGGGGGCAAGCAACCTTGGACCTGGTCCTGTGTAATGAGTCAGGATTAATTAATAATGTCCTAGTTAAGGATCCCCTTAGAATGAGTGACCATAACATGGTTGAATTCCATATCCAATTAGAGGGTAAGACGGTTGGTTCTCAAACAAGCGTACTGAGCTTGAATAAAGGAGACTATGATGGTATGAGAGCGGAATTGATTAAAGTGGACTGGGAAAATAGATTAAAGGGTAAGACGGTACATGAGCAGTGGTGTTCATTTAAGGAGTTATTTTACAACTTTCAAAAAAAATATATTCCACTGAGGAAAAAAGGGTGTAAAAGAAATGACAGCCATCCGTGGCTAAGTAAAGAAATTAAGGATAGTATCCGACTAAAAACAAGGACATATAAGGTAGCCAAACTTAGTGGGAGGATAGAAGATTGGGAAGTCTTCAAAAGACAGCAAAAAGTAACTAAAGGATTGATTAAGAAAGGGAAGATAGATTATGAAAATAAATTAGCAAAAAATATAAAAACAGATAGCAAGAGTTTCTATAGTTATATAAAAAGAAAAAGGGTGGCTAAGGCAAACGTAGGTCCCTTAGAGAATGAGACCGGGAAATTAATGGTGGGAAACATGGAGATGGCAAAAATGCTGAACAAATATTTTGTTAGTCTTTACGGTAGAGGACACTAAGAATATCCCAACACTGGACAAACACGGGGCTCTAGGGGGGGAGGAGCTAAATACGATTAAAATCACTAAGGAATTGGTACTCAGTAAAATAATGGGACTCAAGGCGGATAAATCCCCTGGACCTGATGGCTTACATCCTAGGGTCTTGAGGGAAGTGGCAGTAAGGATTGTGGATGCTTTGGTAATAATTTTCCAAAATTCCCTGAACTCAGCAAAGATCCCGGCAGATTGGAAAACTGCTAATGTAACACCCTTATTTAAAAAGGGTAGTAGGCAGAAGGCTGGAAATTATAGACCAGTTAGCCTAACATCTGTGGTGGGTAAAATTTTGGAGTCTATTATTAAGGAGACAGTAACGGAACATTTAGATAAACATAATTTAATAGGACAAAGTCAGCATGGCTTTATGAAGGGGAAGTCATGTCTGACAAATTTGCTTGAGTTCTTTGAGGACATAACGTACAGGGTGGATAAAGGGGAACCAGTGGACGTAGTGTATTTAGACTTCCAGAAGGCATTTGACAAGTTGCCACATAAAAGATTATTGCTCAAGATAAAAAATCACTGGATTGGGGGTAATATTCTGGCATGGGTGGAGGATTGGTTATCTAACAGGAAGCAGAGAGTTGGGATAAATGGTTCATTCTCGGACTGGCAACCAGTAGTCAGTGGTGTTCCGCGGGGGTCGGTGCTGGGTCCCCAACTCTTTACAATCTATATTAACGATTTGGAGGAGGGGACCGAGTGTAACATATCAAAGTTTGCAGATGATACAAAGATGGGAGGGAAAGTAGAAAGTGAGGAGGACATAAAAAACCTACAAGGGGATATAGACAGGCTGGGTGAGTGGGCGGAGATTTGGCAGATGCAATACAATATTGGAAAATGTGAGGTTATGCACTTTGGCAGGAAAAATCAGAGAGCAAGTTATTATCTTAATGGCGAGAAACTGGAAAGTACTGCAGTACAAAGGGATCTGGGGGTCCTAGTGCAAGATAATCAAAGTTAGTATGCAGGTGCAGCAGGTGATCAAGAAGGCCAACGGAATGTTGGCTTTTATTGCTAGGGGGATAGATTATAAAAACAGGGAGGTATTGCTGCAGTTATATAAGGTATTGGTGAGACCGCACCTGGAATACTGCATACAGTTTTGGTGTCCATACTTAAGAAAAAACATACTTCCTCTCGAGGCAGTACAAAGAAGGTTCACTCGGTTAATCCCCGGGATGAGGGGGTGGACATATGAGGAGAGGTTGAGTAGATTGGGACTCTACTCATTGGAGTTCAGAAGCGTGAGAGGCGATCTTATTGAAACATATAAGATTGTGAAGGGGCTTGATCGGGTGGATGCGGTAAGGATGTTCCCAAGGATGGGTGAAATTAGAACTAGGGGGCATAATCTTAGAATAAGGGGCTGCTCTTTCAAAACTGAGATGAGGAGGAACTTCTTCACTCAGAGGGTAGTAGGTCTGTGGAATTTGCTGCCCCAGGAAATAAATTTAAAACAGAAATAGACAGTTTCCTAGAAGTAAAGGGAATTAGGGGTTACGGGGAGCGGGCAGGAAATTGGACATGAGGCTGAGTTCGGATCGGTCGAGGCCCTGTGGGTGGCGTAGCGGGCCCAGGGGCTGAGTGGCCTGGTCCTGCTCCTACTGCTTGTGTTCTTTAGATTTGAGGTGAGGATCAGATCAGCCATGATCTTATTGAATGGCGGAGCAGGCTCGAAGGGCCGATTGGCCTACTCCTGCTCCTATTTCTTATGTTCTTATGTTTATCAGCATAATCCTCTACTCCCTTCTCCCTCATATGCTTATCTAGCCTCCCCTTAAATGCATCTATACTATTCGCTTCAACCACTCCCTGTGGTAGCAAGTTCCACATTCTCACCACTCTCTGGGTAAAGAGGTTTCTTCTGAATTCCCTATTTGATTAATTGATAACTAATCTTATATTGATGGCCTCTAGTATTGCTCTTCCCCACAAGTGGAAACACTCTCTCTGTATCTACTCTATCAAAACCTTTCATAATTTTAAAGATCTCTATTAGGTCACCCCTCGGCCTTCTCTTTTCAAGAGAAATGAGACCCAACTTGTTCATCCTTTCCTGGTAGGTATACCCTCGCATTTCTGGTATCATCCTTGTAAATCTTTTTTGCACCCCCTCCAGTGCCTCTCTATCTTTTTTATAATATGGCGACCAGAACTGCACGCAGTGCTCCAAGTGTGGTCTAACCAAGGTTCGTTACAAGTTTAGCATAACTTCACTACTTTTCAATTTGTGTATTTGTACTCCGAGATCCCTTTACTCCTCTACCCCATTTAGATTCGTATTTTCCAAGTAATATGTGACCTCCCTATTTTTCTTATCAAAATGTAATACCTCACATTTATCTGTGTTGAAATTCATTTGCCAATTATATGCCCATTCTGCAAGTTTATTAATGTCATCTTGTAATTTGTTGCAGTCCTCCTCAGTATTGACTATCCCCCCCCCAATTTGGTGTCATCCGCAAATTTAGAAATTGTATTTTTGATTCCGAAGTCTAAATCGTTAATATAAATTGTGAACAACCATGGTCCCAGCACTGATCCTTGTGGAACACCATTACCCACCTTCTGCCACTCTGAATAGCTACCCTTCACCCTTACTCTCTGCTTTCTGTCTTGAAGCCAACTAGCTATCCATTCTGCTACTTGGCCCCTGACCCCGCATTCTGTGACCTTATTCATTAGTCGATTATGTGGTACCTTCTCGAAGGCCTTTTCAAAATCTAGATAAATTACATCATCTGCATTACCCTTGTCTACTCTCTCTTATTTATTTTAAATGTAGTTATCTCATTACTAATCTCATCATCCGTTGTCTTGTCCACCTGTTCTGTCTCCCTAGTAAATATTGAAGCAAAGTAATTATTTAATATGTCTGCCATCTCTCTATCACTGCCTGTTATATTATCCTGTCCATCCCTTAGTGGCCCTATTCCCATCCCAACTTTTTTTTATTCATGTGCCTATAAAATATTTTACTATTTTGTTTTATGTTCCTTGATAATTTAATTTCATAGTTCCTAAATTATTTTTTTGACTTCTCTCCTAATCTCTTCGTATTCTCCCTGCTGTCTATGTACTTAGTATATGCCTCTTTCCTTACCCTCAATTTTTCCCTTATGTCTTTATTCATCCCTGGTATCTCATTAGTGTTTGGCTTGTTCTTGTTTTTTAGCTGTATATATTTTTCCTGGACTCCGTTGAACACCGTTTTAAATGTTTCCCACTGCTGTTCTACATCATTATTTGCCAGTATTGTTGTCCGTTTTATTTTCCCAAGTTCTATTCTCAGTCCCTCAAAATCGGCTTTTCTCCAATCTATTTGTCATACTTCTGTCCTTCTCAATTATTATCTTAAAGCATATTATATTTTGGTCACTATTGCCTAGATGTTCCCCTACTTTTACTTCTTAACATAGAAACATAGAAAATAGGAGCAGGAGTAGGCCATTCGGCCCCTCGAGCCTGCTCCGCCATTCGATGAGATCATCCAAACTCAGTACCCTGTCCCTGCCTTCTCCCCATATCCCTTGATACCTTTAGCCTTAAGAAATATATCTAACTCCTTCTTGAATATATTTACTGACTTGGCCTCAACTGCCTTCTGTGGTAGAGAATTCCACAGGTTCACCACTCTCTGGGTGAAGAAATTCCTCCTCATCTCTGTGTTAAATGGCTTACCCCTTATCTTTAGACTGTGACCTCTTGTTCTGGACTCACCCGCCATCGGGAACATCCTTCCTGCATCCAGTCTGTCTAGCCCTGTTAGAATTTTATAAGTTTCAATGAGATCTCCTCTCATTCTTCTAAACTCCAGCGAGTATAAGCCCAATCGACCCAATCTCTCCTCATACGTTATTCCTGCCATCCCAGGTATCAGTCTGGTAAATCTTCGCTGCACACCCTCCATGGCAAGACCATCCTTCCTCAGATAAGGCGACCAAAACTGCACACAATACTCAAGGTGTGGTCTCACCAAGGCCCTGTACAGCTGCAGCAAGACATCCTTGTTCCTGTACTCAAACCCTCTCGCTACGAAGGCCAACATACCATTTGCCTTCTTAACCGCCTGCTGTACCTGCATGCTTACCTTCAGCGACTGGTGCACAAGGACACCCAGGTCTCGTTGCACTTCCCCTTCTCCCAATCTATTGATGTTCAGATAATCTGCCTTTCTGTTTTTGCCACCAAAGTGGATAACCTCTCATTTATCCACATTATACTGCATCTGCCATGCTTCTGCCCAATCACCCAACCTGTCCAAATCATACTGGAGTTTCTTGGCATCCTCCTCGCAGCACACACGCCCACCCAGCTTTGTGTCATCTGCAAACTTGGAGATATTACATCTAGTTCCCTCGTCTAGATCATTAATATATATATCTGCTCTGGTTCATTCCCCATTACTAGATCCAATAGCGAATCCTCCCTTGTTGGGCTTCTTACATACTGGGTTAGAAAGGAGTCCTGTACACATTGTAGGAACTGCATTCCCTTTTCCCCTTTACCTACCTCTTCTGGCCAATTAATATCAGTAGTTGAAATCCCCCATGATTATTATTCTATGTTTTTTACTCATTTCCCTAATTTGTTTGCATATTTCTTTCTCCGCCTCCCTTCCACTATTAGGTGGTCTGTAGACTACCCCTATTAGTATGATTGATCCTTTTATTATCTTTTATCTCTATCCACATGGATTCTATTTCTGTCTTGCTGATAGCTGTGTCACTTTTTTCTACTGCCATTATGTTATCCCTAGTAAGTACAGCAACTCCACCTCCCCTTTTTCCCCCTCTATCTTTTCTAAATATGTTATACCCTGCAATGTTTAATTCCCAGTCCTGATTTTTCTGTAGCCATGTCTCAGTAATCCCTACTATGTCTGGTTCCTTGCAACGTATTGCCTCCAGTTCCCCTGTTTTATTACGGACACTGTGTGCATTGCTGTACAGACAGTTTAACTCATTTTTAATAGCAGTTCCTCTCACTTTATTTTTAACCATCTTTTTACACTCCTGTTCTATAACTCTATTTATTCCCTGGCCATCATTGTCCTCCCTTACTTTATTCTTTCCTATGCTCTCCTTTCCTGTTTTGTTTATATTTAGTCTGGTTTCATTTCTTGTAGATCCCTCTCCCCCGTCTTACTAGTTTAAAGCCTTTACCACCTCCCTATTTACCCTTCCCATCCCGGTTCATGTACAGCTCCTTCCTGTCCCAGTACTGGTGCCAGTATCCCATGAAAAGGCACCCCTCTTTCCCACACCAGCCCTTTAGCCACGTGTTAATTCTCCTGATCTGACTGTTTCTATTCCAATTTGCACGTGGCTCAGGCAATAATCCAGAGATTATTACCCTCGAGGTCCTGCTTTTTAATTTAGCTCCTAACTTCTGATACTCCCTCAGATGGACCTCCTTCCTGTTCCCACCTATGTTGTTTGTTCCAACATGGACCACGACAACTGGATTTTCCCCCTCCCTTTCCAAATTCCTCTCCAGCCGCCATGAGATATCCCTTACCCTGGCACCGGGTAGGCAACACACCCTTCGGGATTCTCGTTCGTGGCTGCAGAGGACGCTATCTATCCCCCTAATTATAGAATCCCCTATTACTTCCATATTTCTATTCTGAAATCCCCCCCACCCCCCCACCTAACTTGGGCAGCCTTCTGAGCCATGGTGCCATGGTCTGCGTTGTGGCTGCCCTCCCCACAGTCTTTCTCCTTGTCCTCACAGGTAGCGAGTACATCGTACCTGTTGGACAGGACCAGTGTCTGCGGGACCTGCTTCTCAACCTCTCCTAAGTCCCTGCTACCCGGCTTCCTAACAGTCACACCTTCCCTTTCCTGAATTTGGTCTCAGGATGTGACTGGCAAGGCCACATGTATTGTCCATTTATAGCTTCCCTGAAAAGGTAGTGGTGGGCCTTTGTGAACCCCTGTACTCCTTGTGCTGTTGGTGCTCCCACAATGATGTTGGGTAGGGAATTGCAGGATATTCACCCACTGGCAGCGCTGTCATCGCACTGCTCTGAGGCTGCAGGTCTGGTTCCAAGAGGTGGCAGAGTTCTGTGACCACCTCCTTGGTGAAGCGGAGCCACCGAACACACTGCTCCTGGCTTAGGTGCAGGTAGGAGAAGTGCTCCCTGAAGACCCTAGGTGGGTAAGGACTCCTGCTGACAGCCCTCATGCCCCTCCTCCTCCCTCTGCGTGCAGCTTGTCTTCTTTGCTGCCTCTGCTCCATCTCCCTGTCATGCAGCAGCGCGAGGGGGACTGCAGCTCGAGCCTCCATGACTGGGAGCAAGTGGTGTAGTTGGAGGCCTTCCAGTAGCAGCCAACGCCTTCCTAACGTCCAGCAGTATTCCCTGCACACCAGTATTCATACAAACTCTGCAACAGCCAGTACAAGAAAAATAATCAACTTACCTGCAAGTTGGATGTTTCCCTTTAAATAGTGCAAGTGGGGGGACCCTCGTGCAGCTGTGTTCAGCTGTGGATATTTAGGAGAGGGCGATGTCCAAAATGGCAGGTCATGCGTCAAATCAGCATTATACGCTGACTGATGTCATGATCTGCCTACTTTGCATACTGCCGGCACAGGCACGTCCCGCCCGCGCTATCGCCCTCACCAAGGTGGCGAACAGCACAGGCTGCGCTGAAAGCGAGGCGGACGCCTTTTTTTCCAAAACTGGCCTTAACTACCGCTGCTAAGGTGCGAATTTTGCAGCCGATCACTTTTATGTCTTGAATTTTGTAGATGGTAGAGAGGCTTTGAGGGGTCAGTAGGAGAGGCACTTGTTGCAGAATACCCAGCCTCTGTCCTGCTATTTCCATTGTTGATATAGCTGGTCCAGTAAAACTTCTGGTCAAATGCCTACGTCAAGATGGTACAGATTCGGTGATGGTGATGTTATTGAAGATCAGGGGGAGATGGCTGGGCTTTTTCTTGTTCGAGATAATCATTACCTTACACTTGTGGCGTGAATGTTAACTGCTACTTGTCAACCTAATCCTGCACATTGTCCATGGGCTGCTCCAATATCGGAGATGTAAGTGGAGCTAAACAGTGGAGTTTACAGCTGACAGCTCCACTACTGACCCTGTGGTGGAGGAAAGGTCATCGGTGGAGCAACTAAAGGTGCTTGGGCTGAGGACACTTCTTTGAGGAACTCCTGTAGTGATGTCTTGGGGTTGCGATGATTGATCTCTGACAATCGCGGCCATCTTCTTTGTGTTTGGTATGACTCCAGGCACTGGAGGGTTTTCCCTTGCTAGGTCTCTTTGGTGCCATATTTGGTTGAATGCTGCCTTGATGTCAAGAGCAGCTACCCCGACCTCTCCTCTGGCATTCAGCTCCTGCATCCATGTGTGGATCAAGGCTGTGATAAGATCTGGAGCCAAATGGCAGAACCCAAAGTGAGTGTTGATTAATAGCACTATTGATGACTCTGTCCATCACTTTACTGATTATTGAATAGAGGCGGTAATTGGCTAAATTTACCCTGCTTTTTGTAGATAGGGCATACTTGGGCAATTTTCCATTTTATCTGGTAGCTGCTACTGCTGTAGCTGCACTGGAACAGCTTGGCAGCTAGTTCTGGTGTACACGATAGCCAAGATGTCACATATAGCCTTTGTTGTGTCAATGCATAAAAATTTTGAATAACTTTCTTTTAAATGTATATTCTTTCTTGCATATCAACCCAAATTATAACAGACGTATTAGTATGTTTAGTTAGTGCTTAATACTATATTGTTTCTTCACAGGGGCAAACTGCCAGTTTACAGATGGGTACGGACTGTTGGCTTTTTGTGACTGATTCAACACTACAGTCTGCAAGTCATGATTCTGGAGTACCCAGAACCCTCTCAGTCTGTGTAACCTCATTCTGCGTGCTGGGTACTGAAGTTATTAAATCACTAAATGATGAAACTTCCAGCAGCATTACCTTCAAGGATGCCATAGTCGAAAAAGGTAAGACCTGGTTTAACAGTGTATTCTTAAAGGTATTTTCTTTGGTTTACTGAATAAAGCAAGACCAAAAGGATTGTGAGAAGAGAAGCCTATACCCAACACCTGCTTCATTAAAATACTGAAATGATTTAGGAAGTGTTAGATTTGGGAAGTAAGAAAGAAAATAGTGTAAAGAAAAACACAAAGGACAAAAGTTGGACAAGCATAATAACAACTTATATTTATATAGTGCATTTCCTGTACAAGATGTCCCAGACCATTTTATAGAGAAGTAAGAGGAACAGACGCCAAGCCCTGAGAGGGGGATTTGGAGAGGTGATTGAAGGCTCAGTCAAAAAGATGGATTTTAAGGAGGACAGATAATTAGGTGAAGAGGTTTAGGGAGAGAGTAGGGTTGAGGCAACTGAAAGCTCTACCACCAATGTTGGAATGAAGATTGGGGAAAAGCTGCATAGGAGGCTAGAATTGGAGAGCCAAATGCTGTGGGAGAGGATGTGTGGCTTGAGGAAGTTGCAGTGGTAGAGATGTGTGATGCCTTAGAGGGATTTGAAGACGGGTTTTAATTTTGAATGCATTGGGGGACAGGGAGGGAGCCAGTGTAGGTGAGTGAGCATTATGTGGGATAGGATACGGGCTGCTGCATGTTTGGACAATTTGGAGTTTATTGAGGGTGGAAGATGGAAAGCCAACAGGCAAAGTATTTGAATAATCAAGACTGGAGGTGGCAAAAGTGTGCGTAATGGTTTCAATGCTGGTGGGTTTGATATGGGTGGAGATAATGTTGCGAAAGTGCATGTAAGGGGACTTGGTGATGGTGGGGACTTGGAGCATGAATCTCATCTCAAGTAGACCATGACATCGAGGTTGTGCGTGGTTTTGTTCATCCTAAGCATGTGGCCAGGTAGTGGGGTGACATTAATGGCAAGTGAGCAGAATTTATGACGGGTGCTGACAACTATGACTTTGGCTTTCCTGATAGTTAGCTGAACTAAGTTGTGATTCATCCATGACAATGTCAGACAGGCAGTCCAACAGCACTGAAGTGGTTATGGGGTCAAGAGAAGTGGACCTCATGCCTGCGATGAGTTGCTGAGGGGTAGCACATTAATGAAGAAGAGACAAGCAAGAATAGATCTTTGGGGACACTGGAGGTCACAGTGTGGGGGTGGGAGCAGAAGCCATTGCTGAAGACATGCTAGTTTTGCCTGTATAGGTAGCAGTGAAATCACACGAGGGTCGTTCGATGGAGCTGAACAAGAGAGATTGTTAGTGGAAGATGGCATGGTCAACTGTGTCAAGTGCTGTGGAGAGGTCGAGCAGGACAAGAAGAGGTAAGACACCACGGTGTGAGAGGGGCATAGAATGTAATTTGGCACTATGGCCAGGTCTATTGCAATGTTTATTGAGATAAATGGAAATCAGACTGGAAGAATCCAAACAGGAAGTTACCGGAGACATGTGCACAGAGCCGGAAGGCAACAAATGTTCAAGGACTTTTGGGGCAGGGAACATTCACATTAGCAGTAAAACAGAATGGAAAGACATATTTTGCTAGCTCTGAAATTTAAGAATGTTCTCAGACTTCTTACCAGCTTTAGAATCTCCAGTCAGCCCAAAAGAACCAAAACAACACACTCTTTCTGCATAGAGCTTGAGTCAGTGACTCAACAATATGAATTGTGTGAAGACCTCCTAAAGGAACACTTAGGGCTGGATTTTGTCTTGGGGTCGTGTTACCCGCATTTTGTGTTGCCCCCCCGACTCCAGATTAATGTGGATTAATGATGCGATTTTAACTTAATTGGCCAATTGAGTTCCAACATGTGGGAACCCATGGCCAATGAGTTATTCCAGTCTGAAAGTCGCCTCCAATGACATCATCATTGCTGCTGCATTTAAGGTCTGCAGCAAGCCTTGCTTCCTCTGCAGGCTGCCAAACTTTTGGACCTGAAATCTAAGCACCTGCAGCAGGAATGGCCAGCCAACGGCCCAGGGCTGCTCCCAGATTCCATGATGTTGCCCTTCAGGCTTTGGTGGATGGAGCAAGAGCCAACAAGGAGGTGCTCTTCCCCTCCTCAGGGAGGAAGAAGCCTCCCCAGCAGACAAAGGCTGTGTGGGTCCAGATCGCCCAGGAGGTCACCTCTTTATCTTTGACAAGCAGAACCTGGATCCAGTGCAGGAAGAGGTTTCATGACGACCTACGTACTGCTAAAGTGAGTATGACTTTCCCTTCACCCTCAATCTGATCCCCATTGCCTCTCCTCACCAGCACTCAGCTTTAGCAACCTCTTCCTCCATATCCCACTTGACACTGACATCCATGCACCCTTACCCATTCCCTCTCCCTCTATGGTCACATTCACATTATTCGACTATGCAGCCCTCACACTCCCTATCACTGTCATGCTTTGAAAACAACTTACAACACACAGGGAGGGCCCTCAGTCTTGCCAGCTCAATCTATCTTTGTCTCCTTCTAAGCATCTATGCTATGGATTCTCTACACTCACTCCTTCAATCTCACTCAAACTCCACTTGTCTCCCTCATTGCAGGAAAAGAGAGCTCACAATAAAAGGGAAAGAGCCAGGACAGGAGGAGGGCCACCCTCATTAGCCCAGCTCACCCCCTGGGAGGAGGCGGTCCTGGAGATCGTGGGCGCCCAGGAGGAAACGCAAGTGGGGGACGGACAGACGGGTGCAGCAGAGCAAGCAGGTGACTGAATAGTATTCCATCTCTCTCATTGACATTGCATGAGTCGCTGATAATGAATCTGAAGCTCTAACAGATGGATTTATGATCATCTGCAATATGCAATGTGCATGTAACCTTGGCATCACATCTCTGACTCTTTCCTTTACTCCCCCACAGGATCATCGCAAGCACCCGTCCCCACTAGTCAGGAGGAGCAGCCTGAACCGACAGACTCCTCAGAGGAAGCTGCAACCTCTGAGGGCGCAGCGTCAGCAGAACTAAGTGCACGCAGCA
Source organism: Squalus acanthias (assembly GCA_030390025.1). Taxonomy (NCBI): domain Eukaryota; kingdom Metazoa; phylum Chordata; class Chondrichthyes; order Squaliformes; family Squalidae; genus Squalus; species Squalus acanthias. Next base: position 62,268,996 of record CM059432.1, read on the forward strand.
CCAGCGCAGACACTCACACCTCGGTGGGACCCTCGGGACATAGAGTAGTGTTGTCACCTGGTGTATCACAGCTCACAAGTGAGCATCAGCAGATGGTGGAGACAGGGACAGCAGTGGAGAGTCCTAGTCAGAGGGCGCAGGACTCTCCTAGCTCGGTTCAGCTGCATGTCGACCCTCTGCCTCTGGGGCCATCCATAAGATCAGCGGTGCTGGGACTCCAGGAACAGATGCAGGAGTCTCTGACAGGTTTTATCTCCAGGGTCGCTGCGAGTGTGGAGCGAATGGAGGAGTCCATAGCGAACATGAGCAGAGCCTTTGTGGAGTCATTGGCGCATGAACGCATCACCATGGAAAGGATGGCAACCTCCATAGAGGTGATAAGTCGCCAGAGTGCAGAAAACATGGTCATTGTTCTGAATAGAATGACATCTCTGGAGGAGCGATGGTCATCTATTGAACAGAGAAACCAGACCTTCATGGAAGTCCTTCTGAGTAGGACTTCCAGTGCAGATACGGGTCCCCATGGCCCCCCTGATGTGCAGCAAGGTGCTCTGAAGCCACTTGCAAGCGCTGAGGTGGACCTGACCCATGAGAGGGATGTTGGTGGCACACAACAAGGAGGTGGGGGCTCCTCTCCAAGCGCTCACACTTCCATGCCACTGACAGGTCCTCGGTCAGAGTCCACACCCAAGTGAGATCGGCGTCTCAACCCCTGCCCAGCCGCAGGAGCAGCAGACTGTTGCCGAGCCCTCTCAGGTTCGCAACCCCAGAGGACGCCCGCCAAAGGAGTCGAGACAGGAGCAGCAACAAAGTGAGCAGGGGGCCTCCACTTCTGCTGAAGCCACAGGGGAAGCACCACGTAGGAGCACGCGTAAGAGAAAGAAACTGCACAAATAGTCACAAGGGTAGTCACTTGGGTGAATTTTGATGTGTATTGTTAAAAAGCCATCAGGTCTAAAGTTTAATTAAAAACTCTGATGGCTACAGCTGCAGTTGTGGCGTCTGTCATTTCGCTAATGGGACTTCCACAATGAGGCCTTAGGATAACTTGCAATTGTCAGTATGGTGGTCACATTGTTAGGGATCCGCTGGGTCTGGGCCATTGTCGTAGCTCTGGTAAGAAGCTGCGAGGCAAAAGTGCTTTCTTGTCTAGGCTAAGCAAATCTGGCCAAGATGAGTGCGTTCCTTGCATTCCGGGCAGCTATGGTCTCGCGTAATGCTGCCACTGGTTGAGGGGCCTCTGTAAGTTGTTCGTTCTCTCTCTCCTCCTCCTCATCTGAGGAGGCTATGTGAGGAGCCACTTGGTCCTCCGGCATCTATAAGCCACGACGCTGTGCCATGTTGTGAAGTGCACAGCAAACCACGACAGTTCTGGAGACCCTGGCTGCTGAGTATTGCAGGGCTCCACCTGATCTATCCAGGCATCTGAAGCGCATCTTCAGCATACCGATGGTTTGCTCGATTATGGATCTGGTGGAAATGTGGCTGGAGTTGTAGCTCTCCTCAGCTGCGTTGGATGGGCTCCTCAACGGCGTCATCAGCCACATCCTCAGGGGATAGCCCTTGTCTCCAAGTAGCCATCCGTGAAGTTGGTCTGGCGGACTGAATAGCGGAGGCACACTAGACTGGCGCAGTATGAAGGAGTCATGGCAACTGCCAGGGTACTTGGCACAAACATGCAGAACTTCCTTGTTGTGGTCACACACTAGCTGAACGTTAAGGAAGTGGAAGCCCTTGCGGTTGACACAAATACCTGCATTGCGATGGGGTGCCTTAAGGGCCACGTGTGCAGTCAACGACGGCCTGCACCCTTGGAAAGCCTGCCAGATTAGCTAATCCAACCGCACGCGCCGTGACACTTGCTCGATCCTTGGTGAAATGGATGTGATTGTGCGCGATGGCAAAGAGGGCATCGGTTACCTGTGTGATGCAGGTGTGTGCGGCCGCCTGGGAGATGCCGCAGATGTCTGCTGCTGATCCCTGGAATGAGCCTGAGGCAAAAAAGTTGAGTGCGGTGGTGACTTTGACGGCCACTGGTAAGGGACGTCCACCTGGTCCTCTGGGCTCCAGGTCTTGTTGCAGCATTGCGCAGATGTCACCCACTGCCTCTCGCAAAAGTCGGAGCCGCCTTTGGCACTGCTGCTCAGACATGTTGAGGTAGCTGACCCTCTGTCTGTAGACCCTGTTTGGGGGGGTATCTCCTGCGCCGACGGCCTTCCATGCGCTGGCCCCTTCTGTCCTGTGCAGCTTCAGGTGGGTGAGCAGCAGCTTGGCGCTGCTGCTGTTGGTGGTGCTGTTGTTCATGGTTCTGCTGGTGCCGCGGCTGCTGTTCCTCCTCATCGGATATCCAGGAGGGAAGGAAATAAATGGCTCCCATGCCTCTGGCATATGTCTCAGTTGAGGAAGCCCTCAATGAGGGTGGTGAGAGGGGTTTCCCAGGAGGTCACACTGCAGATGGGTGTCAGGCTCCAAACTTCCAGAGCTGTGGTTATGCCTTCTAAAAGTTCCCCCAGACCTGTTACAACAAAGTCCTGCCACCTGCAATTGATGGCTGATCAAATCTCCTATTTAAAGGTTGAGCTGCAGCTGATAGTCAGCAATCCACTTGTGCTCTCGCCAGGTTTCACTGGAGTGTTTCCCATCAGGCGTGCTTCACGTGGGAAAAGGGTTAAAGTGCCTAAAATGGTTCAAAATGGCATTACTGAGCCACTTTAGGGATAGTTAAGAGCGTTAATGGCCTCTCGCGCCTCTTGGAGGCGGGATGGAGTCGTGAACCCCGCGACCCATTTTGTCAAAATTGCGTGGAGGTGTGTTGGAGTCGGGATGGGGTCGGGACCCCCGAATCTGCTACTTTAACCCCCCACACACCTCCAAACCCGACTCCACGGGTCATTCAAAATCCAGCCCTTTAAGTCACAATCCAAAAAGTCATAAATTACAAATAAAAACAGAAAGTGCTGGAAATACTCAGCAGGTCAGGCAGCATCTGTGGAGAGAGAAACAGAGTTAACGTTTCAGGTCGATGACCCTTCGTCAGAAATTACCCTTCTGTTTGCAGCAGATTAAAGGAAAGCAAGATGAAACTATTACATTCCACATACTGCATTTAGCTTCACATCTGGAAACCAGCTGTCCCTTATTGTCCTGTAACACAGTAAGACAAGCTGGCAGAGTGAAACTGATTTTGAAGAAGATTATGTAGATTGCAGTAGAGTCAGACCCCAAACATGTCTTCTGCATTTCTTCTCAAGTCTTGGATTCACAATAGTTGCACCATGTAAGTGAATCCTGTATCAGTCAGTAGTAATTCCCTGTAATACAATTGGGTGCTACTCCTGTAAAAATATCCAACTTCTAGTTGAAATGCATCAAATTCCTAGCCGCATGACCTCTGCTGTTAAACTACTTCAAGGGAAGCAAGATGATGGGCTTGGGATAGGCCATTTAAAGAACTGTCTACACTAAAAGACAAGATCTTGAGGAATAAATCAACAAGATAGTTTGTATCTGATTCAGGAGGACCTGAAAACCCCACAAACAATGTAAAAAACTAACTTCGACTTTTCTGTGAAGATGGACTCACAGAAATTAATTGTAATAACATCCTGAATGTAGAACATTGAATAATCCAGAATGGACACTTGATTGTATCATCATAACAATAAACAGACTTTACTCAAATCTTTCTAATGCAATGAGACTGACCTTTGTAGTAAAACAATTCCAGTGATGTGGTAGATTTGGGGTTAAAGTTGGGTTTTATTTGCCTTAATTGGCTATAAATGATTTACTGTATTCTGAGTTCCCTGAAAACCACAGCTAGAGCAGAACCTATTTAAGGTTTGGGCTATGTAATGCTATTGATTGATTGGAAGATTCTGCATCCACTAAAGCAGGAGTTACAATGATGCCCTGGATTGCAGGCCTCGCCAGACTCCATGGGGGTCATTTGCACCTTGGTTGCTCAGGTGCTTCATCGATCATGCAGCACAGCATAGGAGCGCATATGGATTCATCACAGTAACTGGACTACGCATGACCAAAAGGACAAATAAACAACTTTAAAAACACAAACACAGAGATGTTATTTACTAAACAGGAGCAATAAATAAAAATAAATTCCTGATTAGTTCAATTCCGTTTCTTTTTTGTTTTTGCTGGAAATTATACTTGTCCTGTGAACTGAGTGTCTGTAATGCAACCTCAATAATTGAATTGCCTTTTTATGTTACACAGTTGGTATCCATTATATATTTTCAAATTTTCCAGTTTAAAATGTTTTAAAAAGATGAATGGCAAGAGAAGTGCTGAGGTTTCTTTAGCAGGCTTCCTTTTTTGACTTGGAAGATGTTATTTTAATATTTCAATTTAGCAGCTGTGCATGTGTAGATTTGTACAGTCACAATTTCTTAAAAGATGAGAGGAGCATATATTATTTGATAAATTTATCTCTCAATTATATTCTAAGAAATGCTTGGTGTATTTGCACGTAGTATCTTGTTATACTGAGAGCCATTTTCTCTTATTCTGTAGACTCTATTGTGTGTGCTGAGGGGACTGTACTTTCACTCCAGAAATCGGTGTTTCGAAGTAATGAAAATCAGGAAAATTCTCCATTGACTGGAAAAGTTACACTTGATGAACTCAGTGCTTTGACCAAAGTAAATTCTGTGTGTACAGTGCAAGGTGAGACTGTGTTTCTACCTCTTCAATTGGTCATTTACCCTTTTATAGTTGCAGCAGCATTTGTGCCGCAAAATGAAAAGGAATGTTACAAATACAGATTATTTCCAGAATACTTTGAATTAAGAAATCTTCTGTTGTGGGTGATGGGGGTTGCAAGGTGCTATACCAGACTGAAGTAAAAAAGGTAATTCTTTTAAATATACTTACCTAAATGTGAAGCTGGGAGGTGCAAGAGTGCTCCTTCTGGCTCCACATACAAACCGCAGGCCGCCCCCCCTGATTGCCGACTTCAATTCCCCCTGAATTGCTGCTGCCACCCCTCTCCAGATTGCGCCTGCCCTCTCCTGGTCACCCCCTTTCCCCTTTAAAGTCTTACTTGAGGACCACTGCTGGCGGTGCAGTGGCCTGATAATACAGACCTCTTCACCGGCATGATTTAAATGAGGCCCGAAGCCCAATATCAGGTGAGCTTTGGGCCTACACATTCAGGTGCAAGGATTAATTCTAGTGCAAACTAATTTCTATTGTTGTATGTTTTAGTAGGTTTTCTATCCATGTCATTGTTGCTCTTGAATCTCACGCTCGCACTTTTGTGTTGTTGACAGCTCAGAATCACTTCTTTTGGTTTAAGTGACTAAATTTGAAGTATGCCACTCTAAAATTATTTACTGCTCCATATGTTTACGATGGGTTTTGGACACCCGTCCATTTCATGGTTATATCTTGTTGATCATTACATGTGCTTCTGTGCTCCAGAGCACTGTGCTAATGAGCCAGTAACTGATTTTATGGCATTTATTTACAGAAAAACATTACAATACTAAATGTAGCAAACAACATAAATACATTTCAAAACTATCAGTGTAAAAAAAAAGCTGCAAGTTTCTGTCTTGTTTAGTTGATTCCAGAGAACAGAGAGCTGGGCTGTCTAAGTATTAAAATGCACACCAGTCAGCATCATGAACCTGCCCTTCCCTGTTTCCAAGTGGCGATGTAGAATGATGGGCATTTTGCCATTTCTGGCTGTGTTGGTATAACAAGTTTTTCCTCTTTGCTTCCCTTCGTTTCATCATTGCTTTTGTTTCTTTGATTTTACTTCACATTTTATGTCTGACTCCATTAACTCACCGTAAATCGCAGTATGTCCCAGGTTCACCAAGAATTTAAATTCAGTAAGTCTTATTCCAGAAACTGGTGGGATGTCACCATCCACAATTTGCATTAAGTACTTGGTCATAATTGTAAACCCACATTTACAAAAGCAGTTTGTAATACATGAGTGCACGATTGCTTTCCAAGCAGTAACAATCATATATATTGTACTGTCTCCAGTAGGTTGACATGCCTAGCAACATCTTGTGCAGTCAGACATGTTTTCTACAAAGGAAGTGAAAGTAATGTTCCTAAATGCTTGTATGGTCTCCGGGTCCAATAGCTGAGACGAAGCATGTTGTGTTTGCGGATAAGAACACCACTTTTATGTTGAGAAGGTTCAGCTCTGTGTTATGACCTGCAGAATTGTACATAATGAGCAGTTTTTGTGCACTGATAACCAAATTCCATAGTCTGTTTTCACAACTGGTCTGAAAACTCCACTCAAGTCACGCAGGCATTCTTCTTTCCCCTGTATTAACCTGGTAGGTTGCAAATGCTGCAAAACAGCAAAGGTTTGCAGATTTGCAAATGATTACGGCATGGCGCTTATTTGTCCTCGACTTGTTGCAACAGAATGGCACTGCTGGCTCTTTCATTTTGTTTTCCTCCTGTAACAGGAATGTAATTGAATGTTAGTGTACCGTTTCTGATAGAAGGAAAGAACTTGCAATTATATAGCGCCTTTCATGTCCTTAGGATGTTCCAGAGCACTTCACAACCAGTGGATTATGTTTGAAGTGTAGTCACTATTATGTAGGTAATTGCGACAGTCAATTTGTGCACTGCAAGGTCCCACAGACAGCAGTGAGATAAATGGCCAGATGATCTATTTTTGGTGGTGTTGATTGAGGGATAAATATTGGCCAGGACACCAGGAAAAATCCACTTCCTTCTTCAAGTAGTACCATGGAATCTTTTACATCCACCCGAGCAGGCAAATGGGGCCTTGCTTGACGTCTTATCTGAAATATAGCACCTCCAACAGTGCAGCACTCCCTCAGTCCTGCTTTCCAAAACATAACTTTCTAAAAGAGCATTTCTGCACAATTATAAATGCTCGCTATCAAACTCAGTAGAAAATCTGACTAAAATCTCCCTTAGTCACAGATTCTTCTGCACAAAATCAGCCTTCTCACCGTGAATCTTTTTGAACAGTTACTCTGTGCTTTCTAAAAACGGAATCAGGCTTCTGCTGAATTGGAGTCCAGCTTTCCCGTTGCTGTTATGAGATTATTCACTTTCTGTAGAGGAATGAGCCACTCAGAAGCACACTGTGTGATAGGATTTCCTGTGTCCCATGTAGGGACATGTTTTCAGCATCAAGGACTTTATTATCATGTCTGTGTTGGTGGTATGAATTTGGTTTGTCAGCCAGTCGTTTGCGATCTTATCCTTTGTTCATCAGGTTAGACATTATGGATTGCAGAGTTCGTGTTTTGCCAAATCTCTTTGGTGAGTTTTGGCCATAACCTCAATGCCCTGCCAAATCTCCCTCCATTTCACTATAAGCGTTATATGGAATGGATTCCCCAAGCATTTCAAATCACAAAAAACTAGCACTGAAAGAGAAGAGTAATAAAACTGAGGCTGTTTTTATATCCAGGGCAGGTCAATCCAGTTCAAATTGCCTTTAATAGGCATCTTCATGAGCTGGAAAATTCCTTTCTGGGCATGAAACATCAATGGCAAACACTTCAAAATTGATCCTTGCAACTCAGCGTCCATTGATTATTATAAACAAGTGCAAACATACTCGCATAAATGGGAAATGGTGTTGAAAATTAAGTTTTGGTCCGTAAATCCAACTAATCATTTTAATTAATGATTTTCCACTGTATAATGATTTGTACTTTGTGTCACTTGCTAATTACTCCCAGCATTTTCCTAATGTTGACGGCTTTAGAGTCCTGATCTAGGCATCCATATTATCAAAAGGATTGCTTTTCCCCACCCCATTGTCAATTTTATGCACTCTGTTCTGTGATATGGTCACAGAAAAAGACAGATGGAACAATCCACTGGGTGAAGCTAATCCTGAAACCCCATAAAACTGTTTTTAAAAGTTTGAAAACAAAAGTAATCATTAACTGAATTGCTCCACAAGCTGGCATTGAACTTCTGAAAATAGCTTTTCCAAAGATTGGACTCTGTGCATTTTTCACCAAATCTAATTATTTATAGAGCTTTCCCCTTGCAGAAACAATGATTGCTGTGGTCAATGAGCAATCATTGTTTCTGAAGGAGGAAAGCTTCATAAATACTGCACACAGTTCAATCTTTGGAACAGTTATTTTTAGGAGTTTAGTGCTAGCCAGTAACAAAGTATTAAAGGTGGGGAGAAGAGAAGGATATTGTCCTCATATACGCATAAAAAAGATAGGAAAGCAACCCTCTTGCGGGGAGGGGGAGGAGGAGGAGAGAGTGACTGTTTCATAGATGCCTACCGAGAAAACTTGTAGGTAAGTTTCAAAAGAGCTGACTGCTCAAAAGAAAAACAGGCCTGAATGAAGCTTTATGACCAATGCCACTGCTTTAAAATAAGTGAGCAAGTTAAATTCCTTTTTATTACTTTGGATTTCAGAATTTTTATTAATGTTTTGGGATCACTTTCCATAGTTCAGTTTATGTTTCTGTGAAAACTGAAATCCAATGACCTCGTGTATGACATAGGAAGGAGGAGTAGGCTATTCAGCCCGTTCCGCCATTCAGTTAGATCATGGCTAATCTGTATCTTAACTCCAACTATCCACCTTGGTTCCATATCCCTTTATACACTTACCTAACAAAAATCTATCGACTGTAGTTTTAAAATTTTCAATTGACCTAGCCTCCACAGCTTTTTGGGGGAGAGAGTTCCAGATTTCCACTACCCTTTGTCTGAAGAAGTGCTTCCTGACATCACCCCTGAATGGCCTAGCTCTAATTTTAAGGTTATTCCCCCACCAGAGGAAATAGTTTCTCTCTATCTATGCTATCATTTCCTTTAATCATCTTAAAACATCTCAATTAGATCACCCCTTACGACATACGAAAAGAAGTAGTTACAATTTGGTTGGAGTTAATGTATTAGCAGGGATAAAGGATTGGCTAACGGACAGAAAACAGAGAGTACAGATAAACGGGTCATTTTCAGATTGACAGGCTGTAACTAGTGGGGTGACCCAAGTGGAATCAAGGGATATGGGGATAGGGCAGGAAGGTGGAGTTGAGGTCGAAGATCAGCCATGATCTTATTGAATGGTGAAGCAGGCTCGGGGGAGTTGTATGGCCTAATCCTGCTCCTAATTCGTATGTTCTTATTCCTCAAGTGCAGGAAGATGTCTCATTGCACTTTTAAGTTCCTCTAAGTTCAGGAGGAACAATTAGCCAATTAATTATGGTACAGGAGCATCAAGTAAACGTTTAAACATTTTCAACAGTCACTCTCCCACATACAATTCCCCTCCGTCCCAGTTCGCAAAGGCACTCTACTCCCTCCAGATGTAGTTCATAGACCTACTGCAAGACATTCTTCTTCAACCCCCCATCCCCCCAGTTCATAGTGGCACTCTTTTCCTTTCTGTTGGCAATCCAATCCGACACTCTTCATCATCTCTGAAATTGTTAAACTGGTACTTTTCTTCCACTCTTCCATCTTCAGGCTGGTGCCGTTCCCTCTTTCCCACCTCCAGAGTTCATGCTGGCACTTTCTGCCCAACCTCAGTTCATGCTAGCATGCTAGCACTCTCCTTCCGCACCTCCTCTCAGTTTATATTGGCCGTCTCCTTCCTCCTCCCTCCGCCTGCCAACCCCACCCCACCAAATCAGTCTCACTCCTAGCTTTTCCCTTAAAGTCAGAGTTCTGCCCCTTTCTCTTTTGCCTTCCCTGCAGGAATAGCTGAGGGTGGAACATGAGACAGATGTTGCTGACTTGGGCCGTCACCTGAAGAGTCTCAACTAGTCCCTGCTCAAATAACTCCATGCTCCAACAACTCACTGCATAAAATATGTTCTCTTAACCTCTCCCCTTACTTTCAATTTTAAATTGAATGCCCCTTGCCACTGACTCTGCAGTCAGAGGAAATAGTCTTTCTCTAGTCACGCTATCAAAACCCTTCATAATTTAAAAACCTTTATTAAATCTTCTCTTAGCCTTTTCTGCTTCAGTGAAAATAGTCCCAGTATCTCAAAGTTAGCAACCACAGGCAAATATCCAAAAAGATAATGCTCTGTAAATTTTTTACTCAACCTGCAGTTATATTATTAATCCAACCATATAATCTACATTTACAACCTCTTAACTTTAAAAATACCAAAAAATATTTTCTGTTTGCATTAACACTTGAATATGTATTTTCCACTTTCTAATCACATTAGGAATTCTTTCTTAAAATAAATATCAAAATTATTTTCAAAGTCTTTTCTATGATCATTGTACTCAAGTAGCTTTCTCCACACAGTGCCTGGGGACTACCAGAAGAAATCTTAAAGCTGAATGAAAGGTGAAAATAAAGGGGGAAGAACTGTGTCCTATTGTGTAGGAAGGCAGAGTATTTGGGGAAGTAGTAACCATTGTTTTAGGTGTGTAGGATTTAGATATATAGCATACATGCCCATTTTCTGCTTAGTGCTCTAAGTTGGTCTAGGACTTTCACACCAAGGATTGAATCCCACATTCAGAGCTGGTTTATAAGACAGATGTAAGATTTATTTGAATTAGCATAAATATCTGACAGCCTTTCCATAAACAAAATGAAGTAAAGCTGATTGAGCTATTTTTGACTTACGAGAAGCTGTGTAGGTTTTAAAATGGTGGACTACTTGTCAGTGGCCATTCATCTACATCCCAACCAAGGTAGAGGGTGTCTAACACATTCTGTTGGAGATGGGCATTCTATCTTCAAGTGATCACAAGTATTCAATGAACGGGATGGTTTTAGGAACTGAAGTGAATTGCCAAGACTGACCCTGCTAACTTCTTATCCCTCATATTGAAGCCATATATTTCCATATCAGTTAACAATATGGAAAAAGTAAATCTAGAAAATTACTTTCAAGTAACTTCTGCAAGTAGTATAAGGGGACACTGGTTCAAACAAGTAAAAGGCAAATTTTGGACTGATACTCGGAAGTTCTTTGCACAGATTGTGATCAGTACATGGCATGGACTTCCAGTTAGAGTAGCGGAGCCAAAATCATTTAAGAACCAATTGTATGTTGCAATGGGAGGACTTTAGGGTATTTCTGGACAAATGAGCTAATGTGAGCTGAATGGCCTCCCTCATCCGTAATTATCTTGTGGCCAGTGTTCCTTTTAAACTGTACGGCCGCGCAGCGCTCTGGAGGGGCCGCGCAGCTGGCTCACTGGCTTTTAAATGGAAAAACCGCGCATGCGTGGAATTTTGAGTGGGCCGTGCAGCCTGTTAAAGGGGCCGTGAGGCCCAAAAGAAATTAGAGAGAACATTGCTTGTGACCTTCCTGAAATGTACGGCTCATTACTGCAGCTTGCAGTGCTTTTACTGTTAACCAGTCCAGTTACATTTTTAAACCAAAGTGGTACAGAATAGGGCAAATGCATTTGCTTAATTCCAAAAACCCAATTATTCATAGAAATAATCATGAAAATGATACCAAAATCAGAAGAATTACTATTGTTATAACCTGGGTTCAATGCTGAAGTTGCATTTAATTGGTATGTCAGATATTTTAAGGCCTTTATTATGAGGCATTTTGATAGAGTAGATAGGGAGGAAACTGTTTCCACTGGCAGGAGGGTCGGTAACCAGAGGACACAGATTTAAGGTAATTGGCAAAAAATCCAGGGGGAAATGAGAAATGTTATTATGCTGCCAGTTGTTATGATCTAGAATGCAGTACCTGAAAAGGTGGTGAAAGCAGATTCAGTGGTAACTTTCAAAGGGGAATTGGATATCTACTTAACAAAGAAATTTGCAGGGCTATGGGGAAAGAGCAGGGGGAGTGTGACTAATTGGATAGCTCTTTCAAAGAGCTGGCATAGGCACGATGGGACAAATGGCCTCCTGTGCTCTGTGATTCTATTCTCTGTCAATAACCTGTGAATTGGGAGCAGAGGAATCAAATAAGCTCCATCCCACAATTTATCAGTAGTTTAGTAGCCACTGTCTTCATAGAAAAATAGGAGCAGGAGTAGGCCATTCGGCCCTTCGAGCCTGCTCCGCCATTCAATATGATCATGGCTGATCCTCTATCTCAATACCATATTCCCGCTCTCTCCCCATACCCCTTGATGCCTTTTGTGTCTAAAAATCTATCGATCACAAAGCGGAAACTGAAAAACATTGCGCCCCCCCCCCCCCCCCCCGGCCCAGTCTTCAAATCTGAACTTCGGGTTTTAAGTCAGTATTTTTCAACCCATACTTTGCCTATTAATGCGTGCACACAAATGTGAACTAGGATTTGGTGGAAGAGTTAGATGGAATCTCCGATATTAAGAGGTGCAAACTGGAATGAATTTAGTGCAGAAAAGTTGATGCAGATAAACAAACTGTACTTGACCTGAATGCCAAGCATAACTGAAATGAGTAACACTGTAGCATCCAAAGAAAGTTATTGTATTGCTAGTTAGATTGACTAACAACAGTAATGGTATACTTGAGTACTGGATGTATGGTTCAGTGTAAAACAGGGTCATCTTTCTGTTCAGGAAGATCGGACAATGTATTGTCAGCCTATTGAAATCTATGAGGAGTGCCCCGAGTGACAAGCTCTTTAAGAAGAGATACTGGGCTGACTCGTTTCTGCGGTTCAGTCTAAAGTCCTGGCTCCAGATCCCGGCTCCTTTGTCACAGAAAAAACAGCACTGCCGCTCTGTGCCAGCACTCTGGCCTCAGCACGTTGCTATGCCTCCAACTCTTGAGTTAATGGGTAGTCAGCGGTTAGATGGAGGTGGGTATTGCAGCCAAAACAAAACCCTCTATGCTAAATGGGGTTTATAGCCCATCAGTATACCAATCACCTTGCCCATAAATAAATGCGAGGTGGTGCATTTTAGTAAGAGAAATAAGGAGGTTACAATCTCCTTGGAAAATAAGAGTCTAAATTGGGTTGAGGAGCAGAGAGATCTCCTGGGTGCAGATTCCCAAATCATTTAAAAGTAGCATAAAAAGGCCATAAAAATGGAAACAAAGCACTGGGGTTTATTTCTAGAGGAATAGAATTGGAAAGAAGAGAAGTTAAACTTGTACAGAACTTTGGTTAGACCACACTTAAATAACTGTGCACAGTTCTGGACTCCATATTACAAAAAGGATATAGAGGCACTGGAGAAGGTGCAAAAAGGATTTACAAAAAGGATGATACCAAAACAGAGAGATTAGAACTATCAGGAAAGACTGAACAGGCTGGGGCTCTTTTCTCTAGAAAAGAGAAGGCTGAGGGATGACCTGATAGAGGTCTTTAAAATTATGAACGGGTTTGATAAAGTAGATGTAGAGAAAGTTCAGGAGAAACTTCTTAATCCAGAGAGTAGTTAGAATGTGGAACTTGCTACCACATGGAGTAGTTGAGACGATTAGCATAGATGCATTTAAGGGGAAGCTAGATAAGTACATGAGGGAGAAAGGAATAGAAGGATATGTTGATAGGGTGAGATGAAGTAAAGTGAGAGTAGAATTGTTAAAGTGGGAGAAATTATTTGTAATTTTGTCTGTGAGCTGTGCCACAGGAGATCAACTAATAATTGTAAATGTTAGATGTTTAAAAGTGGTAACGATTACATTTTTTTAAATTACTTACATTTAAATTCAGTTAATCAATACAATTTTATGTGCAGTTTTGTTTAGATGTTCTGTTTATTTTGATTTAATGGCATACCTATAAGGAGGCATTTTTTTTGTTTATCAGGGACTGTGGTTGGCGTTGATGAGACCACTGCTTTTTCATGGATAGTTTGCAACAGATGCGGAAATGGAAAACTGGAGAAGAAGCGTGGAGTAGGGTCAGTGCATGAAAATCTGCTGCAAAATGCATGACATGTAGTGGTTATTTAGAAAGTAAACTGCACCATTTTTGTTTAAGGTTTCTGCCTTATTACTTCTATGAGCACATTAAAGTTAATGGGATTCTTTTGTTAATCGAATATGTGTATATAGAATAGTAGGAAAATATTTAAAGTAACTAATATAACCCCATAAAACTGAAATAATAAACACCTTAAATTTAGCATTTTTCTCCATCTCTAAAGAAAAAGGTAAAATTGAGTAAATCAGTAAAGCTGTGTCTGTGAGGCATTCAGAGAGAAGGAGATACTTAGGGCTGGATTTTCCAAGCCCCGAGGAGGCGGGCATGGAGGCGGGACAGCCCGTAAAATCGGAGAAAGTGGGGGCGGATGGCAAACCCGCCTCCGTGCCCACTTGCCAGGAGGCGGGAAGATGTGCAGCTTCGGGTCCCACCTCCTGGAGGCGGGAAAGGCTTTTAATCCTTTTAACTGCCTGTTAACGGGCAGAAAAAAGGATTAGTGCCATTTTACCATCACATGTGAAGGCTTCCCGACCTCGGAGAACCCCGCCGGGTTGGAGGAGACGTGGAGGAGGTCTGCGGCGGTCGGAGGCACCTGGAAGTAAGGTGTAGAGGTGAGTGATGGGTGCAAATGTGGAGTGGTAAGTATGCAAGGTGAGTGATTAGTTTAAAAAAGTGTTCACTTACCTTTTTTTCCTTCTATAGCCTTTAGCCGCGCTGGATCAGGAGAGCGGACATCCACCCTGTCAATTTCAGGTAATGGCTGATCGACCCTCCGATCCATCAGACATCGGAAATTTACTTATTTTCAATGCCTCACCACAAAGACTCATCAAACTAAAGAGAATGTCAGTGTTTGACAGCTTCACAGAGCTGTCAAACGCTGTCATTTCTTCTTTCAAGAAGTCTTGACAGATAGCACGTCTGACATTGACGTGATCTGTCAGTGACTTCTTCCCTAATTGGCTTGCTGAGCCCGCAGGGTGGGCTTAACAAGCTCAATCAGGGGAAAATCCCTCTGAATGGTCAGGCGAGGATGGAGGCGGGACATTGACGCGACAAGCAGCAGTCCCGCCTCCAACTCGCCTCCATTCACAAAATCCAGCCCTTATAGTACATCTAGATTTTGCTCCTGGTGCAATATAAACTGAAGTGGTATTTTACCTTATGGGTTGATCTGTGGTGATTATGCAGATTTAGTTCACTGTATTTTAGAGGAAAATGGGATCCTCTGTATATATTATGGACGCGACTGCTGCCAATGAGCAGGAAGCGGACTGCGCATGCGCACTGCCGGTTCGTCACAGGAGCAGGTTCGTTTAAAAAAAAAAAGTGCTGGGAGGGAGTGGGCTGCGAGGAAAAATGTCGGGAGAGAGCGGGCTGGTTCAAAAGTGCTCTGTGGGGGGAAACAAAAGAAGCTTACGGTTCCAGATCAATGCGCAGTACGCTTCTGCGCAGCTTCCGGTCGTTGGCAGCAGTCACTCCGATATATCATAGCCTTGTAACAAACTTCCAGTCATTTGTCATTCTCTGTGCATCATCATTCATTCATAGAATCATAGAATGGTTACAGCAGGGAAGAAGGCCATTCGGCCCGTCGAGCCCGTGCCGGCTCTCTGCAAGAGCACTTTAGCTAGTCCCACTCCCCCGCCCTTTCCCTGTAGCCCTGCAAATTTTTTTCCTTCAGGTACTTATCCAATTCCCTTTTGAAAGTCGTCATTGAGTCTGCCTCCACCACCCTTTCAGGCAGTGCATTCCAGATCCTAACCACTCGCTGGGTAAAAAAGTTTGTCACTTTTGGTTCTTCTGCCAATCACCTTAAATCTGTGTCCTCTGGTTCTCGACCCTTCTACCAATGGGAACAGTTTCTCTCTATCTGCTCTTTCCAGATCCCTCATGATTTTGGACACCTCTATCAAATCTCCTCTCACTCTTCTCTGCTCTAAGGAGAACAACCCCAGCTTCTCCAGTCTATCAACGTAACTGAAGTCCCTCATCCCTGGAATCATTCTCGTAAATCTTTTCTGCACCCTCTCTAAGGCCTTCACATCCTTCCTAAAGTGCGGTGCCCAGAATTGGACACACTAGTCCAGTTGAGGCCGAACCAGTGTTTTATACAGGTGGTTCATAATTTCCACGCTTTTATACTCTATACTATACCTCTATTCATGAAGCCCAGGATCCCGTAAGCTTTTTTTAATTGCTTTCTCAACCTGCCCTGCCACCTTCAACGATTTGTGCACATATACCCCCCAAGTGTCTCTGTTCATGCACCCCCTTTAGGATTGTACCCTTTAGTTTATATTTCCTCTCCTCACATTTTGGTAGAAAGAATATCACTTCGCACTTTTCTGCGTTAAATTTCATCTGCCATGTGTCCGCCCATTCCACCAGCCTATCTATGTCCTCTTGAAGTCTATCAATATCCTCCTCACTGTTCACTATACTTCCAAGTTTTGTGTCATCTGCAAATTTTGAAATTGTGCCCTTTACACCCACATCCACGTCATTAATATGTATCAGGAAAAGCAGTGGTCCTAGAGCCGACCTCTGGGGAACACCACTGTACCTTCCTCCAGTCCGAAAAACAACCGTTCACGATTACTCTCTGTTTCCTGTCACTTAGCCAATTTCGTATCCATGCTGCCACTGTCCCTTTTATTCCATGGGCTTCAACTTTGCTGTCAAGCCTATTATGTGGCACTTTGTCTCAAGCCTTTTGGAAATCCATCTACACCACGTCAACCACATTGCCCTCATTAACCCTCTCTGTTACCTCATCAGAAAACTCGATCAAGTTAGTTAAATACGATTTGCCTTTAACAAATCCGTGCTGGCTTTCCTTAATTAATCCACACTTGTCCAAGTGACTGTTAATTTTGTCCCGGATTATTGTTTCTAAAAGTTTCCCCACTACCGAAGTTAAACTGACTGGCCTGTAGTTGCTGGGTTTATCTTTACACCCTTTTTTGAACAAGGGTGTCACATTTGCAATTCTCCAGTCCTCTGGCACCACCCCCGTTTCTAAGGAGGATTGGAAGATTATGGCCAGTACCTCCGCGATTTCTTCCTTTACTTCCCTCAGCATCCTAGGATGCA
The DNA here is from genome assembly GCA_030390025.1 of Squalus acanthias. NCBI lineage: Eukaryota > Metazoa > Chordata > Chondrichthyes > Squaliformes > Squalidae > Squalus > Squalus acanthias. Next base: position 62,285,913 of record CM059432.1, read on the forward strand.
TCCCATCTGGTCCCAGTACCTCTATCAAATTTTATCTCATCCAATATCTCCTCTACCTCCTCCTTCAGCCTCTTCTTCCTTGGTGAAGACAGATGCAAAGTACTCATTTAGCACCTCAGCCATACCCTCTGCCTCCATGCATAGGTCTCCTTTTTGGTCCCTAATCGGCCCCACCCCTCATCTTACTACTCGTTTACTATTTATATGCCTATAGAAAACTCTTGGATTACCTTTTATGTTGGCTGCCATTCTATTCTCATACCCTCTCTTTGCCCCTCTTATTTTCTTTTTCACTTCTCCTCTGAACTTTCTTTATTCAGCCTGATTCTCAGATGTATTCTCGACCTGACATCTGTCATACGTGCTCTTTTTCTGGCTTCATCTTACTCTCTATCTCTTTCGTCATCCAGGGAGCTCTGACTTTAGTTGCCTTACCTTTCTCCCTAGTGGGACTGTACCCAAACTATTTCCTCCTTAAAGGCAGCCCATTGTTCCATTACAGTTTTGCCTGCTAATCTTTGATTCCAGTTTACCCGGGCCAGATCCGTTCTCATCCCACTGAAATTGGCCTTCCTCCAATTAAGTATTTTTACTCTAGATTGCTCCCTGTCCTTTTCCATAGCTAATCTAAACCTTATGATACTATGATCACTGTTCCCTAAATGTTCACCGACTGACACTTGCTCCACTTGACCTACTTCATTCCCCAGAACCAGATCCAGCAATGCCTCCTTCCTCGTTGGGCCGGCAACATACTGATCCAGAAAGTTCTCCTGAACACACTTCAGAATTTTTTTTCCCCCTCTGCCCTTTACACTATTACTATCCCAGTCTATATTAGGATAGTTGAAGTCCCCCATTATCACTACTCTATAGTTCTTACATCTCTCTGTAATTTCTCTGCAAATTTGCTCTTCCATATTTTTCCTACAAGTTGGTGGCCTATAGAATACACCTAGTAGTGTAATGGCACCTCTATTATTTCTTAACTCTAGCCATATAGATTCTGTCCTTGACCCCTCCAGGACATCCTCTCTCTCCAGCACTGTAACATTCTCCTTAACCAATACTGCCACACCACCTCCTATCTTTCCTGAACACCTTATATCCAGGAATATTTAATACCCAATCCTGCCCTTTTTTGAGCCAGGTCTCCGTTACTGCCACAACATCATATTCCCATGTGTCTATTTGCGTCTGCAGCTCTCCAAACTTGTTTACTATACTTCGTACATTCACATACATACACTGTAAACCTATCTTAGATCATCCTGTGTTCTCTTTTAGTCTGAACCCACCTAATACCTTACTATTTATTACTTTAGTGCTATCCGTCTCTCCCAATCCTTTGTGCCCTTTGTTTCTCCTTTCTAATGCTACATCCTGGTGCCCATCCCCCTGCCAACTTAGTTTAAAACTTCCCCAACAGCACTAGCAAACCTCCCCGCAAGGATATTGGTACCGGCTCTGTTGAGGTGCAACCCGTCCTGCCTGTACAGGTCCCACCTCCCCCAGGAATCTGAAGCCCTCCCTCCTGCACCATCTCTCCAGCCACACATTCATCTGCTCTATCCTCCTATTTCTATACTAACTCACGCGTCGCACCGGGAGTAATCCAGAGATTGCTACCTTTGAGGTCCTGCTTTTTACTCTTTCCTAGCGCCCTAAAATCTGCCTGCAGGACCTCAGTCCTCTTTCTACCTATGTCGTTGATACCAATATGGGCCATGACCTCTGGCTGTTCACCCTCCCCCCTCAGAATGTTCTGCAGCCGCTCAGTGGCATCTTTGACCCTGGCACCAAGGAAGCAACATACCATCCTGGAATCACGTCTGCGGCCGTAGAGACACCTGTCTGTTCCCCTAACTATCAAATCCCCTACCACTATTGCCTTCCCACTCTTCCTCTCCCCACCCCCCACCCCCCCCCCCGGTACAGCTGAACCACTCATGGACTTGGCTCTGGCTGTACTCCCCAGAGGAACCATCGCCCTCACCAGTATTCTGAATACTGGTTGGAGAGCGAGATGCACTCAGACGTCTCCTGCACTACCTGCCTGGTCCTCCTTGTCTGTCTGACGGTCACCCATTCCCTCTCTGTCTGCACACACTTATGCTGCAGGGTGACCACCTCCTGAAACGTGCTATCCACGTAGCTCTCAGCCTCATGGATGCACCACTGTGAACATAAGAACATAAGAAGTAGGAGTAGGCCACTTGGCCCCTCGAGCCTGCTCCACCATTCAATAAGATCATGGCTGATCTGGTCTTGGCCTCAACTCCACTTTCCTGCCCGCTCCCCATAACCCTTGACTCCCTTATCGTTCAAAAATCTGTCTATCTCCACCTTAAATATATTCAATGACTCAGCCTCCACAGCTCTCTGGGGTAGAGAATTCCAAAGATTCACGACCCTCTGAGAGAAGAAATTCCTCATCTCCGTTTTAAATGGGCGACCCCTTATTCTGAAACTATGCCCCCTAGTTCTAGATTCCCCCACGAGGGGAAACATCCTCCCTGCATCTACCCTGTCAAACCCCCTCAGAATCTTATACGTTTCAATAATATCACCTCTCATTCTTCTAAACTCCAATGAGTATAGGCCCAACCTGCTCAACCTTTCTTCATAAGACAACCCCTTCATCTCAGGAATCAACCTAGTGAACCTTCTCTGAACTGCCTCCAATGCAAGTACATCCCTCCTTAAATAAGGAGACCAAAACTGTACACAGTACTCCAAGTGTGGTCTCACCAACGCCCTGTACAGTTGTAGCAAGACTTCCCTACTTTTATACTCCATCCCCCTTGCAATAAAAGCCAACATTCCATTTGCCTTCCTAATTACTTGCTGTACCTGCATGCTAACTTTTTGTGTTTCATGTACGAGGACCTCCAGATCCCTCTGTACCGCAGCATTTTGTAGTCTCTCTCCATTTAAATAATAATTCGCTTTTTTATTTTTCCTACCAAAGTGGATAACCTCACATTTTCCCACATTATACTCCATCTGCCAAATTTTTGCCCAGTCACTTTACCTGTCTACATCCCTTTGCAGACTCTGTGGGCTGGATTTTCATTGACCCGTGGAGGCGGGTTTGGAGGCGTGTGGAGGGTTAAAATTGTGAAAACTGGCGGGCGGGCACAAGTCCGCCTCCATCCCGCCTCCACGCAATTTTCATTAAATCGTGTCTGCTGGTCCCGACTGCGTCCCGCCTTTAAGAGACAGGATAGGCTGTTAAGGCCCTTAACAAGCACTAAATTGGCTCTATAATTTCATTTTGAAAGGCCTTTGTGATTTTAACCCTTGTTCTACGTGAAGCACGCCTGTTCTGAAACACAATTGTGAAACCTGGCGGGAGCACATTTGGCTGGATCTCTCTCTCTCTCTCTCTCTCTCTCTCAGTGGTGGTGTAAAAATATCTGGGAGCAGACTTAGGGTTGCTGCTGCTCATTTTGCATCCGGGTCCTCTCACAGCAAAGGCCAGGCAGTCTCTGAAGACCTTCAATGCAGCAGCAATGATTACATCATCAGAGGCGACTTTCAGACTGAAAACATTAATTGGTTCATGGGTTCCCACATGCTGGAACTCAATTGCCCAATTAGGTGAAAATTGCATCAATCTCCCACATCCAATTGCAATCGGGTGGATAACACGACCCCAACCCGCCCCAGTATCAAAATCCAGCCCTGTGTCCTCCTCACAACTTGCTTTCCCACCTATCTTTGTATCTTCAGCAAATTTGGCTACAGTACACTTGGTCCCTTCATCCAAGTCATTAATATAGATTGTAAACAGCTGAGGCCCCAACACTGATCCCTGTGGCACCCCACTAGTTACAGTTTGCCAACCTGAAAATGACCCATTTATCACGACTCTCTGTTTCCTGTTAGTTAGCCAATCCTCTATCCATGCTAATATATTACCCCCAACCCCATGAGCTCTTATCTTGTGCAGTAACCTTTTATGTGGCACCTTATCGAATGCCTTCTGGATATCCAAATACAGAGCTCGAGCTCCTCCAACCGATGACACTTCCTGCACACGTGGTTGTCTAGGACATGGGAAGCGTCCTGGATTTCCCACATGGCACAGGATATGCATTGCGTGGGCCTGAGCTGCCTTGCCATGTCTCTATTTAACAGGCTATTAACTAATTTACAGAAATAAACTTAAGACTAAGGGGGAGAAATTGAGTCGCACCCCCTTTGGGGCGCTAACTTTGCTGGGGCACTACTTTTAGCGCCCCGGAAAAATTAGCACCCACGCAGCCTGCATTGAGTGGTAGCGCCCCAAGGGGGAAATGGAGCACTACTGGAAGCGCCCTGCCTCCCTCTTGGGGTGCTGCGAGGGAATATCGCGGTGCTACGTGATGTCGCGCCGCGGTATTGCAGGCCTTCCTCCCCTTCTTAAAGGGGAGGGGCCTTGTGCAGCGTGACTCGGGGCCCAGCTGGGCCACCGGGGATCAGAGTGCCGGCAAAAGAGCCCGGCACTCAAGAGAAATCAGGAGGCCGGGGACGGCAGCGGAGGCAGGTGCTGGCAAGCGGCCAGCAACAAAAATGGCCGCCCGGCACCTCGCCTTTAAATCGCGCCACCCCAGCCGCAGGTAGGCCCCCCGACCCCGTCAGACATAGCGTCCGGCGGTAAGTCAGGGGGCGATACCGAAGATCGCGGCCGGGGCGCTAACGGTTACCGCCGCCGCTAACCTCCCGCTGAATTCCCGCATTGGGGTGCTAACGGGAGGCGCAAAGCAACCGAATTTTTCCCCCTAAGTGTCTTAAAAGTCGGGCCTACCTTTATCTCCGACCGTTTCTCTCGCTTTCTTAAAGTCTTTATTCACACAATTATTTATAGTTATATTAATAAGTTTATCTAGTTACGTTAGAGAGAATAAAATGCTAATACTCACCCACCAATCACCTACCTCAATCCTGTGATGTGATATTCCTTGCTTTTGGAATTCACTTATTATAAATACCAACTTTCCTTCTGCAATGTTGTAACTGTTAAATAGCTATTGTTATTTGGTTCAGGGATTTCATGGATAGGCTTAATTCCCAGAAAAGAAGTGACAGCAGATTGTAATTGTATTTTGCTTGGGTTCAGTTTGTTTCATGAAGCTCAAGTTACCAAAATCAGCTGGAAGATGAGTAGTAAATGAAGAGCTACATCCCACTGAAGGAGCACTGTCTCAATGAAAAGGTGTTGGACAAACCTTTTTGTTTGAGGAGAAACGAAAGCCATGGACAATTTGTGTCATAGTGGCAGCATGAACAAATGATGTGATTTACGCCATTGCATAGCACGTTTAGATCAAACCTTTTTTCATGAAGATAATACAAAAGCATAAACGTTATGTGGGTTTATATGAATTCCCCAGTAATTATAACCTCTATCTATTTGTGAATATTTGCTTTCCCCTCCCCTTGTAGTAGATTACTTTCTTCTACATTGCACATAAACCAGAGGAATGATGCAAATATGATCTCTGGTGCCTGCATAATTGCGACATACCATTTTGTGTGGAGCTCCGAATAGTGTGGTGGGATAAGAAGAAAGGAAACAAAGACAACAGGAGAAAATAACCTTGAAAATGTTAGATTCAAAAATTGTAAACACGTTGATTTGATTAAGTTATGGAATATATCACCTGAAAACTGCAGAGTTGTTCAAAGTCAAAAGTCACTTGAGCAGAATTCTATACCTTTACTAATAAAAATTAGGGCCATACTTGGAACACCAGCAATGTTTTCCACAACTGTAGTGAACAACATAGAATAAGTGTTACTAATACAAGTACCTGTAAATCTCTCACTGTGTTGCTCACAGGCTGAGGCGCAAGAAGAATTGGCGGGGCAGAGAATGAATAGTGGCCAGGGCCCATTAGGCAGTGCGAGGCGCAGAAACAGGTGGGAGAGTGAGTAGGATGGGGTGAAAGTGGCAGCCAAGAGCCAATGCCCGTCAGATTGGTGACCTGGGAAGAAAATAGATGATACTTAGAGAGGGAGCAGCAGGCAGAAAAACTCCAACTAACCTGTGTTGGGGGCTTTGAGTCAGAGACATGCAGTAGGATTTATACAGAAGTTATAACCGCCTATTTCTTTTCCCATGTTTGGTGATGGTTGTGCAAATGTAAGTGACGAGCTTTAGTGGCAGCGGAAAGGAAGATCAGAAGTGGTTTCCTCGTGCCAGCCTTGGCTCAGTGGTAACACACTTGTCTCTGAGTCAGAAGGTTGTGGGTTAAAGTCCCACTCTAGAAACTTGAGCACTTAATCTAAGCTGATACTTTGGTGCAGGACTGAGTGAGTGCTGCACCGTCAGACGGTACTGTCTTTCGGTTGAGATCTGAAATTTAGGTCCCATCTGCCTTTTCAGGTGAACGTAAAAAATCCCATAGCACTATTCAAAGAAGAGCAAAGGAGTTGTCCCGGTATCCTGATCAATATTTATCCCTCAAGCAAAAAACAGATTATTTGGTCATTAGTCTTATTGCTGTTCGTGGGGCCTTATTGTGGGAATTGCCATATTTCCCTACATCACAGCAGTGACTACACTTCAAAAGTACTTCATTGGCTATGAAGCGCTTTGGAGCATCTTGAGCTCATGAAAGGTGCTATATAAAGGCAAATTCTTAATATTTCTTTTTCTGGGTGGTTCACTGTTTCTACTGTGAAAACAGTCAGTCAGAAAGGGGAGATCAAAATATTTTTCCTATTTTCACTGAACCAACCTCACGAGACTTCAGATTTTTTTTTAAGTGGACAAAAAGTGCTTTATTTTCTTGATTATTTTTCTCCCTTTCTATAGGTCCTCCTGTATCGTGCAGAATTCCTGGCCAAGAGAATATCCAACTAACCTATTCCCAGATCTCTGCTAATATTTCTGTATAAATGGTTACAAAAGTGTGTGTGTAAACTAATAACCTATTCTCAGGCTTCCGCTAATAGTACTAAGTCTGGTCACCAGGGGGTAAGTGAGAGTGGGCTTGGTAATTTATCTATCTGACTTTTCCTTCCAGAAGTGAAGCGCCTGAGCTCCACTTGTTACATCCCCTGATGGAACTGGTAAAATCAGACACTTGTCACGTAGAGAATTGCGGGCTGAATCTCCATTCCCCCACTCTGTGACTCTGCATTATTCCTAGATTGGGTTGTCAAATGTTAAATGAATTATCTTCAATTTTTTTGTATGTTTGTTTTTAAAAGTCATATTGTTCATGTTACAGTGAATCATTTTACTGCCGTCATTGTGCGCAGACTTTGATGACACCTCTTACAAAAATGCAACTGGAAGTGTTTCTGCAGTATCCAGTCCTGCCACACAGTACTATAAAAATCAAGGTATCTATTAAATGTTGTACTAGTTTCCAAATGATCCATTAAGAGTAACATCATATACTTCAGTACTGAAATGTTATCTTAAAAGACTGATGGATTTCTTTAAAAATACCAATTTGTTATGCACCTCCTTCCCCCTGCTGGAGTTCACAAGGCCTTTTTTAAGCATGAGTGATTGCTGTATATCAATTGGTTAAAGGTTTGAAGCTTATGGCTACCTATCTGTGAAGCTCCGTGCCATGGCTGGAAGCAAGTGCCGTCCATTCTCAGTAAACTGCTTGTTGAAGCACCTTATCACAATGTAATGCTTCTCTCTAGGAAAGGAAAACCAGCTGGCTGATCAGAGTAGCAGTCTCTGGCCCAGACCAACCAGCCTTTCCAGTGAAAGGAGGTTGCATGATAGCAAGCACCTCGTAAAGGGAAATGAAATGTGGGAATTGTAGATAGAGAGCCTTTCTTTTTAAAGATCTCTGACGTTTTATTCAGTGTTTGATGATCCGGGGCCCTCATTTATTCAAGAGTAATGATATGTACTCAGTTGAGAAAGTATTACTTGTAAGCACTTTAATGATATAGTTGCTGTTCTATACGAGCCAGTAGGAAGTATTGCTTAGCACAAAATTGGACTTGTTAATTAACCTTTACCAAAGATATATACTCAGTTGACATAGTATTATTTCTCAACCCTTTTTCATGATGTAGTTGTGTCATATCTGGCAGCACATCAAAAGGTGTTAGTACTACACATGGCATACCTAAAAATAAATGCACTTTTGTTGTGTACTGCAGCCCTTTGAAACAATTTCTTGGGCATTTTGCTGAAGAACTTTGCTGTGGTTTTGCCGAGCCTTCATAGTTTCATTTGACTAAGGCAAAACAAAGTTGGTCTATCAGCTTAATCCCAAATACCAAACCGTATTAATATTTTAAGTCTCTTTAAAAGTATGGCCATAACAGAAATAGTTCAACTTTTGGTCAGTACTTTCCTTTGATTTTTTTGTTTCATCTCCACTTTGTTGGTTTCCTTCAGTTAAGAGGATGGGATGATCCAGGCCCTCATTTATTCAAGAGTGATGATATGTACTCATTTGAAACTGTATTACTTGTAAGCACTTTAATGATATAGTTACTGTTCTATATGGGCCAGTAGGAAGTACAACAAAATTGGACTTTGTCAAATTTCCATCTACTTCAAAACACTCTGGTACCATGACCTGCCCTACCTAGCAGCCTAGCTAAGAACCTGCTAGACTCACCCACTGAAGGTGCAATTGCTAAGTTTCAATGAATTGAACCTGGGATTCAAACCCAGAACCTCTGAACAGTAACCGTGCATTGAAGGCTTTCCTGCTTGTATTATTGGGCCTGTGCCTTAGTGCTTAAATGTATATGAAGCAAGTAAATGGAGAAATTGTGAATATCAAACCTAAAATTTAGGATGGTATAGTCAGCAAAATTGTAAAAATTCAAGTACAAGAAAAAATTAACCTTTACCAAAGATATATACTCAATCAACATAGTATTATTTCTAAACCCTTTTTCATGATGTAGTTGTGTCATATCTGGCAGCACATCAAAAGGTGTTAGTACTACACATGGCATGCCTAAAAATAAATGCACTTTTGTTGTGTACGACAGCCCTTTGAAACATTTCCTGGACATTTTGCTGAAGAACTTGCTGTGGTTTTGCCGTGCCTTCATAGACAAACTTTGTTTTGCCCTAGTCAAATGAAACTATCAGCTTAATCCCAAATACCAAACCGTATTCATATTTTAAGTCTCTTTAAAAGTAATGAGTTTTTTTTATTCATTCATGGGATGTAGGCGTTGCTGGCAAGGCCAGCATTTATTGCCCGTCCTTAATTGCCCTTGAGTGGCTTGCTAGGCCATTTTAGAGGGGAGTTAAGAGTCAACCACATTGATGTGGGTCTGGAGTCACACATAGGCCAGACCAGGTAAGGATGGCAGATTTCCTTCCCTAAAGGACATTAGTGAACCAGATGGGTAGTTACATGGTCACCATTACTGATACTAGCTTTTTAGTCCAGATTTATTGAATTAACTGAATTTAAATTCTCTAGCTGCCGTGGTGGGATTTGAACTCTTGTCTCCGGATTATTAGTCCAGGCTTCTGGATTACTAGTCCAGTAACATTACCACTATGCTACCGTTCCTGTAAATTAACACAATTGTGATCTGTAAGAGGGTTGGAAATGTTTCCAATATCTTTAGGAAAGGTGAGCAGATATTTAGTTTTGCTAACTTTTCTGCTAGTAATAAGAAATCTCACTGCTAACTGAGGTTGCCTTTTGAAGTAAAAATAAAAAGTATACATTTGGAATTAAGCTAAATTCTGGAAAACGTGCCTGTATATATTAATGCTGAAGTAGGCTGAGACATAAGTATGGAATATACAGAGTTGCATCAGCTACACTAGTAGTGATTTAGTTAGCACCAATGGAGACGTGGTAAAGATTTTCTTCTTTCTGGAATAGACCTAAATCCAGTATGTACATGAGTTTGACACTATTTTGTTTATGACTCTCTATTTCCCAATTCAGCTGCTAGAACCAAGCATTTCAACTCTCCTGCTGCATTCCTCCAGTGATGAAGGGGTGAGTTAGTATTGTGTACAGTTTGGATACATTTTGAAAGTTCAAGTTGACAAATGTCAATTTCTGTGGCAAACCACATTTGGTGTACAATTTAGCTGTTTATAGAAGTGACTGCGTTCAACCATTTAAGATGGTAGAAATTCAGAGATTCAGCCATCATTTGATTCTGTTTTCTAGAACTAACACTTCTCAAATTCACAAAACAGAAACAATCAGATTTGTTGTTGACAAGCTACACATTTAACATTTACTGTTGTAGCACTTCACTTGCTTGTTGACATGTAGTTCTGAAGACCATAGAGCACAACCTCTTTGACCCTGGGTGTCAGAATGTGTAATTGATGTACTGAGAACTGCAAATGGCACAGTGACTAACACTTTTATTATTATTTCTACCACTAAGAAGGAAGTGCCTAACTTTTGTTATCACCCTCTGTCTACATTGCTAGTTTAAGAACTCATGATGTTGAGTATCATGGCTATAAACCATCAGCACACACTGCATCAATTTTTAATTGGTGATTGGGTATGCAGAGATCGTTCCCTAAATGTGAATATCTCTATGGCAGAAGTGTATATCCGCAATTACTACTTCAAAAAAAATCAGATTAAAGGAATTGGTCAGACTGATGCACGTCAAACTCCAGAATATCTTGTTAGTCCAAAAAGTCTGGGACTCTAGATTCAGCATACAGGTTTGTTTTCCACAATTGACTTTAGGAAATGTGGACTTACTCAATAAATTAAATTAACTGCAAGACTTCGTTGATGCTAGGTTATAGATTCAATATTCTATTGAATACTTGTAAATCAATGAACTTGTCCAAAAATAACCCTACACATAACAATGTATTACATTATCTGATTTTATGATAAACTCTTTTGAGTGAACCAAAATTTATTCTGTAGCAATAAGAAGTCCTATTGTGGGAAATTATGATTTCTCAGCTCTCTTGGCAAAGGCTATAGAAGGTCTCCATGCACCTGTGATGTGAAGCTGAGGTGTTAGTGGGTTGCAGTGTGGATATTTCGAGGACAACTGCAAAATGTGTGTATTATTATTAATATATTGTTGAATAATTATTTTTAGATAGATATAAAAGATACTGCTTTAAAAAACATGCTAAATAAAAATAAAGATGTTATTGTTTTTATCTCCATTTTACCTTTTAATTTTTTCTTCCCTTTCTTTGACTTTATTGCACCTCTCGCACCTTTTTCTACTACCTATTCTTGAGTGTTCAAATTTGGCAACAACTTTTCACAGTCCTCCAGGATGGTTAGGTTATAGTTGGTTTGGGACAGAAAATCAAGAAAGAAAATAGTTGTAACAGGAAACAAGTTTGTCTACTGAGGAGCCAGAGGAAATAAAACCTTTCAAAACCTGATCAATGAGTTGGGGAAATAAGTTGGGAAAAGCACATCACTTTGATTCCTTTGCTAAAACTATTTCTCAAGATTTCTTGCATAATTAATACCTGAAGTATTACCATACTAAGATTTATTTGGCAAATATTATTAGCAATAATGAATACCTTGCTATGACCCAAATGTATGACACAGCCACAAAATCAAAATACAGGAAACTCTTTGGTATCTGGCACCGACGAGACCGGGATGGTGCCGGTTGATTAAAAATTCTGGATGACAGAGAGGTATATCTACCGAGGCTATTTTTAACAAACAAAAATAAAAAAATCAAGAAATGTGCAGTATACAGTAATTGGGTACTCACCTACAAAATGTTGTGTTAAATGGATGGTGGAAGATGCTTGATTAAATACAGTGGTGCCAGTTGAGGGTAATCCATAACTCTTCAATTACTTAACAGTAAAACAAAACGGTTATTGAGGTGTTGTTTTCAGAGTATGAATTTTGCCGGATAATAGAGAATTCCGGATATTTAGGTGCCGTTTAAACGAGAGTTTCCTGTAAACCTTTTAGCTGTTAATGCATCAGTAGTAACAGTAGCATGTTTTTTTGTGAGCATTTTGCTATCTACAGCATAATGTGAAAGTATAAAATATCAAATTGCTTACACATCCAGGATATTTGCACCAATTAAAATATTACCGCCAATCAGCCCGCTTTCAAAACATTATAGGCCGGATTTTGCTGTAAAAATAATAGTGAGGCTATCAGTGCTCACTGTTGTTTATATGCAAATCGGACAGCACATCTTGCAACCGCATATGCACAGTTAAACGCGGAAATCCGGAAGTTGCTGTCCGAGATACCCTGCTCCTCCAAAAGCTTCCTGAAAATGGCATCTCGCCAAATTGTTGTACTTACCTCATAGATATGGACTAAACTCGCTAAAAGTTAAACCTTTTCCATTCTAGTCTAAGTACCCTTTTAATGGCGTGCTAAGTCTTAATTATTGCCAAACAACCTCTCTGGCACTGAATATTAACTTTTACAACCTTCAGCTTTTAATTATTGTTGGAGATTTAAAAGTAAAATTTTCTTTTCACTTTTTCTTTCTGTCTCTTTTTTATATATCTCTCTCTCTTAATCCAATCTTTCTTTCCCTCTATTTTACTTTCTGTACTTGATTTGACATTGAATTCAATATTCCAACTTATATTTCCTGGTTCAGAGTCTGCGCTGCTCAGTAATAAAATCTTCACAATGGTGCAACATGCAGCAAATATTATAGCCGTATATCTGTTCCTTCAATAGTTGGTCCGAATTTGTTTAAATTTCTAATTTTCTAACTCAAAACTAGCTCTAATATTTTTTAATGTTTTTTTATCTCCAGAATACAAAATCTGTAAAAGCCAGTATTGAAATCTATGTCTGAAAATGCAGATTGAGTTTTTGAATGGTATCTTTTTTAAAGTGAGTTACTATTGAGTCAGTGCCAAATGTTTTAACAAGCTCTGTGACCAGCTCTAAAAATATATTGCATTCGGAGCTTTGACAGCCAAAATATTTTCCCATAAATTTCTAATATGGCAGCCAAATAATTTTGAAATGGTAAAAGCTGCCTTATACAGCTGTGAAGAGTATTTACAAATGTCTTTCATGCTTTATAATAGTAACTAATAAACACCAAAAATAGTTTTAACCAATTTCTGTTTGAAATAAGTGACTTAATAGAATACAAATATTCCACTTGTGAAGTAATGCTTTCTGTACTTGTACAGTGCTCCACATGAACACTACACAAAATCTATTAAGCTAGTCAAGCAAAATGTGGTTTTAAAATACAGGAAACTCTTTGGTATCCGGCACCGACGGGACCGGCGTGGTGCCGGTTGATCAAAAGTTCCGGATAACGGAGAGTTATATCTACCGAGGCTATTTTTAACAAACAAAAATAAAAAAATCAAGAAATGTGCAGTATACTGCAGTGTTCGGACTTCCGACAGCGCCAGGAGGCCGAGTAGTGGCACTTTGGAGAACTACCCCCACTGACTAACTCGGCGTTCGCGGGAGACTCGGACTCGGACTCGGCAACATTGCCGGTTATTTGAGAGAAGTTTTCGGAGTACTCAGCGTTCGCGGGAGACTCGGACTCTGACTCGGCAACATTGCCGGTTATTTGAGAGAAGTTTTCGGAGTACTCAGCGTTCACGGGTGACTCGGACTCTGACTCGGCAACATTGCCGGTTATTTGAGAGGCGTTTTCGGAGTATGATTTTTGCCGGTTAAGAGAGAATTCTGGATATTTAGATGCTGGTTAAACAAGAGTTTCCTGTATAGTGCTATCAAATATTCATACACATCCACACCTGCACATATCGTATGTAATGGCACATGTGAAAAAGTTTTCATTCACCTATCTTATGAATGTGTTCTCCTTTAATAACTTATCTTGTGAGTACAGAATGTTCTTTACAATGTTTGTTTTATTATATTATTACCATGACAGGGCTATGAGATAGACGGTGTACTTGGCAAGGAGTTGGGGCCTCTCAGCTGTTATGTCCGCTCAGTAACAAATCAGCCAGCATGCTGGATTGGGCTAGAAGAAGTCAGTCTGCTACAGGTGATAACCCAGACTCGGTGAATGTGAAATTCTCGTCCATCAGCAATTGTTGTAGCAGTGATGGTTACAATCTGTATTTTTGACATTTTATGATAAATGTGAAATAATTATTGCATTAAATATTTATATATTACATGTGTTGTAATTAAAATAACTATTTTGGATGTCTGGTGTGTCAGGTTATTTTAAAATTTATATTTGTATCTTTATGGAGATTTAAAAAGGTTAATGAAAGAAGACCATATCAGTAAAACAATTCAAAAACACCTGCCCTTTTTATTTAGTTACTTTACTGTGAATCTGGGAGCTATTTGTTGTGGATAAGCTAAAAAGCATCAGACATTTGTTTCCACCTGAAAACAGCTGGTGTCAAGGAAGTATAGGTATTGCACCAATTTTTTTTAGTTCTGTAAATCATTACCCAGGTCTCCTTAGAGTCCTGCTGCACCCTTCCCTCAACTAAGAAAGCAGAGGGAGAACCGTGGAACCTGTTCCCAGACCTAGGCACCGGCTTTGGACACGACAACGGCACACCCAGCTCAGTCGACCCTGCAAAGTCCTCTTCTCTAACATTTGGGGACTTGTGACAAAATTAGGAGAGCTGTCCCACAGACTAGTCAAGCAACAGCCTGACATAGTGATACTCACAGAATCATACCTTTCAGCCAATGTCCCATCCCTGGGTATGTCCTGTTCCACCAGCAGGACAGACCCCCCCAGAGGTGGCGGCACAGCGGTATACAGTCAGGAAGGAGTGGCCCTGGGAGTTCTCAACATTGACTCCGGACCCCATGAAGTCTCATGACTTTAGGTCAAGCATAGGCAAGGAAACCTCCTGCTGATTACCACCTACCATCCACCCTCAGCTAATGAAATCAGTACTTCTCCATGTTGATAACTACTTGGAAGAAGCACTGAGGGTAGCAAGGGCACAGAATGTACTCTGGGTGGGGGACTTCAATGTCCATCATCAAGAGTGGCTCAGTAGCACCACTACTGACCGAGCTGGCCAACTCCTGAAGGACATAGCTGCCAGACTGGGCCTGCGGCAGGTGGTAAGAGAACCAACACAAGGGAAAAACCTACTTGACATTGTCCTCACCAATCTACCTTTTGCAGATGCATCTGTCCATGACAGCATTGGTAGCAGTGAGCACCACACAATCATTGTGGAGACTAAGTCCTGTCTTCCCACTGAGGACACCCTCCATCGTGTTGTGTGGCACTGCTATTGTGCTAAATGGGATAGATTCAGAACAGATCTAGCAGCTCAAAACTGAGCATCCATGAGGCGTGTGGGCCAGCGGCAGCAGCAGCAGAATTGTATTCCGCCTCAATCTGTAACCTCATGGCCCGGCATATCCTTCACTCTACCATTACCATCAAGCCAGGCGACCAACCCTGGTTCAATGAGGAGTGTAGAAGAGCATGCCAGGAGCAGCGCCAGGCGTACATAAAAATGAGGTGCCAAACTGGGGAAGCTGCAACACGGGACTACATGCATGCTAAATAGCGGAAGCAGCATGCTATAGACAGAGCTAAGTAATCTCACAACCAACTGATCAGATCAAAGCTCTGCAGTCCTGCCACATCCAGTCGTGAATGGTGGTGGACAATTAAACAACTAACGGGAGGAGGAGGCTCCATGAATATCCTCATCCTCAATGATGGCGGAGCCCAGCACACGAGTGCAAAAGACAAAGCTGAAGTGTTTGCAACCATCTTGAGCCAGAAGGGCCGAGTGGATGATCCATCTCGGCCTCCTTCTGAGGTCCCCACCATCACAGAAGCCAGTCTTCAGCCAATTCGCTTCACTTCGCTTCACTCCACGTGATAGTAAGAAATGGCTGAGCGCACTGGATACAGTAAAGGCTATGGGCCCCAACAACATCCCGGCTGTGGCGCTGAAGACTTGTGCTCCAGAACTAGCTATGCCTCAAGCCAGTCTGTTCCAGTACATCAACAACACTGGCATCTACCCAACAATGTGGAAAACTGCCCAGTTACATCCTGTCCACAAAAAGCAGGACAAATCCAATCCAGCCAATTACAATCCGGCCAATTATTGCTCCATCAGTCTACTCTCAGTCATCAGCAAAGTGCTGAAAGGTGTCGTCGACAGCGCAATCAAGCGGCGCTTACCAATAACCTGCTCACTGACACTCAGTTTGGGTTCCGCCAGGACCACTCGGCTCCAGACCTCATTACAGCCTTGGTCCAAACATGGACAGAAGAGCTGAATTCCAGAGGTGAGGTGAGAGTGACTGCCCTTGACATCAAGGCAGCATTTGACTGAGTGTGGCATCAAGGAGCCCTAGTAAAATTGAAGTCAATGGGAATCGGGGAAAACTCTGCACTGGCTGGAGTCATACCTAGCACAAATGAAGATGGTTGGTTGTTGGAGGTCAATCATCTCAGCCCTAGGACATTGCTGCAGGAGTGCCTCAGGGCAGTGTCCTTGGCCCAACCATCTTCAGCTGCTTCATCAATGGCCTTCCATAGAATCATAGAAATTTACAGCACAGAAGGAGGCCATTCAGCCCATCTTGTCCGTGCCTGCCGACAAAGAGCTATCCACCCTAATCCCACTTTCCAGCACTTGGTCCGTAGCCTTGTAGGTTATGGCACTTCAAGTGCATATCCAAGTACTTTTTAAATATGATGAGGGTCTCTGCCTCTACCACCTTTTCAGGCAATGTGTTCCAGACCCCCAGCACCCTCTGGGTGAAAAAATGTCTCCTTAAATCCCCTCTAAACCTCCAACCAATTACTTTAAATCTATGCCCCCTGGTTATTAACCTCTCTGCTAAGGGAAATAGGCCCTTCCTATCCACTCTATCTAGGCCCCTCATAATTTTATACACCTCAATTAGGTCTCCCCTCAGCCTCCTCTTTTCCAAAGAATACAACCCCAGTCTATCCAATCTTTCCTCATAGCTAAAATTCCCCAGTCCCATCATAAGTTTAAAAGTGGGGATGTTTGCTGCTGATTGCACAGTGTTCAGTTCCATTTGCAACTCCTCAGATAATGAAGCAGCCCATGCCCACATGCAGCAAGACCTGGACAACATTCAGGGTTGGGCTGATAATTGGCAAGTAACATTCGCACTGCACAAGTGCCAGGCAATGACTATCTTCAACAAGATTGAGTCTAACCACCTCCCCTTGACATTCAACGGCATTACCATCGCTGAACCCCCACCATCAACATCCTGGGGGTCACCATTGACCAGAAACTTAACTGGACCAGCCACATAAATACTGTGGCAACAAGAGCAGGTCAGAGGCTGGGTATTCTGCGACGAGTGTCTCACCACCTGACTCTACAAAGCCGTTCCACCATCTACAAGGCACAAGTCAGGAGTGTGATGGAATACTCTCCACTTGCCTGGATGAGTGCAGCTCCAACAACGCTCAAGAAGCTCGACACCATTCAGGACAAAGCAGCCTGCTTGATTGACACCCTATCCACCACCTTAAACATTTACTCCCTTCACCACCGGTGTACCATCTACAAGATGCACTGCAGCACCTCCCAAACCCGTGATCTCTACCACTTAGAAGGACAAGGTCAGCAGGCGCATGGGAACACCATCACCTCCAATTTCCCCTCCAAGTCACACACCATCCTGACTTGGAAATATATCGCCGTTCCTTTATCATCGTTGGGTCAAAATCCTGGAACTCCCTCCCTAACAGCGCTGTGGGAGTACCTTCACTACACAGACTGAAGTGGTTCAAGAAGGTGGCTCACTACCACCTTCTCCAGGGCAATTAGGGCTGGATAATAAATGCTGGCCTTGCCAGCGACGGCCACATCCGAGGAATGAATTTTAAAAAAAAGCCTTGGGCTGCTGTTGCATGATGAGGCAAGTGAAAGCAGCAGCACAAATTGATTTGACATTTTTTCTCTCTGCCTCTCAAGACAGCCTCAGACATTCATTGTGTGAGTAGAACCCATGCCCTGCCACTGTGTGGTCAGTGTGTTAGTGCATTAATACATTGAATTACTTAACTAGATTTTTTTGGGGCAGTTGTGTTTAAGAAGTTCTTTCAGCTCATTTAGTGTAATCCAACAACAACAACTTGCATTGATCTAGTGCCTTTAACGTAGTAAAATATCCCAAGGCACTTCACAGGAGCATAATCAGACAAAAATTGACACCGAGCCAAAGGAGACATTAGGACAGTTGACCAAAACACTTGGCCAAAGAGGTAAGTTTTAAGCAGCGTCTTGAAGCAGGAGAGAGATGACAAGACGAAGAGGTTTTGGGAGGGAATTCGAGAGTTGGGGCCGAGGCGGCTGAAGGCACGACTGCCACGTGGAATTTGAACACGTGGATGAGAATTTTAAAATTGAGGCGTTGGACCGGGAGCCAATGTTGGTCAGTGAGCACAGAGGTGATGGGTGAATGGGACTTGGTGTGAGTTAGGATACGGGCAGCAGTGTTTTGGATGAGCTTAACTTTATGGAGGGTGGAAGATGGGAGGCCAGCAGGGGAGCATTAGCAGTCGAGTCTGGAGGTAACTAAAGCATAGATGAGTTTCAGCAGTGCATCAACTGAGGCAGGGGCGGAGACTGGCGCTATTATGGAGTTGGAAGTATCCAAAGCAATGTTCTCTGTAAGCTGTGCATTGTTCTGCGCGGCCTGTTTAATGCACGGTCCCTTTAAATTTGTGCATGCACAATATTTATAATGTAAAAACCGGTGAGCCGCCTACGCGGGACCTTGCAGATGACTGCGTGGGAACATTGATCCAAAGACAGTTATTTTTATTATATTTGATTTGATTCCAAGTGCAATTTCTTGTGTTCAAAGGTATTTCAGGAGCCACGTTTCATTTCACAAATGTTCTACGTTAGAAATGGTTGTTGGTTGACACAGTAGATTGTACTTTGGCCTTTTACTTTTTGACCTGGATTCAAAGTCAGAACCGAACAACGGAATGGAAATCTCCTTTCTCTTCTGACTGCAAGGGAAACTATATAAAATGAGCTTGAGCAGTCTTATTCTAGTTCCTAGTGAGCATGAGCAGTATCACAAGGCCATATGATGGTTGTTGAAAATGAATAAAAGAGGTGCACTCATGCAGATGGGGTGGCTTTTGAGATAGGAGCTGTGGCACATTGTTGAAGCAGAGTAGAGGGAGTTTAATCGCTGAATTTAACCCTGAATGTCTGGAAGTGTTTGGTGCTGATTCTAGATACCTGAAAAGGATTTTTTTCTATTCCCAATATTAATTTTCTTTTGACACTAATATTCCTCACTCTAATTGGCACAAAAAATGGTTACAAACTTGTACTCTTTGAATATATTTTTAGTAGGATAGTTTGCAACAATATGACAATAAAAAGGTTGTATTTTTAAAATTCTAATGCATCCGAATACTTAAATTGCCTTACCTGCTCTGCCAGTCATATTACTGAGTGACCAAGTCATCACATTTAGAGAGGAGTCCAAACACCAAAATTAGGCATTAAGATAGATATCTTAAATATATACAGTCCTAGATATAGTGAAAGCTCTAACAGTGTTTAGGTGATTTTAGAAGCTGAAGCCAGGTCACCAGAGCATGTCAGTTAGACACCTTTGTGTGATGATTGTGTGAACCATTGCAAGCTTACTATGCTAATATCTTGACTTGTTTTTGTGCTCTTAAGTTTTGAATATGCTTAGATTTAAAACATAAGGTTTTAAATATTTAAGTATTGGTGTGCTAGTATTATCACTATCACTGCCTGAGAATAATAAAAAGTGCACACCATCACTTAAACTAGGATCACAATTTTCAGTGAGTGAACTGCAGTTGGGTGCTACTGTACCCTGGCTCTGCCTGGCAATGTTTAGTGAGGGGCACTAGACTCTTCTTGCATCTGCTACAGTACATTCTCAATTTAGTTAAAACATTTTTTAATGAGGACTCACTTTTAAAAAATGACAAAACTACTGTATTTATTTTAAAGGTGCCAATATTTTCTGAATGACGTCTTAGCTTGCAGTAGAGACTCCTTCTAGTTCTGTTTAATCCGACAACGTATATAAAGCATAAATTATGATCTGGTACCTAATGAGAATCGGGAACCTAGCTCCTGTAAAGTTGGAGAGCTTCTCGTTACTGCATTCCGATATGGCATGTGGTCAATAAATGATCTTGCATTTAGATTAAAAAAAATAAACTTGGGCTGGGCGAGTTATCTATTCACGTGCTCTCTGTTACACTATGACTCAGCAAAGCGCACGATATCCTGCCATCTGAAAATTTTCCATTCACCTTTTGTTTCGCTCTGCCCAACCCTGCAGAACACAGGTGTTCAACAAATCCACCGCACAAACTAACAGAAGGTTTGACGTATTTAATGATTCTTTTCATAAAAACGAAATACAGTTATTTTATAAAACAAACGCCATCCATGCTCTATCAACCATTTTGACTAAAAAGTGAAAAATATAAAGTTCATAATCATGGCATATAAATGTACCTTAGTTGCATTAATGCATTTAGGAGTATAGAAAATTAGAATTATAAAAAAATAATTTAAGGAACGTTCAGCCCTTGTTGCTATGGCAAAGTTTTTAAGGCAGTCTGCAACAAGTTTCAAGAGTTCAGAACTCCCACAGAAAAATCTACGAATTTCTAAGTTCACAGTACTTGCTACAAAATTATTGATTCTTTGGTTGAGGTATCAGGTCTATTAAATGTTTCTTTTTAAGCTTTGTTCAAGAGTCACCGACAGTCTGCACTTGCATTGAGGAATGATGCCGCGTTAGGCTGTTGTTCAAAAAAGTTCCTCAGAATCGCAAGTTCCCTCGACAACTGGTCGATTTTTTTGTGCAAACGATCGTTCTCGGCGTTGAGCTCCATCACTTTCTGCTGCATCTCCACATTACGCTGTTTCGCTTTATCTCTGCTCTTTCTGACAGCGATGTTATTCCTCTCTCTCCTCTGCCGGTACTCGGAGCTTTGTCGGTCTACGGACTTCTTGTTCTTTTCCTTCCCGGATGCCGATCTACCGTGGGGATTTGACGAGCTGGGCTCCGGGCTAGTAGGAGGGGTAGGCTGGCCTGTGGGCAAATGCACGGTGGTCTGTGCACAGGCTGCAATCTGAGTGTGCAGGGACGTTTCCATGTTTTCATCCCTTTCTTCCTTAACCACCACTTTCGATAAGTCCAGTCGTTGATCGTAGCTGTTCCGCAGTTGATTGGTGAAAAGCCCCCTGTCGGAGCGGTTACCTGTTGAGGCAGGTACACCAGTGACAGAGTGCATCATCGAACTGGCTGTAGGAGGCAGATAGCCATACTCGGGTTGAGATTTGTCTGCTTTGTTGGTGCTGGCGAACAGGTCTGCTAACAAGTCGTCGTTGTAGAGCTCCAGCTGAGAGCCTGTCACCGGCTCCACCACATAGGGGCTGAAATCAATGGCAGTCTCGTCGTCGTAGATGTCACCTGCCGGGTTCAAGTCAACCAGGTCGGCTCTTTCCTCGCACATCCCCCGGCTCGGCTTGGCCAACGACACCCCACCGCTGACGCCCTCGTAGAAATTAGCTGGCTCCAGGGGAAACAGGGGGAAGCATGGCGAGACGCAGCGTGAATCCAGGTTGTACAGGTTACTCATGAAGGGGCTGGTTTTCGGGATCAGGGTTTGCAAGAAGTTTAGCCAGGCAATCAACAGCTGACGTTTGCACCGGGCGATTGACGGGCTCCGCGCCGCCCGCGCCACTTTATACCCACCTCGCGTGCGTCACTCAGCCAATCTGCATAGAATGGGGCGGGGTCCCGTCAGGCCCCGCCCACACATCTATCCAGGCCCCTGGGACCAGCGCGAGCGAATTGGCGCTCAGGCTGCAGCCAGTGCCGGCGGGGAGATTATTAAAGGGCTTGGTGCAGGTACCTGGGGAAGAACTATAGGCTCTTCATACATATGCGCTAAATGCAAAAGTTTGTTTTCGGGGAAACATTTGAGCAATTCCATTTTTAGCGAAAATTAAACACTGCCCTTTGGCTGGACAGTAGCTAATCGACGTAAAAGTGTTGGGATTAAAGACTTTTAAGCAAACCGCCATCTAATGCAGGTATGTGCAGGAGAGATTCCAGTTTTTCTGGTGCTTTCCTTTTCACGGAGTAATCACGTGCTGTGTTATTAAGAGAACCAGTTCCCAGTGGACTTGCTGTTTTTCTCATTCGTGCTTGGTTAGATAACTTATTCTAGAAACTTCAGCGCCCTCCTCAGTCCCAAGTGACACAAGAAAGTAGAACGATTGGAGTATTTATTTATTCTGCGATTTATCTGAATGTGTACTTCATGCAACATCAAATCCTCACACAATATGAGTTAGAAGAGTAAACAAAACTTAGTCTGATGTTGGACTATTTTTATTACTAAACTACACCTCTCCAAAAGAACCAGGCACACAATATATAACTTCTCAGCTGTTTGGGAACATTTACTGCTTCAACGTGAAAACATTCGATTTCGGGCAGTCAGTAAACTACCCCAAGCGCTCTAGTAGGACATAGTGGGAGAAGCATACAGTAATAGTAAGCCTTCCACCACTTGCCCCGCCCAGACCGCCAGTGTGGCTCTCATCACCAAATCACACCTTGGTCTGTCCCTGTACTCCTGGTACTTTCTCCTCCTTTGAGCATCTCGCCTTATTCCACCCCTCTCACCTCACATTTAAAATTCTCGTTCTCTATCGTCCACCCAAGTACCGATAAAAATGTTATCACCGAGATATCTTCACCGCTTTCCCCCCTCAGCCTGTGCACCGAGCAACTTCTCATCCTCGGTGATTTCAACCTCCATCTCAATTCATCATGCTCTCTCTCCTGAGTTCACCACCCTTCTATCCTCAATCTCTGCCTCCATGTGAACTCCCCAATCCATATTCACGAACACCCCCTTGACCTTGCCATCTCTCGTGGCTTTGCTGCTCCCACTGGGTCAATTGCAGATAAGGCCATCAATGACCACTTCCTTGTATTGCTCTCCACCCACATCCCCCTTCCGTCACCCAACCCTACTTCTGTGTCCACCCCTGGAAAAAACTCTCTCCCAACTCTCTTACAACTGCACTTATGAAATCCCAACTGTCCAGCCTTTGGCCCTCCATTCACCATGATATTTCTGCAGCTACCGATCTGCTCAACCACACCCTCACCACCACCTTTGATGCCCTAGTCCCTATTAAAACCAATATTCTCTCTCACCCTAGTCGTTCCCCCTGGTACGGCCCTCATCTTCGCTCCCTCAAGTCCAAGGGATGCAGACTTGAACGGATCTGGCGGACAACTGGTTTAGCCATTCACCGCCAGATCTAACTGGACCACATAAAGCATCATCAGCTCCTACTCGTCTGCCAAAACTGCTCACTATTCCAGGATCATTCTGGAATGCAAAGATAACCCCCAGCTATTATTCTCTACTGCTAATTGTCTTCTTAAACCCCTCTCCCCTGTCTCCTCCACACTCACCAACAACAAGGAGCTCATTAACTTCTTTGTCTCTAAGAGCGAGACCATCCAATCAGCTACCTCACCACCACTTCTCTCGACCCCTCCACAGTCTCTGAACTGTCAGACTGCTAGTCCGACATCCAGTACTGGATGAGCAGAAATTTGCTCCAATTAAATATTGGGAAGACCGAAGCCATTGTTTTCGGTCCCCGCCACAAACTCCGTTCCCTAACCACCGACTCCATCTCTCTCCGTACCATCTGTCTGAGGCTGAACCAGACTGTTCAAACCTTGGTGTCATATTTGACCCTGAAATGAGCTTCCGACCACATATCCGCAGCATAACTAAGACCGCCTATTTCCACCTCCGTAACGTTGCCCGTCTCTGCCCCTGGCTCAGCTCATCCGCTGCTGAAACCCTCATCCATGCCTTTGTTATCTCTAGACTTGACTATTCCAACGCACTCCTGGCTGGCCTACCACATGCTACCCTACGTAAACTTGAGGTCATCCAAAACTCAGCTGCCCATGTCCTAACTCACACCAAGTCCCGTTCACCCATTTACCCCTGTGCTCGCTGAACTACATTGGCTCCCGGTTAAGCAACGCCTCAATTTCAAAATTCTCATCCTTGTTTTCAAATCCCCCCCATGGCTTCACCCCTCCCTATCTCTGTTATCTCCTTCAGCCACACAACTCCCACCCCCCGCCCGAGATCTGCGCTCCTCAAATTCTGCCTTCTTGAGCAGCCCTGATTTTAATTGCTCAACCATAGGCAGCCGTGCCGTCAGCTGCCAAGGCCCTAAGCTTTGGAATCCCCTGCCTAAACCTCTCCATCTCTCTTTCCTCCTTTAAGATGCTCCTTAAAACCCATCTCTTTGACCATCTGCCATAATGGTCATCTGCCCTAATTTCTTCTTATGTGGCTCGGTGTTAAATTTTTGACTTATAATGCTCCTGTGAAGCACCTTGAGATGTTTTCTTCTTCTTAGGCAGTCCCTCGGAACCGAGTATGACTTGCTTCCACACTAAAAATGAGTTCTCAGGTGACTGATGAGTCCAATGCGGGACCTACAGTCTCTGTCATAGGTGGGGCAGACGGTGGTTGAAGGGGCAGGTGGGTGGGGTGCTTGGGTTGATGTGCACTCCTTCCGCTGTTTGCGCTTGGCTTCCGCTTGCTCCTGGCGAAGAGACTGGAGGTGTTCAGCGTCTTCCCAGATGCTTCTCCTCCACTTTGTGCGGTCTTGGGCCAGGGATTCCCAGGTGTCGGTGGGATGTTGCACTTTTTCAAGGAGGCTTTGAGGGTGTCCTTGAAGCATTTCCTCTGCCCACCTGGGGCTCTCTTGACGTGTCGGAGCTCCGAGTAGAGCGCTTGTTTTGGGAGTCTCGTATCGGGCATGCGGACGATGTGGCCCGTCCATCGGAGCTGATCGAGCGTGGTCAAAGCTTCGATGCTGGGGATGTTGGCCTGAGCGAGAACACTGACATTGGTGCGCCTATCCTGCCAATGGATTTGCAGGATCTTGCGGAGGCAGTGTTGGTGGTACCTCTCCAGTGCTTTGAGGTGCCTGCTGTACATGGTCCATGTCTCTGAAGCATACAGGAGGGCGGGTATCACTACTGCTCTGTAGACCATGAGCTTGGTGCTGGGTTTGAGGTCCTGGTCTTCAAACACTCTCTTCCTCAGGCGACCGAAGGCTGCACTGGCACACTGAAGGCGGTGTTGGACTTCGTCATCGACGTCTGCCCTTGTTGACAGTAGGCTCTCGAGGTATGGAAAGTGGTCCACGTTGTCCAAGGCCTCGTCATGGATTTTGATAATCGGGGAGCAGTACTGTGTGGCGGGGGCAGGTTGGTAGAGGACCTTTGTCTTACGGATGTTTAGTGTAAGGCCTATGCACTCGTACGCTTCGGTGAAGGTGTTGAAGATGGTTTGGAGTTCGGCCTCAGAGTGTGCGCAGACGCAAGCGTCGTGTGCATACTGTAATTCGATGACAGAGGATGGGATGACCTTGGATCTGGGCTGGAGGTGACGGAGGTTGAACAGTTTCCCGTTCTGTAGATTAGCTTACTGAGGGCGAGATGGAGCATTGCAGCCAGGAAGATCGAGAAGAGCATTGGTGTGATGACACAGCCTTGCTTGACCCTGGTCCGTACATGAATTGGGTCTGTGGTGGATCCATTGGTCAAGATCACGGCTTGCATGTCGTTGTGAAGCATGCTTTACCACGTTAAAGGCACTATATAAATACAAGTTGTTGTTGTATATAACCTCTGATTTAATACAATCGGAGTCATTGTAGAATAACAGATCAACCAAAAACAAATATTGTTTCCATATAAAATAATATATATTGGATAAGAAATTAGCTGAAAGAAAGAACTTGCATTTATATAGCACCTAATCATGACCATGGGACATCCCAAAGTACTTTACAGCCAATGGATTACTTTTAAAGTGCAGTCACTTATTATTTAGACAAATACAGCAATGTGTGTGTGGCAAGGTCCTACAAACAGACGTACTACTCTACCTTTCCGCAGCATTCAACACAGTATCCTCTTCTAATGCCTTTCTAATGTCTAGCTCCTTGGGATTACCTTTCCATGGTTCCATTCCTATCCAAGGCAACCAATGCATCCCTCACCAGCACTGTCACCTATTGGGTCCCCCAGGGATCTATCATCGGCCCACCCTCCTCTTATCTATATTTCTTCTTGGAAACATCTGCTGCCACTTTACTTCCGTTTGTACACTGCATTTCTACCTCTCCATCACTACTGTCAACCCCTCAACAGCCTCCTCTTACTATCAGACTATCTGTCAGACATCCAGTCTTGGATGAGTCACAACTTCCTGTAGCTCAACATCAGGAAGACTTTGACACTATCACAAACTCTTCCCTTGCCATCCTCTACCAGCCACATTGTCAGGTTGAAGCAGACCATTTGTACATTTGCTGTTTTATTTGATGCTGAATGGAGCTTTAAACTCCAGGTCCTATCTGACAACAAGGCTGCTTTATTTACACCTCTCAACATTGCCTGTTTCCACCATGTATACATGCCTTGGTCACCTCCAGACATGACTATGCTAATATTTTTCTTGCTGGCCTCCCATTCTCCATAAGCTCCCAACTTATTCAGCGCTGCCACACATATTCTGTCTTGCACCAAGTCATATGGGTAGGCATGATTGCTCACCAGTCATGTCCTCGCTGACTTATACTGGTGGTTCTTTGTCTCCCAACATAGTGCATTCAAAATCCATATCTTCTATAAATCTCTCCGTAGCTTTGCTCCACCCTATATCTTCAATTCCCTCTCGCCCTACATCCCACCCCAAATGCTTTGTGCCTCTTACTCCGCCTTCTGTGCACCCCGATCTCATCATTGGTAGTAGAGCTTTCAGCCACCTCAGTTCTATTCTTTGAAACTCCCTCTCTAAGCCTCCTCAAAACCTATCTCTTTGGCCAACTTTCAGTTACGCCTTGTAATCTATCCCTATCTGGCTTAGTGTCCATTTTTCATATGTCTCTTGAAGCACCTTGGGGAGTTTCTTTATGATAAAGGCACTAAATAAATGCAAGTTGTAGAATGACCATATGATCTGTTTTTGCCGATTTTGGTTAAGGGATGAATGTCGGCCAGGACGCTGGAAGGACTGCCTGCTTTTCTTTGAATAATGCCATTGGGTCTTTTGTATCCATTTAACCAAGTAGACAAGCCATCAGTTTTAACATCTCAATTCAAAGATGGCATTCAAATAATGCAGCACTCCCTCAGTACTGCACTGAAGTGTCAGCCTAGATGAGAATAGGTTGCATAAACTTGAAGCTAAGGCGGGTAAATGGAATTGATGTACAGGTTAGCCATGATCTAATTGAATGGTGGAGCTGGCTCGAGGGGCTGAATGGTCTACTATTCCTATGTTCCTAGAGTATGTGCTGAAGTCTATAGTGGGGCTTTAACCCAGGCCTTTCTGACTCGGAGGTGAGAGTGCCGACAATTGAACCAAGCTATCACTTGAAGGGTAGTTAGGAAGCAGTGGACATTTGTTAGAGGAATTATATCTTGGGGGTGGAGAATGTCCCTGTTAGAACCACAACAATTATATGAGCAGCACAAAACAAATTCCTACAAAAATTAGTATGCAGTTTCTAAAATAATGATGAACCCTACTGAGTTTATCGTAGAATGGTTACTGGCAAGCCTATTCGGCCCGTCGAGCCCATGCCGGCTCTCTGCAAGAGCACTTCAGCGAGTCCCACTCCCCCACTCTATCCCCGTTGCCCTGCAAATTTCTTTCCTTCAGATACTTATCCAACTCCCTTTTGAAAGCCGTGATTGAATCTGCCTCCACCACCCTTTCAGGCAGTGCATTCCAGAACTTAACCACTCGCTCTATAAAAAAGTTTTTTCTTACGTTGCCTTTGGTTCTTTTGCCAATCACCTTAAATCTGTGTCCTCTGGTTCTCAAACCTTCTGCCAATGGGAACAGTTTCCCTCTATCTACTCTGTCCAGACCCCTCATGATTTTGAAAACCTCTATCAAATCTCCTTTCAATCTTCTCTGCTCCAAGAAGAACAACTCCAGCTACTCCAGTCTATCAACGTAACTGCAGTCCCTCATTCCCGGAATCATTCTCGTAAGTCTTTTCTGCACCCTCTCTAAGGCCTTCACATCCTTCCTTAAGTGTGGTGCCCAGAATTGGACACAGTACTCCAGTTGGGGCTGAACCAGTGTTTTATACAGGTTCATCACAATTTCCACACTTTTATACTCTATACCTCTATTCTCTATTCATGAAGCCCAGGATCCCATAAGCCTTTTTAACTGCTTTCTCAACCTGCCCTGTCACCATCAATGATTTGTGCACACATACCTTCAGGTCTCTCTGTTCGTGCACCCACTTTAGGATTGTACCATTTAGTTTATATGTCCTCTCCTCATTCTTTCTACCAAAATGTATCACTTCATACTTTTCTGTGTTAAATTTCATCTGCCACGTGTCCGCCCATTTCACCAGCCTGTTTGTCTTCCTGAAGTCCATCACTCTCCTCCTCACTGTTCACTATACTTCCAAGTTTTGCGTCATCTGCAAATTTTGAAATTGTGCCCTGTACACCCACGTCCAAGTCATTAATATATATCAAGAAAAGCAATGGTCCTAGAACCGAACCCTGGGGAACATCACTGTATACCTTCCTCCAGTCCGAAAAACAACCGTTCACCACTACTCTCTGTTTCCTATCACTTAGCCAATTCCGTATTCATGCTGCCACTATCCCTTTTATTCTATGGCCTTCAACTTTGCTGGCAAGCCTATTATGTGGCACTTTGTCAAACGCCTTTTGGAAATTCATGTACACTACGTCAACTGCATTACCCTCGTCAACCCCCTCTGTTACCTCTGTTGTGCGAGGCCCCTTGGGGAGGAGCGATCATAATATGATAGAATTCTTCATTAAAATGGAGAGTGAAGTAGTTGACTCAGAGACTAGGGTCCTGAATTTAAATAAAGGAAACTACGATGGTATGAGGCACGAGTTGGCTAGGATGGATTGGGGAACGTTACTTAAAGGGTTGACAGTGGATAGGCAATGGCAAACATTTAATGATTGCATGGATGAACTACAGAATTTATTCATCCCTGTTTGGCATAAAAATAAAACAAAAAAGGTGACTCAACTGTGGCTAACAAGGGAAATTAGGGATAGCATAAGATCCAAGGAGAGGACATATAATTTGGCCAGAAAAAGCAGCAAACCTGAGGATTGGGAGCAGTTTAGGATTCAGCAAAGGAGGACAAAGGGATTAGTTAAGAGGGGGAAAATAGATTATGAGAGTAAGCTTGCAGGGAACATAAAAACTGACTGTAAAAGCTTCTATAGATATGTGAAGAGAAAAAGATTGGTGAAGTCAAGTGTAGATCCCTTGCAGTCAGAATCAGGGGAATTTATAATGGGGAACAAAGAAATGGCAGACCAATTAAATACATACTTTGGTTCTGTCTTCACAAAGGAGGACACAAATAACCTCCCAGAGATGTCGGGGAACATAGAGGCTAATGAGAAGGAGGAATTGAATGAAATCAGTATTTGTAGGGAAATGGTGTTAGGGAAATTGATGGGATTGAAGGCCGATAAATCCCCAGGGCCTGATAATCTACATCCTAGGGTACTTAAGGAAGTGGCCCTAGAAATAGTAGATGCATTGCTGGTCATCTTCCAAAATTCTATAGACTCTGGAACAGTTCCCATGGATTGGAGGATAGCTAATATAACCCCACTATTTAAAAAAGGTGGTAGAGAGAAACCAGGGAATTATAGACCAGTAAGTCTGACATCGGTAGTGGGGAAAATGCTAGAGTCCATTATAAAAGATGTAATAGCAGAGCACTTGGAAAACAGTGACAGGATCGGACAAATTCGACATGGATTTACAAAAGGTAAATCATGCTTGACTAATCTACTGGAATTTTTTGAGGATGTAACTGGTAGAATAGATAAGGGAGAACCAGTGGATGTGGTATATTTGGACTTTCAGAAGGCTTTCGATAAGGTCCCGTATAAGAGATTAGCGTGCAAAGTTCAAGCACATGGGATTGGGGGTAAGGTACTGTCTTGAATAGAGAACTAGTTAGCAGACAGGAAGCAAAGAGTTGGAATAAATGGGTCTTTTTCCGAGTGGCAGGCAGTGACTAGTGGGGTACCGCAGGGATCGGTGCTAGGACCCCAGCTATTCACAATATATATAAATGATCTAGACGAGGGAACTAGATGTAATATCTCCAAGTTTGCAGATGACACAAAGCTGGGTGGGCTGTGAGGAGGATGCAGAGAAACTCCAGTATGATTTGGACAGGTTGGATGATTGGGCAGATGCATGGCAAATGCAGTATAATGTGGATAAATGCGAGGTTATCCACTTCGGTGGCAAAAACAGGAAGACAGATTATTATCTGAACGGCAATAGATTGGGAAAAGGGGAAGTGCAACGAGACCTGGGTGTCCTTGTGCACCAGTCGCTGAAGGTAAGCATGCAAGTGCAGCAGGCAGTTAAGAAGGCAAATGGTATGTTGTCCTTCATAGCGAGAGGATTCAAGTACAGGAGTAAGGATGTTTTGCTGCAGTTGTACAGGGCCTTGGTGAGACCACACCTTGAGTATTGTGTGCAGTTTTGGTCACCTTATCTGAGGAAGGATGTTCTTGCCATGGAGAGAGTGCAGCGAAGATTCACCAGACTGATACCTGGGATGGCAGGAATGACGTATGAGGAGAGATTGGGTCGATTAGGCTTATATTCGCTGGAGTTTAGAAGAATGAGAGGGGATCTCATTGAAACTTATAAAATTCTAACAGGACTAGACAGACTAGATGCAGGAAGGATGTTCCCAATGGCGGGGGAGTCCAGAACCAGGGGTCACAGTCTAAGGATAAGGGGTAAGCCATTTAGGACAGAGATGAGGAGGAATTTCTTCACCCAGAGAGTGGTGAACCTGTGGAATTCTCTACCACACAAGGCAGTTGAGGCCAATTCATTAAATATATTCAAGAAGGAGTTAGATATATTTCTTAAGGCTAAAGGGATCAAGGGATATGGGGAGAAAGCAGGGACAGGGTACTGAATTTGGATGATCAGCCATGATCTCATTAAATGGCGGAACACATTTGCAGTAAGTGTTGGCTGCTCGAGGAACTCCGGCTCCGTGTTGATGAGCTGGAGTCCGAGCTTCAAACACTGCGACACATCAGGGAGGGGGAGAGTTACCTGGACTCCGTGTTCCAGGAGGTAGTCACACCAATTAGAGTAACTAATTCAGAAGTAGCCCGTGGTCAGGGACAGGAAGGTGTGACTACGAGTGAGGCAGGTACAGGGATCCAGGAGGTAGTGTTGGAGGAGCCGCAGCCCTTGCTCTTGTCCAACAGGTTCGAGGCTCTTACTCCCTGTGTGGATAGGAGCGGGGACTGCAGGGAGGATGAGCAACCTGGCCACAGCACCGTGGTAAGGGGGGCCATTCAAGTGGGGGGAGTAAAAAGAAATGTTGTAGTGGTAGGGGATAGTATCATTAGGGGGATAGATAGGGTTCTTTGCAGCCAAGAGCGAGAGTCCCGAAGGCTGTGTTGCCTGCCCGGTGCCAGGGTTAAGGACATCTCCTCTGGGCTGGAGAGAAACTTGGAGTGGGAGGGGG
The DNA here is from genome assembly GCA_030390025.1 of Squalus acanthias. Taxonomy (NCBI): domain Eukaryota; kingdom Metazoa; phylum Chordata; class Chondrichthyes; order Squaliformes; family Squalidae; genus Squalus; species Squalus acanthias. The sequence goes on from CM059432.1 coordinate 62,317,507, forward strand.
AGGATCCAGTTGTCGTGGTCCATGTTGGTACCAATGACATAGATAGGACAAGGAAAGAGGTTCTGCTGAGGGAGTTTGAGCAGCTAGGGGCCAAATTAAAAAGCAGAACCTCGAGGGTAATAATCTCTGGATTACTACCTGAGCCACGAGCAAATTTGGCTAGGGTAAATAAAATCAGGGAGTTGAATGCGTGGCTCAAAGACTGGTGTGGGAAAAATGGGTTTTGCTTCTTGGGACACTGGCACCAGTACTGGGGCAGGAGAGAGCTGTTCCGTTGGGACGGACTTCACTTGGCCAGTGCTGGGACTAGTGTCCTGGCGAATCGAATAACTAGGGCTGTGGAGAGGGCTTTAAACTAATTAGTGGGGGGGAGGTTTCAAGAGAGCAAAAAATAAAAATGACAACAGAGAGGGTCATAGACATAGGTAGCAGTAGGGGAATCACAAATCAGAGCGTGGCAGGAAGGGACAGAGTGTGTGGAGTAAAAGGTAAACTGGTAAAAAGTGAAAAAGCAGGAACTAAGTGCCACAAAGCATATTTGAAAGTTCTCTATCTGAATGCACGTAGCATTCGTAACAAAATAGACGAGTTAATGGCACAAATAACTACATATGGTTATGATATTGTGGCCATTACAGAAACATGGCTGCAGGGTGACAATGCCTGGGAATTAAACATACCAGGTTATTTAACGATCAGGAAGGACAGGCAGGAAGGAAGGGGAGGTGGGGTGGCTATGTTAATAAAGGAAGGAATCACTGTAATACAGAGTAATGATATTGGGTCAAAAAATCATGATAATGAAACAGTTTGGGTGGAGATAAGGAATAATAAGGGGAAAAAAACATTAGTGGGCGTAGTCTATAGGCCTCCGAACAGTTGCAACTCTATTGGACGGAGTATCAATCAGGAAATAGTTGAGGCATGTAATAAGGGAACATCTATAATTATGGGGGATTTTAACTATCATATTAATTGGACAAATCAAATGGGGCAGGGCTGCCTTGAGGATGAGTTCATTGAGTGTATTAGGGATGGGTTTCTTGAGCAGTATGTAACTGAACCGACCAGGGGGCAAGCAACCTTAGATCTGGTCCTGTGTAACGAGACAGGATTAATTAAAAATGTCCTAGTAAAGGATCCCCTTGGAATGAGTGACCATAACATGGTTGAATTCCATATTCAATTAGAGGGTGAGAAGGTTGGATCTCAAACAAGCGTGCTAAGCTTGAATAAAGGAGACTATGAAGGTATGCGAGCGGAATTGAGTAGAGTGGATTGGGAAAATAGATTAAAGGGTAAGACGACACATGATCAGTGGTGTACATTCAAGGAGTTATTTTACAACTTCCAAAAAAAATATATTCCACTGAAAAGAAAAGGGTGTAAAAGAAAGGACAGTCATCCGTGGCTAAGTAAAGAAATTAAGGATAGTATTCGACTAAAAACAAGGGCATATAAGGTAGCGAAATCTAGTGGGAGGACAGAGGATTGGGAAAACTTTAAAAGGCAGCAAAAAATAACAAAAAGATTGATTAAGAAAGGGAAGATAGATTATGAAAGTAAATTAGCAAAAAATATAAAAACAGATAGTAAGAGTTTTTATAGTTATATAAAAAGAAAAAGGGTGGCTAAAGTAAATGTTGGTCCCTTAGAGGATGAGACCGGGAAATTAATGGTGGGAAATATGGAGATGGCAAAAACACTGAATGAATATTTTGTATCAGTCTTTACAGTAGAGGACACTAAGAATATCCCAACACTGGACAAACAGGGGGCTATAGGGGGAGAGGAGCTAAACACGATCAAAATCACTAAGGAAGTGGTACTCGGTAAAATAATGGGACTCAAGGCGGATAAATCACCTGGACCTGATGGCTTACATCCTAGAGTCTTGAAGGAAGTGGCGGTAGGGATTGTAGATGCATTGGTAATAATTTTTCAAAACTCCCTGGATTCCGCTAAGGTCCCGGCAGACTGGAAAACTGCTAATGTAACACCCTTATTTAAAAAGGGCAGTAGACAGAAGGCTGGTAACTATAGACCGGTTAGCCTAACATCTGTGGTAGGTAAAATTTTGGAGTCCATTATTAAGGAAACAGTAACAGGACATTTGGATAATCATAATTTAATAGGACAAAGTCAGCATGGTTTTACGAAGGGGAAGTCATGTTTGACAAATTTGCTGGAGTTCTTTGAGGAAGTAACATATAGAGTGGATAAAGGGGAACCAGTGGACGTAGTGTATTTAGACTTCCAAAAGGCATTTGACAAGGTGCCACACAAAAGATTATTGCTTAAGGTAAAAAATCACGGGATTGGGGGTAATATTCTGGCATGGATAGAGGATTGGCTATCTAACAGAAAGCAAAGAGTTGGGATAAATGGTTCATTCTCAGACTGGCAATCAGTAACTAGTGGTGTTCCACAGGGGTCAGTGCTGGGTCCCCAACTCTTTACAATCTATATTAACGATTTGGAGGAAGGGACCAAGTGTAACATATCAAAATTTGCAGATGATACAAAGATGGGAGGGAAAGTAGTGAGTGAGGAGGACATAAAAAACCTGCAAGGGGACATAGACAGGCTAAGTAAGTGGGCAGAGATTTGGCAGATGGAATACAACACTGGAAAGTGTGAGGTGATGCACTTTGGCAGGAAAAATCCTAGAGCAATTTATTATCTTAATGGCAAGAAACTGGAGAGTACTGAAGTGCAAAGGGATCTGGGGGTCCTGGTGCATGAAACTCAAAAGGTTAGTATGCAGGTGCAGCAAGTGATTAAGAAGGCAAATGGAATGTTGGCTTTCATTGCTAGGGGGATAGAATATAAAAATAGGGAGGTATTGCTTCAGTTGTACAAGGTATTGGTGAGACCGCACCTGGAATACTGCATACAGTTTTGGTGTCCTTACTTAAGGAAAGACATCCTTGCTCTCGAGGCAGTGCAAAAAAGGTTCACTCGGTTAATCCCGGGGATGAGGGGGTGGTCATATGAGGAGAGGTTGGGTAGATTGGGACTCTACTCATTGGAGTTCAGAAGAATGAGAGGCGATCTTATTGAAACATATAAGATTGTGAAGGGGTTGGATCGGGTGGATGCGGGGAGGATGTTCCCGATGACGGGTGAGACGAGAACTAGGGGACATAGTCTTAGAATAAGGGGCTGCTCTTTCAAAACTGAGATGAGGAGGAACTACTTCACTCAGAGGGTGGTAGGTCCATGGAATATGCTGCCACAAAAAGCTGTAGAAGCTACAACATTAATTAAATTTAAAACAGAAATAGACAGTTTCCTAGAAGTAAAGGGCATTAAGGGTTACGGGGAGCGGGCAGGAATTTGGACATGAGTCTAGGTTCGGATCGGTCATGGCCCTGTGGGTAGTGGAGCGGGCCCAGGGACTGTGTAGCCTGATTCTGCTCCTATTTCGTGTGTGCAATTCTGTTAGATGCAGGAGATGGTTCTGTGATAGATAGTAGATTGGCGGTTAGGATCAGATCAGCCATGATCTTATTGAATGGCGGAGCAGGCTCGAGGGGCCGATTGGCCTACTCCTGCTCCTATTTCTTATGTTCTTATGGTGGAACAGGCTCGAGGGGCCGAATGGCCTACTCCTGCTCCTATCTTCTATGTTTCTATGTAGAACTCAATCAAGTTAGTTAAACACGATTTGCCTTTAACAAATCCGTGCTGGCTTTCCTTAATTAATCCACACTTGTCCAAGTGACTTTTAATTTTGTCCCTGATTACTGTTTCTAAAAGCTTCCCCACTACCGAAGTCAGTTGGCCTGTAGTTGCTGGGTTTATCTTTACACCATTTTTTGAACAATGGTGTAACATTTGCAATTCTCCAGTCCTCTGGCACCACCCTCGTATCCAAGGAGGATTGGAATATTATGGCCAGTACCTCCGCGATTTCCTCCCTCAATTCACTCAGCATCCTAGGATGCATCCCATCCGCTCCTGGTGACTTATCTACTTTAAGTACAGCCAGCCTTTCTAATACCTCCTCTTTATCAATTTTTATCCTATCAAGTATCTCCACTACCTCTTCCTTTACTACGTCTGTGGCAGCATCCTCTTCCTTGGTGAAGACAGATGCAAAGTACTCATTTAGTACCTCAGCCATAACCTCTGCCTTTTTGGTCCCTAATCGGCCCCACCCCTCCTCTTGCTACCCTTTTACTATTTATATGCCTATAAGACGACTTTTGGATTACCTTTTATGTTGGCTGCCATTCTATTCTAATACCCTCTCTTTTCCCCTTTTATTTTATTTTTCACTCCTCCTCTGACCTTTCTATATATAGCCTGATTCTCAGATGCAACCTGACATCTGTCATACGCGCTCTTTTTCTGCTTCATCATATTCTCTATCTCTTTCATCATCCAGGGAGCCCTGACTTTAGTTGCCCTGCCTTTCCCCCTAGTGGGAATGTACCTCGACTGTACCTAAACTATTTCCTCTTTAAAGGCAGCCTATTGTTCCATTACAGTTTTGCCTGCCAATCTTTGATTCCAGTTTACCCGGGCCAGATCCGTTCTCATCCCACTGAAATTGGCCTTCCCCCAGTTAAACATTTTTACTCTAGATTTCTCCATGACCTTTTCCATAGCTAATCTAAACCGTATGATACTATGATCACTGTTCCCTAAATGTTCACCTACTGACACTTGCTCCACTTGACCTACCTCATTCCCCAGAACCAGATCCAGCAATGCCTCCCTTCTCGTTGGGTCGGACACATACTGATCAAGAAAGTTCTCCTGAACACGCTTCAGAAATTCTTCCCTTTCTCTACCCTTAACACTATTACGATCCCAGTCTATATTAGGATAGTTGAAGTCCCCCATTATTACTACTCTATAGTTCTTGCACCTCTCTGTAATTTCTTTGCAAATTTGTTCCTCCATATCTTTCCCACTATTTGGTGGTCTATAGAATACACCTAGTAGTGTAATGGCACCTCTATTATTTCTTAACTCTAGCCATATAGATTCTGTCCTTGACCCCTCCAGGACTTCCTCCCTCTCCAGCACTGTAACATTCTCCTTGACCAATACTGCCACACCACCTCCAATCTTACCTTCCCTATCTTTCCTGAACACTTTATAACCAGGAATATTAAATACCCAATCCTGCCCTTTTTTGAGCCAGGTCTCAGTTATTGCCACAACATCATATTCCCATGTGGCTATTTGTGCCTGCAGCTCACTTACCTTGTTTACTACGCTTCGTGCGTTCACATACATCCACTGTAAACCCATCTTAGACCATCCTGTATTCTCTCTTAGTTTGACCCCCTCTAATACCTTACTATTTCTTACTTTAGTGCTCTTTGCCTCTTCCAATACTTTGAGCACTTTATTTCCCCTTTCTAATGTTACATCCTGGTGCCCACCCCCCTGCCAAATTAGTTTAAACCCTCCCCAACAGCACTAGCAAACCTCCCCGCGAGGATATTGGTTCCGGCCCTGTTGAGGTGCAACCCATTCGGCCTGTACTGGTCCCACCTCCCCCAGAACTGGTCCCAATGCCCCAGGAATCTAAAGCCCTCCCTCCTGCACCATCTCTCCAGCCACGCATTCATCTGCGCTATCCTCCTAATTCTATACTCACTAGCGCGTGGCACCGGGAGTAATCCAGAGATTACTACCTTTGAGGTCCTGCTTTTTAATCTCTTTCCTAGTTCCCTGAAATCTGCCTGCAGGACCTCATCCCTCTTACTACCTATGTCGTTGGTACCGATATGGACCACGACCTCTGGCTGTTCACCCTCCTGCCTCAGAATGTTCTGCAGCCGCTCAGTGACATCCTTGACCCTGGCACCAGGGAGGCAACATACCATCCTGGAGTCACGTCTACGGCCGCAGAAACACCTGTCTGCTCCCCTAACAATCGAATCCCCTCCCACTATTGCTTTCCCACTCTTCTTCCTCTCCCCCTGTGCAGCTGAGCCACCCGTGGTGCCGCAACTTGGCTCTGGCTATACTCCCCAGAGGAACCATCGCCCTTCACCAGTACTCAGAACCGAATACTGGTTGGAGAGCGAGATGCACTCAAGGGACTCCTGCACTACCTGCCTGGTCCTCCTTTTCTGTCTGGAGGTCACCCATTCCCTTTCTGCCTGCACACTCTTTATCTGCGGAGTGACCACCTCCTGAAACGTGCTATCCACAAAGCTCTCAGCCTTACGGATGCACCGCAGTAATGCCAGCTGCTGCTCAAGCTCCAAAACCCGGAGCTCGAGCTCCTCCAGCTGATGACACATCCTGCACATGTGGTTGTCCAGGACACAGGAAGCGTCCTGGAGTCCCCACATGGCACAGGATGTGCATTCCACAGGACTGAGCTGCCCTGCTATGCCTTTACGTAATAGACTATTAACTAGAAACACTTACCAGCTACTCACCAATCAGCTCCTTCCCTGGTTGTGACGTCGCTTTAGCTGTTTTGCAGTTGTTACTTTTGTTGTTGTTTTTGCTGGAGGTTCTCCGCCTCCTCGCTGCCACCACTGCTCCAGTCTGCGCTCTCTCTGGGCCTCCCGCTCAATTTATCCTCTGTCTCCTCGCTGCCGCTGCTGCTCCAGTCTACGCTCTCTCAGGTCCTCCCGCTCGGTTTATACTCCGCCTCCTCATTGCCGCCGCTGCTCCAATCTCTTTGTTTAGTAATCTGATTGATTTCATGTTTATTTTTCTCTTTCACTTTTGATTTTTCTATATACCTGGTACTATCATTTTCAGTTAGTGTAATAAACATTGAGATATTGTGTGATTTTCCTTTTGGTTTATTTCCGTGAGAAACTAAAGAACAAGCATTACCTGTAGACACATCCAAAGTTGTGGTGAGGTGTTTATATGACCAGACTGCTCCGCCAAGTGGTAACTCTGTGTATCAATATCTGTTCATTTTGTTTAACTGAGCCATATCAAAATTAGAGAGTTGTGGCTGTATACCCTGTACAGTTTAACCTGGAAACTGAGAATCTTCTCAGCCTATCAGCTGTGCCTCTTCTAGTTGCCACAAAGTGTGGAGCACAAAGAGTGGTTTTGTGGAAACTGCCATCACATTTTCTTCTCGCTTGTGGAGAAATGCCTGCCCCCTGCTCAACATCACCTTGCAGCAGTAATGTGACTGAGATTGGATACTCAATAGAGTGGGGAGTGTTGTTCCACTCTATGGAACTGCACATTGATATTTCAACATATATAAAATCTATGAAATGTTGCATGACCACTGACCAGTTTCGTGTTGGACCTGACATTTGAAATTAAGTCAGAATGCAGAGCTGTGGCTTGTATATCTGCCTCTTGCTGCCTGTTCACCCCATTTCCTTAGTAAGAAGATAAAGACCTATTTAGGACTAAGTTATGCAGAACAGAATAGCAGCTGTAACCCCTTTGGGATGCAAGGTGACTTTAAAAAAATGTAATTCAAGTCTACAAAACCTCCCATCTATCACAAAACAATTTTATATTTCTCTGACAAAAGGTCATCAACCTGAAACGTTAACTCTGTTTCTCTCTCCACAGATGCTGCCTGACCTGCTGAGTATTTCCAGCCTTTTCTGTTTTTATTTCAGATTTCCAGCATCCGCAGTATTTTACTTTTGTAATTTTATATTTCTATCCCTCTGACTTTACTTCTTACAATAAGTTGTAAAATGAACAAATTTACAGAAGTACAAACTAAAAATTCTTATAAGAATTCTAACAGCCTCTAAAGTCTGGGAATGAAGAGGTTAAAGTTGCTGGTGATTTGGAGCTGAAATCTCAGTTTGTCATAACTCAGTTTGTAAAATAGAGCAACAGAATGTTACAAGTGGAAAAAGGCCATTTGACCCATTAAGTCTTCTTCCGCACGTGAGAGGCGAATCCCACTCTCCTACTTGCACCCTCTACTCTTTAATATTCCCCTTTTAAGAAACTAATTCACTTTTTTAAATTACTTATGGACTCCACTTCAACAGCTGTTTGTGACAGAATGCTACATCATAGCTACCCCCCCCAGTAAATAATATTTTTCTAGCCTCTCCTTTAACTTGTTATTATTTTAAATTTGTGTCCTCTCGTTATCATCTTGCTGATTAGTGGGAACAATCTATCATTACTTGCCTTATTGTAACCCTTCACAATCTTGAAGCACTCTATATCAGGTCATCCATCAACCTTCTTGGCTCTTGGGGGGAAACACCCTAATTTCTCAAATCTCCCTTCATAACTGCAGCCCACACACCTGATAACATCCTAGTAAATCTGTGCTGCTTCTTTTCCATTACTTTTATATCCTTCCTGTAATGAAGTGCCCAAAACGAAACATACTCCAACTGTGGCCTAGATAAGGTCTTGTACAAGTTATGTATATAGTAAATCGTCCCACACAACCCCCATGGAATATCACTCCTCACATTTTTCCTGTCCAAGATACTTAGCCCTACACTTTGCTTTCTGCCCTCCAACCATCTTTCTATTCCCTTTAATTCTATGTGCATTACCTTTGTCATGGGTCTCTTGTGTTGTCTTATCAATTGCTTTTTGAAAATCCATATAAATCACATCTACTGCATTTCCTTTACCTCTCTTATTTCTTCAAAGTGTTCTATAAGGTTGGTCAAGCATTACCCATCCTTTAGAAGTCTGTACAATCTGGCACAGGTTACGTTGTTTTTTCAAGTGCTTAAGTAATTTCATTCCATATTATAGATCCTAAGGCTCCAAATTTCATTTGGGAAACCGGAAAATGGGACAGAATCCAGTTGCACTGGGATTCTGCCCTGTTTGTGCCCTTATATGAAATTACAACAACAACTACATGCATTCATATAGCGCCTTTAAAGTAGTAAAACGTCCCAAGGCGCTTCACAGGAGAGTTATCAAATAAAATTTGACAGCGAGTCGCATAAGGAGATATTAGGACAGGTGACCAAAAGCTTGGTGAAAGAAGTAGGTTTTAAGGAGGGTCTTAAAGGAGGAGAGAGGTAGAGAGGGACAGTTCTACAATCACCCTTGGTGAGTCGACAGTCCCAAAATCCACCTCCTCTGGAAAAAGAGGCAAAGTACTTGTTTAATATTGCCATTTGTCAACACTGTAAAAGTTAATGGTGGTGATTCTGCATTCCAACATACCCAGGAGCAATGCTTGCAGGGAGAAAATCATAGGCTTTACAGCCTGTTATTTTCCATTCATAAAGTTCCTGAGCTAAGTTCCCTGTGAGCGCCATTTCCCACTGGAGGTGCTGGAAAGAAGACATAGAGCTTTGACTGTGAGGTCACTTCTCCAACACATTACTGCCCAGATCTTGTATCTGTACAAAATCAGTTAAAATGCTATTGCTTAAGGTATTTAAAACAGAATCTATACTATGAGATTGTCAAAGATGGCAATGTAGGATCCATCAGCAAATTTATAGTATAAAAATTGTGGTGTTGTGGAAACTAGATATAGGACCAAGCTATTGACTCCAGAGGCAGCACCATCTATTCCTCAAAACTAAATAGTAGATGCCCTATAGTGATAGAAGGCGTACAGAAACATAGAGCCAGAAATTGCTAGGATAATAATGACGCATTAACGGCGCTCGCCATTATTAATGCGTAAAAAATGCTGCAATTTACAGATTCTCCACAAATTCCTGGACAATTTGAGCCGCTCCACCATTGAACTTAATGGTGATCATGAAACTGCTGGATTTACAACGTTAATAAGGGCTAGTAAATAATGTCATAGAGGACCCTAGTAATGATGTAATTTATTGTCCTGACATGACACTCAATCGTGGAGGCCCATAATAAGACCAAGGAAGCTGTGGAGGCTAATTTCAGCAGGTACTGAGGGAGTGCTGCACTGTCGGAGGTGCCACCTTTCGGATGAGACGTTAAACTCAGGTGGATGTAAAAGATCCCATGGCACTATTTCGAAGAAAAGCAGGGGAGTTATCCCCGGTGTCCTGGTCAATATTTATCCCTCAATCAACATCACTAAAACAGATTATCTGGTCATTATCACATTGGTGTTTGTGGGAGTTTGCTGTGTGCAAATTGGCTGCCGCTTTTCCTACATTACAACACTTCAAAAAGTACTTAATTGGCTGTAAAGTACTTTGGGATGACTGGTGGTCATGAAAGGTGCTATATAAATGCAAGTCTTTTTAGCGAATTGTTCCTAGTGCTTTTTTATCCAATTTATTTGTCTTGACAGTATTTTGTGCCAATCTTTACATCCACACTCCTGTTGGTGTCAGAAGGCAATAATTTTCAGAGTGCAAAAAGCTGTTTCGACACTCAGAAATGCAAATTAGATAGTTTTCTTGCAGAAAATAACATTTTAGGATAAATTATATGAGTAATTTGAGACATGATGTGGTAAATGTAGCTTGGGAGGAAAAAAATGACTTTGGCCCTATGGTTTCTGAGCCTCTCCACCACTGGAGTTTTCCTGGTGTTATTTCTGGGTCTGTGTTAGACTGACTGCTATGATTAGTCAACAACCCCATTATCATTGTATCATGCTACTACCGGATGGTAGAAAGCAAACTCGATTGATCTTGGTGTTTTTTTGTCTCGCAATTCCTATGTTCCTATGAAAGCAGTGCAATGGTGTACCCACTGGGTGTTCCACTGTTCCTGATCGTGCTGGTTCTAAACTTCATGGGCCAAGAATGTTTGCACATTCCGCACACATACTCTGCTATTCACTCATTAACTTCTCAAGGACCAATACAACAATTCCCTAACACAACTGGATTACAATATCCTCTTCTTCAGCTTGTTCCTTTTAATTTTTTTCTTACTTTTCCTTTGTGTCTCTTTTATTCTCTCTCTCTCTCTTAAGCCACTCTCTTTCGTTCCCTCTCTTTCTCTTACTAATTTGACCCTAGTTTACCCTATTTCTTTCTCCATCATTCGCTCTGTTTTTTTCTACATCCTTTTCTTTCATTGGTTGAGATAAGCCATTGGGCACGACGTTCATGAGGTCCTAGATGCAACATGGAAATTGTTGTGCCTCGATCTTCCAGCAATTTGCGGCATAAATATAGTGCAATGTCAATGGTGAGCTAAAAGGTCTAATTAAAATTGTTCGTTGCGAGATCCACCATTGCAGCTATTTCTGGCCCATTGCCTCACCATAGGAAAATAGTATAGGTCCACCAATAACTAAACTGTTTAGGCTGGCGAGTAATTGAACCCTGCAGACCAGGAAGAACCCAGGTTTGATACATGGTCTGTGCTGAGTTGATTGATGGGTGTCAGGAGAGGGCTTCAGTGGCCTTAGTGTTCTTGTGTTAGGAAAGGGAAAATCACTCACACTGCCTTTCTGCTTCTGATTGCTATCTATTGGCCCCTCCTGAAACTGAATATGTGAGGACAGGATTTGAGTAGTATTAAATGAGCTATGAACATTTTTTCAATGTATACAGATTTAAGTCAGTTCTGTTTAGGTCTTACAAAAGCAAAATACTGCGGATGCTGGAAATCTGAAATAAAAACAGAAAATGCTGGAAATACTCAGCAGGTCAGGCAGCATCTGTGGAAAGAGAAACAGTTAACGTTTCAGGTCGATGACCCTTCATCAGAACTGGAGTTCTGTTTAGGTCTTGCCTGCCTATGTTGATTTGGTTTTCCTTGGCGTCTTCAGCAAGGTTCAATTGGATCAACAAAACAACTAACAGCAGTAACCTACCTGAAGAATGCTTTTTCCAAAACTCTCAACTCAAATATTAGATTGTTGCTGATTTTTTGAGGGTCTTTTTCAAAGATGCACTTATATTATTAAAAAAACTAACACATCTCAAATTAGATCTCTGGGACCCATGCAGAACCCGTTCCTCAGCAAGTACTACACGTGACGTAGAAAAATATCTCCAGCTGCTTCACAGATGTGTAAGGAAAAAATGGACGCCGAGCCAAAGAAGGAGATAATCGGAGGGCGGTCATAGAGGGAATTCCAGAGAATGAATTATCTTTTAATGACCAAGCAATGTTGTGCCTTTTGGTATAGCTTTAAACCTGACTTAAATAGTGAATGAAACATTGTATTGCCAGTATTCCACTTGGGAGGAAGTATGGTTTAATAGCTTGTTCACTTTCTTGATGGAGGTAATTTATTACCCATATAATATCCTACATAAAACATTAACAGTCTAGGAGTTGCAATGGTACACATCAAACTCTCAGCCAGTTTCACATGCTAGACTCCTGCCCTTTAACACAGCTATTCTTATTTAGTCATGGTTGCGCTGCAGTGCAAAGCATTTCATAAGATAGAATAGCAAAATACTGCGGATGCTGGAAATCCGAAATAACAGAAAATGCTGGAAAAACTCAGCAGGCCAGGCAGCATCCGTGGAGAGAGAAACAGTTAACATTTCAGGTTGAAGACCTTTCGTCAGAACTGGAAAAAAGCAGGAAATGGAATAGATTTTAAAGCAAATTTAGCGGCTGGGAAAAGGGGGAGGGGATGAAAGAACAAAAGGGAAGGTCAGTGAAAGGATAGAAAGCAGGAGGGATTAAGAGACATTAAGAGATATTCAAGGCAAGAGGAGGTGGTAATGGGACAGGTTAAGGAACAAAGGATGGCTCTAGATGAAGTGTGAATTGCGCTGGCAGAATGAAGGACAGCTGCCATGTTAACTCTGTTTCTCTCTCCACGGATGCTGCCTGGCCTGCTGAGTTTTTCCAGCGTTTTCTGTTGTTATTTCATAAGATAGTATGGGGCAGAGAGGGAAGAGAAACTTTTAAATGCTCATCCTATCCTGAAGATTCCACCTAATACTGGCCACAGAGAAGTCCATCATACAAACTGTTCTAGCTGACGAGAAAATATAGGGGCCATTAATGTGGTCCGAGGTATGCAGTGCTCCATGCACCTGTGTACAAATGAGCCAACTTTGATTATAATGCAAGGTCAGCTCATTTTGGATGCTCCTGCTGTATAGCACATAGCTGGGGTGGAGCTGGACTGTTATTCTGGGTTGCAGGAGCAGGCGAAGTGCTCCTGGCTGCCTCTGAAATGCCAGTATTTATTTTCCAACGGGGAGGCAAAGGACACCCATGGCAGTGTAGAACTTATGCCTTGCAAAGGCAAAGTGCAGAAGAGGAGGCAGCTGAGTGGGCCACCCAGACAAAGAAAATACTTTTTACTGATTGACTTCCCGTTAAACACTTGTTGGGAATGGGCACACAAACTCAAGCACTCCAGTCCCACTTTGGGGAGCCTTTGAATTTAAAATATTTTTATGACCCTAATGAGCCTTGCACAGAGTGTTTGTGCAGGCTCCCAGGGCTCTTTGTGCTGGTTGGCTGCATTGTACCAAACTGAGCTCATTGGGCATATCATAGGCCTCTGTGCCTGATAAACTGGACACCTTCCATTGCAATATTGGCCCTATAGCATAAGCAAGATAATGAAATAATACAATATAATTTTGGTATCACATTTGCTGTTGTCATTTATCTACAGAATGGAACAGGGAGGGATAATGGACAATTGTACCTTAAACTTGCAGTATTGGCAATTAATTTATTGCCTTGTTTCCCCCAATAAAAAGCAGATGCTTAGTAAATACAAATTTAGGCTCTTTAATTTCACAAAAATGACTAGTACACTAGATGATTTCAATCACAAAGAAGAACACACAGGCAGTAATAGAAGAGATCGAGGTTATTTGTGGGAGTTGCATCATGCCAGTGTTTGCTGAGTGCAGGACTCTGGTATCCTGAAACCTGATAAACTCTGAACTTTGAGTTCATTAGTGCCATTAGATTATGCATTTGTGTGTTAATCGTTACTATATTATTCCCACTGTTGCTGTAATTCTCCTAACAGGAGCTCCTCTGAAGCAAATTATTGAGAAGGATTCTCAGACTAAGTCAAACTATGGCCCGTAATTTCCGATAAGAGGCTTCCTGTCTGCGGGTGCCTCCTATCGGGGAAAAAAATCTACGCTTCTACCTGAGGGCTCCCGAGGTCCGGACACTTCCGATGCTGGGCCTCTCCACAGTCGAAATGCGCAGGGCCCACGTATCCCAGGAGCGCATGCGGTTCGCAAGCATCCCTGGGATAACGTGGGCCAGGCCAGCCAATAGGAGAAGGGAATCTCCCTTCATACTTTTGACAGATTGACCTGTCAAATATATGAATGGGGATCACCCCAAAAAGACACTAAAACATAAAAAAAAATTTAAATCATATTTTTAAAATGAGTTAAAAGTACATTAAATTAAATATTTTAAACAAAAATGTAATTTTTTGAAAAAAAATTAAAAAAATTTACGGGGCTAAAAATAAACTTACCTTTTTTTAAAAAGTATTTTAAAATTATAAATGAGTGGGAAAAAAAATATATTTTTTAACTTTTTTTCAACTCTTATGCTGGTAAAAGCAGGCGTAAGATTTCTAAGGGTTTTCAGCAGGCGGAGGTTCTGCAGAAAGCGGAACTCTCCACCTGCAGAGGCCCTTCTCCAGGGCAGGCATCCGATCTGTCAAGAGCATTCTTGACAGATCGGAAATGCCGGTTTTCAGCGCATGCGCTTCGCATGCCTGAAACCAACATTTCCGATGTCCCTACGGGTGTGTTCCAAATAGTACACAGCGCGTACACACCCGTAGGCATCGGAAAATACAGGCCTATGTGTTAAATGAAATGCTTAACTAAATGAAACTCAAACTTCAGTAACCCATTTTGGCTTAGAATTTGAATGTTTGGTTATTCCACTTTATTTTATAATATGGGCTGTATTCAAATGTATAAATGTTGATACAATAATGTAGAGTTTCATCAAAATGTACCTAAAATACCCATTTTAACCATGGTTGTGAGTTATATTAATGCAGTAATAACCCAAGATCTGCAGTTAGCATTCATTTTATTATTCTCTTGAGCTAAATTTATTTAAGACAGATGTAGACAGCCAACAGTCTGTTCTGTTGCCCACTAAGGTCACTTAAAATTCTTGGCATAAATTAGCAGAAGGTAATGAAAACTATTTTCTCATATGTGAGGATTCTTCAGTCATGTTTAGTATTGCACTTATATATAAAACAAATAAGTGTGAGAGTTTAGGACTTATATAATCATAGGTGCTTAAATGTTAACTGTACTGCGTTAATGGTTTCCACAAGCTATACTAAACATCAAAAAGTGTTCCAAATAGTGCACTGAGCAGGTACATAAAACAAAAATAATTATATTTTGACAACTGTTATTCATACATAAAATTATTAATTTCCTATAAACTGTTGTTTGTTAATTCACATGCAATAAATGTCTCATCAACTTTCCTGTAATCCTGTTGCATTCATTTTTGTTGTTTACAGCTGGCCTGGATTTTCTACTTTCAACCATTCACATTTTCAAGAGATAGGAACAAGTAAACCATCAGCCGGATCAGAAGGACCTTTTCACGTGAAGTCAAATTTTCATGCATTACTTTCCAGTAAAATTTGGGGACACATGGAAAGAGTTAAAAATGCATTGGACAGAAGATTAAAAAGCAATATTTCTTTCCGGGGTTACAATAGTTTGACACTTATGCTATATAAAAAAGGACTCAGTGGGTGGACACAGATCTACCAATTAGATTGGGGGGGGGGGGTGGTTTCCAGAGTCCACTTTCTGCCAAGCTTTAAAACTCCACAAGGACAAAGATTACGATTGGCCCTTTCATGATTTAGAAAACAGCCCTCACGTAGTTGTGTTAATTTACAAACTTGGATCAGTTGTAGATTTCTACAATTGCAGTCAATGTACAGTATTATGATTTATGACTTGCTAAATATATTGTGATGCATCTATTTTCCATGTACTTTAATTGCTTATGCGTGCAACTCTGGTGCCAAGTATTGTTCTATAAACAATGTTAATGTAACATTTGGAATCTGTAAATTTTGATGTTACTCCCACTCACTGGAGTATTAAAGTCACTAAAAATATTTACATTTTGAATATTTTACGACACACATTTGCTTATATTCATAAGCATAGAAGTTAATGCTGTCAATGGAAAATATTCCTCATTCTGTAAACATAACTAAAGCTGCAGATATAAAAAAGCAGGCTATCGTCAATCAAACAGGGGAAGACTGCCGAGATACTGCCTCTTGAAACGATGACGTACTCACTGTATCCATGCAGTTCTGCCCCCTACCCACACTCCCATCCAACCCACTCCCCCACCCCGGCACTGCATACAAGGCCTTAATCAAGTATTGAGCCTCATTTATTTGAAGGAGAACTGAGGTTAATGCAACAAGGCAAGAAATGCTTACACATAAGATTGCAAGTTCTAAACACTCCAGGTCAGAAAAAGGAACCAACGGACAGGAGGGCAGAAGCTTCCTACATGGAAGTTGAATTACATTCAAAGAATGAAGAAAACCACACCAAACATAGATAAGCTAACATTTTCATTTGTTCAACCTCCACATATATGAATAGTTCCAGAGAGATATAGTACATGGAAATAGGTAACTCTATGACACTTTGGAACACAGGGGCAATCATTGTCTTGAGCTGCTAAAACCAAGCAATAAATAATCCTTTGTAAAAACAGATATTTTACTCCATGTGGCCATCTTTTTTGTTAGTATGAAATGCAGTTCTTTGCATTTCAGCCCATGGATGGTCACAGGATGAGCCCTTTACCGTGCCTGGTTTACAACCAGATAAAGAATGAAGAAATACATTTACTGTGTGCTGCTTAGTAATTGTTTTTCCTAATTTGTTATTAATAAATAGATATTCCTGGTTCTTTCACTATAGAAAGCCAATGCTCCAGAAACGTCAATCACGGATACTTTCACTCAGAGAGGATGCAGCTGACAGGTAAAACTTAAGTAATGTGACATCCTGGAATTAATTTTAGGCAAAAAATTTAAGATGTTTTCTGTGAACTGTTATCTGCATAAAAATATAGGTGGATTAACTACCAGAGCATAAATGGCACTACTGTGCAATGGAACTTAGTTGTAGAACTTTATCATGTCCTCAGGATGTCCCAAAATGTTTTACAACCAATTAATTATTTGTAAATGTGGTCACCTCTGACACAAGCAAACATAGTTTCTAATGTAAACACCTGCATCCACATAAAACCATGGATTCAAATGGGTTAGCTCAGAGCTTGTGAAGAATAACATTAAGATCCTAAGATAGAATTAAATTTACAAGTGTCTTTAATATATCTGAATACAGTTGTGTTTTCAAACTGAATTCTCCTACTATTCATGTGATAGGATGCAGTGGTAGATCCTGAGAGAGTGACAATTGTACATAGTAGAGAATAGCATAAGAACATAAGAAATAGGAGCAGAAGTAGGCCATTTGACCCTTCGAGCCCGCTCCGCCATTCAGTAAGATCATGGCTGATCTTCTACTTCATCTCCACTTTCCTGCACTATCCCCATATCCCTTGATTCCCTTAATATTCAAAAATCTATCGATCTCTGTCTTGAATATACTCAACGACTGAGCTTCCACAGCCCTCTGGGGTAGAGAATTCCAAAGATTCACCACCCTCTGAGTGAAGACATTTCTCCTCATCTCAGTCCCTTATTCTGAGACTGTGACCCCTGGTTCTAGACTCCCCAGCCAGGGGAAACATCCTCCATGCATCTACCCTGTCAAGCCCTGTAAGCATGAGGTTATCACATCACAAACATCTGAACTTGTTACCTCAGCTCCAACCAACAAACTTTTTTCCATTTAGCATTGTAAGCGTTTGAAGGGAAAGCATTTCCAAATACTAATACGATATCCACTTGCATGATTACGCTGGTATCAAGTACCAAGCCATCAAATGAAGGCTCCAGGGGGTATTGTGCCAAATCCATCTATGAAAATTGTATGTGTCAAAAGTTCTTAGGGACAACAACATTTCACGCGTGGAAACCTTGTGTTTTCTTGCCCCAAAGGAACTTTGCTGAATCATAGAAATTTACAGCACAGAGGGAGGCCATTCAGCCCATCTTGTCCGTGCCAGCCGACAAAGAGCTATCCACCCTAATCCCACTTTCCAGTTCTTGGTCTGTAGCCCTGTAGGTTACGGCACTTCAAGTGCATATCCAAGTACTTTTTAAATGTGATGAGGGTTTCTGCCTCTACCACCCTTTCAGGTAGTGAGTTCCAGACCCTACCACCCTCTGGGTGAAAAAATTTCTCCTCAAATACCCTCTAAACCTCCTACCAATTAGTTTAAATCTATACCCCCTGGTTATCGACCCCTCTGCTAAGGGAAATACGTTCTTCCTATCCACTTTATCTAGGCCCCTCATAATTTTATACACCTCAATTAGGTCTCCCCTCAGCCTCCTCTGTTCCAAAGAAAATAACCCCAGCCTATCCAATCTTTCCTCATAGCTAAAATTCCCCAGCCCAGGCAACATCCTCGTAAATCTCCTCTGCACCCTCTCTAGTGCAATCTCATCCTTCCTGTAATATGGTGTCCAGAACTGCACGCAGTATTCCAGCTGCGGCCTAACTAGTGTTTTATACAGTTCAAGCATAACCTCCCTGCCCTTATATTCTATGCCTTAGCTAATAAAGGCAAGTATCCCGTATGCCTTCTTAACCACCTTATCTACCTGTCCTGCTACCTTCAGGGATCTGTGGACATGCACTCCAAGGTCCCTATGATCCTCTGCACTTCTCAGTGTCCTACCATTTATTGTGTATTCCCTTGCCTTGTTAGCCCTCCCTAGATGCATTACCTCACACTTCTCCAGATTGAATTCCATTTGCCACTGTTCTGCCCACCTGACCAGTCCATTGATATCTTCCTGCCGTCTACAGCCGCCTTCTTCATTATCAACCACATGGCCAATTTTTGTATCATCTGCAAACTTCTTAATCATACTTCCTACATTCAAGTCCAAATCATTGATATATACCACAAAAAGCAAAGGACCCAGTACTGAGCCCTGCGAAACCCCACTGGAAACAGCCTTCCAGTCACAAAAACACTCTTCGACCATTACCCTTTGTTTCCTGCCTCTGAGCCAATTTTGGATCCAACTTGCCACTTTGCCTTGGATCTCATGGGCTTTTACTTTCATGACCAGTCTGCCATGCGGGACTTTATCAAAAGCCTTGCTAAAATCCATATAGACTACATCAAACGCACTACCCTCATCGACCCTCCTTGTTACCTCCTCAAACAACTCAATCAAGTTAGTCAGACACGACCTTCCCTTAACAAATCCATGCTGACTGTCTCTGATTAATCCGTGTCTTTCTAAATGAAGATTTATCCTGTACCAAAGAATTTTCCCCAATAATTTTCCCACCACCGAGGTTAGGCTGACTGGCCTGTAATTACTCGGTCTATCCCTTTCTCCCTTTTTAAACAACGGTACCACGTTAGCAGTCCTCCGGCACCACACCTGTAGCCAGAGAGGATTGGAAAATGATGGTTAGAGCCTCTGCTATTTCCTCTCTTACTTCTCTTAACAGTCTGGGATACATTTCATCCGGGCCTGGGGATTTATCCACTTTCAAAGATGCTAAACCCCTTAATACTTCCTCTTTCACTATGTTTATTTCATCTAATATTTCACACTCCTCCTCCCTGATTGCAATTTCTGCATTGTCCCTCTCTTTTGTAAAACCAGACGCAAAGTATTCATTAAGAACCATACCCATGTCTTCTGCCTCCATACACAGGTTACCTTTATGGTCCCTAATAGGCCCTACTCTTACTTTAGTTATCCTGTTGCTCTTAATGTGTTTATAAAACATCTTTGGGTTTTCCTTGATTTTACTTGCCAATATTTTATCATGCCCTCTCTTTGTTTTCTTAATTTCCCTTTTAATTTCACCCCTGCACTTTCTATATTCCTCTAAGGTTTCTGCAGTATTGAGCCCTCGGTATCTCTCATAAGCTTCCCTTTTTTTCTTTATCCTTCCCTGTATGCCCCTTGACATCCAGGGAGCTCTAGATTTGTTAGTCCCACTCTTTTTATTAAGGGAACATACTTGCTCTGAACCCTCACTATCTCCTCCTTGAATGCCTCCCACTGCTCTGACACTGATTTACCTTCAAGTTTCTGTCTCCAGTCCACTTTGGCTAAATCACATCTCAGCTTAGTAAAATTAGCTTTTCCCCAATTGAGAACTTTTATTCCTGGTCTATCCTTGTCCTTTTCCATAACTATGCTAAATCTAACTGAATTATGATCACGACCACCAATATGCTCCCCCACTGATACCCTTTCCACCTGCCCAGCTTCATTCCCTAAAACTAGGTCCAGAACCGCCCCCTCTCTTGTTGGGCTTGCTACGTACTGGCTAAAAAAGTTCTCCTGAATGCATTTTAAGAATTCTGCTCCCTCTATACCTTTCACACTAATTTTATCCCAGTTAATATTAGGGAAGTTGAAATCCCCTACTATTACTGCCCTATTTTTGTATGTCTCAGAAATTTGCCTACATATTTGCTCTTCTATCTCCCTCTGACTGTTTGGGGGTCTATGGTACACTCCCAGCAGTGTGATTGCCCCTTTTTTGCTTTTCACTTCAACCCATATGGCCTCGTTGGATGATCCTTCTAAGATATCATCCCTCCTCACAGCTGTAATTGTTTCTTTAATCAATATTGCGACCCCCCCCTCCTTTTTTATCCCCCCTCTCTATCTCGTCTGAAAACCCTGTAACCAGGAATGTTGAGCTGCCATTCCTGCCCTTCTTTCAGCCATGTCTCAGTAATAGCTCTATCATTCTCCCACGTGTCTATCTGTGCCCTCAGCTCATCTGCTTTATTCCCTAGACTCCTTGCGTTGAAGTATATGCCATTTAGCACTGCCAAACTCCCTTGTTGTCTATTTTCTAGCCTTTGTTTCCTCTGCCTTCCAAACTCGCATACTAATTTTCTGCCTTCCATTTCCAGCTTTGCTTCTCTCCCTTCTGAATCTACTCTCAGGTTCCATCCCCCTGCCAAGCTAGTTTAAACCCTCCCCAACAGCACTAGCAAACCCCCCCGCGAGAATATTGGTCCCGGTCATAGATAGAGTTATACAGCACAGAACGAGGCCCTTCGGCCCATCGTGTCTGCGCTGGCCATCAAGCCCTATCTATTCTAATCCCATTTTCCAGCACTTGGTCCGTAGCCTTGTATGCTATGGCGTTTCAAGTGCTCATCTAAATGCTTCTTGAATGTTGTGAGGGTTCCTGCCTCTACCACCCTTTCAGCCAGTGAGTTCCAGATTCCAACCACCCTCTGGGTGAAAAAGTTTTTCCTCAAATCCCCTCTAAACCTCCTGCCCCTTACCTTGAAACTATGCCCCCTGGTTATTGACCCCTCTACTAAGGGGAAATGTTCCTTTCTATCTACCCTATCTATGACCCTCATAATTTTGTACACCTCAATCAGGTCCCCCCTCAGCCTTCTCTGCTCTAAGGAAAACAACCCCAGCCTGTTCAGTCTCTCTTCATAGCTGAAACTCTCCAGCCCAGGTAACATCCTGGTGAATCTCCTCTGCACCCTGTCCAATGCAATCACATCCTTCCTATAGTGTGGCGACCAGAACTGCACACAGTATTCCAGCTGTGGCCTAACTAGCGTTTTGTACAGCTCCATCATAACCTCCCTGCTCTTATATTCTATGCCTCGGCTAATGAAGGCAAGTATCCCATATGCCTTCTTTACCACCTTATCTACCTGTCCTGCTGCCTTCAGGGATCTATGTACATGCAGACCAAGGTCCCTCTGATCCTCTGTCCTTCCTAGGGTCCTACCATTCATTGTGTATTCCCTTGCCTTGTTAGTCCTCCCAAAATGCATCACCTCACACTTTTCAGGGTTAAAGTCCATTTGCCACTGTTCTGCCCATCTGACCAACCCGTCTATATCGTCCTGTAGCCTGAGGCTTCCCTCCTTGCTATTTACCACTCCACCAATTTTCGTGTCATCTGCGAACTTACTGATCATACCTCCTACATTCATATCTAAATCATTAATGTACACTACAAACAGCAAGGGACCTAGCACCGATCCCTGCGGTACACCACTGGACACAGGCTTCCAGTCACAAAAACAACCTTCGACCATCACCCTCTGCCTCCTGCCACTAAGCCAATTTTGGATCCAATGTGTCAAATTTCCCTGGATCCCATGGGCTCTTGCCTTCTTGACCAGTCTCCCATGCGGGACTTTGTCAAAAGCCTTACTGAAGTCCATGTAGACTACATCAACTACACTACCCTCATCCACACACCTAGTCACCCCCTCGAAAAATTCAATCAAATTGGTTAGACATGATCTCCCCCTGACAAAGCTATGCTGAATAACCTTGATTAATCCTTGCCTCTCCAAGTGGAGACTAATTCTGTCCCTCAGAATTTTTTCCAATAATTTCCCTACCACTGATGTTAGGCTCACTGGCCTGTAATTCCCTGGTTTATCCCTACTACCCTTCTAGAATAATGGTACTACATTAGCTGTCCTCCAGTCCTCTGGCACCTCCCCTGTGGCCAGAGAGTTTCTGAAAATTTGTGTCAGAGTCCCTGCAATCTCCTCCCTTGCCTCACACAGCAGCCTGGGATACATCTCGTCTGGGCCTGGGGATTTATCCACTTTTAAGCCCGCTAAAACCACTAATACCTCCTCCCTCTCAATGCTAATTTGTTCAAGTATATCACAATCCCCCTGCGTGATTTCTATCCCTACATCGTCCTTCTCCATAGTGAACACAGATGCAAAATATTCATTTAAAACCTCACCTACATCTTCCGGCTCCACACACAGCTTGCCACTTTGGTCCCTAATGGGCCCTACTCTTTCCCTGGTTATCCTCTTGCCCTTAATATACTTATAAAACACCTTGGGATTTTCCTTTATTTTGCCCGCCAGTGTTTCTTCATGCCCCCTCTTCGCTCTCCTAATTTCTTTTTTACGTACCCCCCTGCATTTTCTATACTCCTCTAGGGCTTCCACTGTTTTTAGTCCTTTGTATCTGCCAAAAGCCTCACTTTTTTTCCTAATCCATTCTTGTATATCCCTTGACATCCAGGGTTCCCTGGACTTGTTGGTCCCACCCTTAACCTTTACGGGAACATGTTTCCTTTTTGAATGACTCCCACTGCTCTGATGTGGATTTTCCTACAAGTAGCTGATCCCAGTCCACTTTGGCCAGATCCTGCCTTATATTAAAATCGGCCTTCCCCCAATTTATAACCTTTATTTCCGGTCCATCTTTGTCCTGTTGAGGTGCAACCCGTCCGGCTTGTACAGGTCCCACCTCCCCCAGAAACGGTCCCAATGCCTCAGGAATCGAAAGCCCTCCCTCCTGCACCATCTCTCCAGCCACGCATTCATCTGCACTGTCCTCCTATTTCTGTACTCACTAGCACGTGGCACCAGGAGTAATCCAGAGAGTACTACCTTTGAGGTCCTGCTTTTTAATCTCTTTCCTAGCTCCCTAAAATCTGCCTGCAGCACCTCATCTCTCTTTCTACCTATGTCGTTGGTACCGATATGGACCACAACTATCGACCACCCTTCCCCCTCAGAATGCCCTGCAGCTGCTCAGTGACATCCTTGAACCTGGCACCAGGGAGGCAACATACCATCCTGGAGTCACGTCTGCGGCCGCAGAAACGCCTGTCTGCTCCCCTATCGAATCCCCTATGACTATTGCTCTTCCACTCTTCCTCTTCCCTCCCTGTGCAGCTGAGCCACCCATGGTGCCGTGGACTTGGCTGTGGCTGCATTCCCCAGAGGAACCATCGCCCCCACCAGTATTCAGAGCTGAAAACCGGTTAGCGAGCGAGATGCGCTCGGGATTCCTGCCATACCTGCCTGGTCATCCTCTTCTGTCTGGCAGTCACCCATTCTCTCTTTGCCCGCACACTCTTCAGCTGCGGGGTGACCACCTCCTGAAACACGCTATCCACGAAGCTCTCAGCCTCGCGGATGCACTGCCGTGACTCCAGCCGCCGCTCAAGCTCTGAAACCCGGAGCTCGAGCTACTATAGCTGGCGACACTTCCTGCACATATGTCGTTGTCCACATGGCACAGGATGTGCATTCCACAGGACTGAGCCGCCCTGCTATGCCTTTACTTTATAGACTTTAGACACCAGAAGCTTCTGCACATTTAATTGCAATGTTCCTTGGTTGGATGGTAGCTCACCTTTCTCAGAAACGTATCCCCATTACAGTCAGAAATTAAGGGTACTGTACTTCCAGATAGTCTCTGTCACTCAGTATGATAAGGCCAATCACTTGTCAACAAAATGATTGCGGCAGCCTCTCATTACAAGTTTAGTATCCTGTGCAAAGAGCACATATGCTGGTGATGATGGTGTTTCACCTTGTAAACACAAATCTGTCACTTCTTTGATACAGGTTTGCACTGCAAATTGCATATCCTTGGGGTGGCTTGAAAGGCTCTGATAGAGTAAAAGGTTTGTTGCTTCATATCTATGGGAAGAGCCATCCCTATTCCAGATGTTGTCTGCATGCCATCATGTAGAAGATGGTACTACTCTCAGACTTTTGTGTGAAGTGGAGGCAGCACACGTTTCCTAACATGTTGAATGGTTGTGACAGGTGCAGACACAACATTTCAGATGTTGTTGTACCTCCATTTGACGGCCCTCCATGAACTCTTCCTTATCTGAAGCATCTAGCATGTTCAAAAATCAGCAAGGAATGGCTATGTTCACCATGTTGTACGTTGCAATTTAGATGCCTGAAGCAATGAAGAATACTGAAGATCATAGAACTTAGAGAGCATCAAGATCATGTAACATGATCAAAGGAATGGCCATGGCTGTGGGAGGGGAGGAGCTGACATGGAACGTCGGATTGAAATGGACAAGCAGAGCAAAGAAGTCAGTGGAGGATTGGGAGGGTGAATTCAAGACCAAACCCTTTGAGAATGACAAGTTACTCAGTGCAAAGCCAGACTGGAGGGAGAAGAATTTGACGAGGAAGGTGCTTAAGGTGGTAATAGATAATGAGCATCTTAAAGGAGAGATGGGAGGGCGATAGAGGGTGAGGTGTTCAAAAGAGCAGAAGCCAGAGGAAGAGAGGAAAAGGCTAAGGTGGGATCTCACTACAAGCACCATACCACCATCGTGGCGGTTTGGGTGAAGAACATGGTGTGATGTAATTCAGGTGCTGTGGTCTCAGTGCGGGGGAAGAATTCACCAATGGTGAGCCAGGTTGCTGATGAATGTGCTGTGTATTTCCAGGATTTTCTGGTTTTATTTTTACTTAATATATATCTTACATTGAACAGCAAGAATCCATAAATTAGGTAAATCAAAAAAGTATTAGAATTGTTTTTCAGTATAACCAAATCAGAAGAGCACAAGAATATGGAACAAAATGGTTTTGGTCCATCTATTCGTTCCTTCGACAGACGAAGTACAATTTGGCTCATACAGACGAGGGTGACCATATGTCCCCGTTTCACGACCCTCAGAGAAGAAATTTCTCCTCATTTCCATTTTAAATGGGTGCCCCCTTATTCTGAAATTATGCTCCCTAGTTCTAGATTCCCCCAGGATGGGAAACATCCACTCTGCATGCAACCTACATTTTCAATCGTGGCTACTTTGCTGTGCTCCCACCCTGTGTGTCCCCGGATTCGGTTTAGAAAATACGGTCACCCTAATATCGACTCTCCCCTATCTACTCAATTTTGAGAGGTGGATAACTGCATAAGTTAAACCTTTGATAAGATGAAACTGTGCAGTTTCTCCTGGACCCCTAAGATAATATAGTGCAGGTTCATGATATTATCCTAACATAACAATCTACATTATTCAGCCCTGACCAGTTACATTCCATAGTTGATATTTCCATGTTTTCAACAGTGAAGGAGCCATTAAACTCAATAGAGCACTTGATTATCTGTATTTATCCCTCTAGCCTTCAATCCTATTTTTAACTAGATATTCACCCAGCTTTTTTAAACCCTTAAGCTACAATTCATGGATTGTGACTATATATTCAGGTAAATTTCCTGAAAATATATGTTGAAGTGTTAATTTTGGATGGAAGACTATATTCTACATACCTGTGAAGTTATTTTTTTTTTAATCCTAGTGCTGGTGGTGGGAGGAAATCACCCAGCATTTCCATTCTGGGTCTCAACCCAGTGATCCCAATAGAAAGGCATGTGTGTGGATGAGGCCAAAATCATGTCTATGTAGCAGAGGAAGAGGAGGGCAGCCTCCTGAAGAAGCACCCATCACTCTTTTTAATCCTTGTAAGCACCGACTCAGGAATCAACACCCTATGTAGGA
The DNA here is from genome assembly GCA_030390025.1 of Squalus acanthias. Taxonomy (NCBI): domain Eukaryota; kingdom Metazoa; phylum Chordata; class Chondrichthyes; order Squaliformes; family Squalidae; genus Squalus; species Squalus acanthias. The sequence continues at coordinate 62,343,756 of CM059432.1, forward strand.
GCGAGAGCAGAGGGAAAGGATGGCACAGGACACAGCTCTCCAGAGAATGACCTCTCCTCCTAGCTCTGCTGTAGAGGGCACAGATGAGGACTTTAAAGTAAGACTGATAGGTGTGCACCAGCAATTGTTCACTGCATTGGATGACCTGCCAGGGAGCCAGCCACACCATGGCGGACAGTGTGGAGTCGTCCACTTCCAACTTGTGTAGGGTTATTATACATGGCATTGAGGCAATGCAGTCAACCTTGCATCTCTATGTACACTGCAGGGATGTCCTCAGTAGCAGAGGCTGTAGGGACAGCTTCGATGGAAGCTCCGACTGCTGCCATTCAGACTTTGGACTCTGCCATCTCCACCGGGTTCCAGAGTTTGCGTGAAAGCAGGGATAAAAGCTTCAGTGCTGTCCCTGCCCAACTGCATTTTCTGTTTTAATTTCAGATTTTCAGCATCCGCAGTGTATTGCTTTTGATTTAATGAATATTGCCATTTATGTTAAAACACACTGGTAAGTCTGCATAAATGTCAATATTTATTACTAGCCAAAAAGAATGAAAACAGTAACACACTCTCCCCAATTCAAGGCTACAATCTAAATATAAACAGAAAATGCTGGAAATACTCGGCAGGTCAGGCATCTGTGGAGAGAGAAACAGAATTAATGTTTCAAGTCGATGACCTTTCATCAGAACTAGGAAATGTTACAGATGCAACAGGTTTTAAGCAAGTGCAGGGCAAGAGGGGTAAAGAACAAAAGGGAAGCTCTGTGATAGGGTGGAAGGCAGGAGTAATTACATGACAAAAGGGATGATGGTGCAAGGCAAAAGTGGGTGGTAATGTGACAAGTAAAGAAACAAAGCTGGGTCTAGAGGAGCTGTAAATGGCAACAGCAGAATCATTACCAGCTATCCAAAAAAATGGGAGCTGTGGTTATGATCTGAATTTGTTGAACTCGGTGTTGAATCTAGAAGGCTGTAAAATGCCTAATCAAAAGATGAGGCGCTGTTCCTCGAGCTTCCGTTAAACTTCATTGGAAAAGTATAGGAGGCCGAGGACAGAGAGATCAGAGTGGGAGTGGGTCAGAGAATTAAAATGACAAGTGACTGGAAGCTCGGTCATGCTTGCGGACTGAACAGAGGTGTTCAGCAAATCGATCACTCAATCTGTGTTTGATCTCCCCAATGTAGAGGAGACCACATCGTGAGCAGAGAATTCAGTATACTAAATTGAAAGAAGTACAAGTAAATTGTTGTTTCACCTGGAAGGAGTGGTTGGGGCCCTGGATGGTGGGAAGGGAAGTGGTGAAAGGGGCAGGTGTTGCATCTCCTGCGCTTGCGTGGGAAGGACGGAGAAACTGGAAGAATGGAAGAGTCCTTACAGGAAGCGGGGTGGGAGGAAGTATAATCAAGGTAGCTGTGGGAGTCAATGGGCTTATAGTAGATATTGATTGACAGCCTATTCCCAGAAATGGAGATAGTCAAGGTGAGCCTCAATTTCTCTGCTGTCCTCACTCACTCTAACCTACCACCTTCCCTATGAACTTGCAGCACTCTGTTCTCTCAGGTCCAACCCTGACATTGTCATTAAACCTGCTGACAAGGGCAGTGCTGTTGTTGCTTGGTGCACAGACCTCTACCTTGCGGAGGCTGAGTGCCAACTCTCCGACAATTCCTCCTACCTCCCCCTGGACCATGACCTCACCACTGAATCAAGCCATCGTTTCCCAGACCATCACTGACCTTATCTCCCTTGGAGAGCTTCCCTCACCCACCTCATGACTTCCAACCCTGCACAGCCCACTTCTACCACCTTCCCAAGATCCATAAACAGGACTGCCCTGGTGGATCCATTGTTTCAGCCTTTTCTTACCCCATGGAACTTATTTCTTTCTATCTTGACTCTTTTTCTCTCCTCTTGTCTAGTTGCTTCCGACGCCTTCTGCCACTTTACTGGCCCAAACTGTCTCCTTTTCACTATGGACGTCCAGTCTCGCTACACCTCCATCCCCCACCGGGACAACCTATAGGTCATCCGCTTCTTCCTTGAACGGAGGTCCAACCAGTTCCCATCCATCACCATCCTCCTCTGCCTGGTTGATCTTGTTTTTACATTGAACAACTTCTCATTTGAGTCCTCTCACTTCCTCCAAATAAAAGGTGTCGCTATGGGAACCCGTAGGGGTCCTAGCTATGCCTGCCTTTTCGTGAGCTTTTGATTAGGCATTTTACAACCTTCCGGACTCAACATCGAGTTCAACAATTTCAGATCATAACCACTGCACCAACTTTTTTGGATAGCAGGTGCTGGTAATGATTCTGCTGTTGCCATTTACAGTTCCTCTAGACCCATCTTTTGTTTCTTTACTTGTCCCATTACCAACCCCTCTTGCCATGCACCATCATTCCTTTTGTCATTTAATCACTCCTGCCTTCCACCCTATCACAGACCTTCCCTTTTGTTCTTTACACCCCTCCCCCTCTTCCCTGCCTCTGTACTTGCTTAAAACCTGTTACATCTGTAATGTTGCCTAGTTCTGATGAAAGGTCATCGACCTGAAACGTTGACTCCGTTTCTCTCTCCACAGATGCTGCCTGACCTGCTGAGTATTTCCAGCATTTTCCGTTTATATTTCATATTTCCAGCATCCGCAGTATTTTGCGTTTCTACATACCAATTTCCAGGTTCAAATGACAGTTATTAACTATGTGTTGTCTGAACTCCTAGATTCAATTATAGCCTGTAACTTGCTCCCAGGAAACCATTTATTGTTGATGTGAACACTGATTTGCTAAACCTCTGAGGACTGCAGGGTGTGTCCCATTTTTGCAAACATTTTATTTTTAGTTTATTCAAAGATCACTCTCAATTAAGATTTCTATAGATTGTACTTAAAAAAAAAAAATCTGCTTCTTTAAGTAACATTTAACAAATTTACAGGAAATATTTTATAATAGTTGCAATTTTTTTTTTAAAGCCAAAAGGTATAGCTTGTGTGGTTATGCACCCAAAATTAAGTATGAGTGTTTTAAATTTTACTCTGCTACCACAGGAAGAAGACAATGAGCTGCCACTCTTTTGAACTATCCCACCGAATCACATGTTGGGTGAGTGTGGAGCCAGGGACTTCCCTATGGGGTAGGGGAAACAGTGAAAAATCAGAGTGCAATTGTCCAAGAAAATATTGCATCCTTCCTCACAACAAACCCAAGACTGGTAGAAGGGTGCAAGGTGCTTATTCGAATAAATTAAACCCAATAGACATATAATACCAGGGAAAAGCCAAGGTAGTGGTTCATTTTGTGAGTTATGTAGTAAACTTAATGAGATTTACTTCTATTTCAATTGCTTTTGAGCCCTACACAAAAGAAACACACACTGTTACTTCTGTGAGCCATTCACTTTATTGCAGCAAGATGAGTACTTTTAATTATAGCAGAGATATCAAATTAAACAAATTTGATTTTTTACCAAACCGAATGGGGCTAGGTAGGAATGAACACAGGTAGAGACTACTGAATGATCCTTGAAGTAACTGTAGTCATTATCAGCATAACATGGAATACAAACATTTAATATGGCTTTATTCCAGTAAATATTAAAGTGTACCTATGATTATAGGACTTAATTTTTCAAGCTTCAGCAACAGTGCCATTCATCTTGAAAACATAATGCATTGTTGTTGAATATTCCAATATTCTTGAAACACAATTTTTCATTATCTATAGCATGATATATGTCTCAGATAGTATTGAAAAGTATTGTATTATCAACATTTTGGGTGGGTGATATATTGAATGGGAATTAAACAAATGTAAGGATTGGAGTGTGTACATAATATGCACTTTTTTCATTTATTACATTTTCAAATATTACTTTACAGAACACTAAATATTACAAATGTCAATATAAATGAAAGCAAAGTGATGAGCTGACTGTTGTCTGACAAAACATTGAGATTCAAGAAATAAGGGGTAAGTACTGAACTTTCATTCTAACACAATTACCGCTATGTGTTCCACTTTCTTATTTTTGAATTAACATCTTTCTTTCCACAGAAGTCATTAGACCGCTATCGATCCCAGAAGAACAATTGATTAGGGAAGTGAAGCAGATGCACAATGTGAGGAGCTTCTGCCCCAGAGGTAAACTCAGTCGTACACAGGCTCCAATCAGTCTGTAAACCTGCTGGGCAGCAGAATCACTAATGATTCTGACAGTACATCAGCTTCACTTCCTCTCATTTTAAGTGCCAGTGTTTGAGACTCTATGCTTACATAAAAAATACGAATGTAAAACACACAGGGGAATAAGGTACGACAAGAACTGGTATTTAGATGGCAGCTGGTGAAAGATCACTAATAGATCAAATACTGGTCACAAAGACCAATATAATTTCTAAACTTTATTTTACAGTGTTTTATACTGGAAGTACTTACCATAGATTTATGTTCTCCTTTAATTTTGTACAGTATGTACTAAGAAACAACATCCTTTAGGCAAGATGAATAGACAGTTTCTTATGCACTCTGTCATCGAATGACTTCCTTCTAGATTGCTCCAACAAACTTTTTAAACTCCAAGTTCAGATCACCCTCTTCTGTGCCACTATGACATTTTCAATTATTACAAGAGCCTTCCTTATGGCTTGAGTCTAAAACCCCTCATCCCACTGCCAGCTTCAAAGTTACCATTTTAAAATTATGCTTTCTCATTCTTAAACATTTATTCCCTCCATGGATCCTATTTCCGTGAAGAAGCATCTGGCCTTTGCTCACTGCCTATTTTGATGACAAGCCCACGATTGGGAACTTTATGGGGAATCACAGGCAACAAACCTAAAATTTCTTACTATTTGTCAGCCATGTTTATATTAAAAGGAGAAAAAACAGCTCTCTAGTATTTAAAAAAAATATAATCTAGGTACCTGAATATAAAGATTAATGTCTCTTTACATCAAACCTTTTTTCCTGTCTTCCCCAGTTCATATCACAGTTTACTGCATTCCATCACATCCATGCCTCCCAACCTACCCACACTCTACCCAGGATATTTGGGTCTGTGGCTTGGTCAATCAGGCAATCCACCTGGCGCTCTACAGAAAGCCCTTCTTCTGGTTCTCTGGATCGGACATTGTGGTCCTTGTCTCCCATGGCTACAGCTACATAGCTAGTGTAAGCCTTTAATTTTTCATGCCCCAAACGTAACTCATCTCTGAAATGAAAACAACATTTAAATTAACATAAATTTGAGAAAAGGTGACTTGTGCATAATACTTAAATGTGACAAAACAACACTGAAACCCCAGAAAACTCAGGGAACACAAAGGCCTGGATTTTATGATAGAACTAACGGGGAGACCATCAGCGCTCACATTATTAAAGTATAAATCAGACAGCAACATCCGCTGACCTCACATGCGCAGTTAAACGCAGAAATCAGGAAGTTGCTGTCTGAGTTGCCGTGCTCCTCCAGAAGCTACATTATACCGGCATCTCGCCAAGAGACTCGGCATTGAAACACATGGAACAGCGTGAAGTTGCTGTACTTATGTGATAGATACACACTAAGCTTGACAGAAAAAATTAGGGCTTGTCCATTCCAGTGTAAGTACATTTTTAATGGCGTGATAAGTCTTAATTACTGTCAAACAACCTCGCTGAAAATTTATTTTTACAAGTGTGAAGTCTCATTACTTCAGATTTTAATTATTGTTGGAGATTTAAAAAAATTAAAATTATAATTTTTTTTATTTCCCCCCCCCCCCCTCTTAATACCATCTTTCTTTCCCTCTCTTTATTTGCTTTCTGTACATGATTTGGCATTGAATTAAATATTCTTAACTGACACTTCTGGTTTAGAGTTTGCGCTGCTCATTAACGCTTCTTCAATCTGATTGGTTAAGGAGATACACAGTTGCTTGCCCTGTTCACACAGATCCCCTGTAGAGGGCACCAGGCCAAAATGGCTTTCCAATCACAGCAAGTTCTAGTGCAAAAGCTCATAGAAAGTATGGGCAAATATAAGTGTAATTCGCCACTGATTGCAAAATCCACATCCCAATATGTTTTACAGTTCCAAACACGCCTATCCAAATTGCACAAAAAATGCTGAGCTATTTTAGTGGCTGCACTTTTGTTTTTAAAAACCCTACGTTTCCTGAACATCTTTACATTGTCTAATTTTGTTGTTAAATTCGTAACTGAACATACTCAAATGGAAGGAATGGTGAATAGAAATCAAAATGAATGGAGACTTTACCTTATTTATTTCGCAGATTTATCTAGATACTCTTTTACTCATGCAATAATAAGAGGGCTTTAAACTCTTGTGTTAACATTGATTTGCTTTCAGATAAATTATTGGGATATTAAAAACTTGCATTTATGTTGCAAATTTCACATCCTCAGGATGTCCCAAAGTGCTTTACTTGTGAAGTAGTACTTTTGAAGTGTTGGCACTATTATTTTGCTGGCAAACACATCAGCCAATTTGTACATAGCAAAGAATCATAACAACAACAACTTGTATTTATAGAGCACCTTTAGCAAGTAAAATGTCCCCAAGGTGCTTCACAGGAGAAAAGCAATGAGGTGAATGACCAGTTAATCTATTTATGGTTGTGTTAGTTGAGGGATTAACATTGGCCAGTTGACCCAGAGAACTCTCCTGCTCAGTGTTAAGTAATGCCATAGGTTCTCTTACGCCTGTCTGACCGTCTCTGCCAACACATCTAATCCAAGAAAAAGCACCTCCCGCAATGCAGTAACCCCTCTACTTCACGGAAGACAGCCTACATTACTGGAGCTCAAGTCCTGCAGGGGGCTTGAATCTACAACCTTCTGACTCAGAGACAAGAGTGGTGACACTGAGCCAAGGCTGACACTTGTTAAAAGTGGATATTTCAGAACACAGAATTTTTAAATTAATGATGTTAATATTATTAATAATATTTATACACAAGAATGATGTTTTACAAGTAGAATGTCGGTCTACCTTTTGAGGCAAACTACATATTCGAGAAGATGCGCCAGGGTTAGAGACCTAGAGATTTAGCATCTAAGCAGATAAATAGCAAATTGCTTTTAATATTGTGAAATGCAAGGTAATGCAAAATCACTGCTAAAAATAGTGAATGTGAATATATGAAATACTCTTTCACTGATGTCAAATGCAGCAGGATAATAATTTAGATATACTAACTGACCAAACAACAGCATCATCCTAAGGCAAAGGAAATACGGTGTTAAGAGTGCATAAGATTTATGGAGTATCTCTATCAGATACACTAAAAAGCAAGGGTGACATCTTGTTTTGTTTCCTGAACTTATAAAAGAATCCAGGTACTAGAAAAGGTGGAGAGAGGTTTAAGGAACTGAATCTGTTTTCAATGAAAAAAGACTTGGGGGTGAGGGAAATTTGTAGGGTGGAGAAATTCATTGTATTAAACCAGGAAGTAAGAACTAGGAAATCATGTTCAGTAACTTGGAGTAACAACTCCATACTCACATTTACAATCCAACAGTCTGAATGAGTCTTGTACACAAACTCAAACAAAGCAAACCAAGTGAACTATTTTCTAGTTCCTGTGTTCGGTTGTCACAAAATTCAGTTTTATAAGCAATAACCACACCAATTCTAAATGTAAAACCAACCAACCTGGTGATAGCAGATGGGTTAGCTCCTTCAAGTTTCCGTTTAGCATAGTTCACCTTCTGCATTGGATACCAGCTTACTTCATTTGTGTTAACTTCCTTACTCCATGTCCCTCCTTTTTTTAATTGTTTCAGCTCAAGGTTCTGCAAAAAGGGAGAAATGTGAGCAGTACCGCTTTTAAAAAATCAGTGCGTAACAAACTCTTTGAATTAAATTATATTCCACATACTTTAAGTAAGCAAACTGTTTAACCAGAAAAATAACTGGCTACCTAAAGTAGTTTGGGCATTTTTTGAACAAATAGCTTGCACTCAACATATTTTACCTATTGAGCACAGAATTATCATAGAAACATACAGCACACAGGGGGGCCATTCGGCCCATCGTGCCTGTGCTGGCTCTTTGAAAGAGCAGACGTGCTTAGTCACACACCCACGCTTTTTGTCCATAATCCTGCAAGTTCCTCATCCTCAAGTACCTGTCTAACTCCCTTTTAAAATTATTTATGGAATCAGCTTCCACCACCTTTTCAGGTAGAGCGTTCCAGATCCCGACAACTCAGTGAAAAAAATTCTCAATTCCCCTCTAGATCTTTTGCCAGTGATTTTAACTCTGACGTCTGGTTATTGACCCACTCGCCAGGTGGAATAGTTTTTCTGTATTCTATCAAAACCTCTGGGTATTCTGCGGTGAGTGTCTCACCTCATGACTCCCCAAAGCCTTTCCACCATCTACAAGTAAGGACTGCGATGGAATACTCTCCACTTGCCTGGATGAGTGCAGCTCCAACAACACTCAAGAAGCTCGACACCATCCAGGACAAAGCAGCCCGCTTGATTGGCACCCCAGCCACCACCTTAAACATTCACTCCCTCCACCACCGGCATACCGTGGCTGCAGTGTGTACAATCTACAAGATGCACTGCAGCAACGGGCCAAGGCTATTTCAACAGCACCTCCCAAACCTGCGACCTCTTCCACCTAGAAGGACAAGGGCAGCAGGCGCATGGGAACACTATCACCTGCAAGTTGCCTTCCAAGTTGCACACCATCCTGACTTGGAAATATATCGCCGTTCCTTCATCATCACTGGGTCAAAATTCTGGAACTCACTCCCTAACAACACTGTGTGAGTATCTTCACCACACAGACTGCAGTGGTTCTCAAGGGCAATTAGGGATGGGCAGTGACACCCACATCCCAGGAATGAAAAAAAAGTGAAAACTTAAAGAATGAGAACCACTGTAGACATGACCTAGCATAATTCACAAGAGGTAGAATAAAATTGACAGGTCAGTGAGCTTGAAAATTGGTGTTGATGCAGCCATTTACTGTTGAAGATTTTGACAAAGGAGACCATCATCCCATTTTCATTCCTGCTCTTCATACCTCAGAAAGCAATGTAGATTTCACATTATACTTTGGTTACAGCCAAGTCATAATCTCTTACATCATTTCAGAAGTTCCTAGGAGGAGATGCATCACACTAAAACTGCTGTCGAAGAATTATGAAATCCATTCATTTTAATTACAGCGCAGTATCACTGCTCCTTTCCATTGCCAGTTACCTTCCAGTCTAACGATGGCTCTTTCACAAAGATGTCCATGGTACTGAGGAGGAGATCTGGATCTAGACGGAACGCTCGCAATCCATGCACCATTGTGCTGTAGATAAGGCCAGATTCCTTCATTGGGAGCATGAGGTTCAGAAACTGACGAGTTAGGCGGAATGGCATCAACTCTGGCACTAGCAGAAACTAAAAGGAACACAGAGCCATAACCAACACTTAAGCCTTACAACACACAGATTTTAAAATAAGCACATCTTTTCTGCCACAGAAAATTACAAAATGAGAGTAGGCAAATGTACAGAACCACAAAGCTAATCCTGATCCAACCATCACATTGCATTTATATCCAATATACATTTTGTAAAAACATTGAAGGATGTTCAGATTCAATCCAAAATTAACTCTCCCAGGCCATTTTCTTCTGAAGGTGCTGACTCACACCGAAGTACAGTCCCACTGATGCTGTTGGCCTCCGCTATCTCACCCACATGATCCTAGACACCGAGTCTTTGCAGCTGAGCCCATTAAGTGGAGGTGAGGCATTTCTCCAGAATTTGAGAATTATATAAAAAGGGGAGTCAAACAAGATGACACTCACTGCTTACTAAAATATCTTTATCGCTTGTTGCAAAGCATTACAACATATTGGTGTACTAACTTAGTGTCTTATGGTTGATACTCTGCAGGTAGGTCCTGCGGCTCACTACACAACAAATTACTGAACTGTCTTGGGAAGCTCCAAGCACAGATCTGAAGATTTCCCAGAAAAGAAAGGAAAAGTGGAAGGTTAAACCAACCACTGCCTTCCTTGAGCACCACCTAGCACCATGTTCAGAACTGACAGTACCAGAATCCTGAGAACAGGTCATCTTCTCTCCCACCAGACAAGGAACAGTGCATTTTCAGACGTACAGACCAGAAACGTCCTAGGTTTGATCTGTGGCCTATACGGAGTAAGCCAATCTCAAATCGGGCAGCGGAAAAGGTGCTACAATTGGCATCACACCCAAAGTGAGAAGGGAAAAAAGTGTCACATTACCACTCCTGATCGGTATTCAGCAACCCTTATACAGCGAACCTGTGTGGATGTCAAATAAGAGTGTATCAACTACCTCTAGATTCACAAATGGAAAATGACCTTTTAGATGAGTACCAGAGAGTGATTGGAACCCATGGAACTTTACTCCAACAAGGAGTCCACATCTTCAGGAAAGGGAAGAAATTTGGGGAGAAAAAACATCATGTGACTGGAATTGAAATACTAAGGAACATTAAGCTTCCCTGTCGCATACAGTGAAATAAATCTCAATATCGCTGCTGTTCAAATCATGAGAAGTGACTGCAGACACCAGCCATCCATGGCATCCCTGCAGTGAAAAACTAAAAACTGTAAGCGTAAATAATCCCCTAACTGTATACACCAAACATAATAGCACAATCTAGAGTATGTCCCAAGGCAGTAACAGATCTTGAGTTGAGATGACATTGATAAATGCTCAAGCTTAAGAGTATCGCATATCTTCTGAGGATTGAGCCAGCTTTATCTTTTTGCACTTTAAGACTCTTGTAGATACACTTCAGGAATAATTGATATAAAAATAGCAACAAAATTAAGAGCTATCTCACTTTTAGTGCAAAAATAATTAAGTTTTCAAATGAAACCAAAAATTTCCAGAATATCCAAATTAAATATCAGAACTTGACACTCCATGAACTTTCCTCAAATTAGCTGATTTTACAATATCCCAGGATGGCAAGGTCAGTTTTTTTTAATAAAAAGGGCAGCTGACAAATACTAACATCTAAGAATTATTTGCTAGTGGTAATTACATACTTTTCTGCTTTTCTTTTCCTCTTCCTGATAAATTTCATCACAGAACAAGATCTCATAATCATACCTGAGTAGCAGAACCAAATGCATGACCAAAATCTATTCCCACCATGCCCCCGGTTTCCAGGTTGATCATGAAATTGGAGAGATGCCGATCACCGATACCCAGAATCCAATGGCTGACACACATTAATGCATGAGAACTGGCAAAGTGGGAGCGAAGAGCGAGGAAAGCTTCTGGAGTGGTACTCATCTTTGTAAATGCTCTCCTGGATAAAATGACCAGAATAGGGAGAATGAGAATTAGGAAACAAAATTACATTAATGTAAACTTGGCTTTCAATTGCTTCATTAAAAAAATTTCAGAAGAAAGAAACAGTAATTTAGCACAGTGACTACTTCATAATCTCACACAATGCTAAAACTGATTAACAAAAATGCTAAGCCACAGCCGATCTCCCCCTTCATATTTCTTTCATTTTCTGTGTTTCTAATGATTTTAACACAAATCAGATATAAACATAACACCAAGTTCTGGCTGAGATGAAACCTAACTGGAACAACAGACTTGTAACGTTGTTGCTCGATTTGTTGTATAAATGTCATAAAACATTAGGATTAGGTGCTGTGCTTTCGATAGCACAAAACATGTATTAAATCCAATACTGATAGCAGGCTGTTGTCACCCATGTGGTTTTTGAAGCAGGCAACAACTGACACTTATATAGCAGCTTTAATACTGTGCAACATCGCACAATGCTTCACAATAGAGCAGATGGAACATCAAGCAAGCCTGGGAGAAGGTATGGGGAGGTGACCGAAAGTAGACCGCATTATTGCATATCCTGTGCTCAAGTACTTAACTATTTTTAGCATTCCATAATGCAGGGCACCTCATGTGCAACAGTACTGCAGACACAGAGAACAGCATTATTAGACTCAACCTGCACAATCATGTGATACACTCCAGAGCTCATGCAAGAAAAAAATTGCATTTATATAGTACTTAAGGATGTTCAAATTGCTGTACAGCTAAATTAATAACTTTTTTTTTAGTAGCTGCTGTTTGTTGCTTTGCAGGCAGTCAGTTTCCACAAATAGCAAATGAGATAAATGATCAGTTAATTTATTTTGAGAATGTTGGTTGAGGGCTGAATATTAGCCAGGATACCAGTTCTTTTTAGAATAGTGTCATGTGATCTTTTACATCCACCTGAACAGGCAGACACGGTTTTGGTTTAATGTCTAACCTGAAAGACGACACCCATGACATTGCAGCTCTTCCTCAATACTGCACTGAAGTGTCCGACTAGTTTATGTGCTCAAGTCCTAGACTGGACTTCTGACTCAGAGGCAAGAGTGTTACAAATTGAGCCAAGCTGATGTAGGTGTGACCATACCTGTTTTGGTGTTCACACATGTACGCAGCACTTTTAAAAAATGCAACAGACTCCATACTAGTCGCTTGCCCCTTTTGGAGTGATGGCAACTCTAATAGAAGGATTGGCAATTTGTTTAGAAACTTATCAATTGAGCTGCTTTCTGTTGACTCATTACCAGTAGGCTCCTCCAGTCAAAAGGTTATGGGGGAAAAATTCAGTATCGCCCCGTTTGGGACGCAATTATCGGCCGGGCGCAAAGATTAGCGCCTGGCGCTAATTATCACCTCCGACTGCAAAATTGACTTTTATCGCCCCTGGAGGTGATTGGAGCACTAAATCAGGCGCTACACATCTGTCTTAAGGCGCAAAGGCCGAGGAGCGAGGCGCTAACTCAGAGCACTGGCGAAGCTCATGTGATGTCAGTCAGCAATGGAACACAGACACAATGGCGCAGGCCAGTTCTTAAAGGGCAGGGTTGATATTGCTTTCCATCCACATCCTGCTCATTGCAGCCTTGAATCTCGGCCTGGAGAGACCTGTACATTACATCTGCTGGAAAGAACAATGGAGAGAACCAGGGAAAGAGCTCAGAGTGCAACCCCCACAGTCTGTTCTAAATTGATACAAGGAAGGGCAAATCAAAATGAACCTGCAAAGTGCTGCTCAGTACCCAAAACTCCTTAACACAGCGTTGAATCTCTCCAGAAGTCTCTCTCTCTCTCAGAATGCGTGGTTCAAAAATGTCACCAACAAAAAAAGGCAGGAAGCGGTCGCCTTTAAATAGCACTCCCCCAGTCCCTTCCTGACTGCAAAACGCTCCCCTCAACCTGTCGTTGCTAGCGGCAGGCGGTAAGGCAGGGGGCGCCACTCAATATCCGCTCTGGGGCGCTACCGGGGCGTTGCGCACTCGACTAACGTCACGATCTGCCGGCGCAGGAGATCGTGGCGGTGAGTGTTTAGCGCCGCCGCAAAATGTCTAGTTAATTTCGCGAGCAGCGCAAAAATCGCCGCGCCCGGGCGCTAGTTGCTTTGTGCCCCATTAGCGCCCTCTTAAGGCGCTAACGGGAGGCGCAACCAACTGAATTTTTCCCCCTATGTCTCTAGGCTATTATGTTTCTTTAAATACTTTAATACATTTGTTTATTTTGTTCCTCTGATGACAAAGTATATTAAATTTGAGATCCACCTAAAATTTAGAACAAAAAACCAAGGATGAGAAAAGACTGTTTGGTTCCTATTAGCTTAACCCTCTAATCTCTAACCCTCCCATCACCATCCAACCATATTTTAAATAACCCCAATTAAAGTTAAAAAAAAATCCTGTGACCAATGTTTCAATAAACTTTGTCAAAGAGTGGACAAGCTTGGTGTTAGACCTGTAAGACTTGGCCATACTATCACAGATGGGCACACAGGGACGACATTGTGAACCTGAGGATAGGAGCTCTGGGCAGGTCTCACATGGATTTATGCCTAGTTTGATAAAGCTTCCAAGGCAACATTAGCACCCAAAGCTTAGAACACATCCAGCTACTGTCAAAATAGGAGACTGATAGGAAAGCAACACAGAATTCTCCATCAAGCAGCAGCAAGCAATTATTTTGGCGAGAAAAGTAACTAACTCACATAATGGAGAAGTGGTGAGGGCAGTCAAATGAACTATAAATCATTGTACCTGCATGTTATTGAATAGGTTATTGATAATTGACAAGGGAGAATCAGGCTGAATATAAAAAGTACAGAGGAGAAGTGAAAAAGGAAATAAGAGGGGCAAAGAGAGAGTACGCGAATAGATTGGCGGCTAACATAAAAGGTAATCCAAAGGTCTTCTATAGGCACATTAACAGTAAAAAGGTTGTCAGAGACGCAGTGGGGCCGATTAGGGAACAAAATGGAGATCCATTGGTGGAGGCAGAAAGCATGGCTGCGGTACTAAATGAATACTTTGCATTGGTGTTTACCAAGGAAGATGACTTTGCCAAAGCTATGGTAAATGAGAGGTTGCTGGAATACTGGATGAGAGCAAAATAGATAAAGAGGAGGTACTTAAAGTGGATAAGTCACTCGGTCCGGATGGAATGCATGGTAGGTTGCTGAGGGAAGTAAGGATAAAAATTGCGATGGTGCTGGCCACAATCTTCCAATCCTCCTTAGATACAGTGGTGGTGCCAAAAAACTGGAAGATTGAAAATGTTACAACCTTGTTCTAAAAAGGGGCGAAGGATAAACCTGGCAATTACAGGCCAGTCAGTTTAACGTCAGTGGTGAGGAAGCTTTTAGTAACAATAATCCGGAAGAAAATTAACAGCCACTTGACTAACTTGATTGAGTTTTTGATGAGATAACAGAGAGGGTGGATGAGGGCAGTGCAATTGATGTTATGTATATGGACTTTCAAATGTGTTTGATAAAGTACCACATATTAGCAAAATTGAAGCCCATGGGATAAAAAAATTGGCTAAGGGGTAGAAAACAGTGAGTTGTGGTGAATGGCTGTTTTTCGCACGGACGGAGGTATACAGTGGAGTTCCCCAAGGTTCAGTACTAGGACCACTGTTGTTTTTGATGTACATTAACGACTTGGACTTGGGGGTACAGGGCACAATTTCAAAATTTGCAGATGACATGAAACTTGGAAGTGTAGTAAACAGTGAGGAAGATAGTAATAGATTTCAAGAGGAGATAGACAGATTGATGGAATGGGCGGACACATGGCAGATGAAACTCAACACAGAGAAGTGTGAGGTGCTACATTTTGGTAGGTAGAATGAGGAGAGACCATACACACTAAATGGCACAATTTTAAAGGGGGTGCAAGAAGAGAAAGACCTGGGGATGTTTGTGCACAAATCGTTGGAGGTGGCAGGACAGGTAAACAAAGCAGTTAATAAAGCATATGGGATCCTGGACTTTACAAATAGAGGCATAGAGTGCAAAAGCCAGGAGGTTATGCTGAACCTATATAAAACACTAGTTTGGCCCAGCTGAGTATTATGTCCAATTCTGGGAACCGCACTTTAGGAAGGACGTGAAGGTTTTGGAGAGGATACAGAAGAGATTTATTAGAATGGTTTCAGGGATGAGGGACTTCAGTTATGTGGATAGACTGGAGAAGCTGGGGTTGTTCTCCTTAGAGCAGAGAAGGCTATGAAGAGATTTGATTGAGGTGTTCAAAATCATGAAGGGTTTAGATAGAGTAAATAAAGAGCAACTGTTTCCAATGGCTGAAGGGTCGATAACCAGAGGACACAGATTTAAGGTGATTGGCAAAAGAACCAGAGGAGACATGAGGAAAAACTTTTTTATGCAATGAGTGGTTAGGATTTGGAATGCACTGCCTGATAGGGTGGTGGATACAGATTCAAATAGTAGTCTTCAAAATGGAATTGGATAAATACTTGAAGGAGAAACAGTGAGGAAGATAGTAAGGGATATGGGGAAAGAGATGGCGAGTGGGACTAACTGGATTGCTCTTCAAAAGAGCCGGCATAGACTCGATGGTCCAAATGGCCTCCTTCTGTAATAGCAACAGAAAATGCCGGAAAACATCAGCAGGCCAGGCAGCATCCATGTAGAGAGAACCAGAGTTAACGTTTCAGGTCTGTGACCCTTCGTCAGAACTGGAAAAAGTTAGAGATGTAACAGATTTTAAGCAGGTGCAGAGGCAGAGAAAGGGGGAGGGGAGGAAAGAACAAAAGGGACGGTTATGTGATAGGGTGGAAGGCAGGAGAGATTAAATGTTGCAACTGGGGATGGCAGAATAATCAACAGCTGCCGCCTGAAAAAAAATAGGGGCAGGGGTTATAGTCTGAAATTGTTGAACTCAATGTTGAGTCCAGAAGGCTGTAAAGTGCCTAATCAAAAGATGAGGCGCTGTTCCTCGAGCTTACGTTGAGCTTCATTAGAACAGTGTAAAAGGCCGAAGACAGAGAGGTCAGAGTGGGAGTGGAGCGGAGAAATAAAGTGACAAGCGACCAAAAGCTCGGGGTCACCCTTACGGACTGAACGGAGGTGTTCCGCAAAGCGGTCACCCAATGTGCTGTACTCTTCTATATGACTGAAGTACAATCATGATATAATATTCATATTTAATGCCTTTAATCACCTTAATAGATCTTGTGGTACAGCTCGCTCACAGTCTCTGAAAGCTTTGACTGTTTCAGTCCGACTGGCTTTCCTGCAAGGGAAAAACGTCAAAGTATTATTAGACACCTTAATAACTCCTCTGGATCAAATGTGAAATTTGTTTGTCAAGCAAGGGAACAATTCTATGCAAAACATCTACTCATAGTCCCTGCGGTGGCACCATTTATTCTACCAGTACAAGCAGCGAGACCCAGTTGATGAGATTCACACAAAAAAGTCTGATTTCAGCAATACCATGATAGTGGTCAGAGGCCAACTACTTCTCCACAGTGAGAGGGGGAAATTCAAAGGGTAAGTCACCGCTGGGTAATTCTGAACACATCCCATGGCCACTTTCAGAGAGACATTGGCAGATGCCGGGCAGGAGGTCAGCACTCACTGATACTGCATGACACAAAAAATGGGAAATACAACTACTCTACTAAAGATTTTAAAATTAATACTGCATTTTTATATAGGCTATAAAGCAGCATTAGCTGGTTCTATTTAAACTGATGCACAGGCAACAAAACATCACAATATACTTTTGGATTAAATATACACAATGAAGATTTCTGAATTAGGGAGGAAGATCAAAATTAGTTCCCAACATTTCTCTTGGAAAACAGGAACTTGAAAAGAGGTTAGTGTGCGTGCAAGTACACGCGGCAGTCACAAAAACTTGTCCTCTTACACTTTGAATACAGCGCCTCTGTACTAACTGAATGTCATATGAATATGATTAATTTTAAGGTTTCCAGTATTTTTTTGTGATCAATTGGGGTTCGATACTTTTTCCTGCTAACCTGGCCTGACAGCAGCTCAACATTGTCACAGTAACTGGGCCATTTTAGGCTAATACTGGTTATTTGGATCGCCTGGTATGAATGCATACTGGAAACTGAAATCTTGATTTGAGGCTACTTAGTTTAACTCAGTAATCAGACTTCTTGCACAAATAGCATTGCTTCATCAGTATATCAAACGACTGTAAAGTTTCCTTTTCCTCATTTCTCAATGATCTTCTCCCCTCCTCCTATTCTTAGGATATTGGACGGATTTTAATTTCAGTTATGTCCATAAATGGATGAAACTGGTGCATAATCAACCAAAACTACAGACGGAGACCAGTTGCACTTGATCTCCACTAATAACGTACCATGTATATTTCTGGCATTTTGAAGCTCTGGCTTGAAGCACCAGCCAAAAAAGGAGTTTTAGTTTGATACTTTAATAAGGAAGAAGTCATCATTAAGATGTCGGTGCTATTTCCCAGCCTTTACGTTGGATCTGGACTCATTCATGTATATGTCCATGTACATGCTGTGGCTCAGTTGGTAGCACCCTCGCCTCTGAGTCAGAAGGTTGTGGGTTCAAGTCTCACTCCCGGGACTTGAGCACATAAAGCTAGGCTGACACTCCAGTGCAGTACTGAGGGGGTGCTGCACTGTTGGAGGTGCCGTCTTTCGGATGAGACGTTAAACCGAGGCCCCGTCTGCTCTCTCAGGTGGACGTAAAAGATCCCATGGCACTATTTCGAAGAAGAGCGGGGGAGTTATCCCCGGTGTCCTGGCCAATATTTATCCCTCAACCAACATAACAAAAAAAATTATCTGGTCATTATCACATTGCTGTTTGTGGGAGCTTGCTGTGCGCAAACTGGCTGCCGTGTTTCCCACATTACAACAGTGACTCCGCTTCAAAAAGTACGTCATTGACTGTAAAGCGCTTTGAGACGTCCGGTGGTCGTGAAAGGCGCTATATAAATGCAAGTCTTTTTTTTACAATGGGTATCCAGGGTTGTTAGTGAGCAGCTTGATGCAGAAGTTAATATAAAGCCCAGGAGACATCAAAGTAATGGTTTGAAGGATGCCTTGTAAGTGGGTTTATTGTGTTTTTCCTATCTTTTGGCCCAGTTAATTAATGTATGACTTCAGTTATCAACCTCTGAAATATTCTGTCTACTAGATTTGAGTATAAGCAGTACTAATCAGGTCGTACAGTCTGAGCCATCATTTAAGGTTAAAAGCAGCTGAAGCACCCAAAATGCTTAAAAGTTAATGTTATGTTCCAAGGCAAATTTTACTCACATGTACATATGTGCATATCGAAGCACATTTTTTTCCTTTAGTCCTGACATCTTTGATAGCCAGCCATCAAACTGTTCGCTGGGTGCTGGTCTTCTTGACGCAGTTTGAAAATGGAAATAAACATAAGTGACTTAATCTACAAAGTCTTTGCTGAAATATTATTGATTCTATGACCAGAAATCTTGTCAAATAAAAATCGGGAAATTTGAAAAAAACACTTATTTTTGTTATTTTTAATGGAGTTGTATATATTACATTGGCAAGGTTGGTGGTCAAAATCATTCTTGTGAAACTCAAATGCATTTTCACAATTTTCATTACTTAAAAAAACACAGTAGTTAAATCCTGCTAAACAGTCACCTCAATAGACAAAAATACTGGGCCATAATTTTCTGTCAAAATAATGGTGAGGCTAATGGCGCCGTTATTTATGCGCAAATGCTAAAGCAACTTCAGGCAAGGGCAGATGTGCAGCTAAATGCAGAAATCCAAAAGTTGTTGTCTGAGATGCACCACTCCGTCATTAGTTTTGCGAAAACGGCATCTTGGTGTCTGTCTCACCATCAAAATGCATTGAACAGTGTGAAGTTGCTGTATTCGAACTAAACTTGCCACAGAAAGTTGTCTTGTCTAAGTACCCTTTTAATGATGTGATAAGTGTTAATTACTGCAGTCAACCGCTCTGGCACGGAAAATTCACTATTATAAGTGTGAAGTCTCATTCCTTCAGGTTTTAATTGTTACTGGAGATTTTAAAAATGTTAAATTTTAAATTTTTTTCTTTTCCCTTCTGTTTCATTTTTCTCTCTTAATCCAATCTTTCTTACCCTCTCTTTATTTCTTTCCTGTACCTGATTTGGCATTGAATTCACCCACTCTAATTTACACTTTCTTCTTCATCCTTGCGCTATTAATTTCACAATCCTTCAATCTGATTGGCTAAGGAGATATACAACTGTTTGCACTGTTCACTCAGATCCCAGATGCCCAGTTTCCCTCGGTGTGACATTATCAGTTTGCACTTTCAGCAACTTGCCACACAAAAAATTAAAAAAATGAAATGGGCAAGAGCAAGTTAGATGCCCTGGCACAGAAAAGTATGGCCCAATAGTTTTGGGTTAGAAATTTTAGCAAACAAGTGTAAATCAGAATGATGCAGTAAAATTCACTGTTTGGATCATCTAAAGCATTTATCCCCGATTTATTGCACAAATTTCCACTGGACCCACCATGACTTTTATCCTACAGAATGACTTAGTCCTTAATTGCCTTGGTGCCTTGCATTGGTGCTGCATCTGATCATTTCATACGTTACCTTTTTTGCTCATCCTCGGTCATGTTGCTTAAAAGGAAATCCTTGACTATGCATGTGGTGTCCAGCCATTCTATCAAACCAAGTCTTAAGAGAAACATAACACAATTACTATTTATGAAATGCTATAAAAATGATTTACTGTTTATAATGTTTTCTGCTATATAACATTAACAGCATCAAATATACCAGATAGCCTTTAAGGTTGCAAAAATCTGGGTTGATTAAAAAAGAGTATCTAGTTAACATATATATTTGGACTATTTCAGAAATACAAGAGCACTGGAAACACCATACGGGGGAAGGCTTTCTCTGTTCACCATTTGTAATGAAATCTTAAACGTGGTCTTTATACTTGTGTTTATGATTTGACTATAAACAGCAAATAAAGGAAATCTTTCCCTATAGGTAAATGAGGATTGTTCAAGTAGTCATAGTGAAAGAGGAGGTAGTTGAGATACTGGATGGGATAAAAATTGATGAAGAGGAGGTACCAGAAAGGCTGGCTGTACTTAAAGTCGATAAGTCATCAGGACCGGACAGTATGCATCCTAGGATGCTGAGGGAAGTAAAGGTGGAAATTGCGGAGGTACTGGCCATAATCTTCCAATCCTCCTTGGATACGGGGGTGGTGCCAGAGGACTGGAGAATTGCAAATGTTACACCCTTGTTCAAAAAAGGGTGCAAGAATAAACCCAGCAACTACAGGCCAGTTCAGTTTAACCTTGGTACTGGGGAAGCTTTTAGAAACGATAATCCGGGACAAAATGAACAGTCGCTTGGACAAGTGTGGATTAATTAAGGAAAGCCAGCACGGATTTGTTAAAGGCAAATTGTGTTTAACTAACTTGATTGAGTTTTTTGATGAGGTAACAGAGAGGGTTGATGAGGGCAATGCGGTTGATGTGCTGTACATGGACTTCCAAAAGGCGTTTGATAAAGTGCCACATAATAGGCTTGCCAACAAAGTTGAAGCCCATGGAATAAAAGGGACAGTGGCAGCATGAATACG
Organism: Squalus acanthias; assembly: GCA_030390025.1. NCBI lineage: Eukaryota > Metazoa > Chordata > Chondrichthyes > Squaliformes > Squalidae > Squalus > Squalus acanthias. Next base: position 62,364,729 of record CM059432.1, read on the forward strand.
AAATTGGCTAAGTGACAGGAAACAGAGAGTAGTGGTGAACAGTTGTTTATCGGACTGGAGGAAGGTACATAGTGGTGTTCCCCAGGGGTCGGTACTAGGACCACTACTTTTTCTTGATATATATTAATGACTTAGACTTGGATGTACAGGGCACAATTTCAAAATTTACAGATGACACAAAACTTGGAAGTATAGTGAACAGTGAGGAGGATAGTGATAGACTTCAAGAAGATACGTGACAGATGAAATTTAACGCAGAAAAGTGCGGTGATATATTTTGGTAGGAAGAACAAGGAGGCGCAATATAAACTAAAGGGTACAATCCTAAAGGGGGTGCATGAACAGAGAGACCGGAGGGTATATGTGCACAAATCGTTGAAGGTGGCAGAGCAGGTTGAGAAAGCAGTTAAAAAGCATACGGGATCCTGGGCTTCATAAATACAGACAGAGAGTAAAAAAGCAAGTAAGTTATGATGAACCTTTATAAAACACTGGTTCGGCCTCAACTGGAGTATTGTGTCCAATTCTGGGCACTGCACTTTAGGAAGGATGTGAAGGCCTTAGAGGGTGCAGAAAAGATTCACAAGAATGGTTCCAGGGATGGGGGACTTCAGTTACGTGGATAGACGGGAGAAGCTGGGGTTGTTCTCCTTAGAGCAGAGAAGAGCGAGGGGAGATTTGATAGAGGTGATCAAAATCATGAGGGGTCTAGACAGAGTAGATAGAGAGAAACTGTTTCCATTGGCAGAAGGGTCAAGAACCAGAGGACACAGATTTAATGTGATTGGCAGAAGAACCAAAGGTGACATGAGGGAAAACTTTTTTACGCAGCGAGTGGTTAGGATCTGGAATGCACTGCCTGAAAGGGTGGTGGAGGCAGATTCAATCGTGGCTTTCAAAAGGGAATTGGATAAGTACCTGAAGGAAAAAGTTTTGCAGGGCTACGGGGAAAGGGCGGCGGAGTGGGTCTAGCTGAAGTGCTCTTGCAGAGAGCGGGCATGGGCTGGCCGGGCCGAATGGCCTCCTTCTGTACTGTAACCATTCCATGATTCTAGTGGAATGCTCAACTCTTATCCAAGCTGTTGCATGTTTAAGTCCCAGTGCTGCTGTCTGCCACTGTTCGGTGAGTATTTTCACGAGTTGTTCTTTGGATCACTAGATCAAACTGGGAAGAAGCAAGCAAGAGGAAAATCTGCCATGGTCTGTCTCATCCCACTTGAATCTCAGTATTTTCCATCCTGTCATGTAAATTGTTCCTGCCGCCTGGATGAAGGCCAATTAGTGATGAAAGGTGTGTGGAAAGGGGTGAAAACAAGTAAAATGCCAACTAATCCCCCATTGGTGATTTAGTTGCTAAACTCTCTTGTTGAAATTACTGTAAAAATCATTATTTGAAGATTGCAGTTATAATTCTATATTGCATTGTCTTCACAATTGATACAACATTTGAGAGTACATGTCAAGCAAACAGATGAAAGTGTGTATTTTATCATATAAAGTATCTTATGTTTTCCTGTGTTTCTTAAAACATTTATTTTTGGAAGAGATCAGGGAATGTCTAAGTAAAAACAAACATCACTTTACTAAAGGGTTGAATTAAGATGAGATTTAAACCATTGCCACAGAACGAGGAAACCAACCTAGTCCAAAATATCTATAAATTCGAGTCAGTGAAGAAAACTGGTTTATCTGTGAAGATTTCCACAGCCAGGGGGATCGTACAGGTTTCAAAACTGTACCACAGAAAAGTGTCATCCTGACTGAGCTGGTGTTATCACTGCCCTTGGGGATAGGTGTGGGGTCAGTTCAACAGATGTTTTATTTCAATTATTCAAAGCTGATGCATGGCATCGTTAGAATGACTGTCAATTTCCAAGAATAACCATTTTTTGATTTAATCTAATTGCTGTACCTAGATGTCATAGGAATGACTTGATACGTCTTCAACTGCAAGTTTCTTTGACTGCAAGCTGCATCTCGAGAAAGGATAATGTTCATGATGTCAAATAGCTGCTCGATTCGCTGATCTTGTCGTAAATCTTCTCCACCCTTCACAAGGAAAGGATATTCTTTTTCATCGTTGCCACGCATTATCAGGCGCTTTGGCATTCTTATAGACTTCATAACTTTTATCTGGGTAAAACCACAGAGTTCGTAGTTAAGATATGTACACGTTATTACCACTGCAGTGAAATTGAGTTTGCATGAATAGAATGTGTTATTGAATCTGGAACATTGTCAAACTTACTACTGACTGCAGGAAACGTTTTACATTTAGATCGTTACCTCAGAATAATTTTTAAATTAAGTATTAGCTGCAAATCGCATGTGAACCCTTTTCAACGGTCTCGATCTTTTTTTCCCTCCAAATTGTTAATCCAAATAGTATGCAAATCACAATATTGTAATTCTGATATGAAAGAATTATGCAGTTTCATGTTGTAAAATTCTAAGTAAATTTCGTCCTGAACACTTTTCAGCTCAGTACAACTGTACGACTGTAAACAGGAAGTCACAAAAAAACTTACTAACATAGTGGTTCACTAGTATGCACTCTCTCATTTACAATATCAGTTTTATATTTTTCTTGCAGAAGAAAGGCACATTTATATCTGACACTCAGATAAAATGACAACAATGAATGATAAGATGTACATGAACAGTTTGAATCTAGACACATTATACAACCAGATACAGCGCAAAGTGCAGGTTCCTTTGAGGATTGCAGTAATATTTCTACATGTATTGGGTTCACAAATGGTATAAAATTGGAACTTTCAGAGTACATTACAAACAAGTAGGTGAATGTATCCATGTTCCGTTCATAATGTATATATTTTTGTAAATTTTTGAAAAGAAAGTAAAACTTTAGAAAATAAAAGCAGAGTATGCATTGCCAAAGGGCTGAGTTGCACTTATCCTCTTTTATAAGGTCTGGTTGATGAGGCTGTGGAACAATTTGTAACGAAAACTAGTTTTGACATTGGGTCCCCACCTGTAACATTAACTCAACTGACCACAGGGAGTGGTTGAAGCAAATAGTATAGATGTATTTAAGGGGAGGCTAGATAAGCATATGATGGAGAAGGGAATAGAGGGTTATGCTGATAGATTTAGAGGAGGCTTGAGTGGAGCATAAATGCTGGCATGGACTGGTTGGGCCGAATGGCCTGTTTCTGTGCCGTATATCCTATTTAATCCTATGTATCTGATCTCTGCATAGATGCTGCCTGACCTGCTGAGTGTTTCCAGCATTTTCTGTTTTTGGTTGAGTTCTAGCAGCTGCAGTTTTTTTGCTTGGAACAGTTTCCATCAATTTAATAACCTTTAATGAGGTAGGATGACATTTTTCTAGAAATACCACTGCATGCATTACAAATGCCCCAAAATACAAATGACTAATTTCATCAATATTTGCTTGCAGGTAATTATAAATTTAAAATAGTTCATTCATACCCTTTCATCGAACCCTGTGATTTGTGCATGGTATTCTGGCAACGGTTTGGATTTACCATCATACTGTCCTAGACAGGAAAAAATAATTGTTATGGATGGCTTATCTATTTGAGTGTCTTGACCTAAATAAAGAGAAAATGCTTTTTAGGTATTATTTATTTTCTCATTCACTTTCCACTCCCCCTTCCCTCCAGCACTATATACCATACCACAGCTAACAGGATTGGCAAGCGATCTACTCCTAGGCCTTAGCCAAGTCGTTCCTTACAGCGATGCTTGTAGATCTGAGACCAGCTCACTGGAAAATACTCCCTTCTTATCTGTTGGAAAATGCATATGACCCACTTGTTTCGTTCCTCGAATATGTCACCAGTTGTGGGAAATGTCACAAGAGATGCTGTATTCTACAATTCCGCTGATTGTGAACACACTGCACAACCTTTGTAATGGGTGTTTGAGGTGGTATCATCAGCAACAATGGTCCAAGGTCAGTGAACCACCTTTGTTTTAAATTTCATTTCTACCACTTCATTTCCCTGCTTCCATTTCTTTCAGAATACACAGAAATCTTTATTACAATTAATAGAGAGCAAGAAGCCAAAGGTATAAAACAGGATTTACAGATGACCAGAATCATTAAAAAATGCTCCTTCTTAGAACTAAGGGCCAATGTTTCCTTTAAGTGTCAAATGATTTGAGTAATGCTGAAGAGAACTAGAGCTTTTAACCTTTAAAAATCACAAACTTGGTAGGCTCTCACTATTGAACAAACGTGTGACAGGAAGTGACATTTGACACACTCTAGCCAACATTATAAAGCCATTTCTTTATCTTTCCATTCAGCGAAGTTAAAAAGATTTAAAAAGTTACAAACAATAAAAAGAGCAGTGTCTTAAGTTAAGAGGATGTAACTTGCCAGGAATTTCTAATTCATTCCTTAGATACTCAGGCTTGAATTCACTCATCCATGGCGAGTACTCTTTCAGGTTCCCAGGTGGCTCCCGCTGCTTGTTGCTTACGAGTTTAAGGATTTCCATTGCTGCTTTGTCAAATGCAGTTAAGTCCATGACCAGTAGTTTTGAGCCTCCTTTTCCAAAATATTGATCAAAAGCCTTTTTGAACATCTGAAGTTTTGAAAGCATAATTACAGTAAGCTAGTGCCTTTTAGTCCACATAACTGTTATACAGATTATGTAAATAAAGACACAGAAACACAATTCTAAACGTATAAGTACCTTTAATAAATGCCTAGCAACTTTCAAAAATGGATGAAAGCAATTTCTAAATGTTGTATAGTTTAAATTGAGTTGTGCAAACCAGAGAGGTACAAGGTTGGTCTCTAGCCTGCGCTGAATTAGCCGGGTAAGATTAAGGATGCTCCAATAAGCCTCATCACCTCTGGGATGGGGAGAGGAGAAACAAGATTGGCAGAGGTTTCTGCTCCCGATCACTATCCAACAACCCCTACTAAATGTCTGCACAGTGGAAATTAGGTGAGGGCAGGATTGGACTCAGCTATGATGCCTCCATAGTCAAATTGATGGATGACATTCAGTCTAGGCTCACCCATGAAGAAACCCCACTTGGTGTAACAGGGATGGCTGATGCCAATGGAACCATAGCACAAAAGAAGAGGTGCGGGGAAGGGTGAAAATTGGCAAAGCGGGGTGGAGGAAAGAGAGAAATAAAATATACAATAATAAATTCTAGAAAGTAACAGATAATGTTAAGGTGATGAGAAATTATTATATCATTCCTGACCAACCAAGGGCAAAAGTCAGTTGGAGATGTAGTTTACGATGAAATTCTGAGATCTGCTTGGAACCTCCTGAACATGTAGCTTGCTAGATACAAATCTACTTCCTCAGTATTATCAACATTTTAACTAATTCTTTTTACCCATCTTAATGCCATTTTCTGGATGGATGGAGCAGGGAACCCGTTGACGGCAAAGGCCAATTTGCCTTCAAATTTTCCTCTCCGCCTATGGGGAAGCATCTAGTTTATTTACAGCCTGGTAACTGCAAATGTTGCTTCAGTATTTGGTCAACAATTGCTGCCAGGCCTAGTGCCCAATGTGTTGAGGCCCAAAATCAGATGCAGTGAATAAAACAGCAATAAATTATTTTGAATGCTTTCTGAATTTGAACTGTGTTCTCTTGGCACTCGTGTGCGCTACAGAAATGTTTAATTAATGATCTTAGCACTTGAGTGAGTCTAAGAGTTTTACTCTCAAGTCACAGTGAGTCTTATAAGTAACACAGTAATTGTAAAAATATTAAATTAAATGACTGAAAATAACATGAATTGATTGGACCACAGGAAGGAATTCTTGAATTAACCTTGAATTGCCTAATTTAGGCTACATCTGTCTATGAACTCAGTCACTCACTCTTAAAGTTTCATTAAGTAATGCTATTTAAGCTGATTTAATTGATATCTCTTTCAGAGGGCAAAGCCCTTTCCCCCATCAGATCCAGACCCAAAAGTGAAAGGACAGCTTCGAATACTGATCTTTTGGACATAAAATCCTGAATAACTTTCACCAACCTGAACATATCTTATTCTGAATGCTCCAAAACCTGGAGCTTGTAAAGATGCCAAATTTGAGCACATCTCATCATACATGTTTTTCAGAAGATCTTTATTTTTCACTTTCTTCTCTAAATGATTCTTGAAATCGTTAACCCAGTCCTGTTAAAGAACAAAGATTTGTTATGGTGTTTATTTGTATGGCTTGAATTATTCTTAAGAAGTGTCTGAATTCTGAATGTTACCTTAAAGAGCAAGTCTGGATTACTCAGCTGTTCTAAGGAATGAATGAAATTTTCAATCACTCCCCCTTTATCCAGTTTAGTTTTCAACCTTGGAGAGAAAAATGCATAAAGGACACTTAATAACAACTCACATTTACATAGCACTTCTTACGTCAACAAATTTCAGCGCTTCATACTAGGGGAGGAAAGCTAGAGAGGACAGGAGGATAATGGCGAAAATGTGTCCAGTGATGGTGCAGTGGATGGAGTGAGGAACAAGCAGTAGCCAGGGGTAAGGTAAGAGAAAGGTTCATGCAGGGATATGTAGCTGAGGTAGGATGGGGCAAGGACAGGAGTTTTGAATTAAATTTGTTGAGACATGGGGAAATAGTGGAGCTTGCGGGGGGGGGGGGGGGGGGGGGGGGGAGATGAGGGTTGGGGGGCATGTGATGGAATTATGGAACTGTGTGTGGCTAAGGATGCAGATTTGTATCGTACTGAATGAGATGCCATTTCTGCAGGGCAGAATTAGAGAAGTTGAGTTTCAAGTTGTCCCTTATAGCTCATCTGTCTAACATGGAGGATCAGCCTTACTGCCCTCCTCTGCAACCCAAGGCCTGGATTACTTGTGTTGCAGCAACCAAAACTGTGCTCAGTACTCCTGGTGTGATCTGACCAAAGCACATAAATTTAAATCAGTGAAAAATAAATTTAAAACTTTGCAGAGAGCAGTGGTGAACAATGTTTTTCTGACTGGAGAAAAAGTATGCATTGGGGTCCCCCAGGGGTCAGTATGAGGACCATTTCTTTTCTTATTATATATAAATGACCTGGACTTAGGTGTAAGGAGTATAATTTCAAGGTTTGTGGATGATACAGAACTTGGCAACGTAGTAAATAGTGAGCAGGATAGTAGCAGACTTCAGGAGGACATAGACAGACCGGTGAAATGGGCTGACACATGGCAGATGCAATTTAATGCGGATAAGTGTGAAGTGTTGCATTTTAGGAGAAACAACATGGTGAGGCAGTATAATCGAACTGGTACTATTTTGAGCAGGGTGCAAGAGCAGAGGGACCTGAAAGTGCATATTCACAAATCTTTGAAGGTGGCAGGGCAAGTTGATAAGGCAGTTAAAGAAAGCGTATGGGTACTTGGCTTTGTAAATAGGGGCATTGAATACAAAAATAAGGATGTCATGCTAAACTTTTACAAATCTCTGGTTAGGCCTCAGCTGGAGTATTGTGTACAATTCTGGGCACCACACTTTAGGAAGGAAGTCAAGGCCTTGGAGAGGGTACAGAGGAGGTTTACCAGGGATGAGGGACTTCAGTTATATGGAGAGATTAGCGAAACTGGGATTGTTCTCCTTAGAGCAGAGAAGGTTAAGGGGAGACCTAATAGAGGTATTCAAAATTATATAGGGTTTTAATAGAGCAAGTAGGAAGAAACTTTCCTCTGACAAGTGGGTCAGTAACCAGAGGTCATAGATTTAAAATAATTGGCAAAAGAACTAGAGGGGAAATGAGGAGAAATTTCTTCACAGAGGGTTGTTAAGATCTGGAACGCACTACCTGAAAGGGTGGTGGAAGCAGATTCCATAGGAACTTTCAAAAGGCAATTGGATGTGTACTTGGAGAACTAACTTGCAGGGTTATGAGGAAAAGCTGGGGTGTAGGACTAAATTGGACAGCTCTTTCAAAGAGCTGGCACAGGCACGACAGGCCAAATGTCATCCTTCTGTGCTGTAATATTCTACGATTGTATTAGAAACAACTTCTTTATTCAAAGGGTGATAAATGTTTGTAATAATCTTTCAGAAAGATAGTAAAGTCAGAAATTAATTTGCATTCAAAATGCATTAAAAGCTAGTCTGGCAGAGATAGAGTATTAGAGGGATCAGCTTCGAAGGACCTATAGATCTTTTCTCGTGACTGACTTTTCTTCTGTTCTTAAGTAAGCTCCCTTAGCCTCTGTATTACATGACTCCTCATCCTTTGTGATTTCCATGTACATTCCTCTCATCTGACTTTTCCATCTACACATCTGCAGTCAGTCTCACCCTTCACATAAACATACCCACACCTATGGCCACTTATTCGATCTCAAGATCTCGCACTGCATCTTCAATCCCATGTCTTGATCACCAACAAGGCTATTCCTGGCCAGAAACTCAACTGGACCAGCCACATAAAGAGCAGAGCAGGTCAGAGGTTGGGTAGTCTGCAGTAAGTGGCTCACTTCCTGATGCCTTAAAGCCTCTACACCACCTACAAGGCGCATGTCAGGAGGGTGATGGAATACTTTCCACTTGCCTGGATGGGTGCAGCTACACCAACACTCAAAAATTTCACCATCCAAGACAAAGCAGTCCGATTGATCAGCACTTCATCGACTAGCCTAAACATTCACCTGTTCAACCACCAATGTACCGTGGCTGCAGTATCTACTATATATAGAATGCACTGCAACAACTTAGCAAGGCTTCTTTGGCGGCACCTGCCAAACCCGGAACCTCCATCATCTAGACGGACAAGGGCAGTAAGTGCATGGGGACATCATTACCTCCAAGTCTCTCAGCATCCTGATTTGGACATATATTGCCGATCCTTCATCGTCGCTAAATCAAAATCCGGAACTCCCTACCTAACAGCATTGTGGGAGCACCTGCACTACATGGACTGCAGCGGTTCAAGACAGTGGCTCACCACCACCTTGGTAAGGGAAACTAAAGAGGGGCAATAGATTCCAGCCTTGGCAGTGATACCCACATCCTGAGAATGAATTTTAAAAAATTGTTACCAGATTTGGCTGAATCATGTTTGAATTCCTTTAGTCCAACTTCTGTCCTACTCACAGGACTAGTCATTATCACTATTGGCACTTGCTAACTGTGATCTGTTATTCCCTCATTGCCCTTCTTGACCCCTTAGCAGCTTTTGATAAAGTTGATTATGCAATCCTCGTCTACCATCTCTCCTCCACTGGCCAGCCCACAGGACTGCTCTCGACTCCAACCTGTCCAAACACAGCTGGCGCTGTGGCTTCTCTTCCTGCCCTACAGTCACACAAAGAATGCCCCCCCCCCCCACCCCCACCTCCCCCCTCCATTTTCTCATCTATATGCTTGATACCATCCATAAGCAAGGGTCAGCTTCCATATGTATGTTGGTGACATCCAGCTGTGCATGTCCTGCACTTCTTGATGCCAGGACCTTCAAACCCCAAATTCAAATCATTACCAAGACACTTGCTTTCACATCTGCATCATCCACTTCTGCCCCATTGCCGCTGAAGCCTTTATCCATGCTCAACCCCTACACCTTTCCAATTCTCTCTCTACCTTTAAGAACCTTGTCAAAGAACTTCTATCTTTTTTATCCATATTAATAATTTTTATTTCTCGGCCCTCTGTAATGTACCTTGGGACATTTTCTATGTTACAGGTGTTATATAAATGCAAGTTGATGTTAGACAATGTTGAAAAATCACAAAATTCTGATTCATTAGAAACCTACAAAAACATTTTTGCATATATGAAATGATTTTGTATTTTGCAAGCTGTACAAGTCTTTCAGTAAAAAAGCAGCTGACTTGATAACAGTATTTCTTTTTACCTCTCAACAAACTCTTTGTTCCTATTGCCACTTGCAGATGGTTCAAAGGTATAGTTCTCACTGCTGATCATAAACGGGTACACAATAGCCTGTGGGTAGGAATCTGCAATCTCCTCTATGATGGACTGTACTACATTAGCTTCTTTTTTGTCAAGCACAGCCATCATTTGACTAATCCAACCAATGAACTGCCAGCATGGAATGGAAGACACCTGATGAATGTTCAAGAAGAATTACTGGAATGTCATCTTTTATTTACAAAATAAGTAAATGCTTCATTTTAATAATTTACTTTCAAATCAGGTTTATAGCAGCACGTTCCATTTGCCAATTCAGGTGACTGGCTCATCAGTTATTTGCTAAAAAGCAAAGCAACTTTATTATAAATAACCTCTGATCAAAACTGCTTCCACTGATATTTGTCTAACATTAAAAATCGGACATTGAAACCCAAGAAATTGCCTCCGATTGTTATAATTCAATGACTCTCTACTCCTGACGACACAATATGAAAGTATCTTTATTCTTTTAAGATTACTTTCTTTTGCTTTCAGATCAAATTACAAATTTTGGTATTAAAAGTTAAAACCACCTTTATTAATTCCCCCTCAAACACTACCCCATTTATACAATTAAAGTAGTTAACCTCACAGGGTGAGAAACGGGAAAAAAGGTGTCACGCTGGTGCGGTAGGGGCTGCTTCTTTTTTGGTTGGGCATGAGCAGAGGGGACAGAACTTTACTCGGCATTTAACCATACCTGACCTGGGTGTATCTGATACGGATAATGGGTATGCAAAAGAGAAAGTGTTCAATTCTCCGGCATTTAAATCTTCATCTCAATAAGCATAAAATAATTGTGGTTAACTGGTAAGGGCTTCAGTCTCTGAATCAGTTTCACTTCAAGTGATGTACTGTTTAATAAAATCCCATGTTTACACTGTGTAGCTCCCAGCAACTTTCACAGAAACAGAAAGTGAATTGTAAAGAGTTAAATTACAGTTAGAGAGCAACAATTACAGCATTTCTGTTCATGGAAACCCCATCTCCCTTCTCCCTTCCCCCCCCCCCCCCCCTAAAAATCAGCTTCTATTCTTTGCTACAAACCGTGTGGTGCTATGTTAAAGTAAATCTGTTTCGAGGGATGCAGCAATTTGAATTCCGAAAGGCTGTGTCACATGCTGCTTTTATATTGGGCCGTATTTTCCGATCGGAGGCTTCCCGCGTGCGGAAGCCTCCGATCTGGAAAAAATCTACGCACTTGCCTGAGGGCTCCCGAGGTGTGTATAGTTCCGATGCTGGGCCTCTCGAACTCCAAGTGTGCAGGGCCCACGTATCCCAGAGGCGCATGCGGTGCGCAAGCGTCCCTGGGATCACGTGGGCCATGGGGAGCCAATCAAAGAAGGGAATCTCCCTTCATACACTTGACAGATAGACCTGTCAAATATATGAATGGAGATCACCCCAAAAACACTTCAAAACATTAAATAAATTTTAAAAATCACATTTTTAAAATTAGTTGAAATTACAATAAATTAAATAACTTAAACAAAAATTTAATTTTTTGAAAAAAATAATTAAAGTTTTTTACGGGGCTAAAAATAAACTTATCATTTAAAAATACTTAAAAAAAGGTAAGTGACTGAAATTTTTTTTAAAAACTTTTTTTCAACTCTTATCCTGGTAAAAGCAGGCCGTACGCCTGCTTTTACCAGGCGTAAGAATTCTAAGGGTTTTCTGCGGGCGGAGGGTCTCCAGAAAGCGGAACTATCCGCCCGCAGAGGCCCTTCTCTAGGGCAGGCGTCTGATCTGTCAAGAGCATTCTTGACAGATCGGAAATGCCGGTTTTCAGCGCATGCCTGAAACCGGCATTTCCGATGTCCCTACGGGTGGGTGCACAGCGCGTACACACCCGGAGGGATCGGAATATCTGGGCCATTGTTTTTTGGACAGTTGTTCCATAAGGTGGATCTCAAACAGCTGCTGCCAGATCAAAATAAAACTACAGGATCTTTTAGGAAGATACTTTCTTAATGCGGTGTTTCTGATCGTCCTGCTCTTCCTGAAGTCAGCAACTGTGCTGCTCTGCTGGCAGCAGCGCATTTTGGTGGTGATGTCATGACCCAACATCATGACGACATCACGCATGCTGCCATTCAGTCTGCAGACTGGGTCTGACCCTATCTTCACCTGGTGTTCATTGCACATGCACTGCCCAAAATATTATGGCCAATCTTCACATGCGTGGAATGGTGGGTCCCACAGTGCATTCAGTTTACAGCCAGAACGGCTAAACACTACAAAGATAAATGGGAGAGCGGCACAGTTAGCCAGCTCTCCCAAGACTCAGTTTGAAATATAAAAGCAACTATAGACTGGCAGGTTTCTGGATGTAACTCTGCAACAAGCTGAGTTTTTCCAATCTCGGCCATAAAGATGCTGGGAGGTCTTGATCGGAGGTCATGTGCTTTCCCACAAGGAGGGAAGAAGATTGGGGGATGGGGGGGGGGCAGGAGGGTGTGGGAGAAGTGCTAGAGTCACCCGTAGGTCAGAATTAAAAATTACAGTCTGCTGTGCATTTATTCTGCTGCCATACATTAATGGCATGGCAAGGAAGTAATGAAAAATTGTACCAAGTAAATGAATTAAAAATTTCCCCCTCCAGTACCGTACCCGAGTGATATTCTTCACATCAGTCTACATTACAACAGTGACTACATTTCAAAAGTAGTGCATTGGCTGTAAAGCGCTTTGGGGCATACTGAGGTTGTGAAAGGCGCTAAATAAATGCAAGTTCTTTCTTTAGACAATGAATAATGGCAATCTATTCAATCACTGGGTTGCTTCACACCCGGGTCTGACCCTGTCTTCACCTGGTGTTCACACAATTTATGCTGTTCAGTGGGGCAGGAGTGAGAAAAAGCCAGCACATAGTAAAAAGCAGTGGGAGCCCCTGGATGTTTTTCCCTTTCCTAATCCAGGGGCACTGGAGCTATCATTTATTTAGTGTTTTTGTTACAGGGTGTCTGGTGAGACAGAATATTGGCACTCCAGCACACTCAACTGGTATCCTCCGACTCCAGGTCACAAAATGAACTGCATCTTATCTGTGCCACTGGAGAACATCTGGGAAATAGGAGGGCAGCTTAGTCCTGCAATGCTTCTGACAAGTCAGCAAAAGGTTGTCCTCCCAAAGCACTCTGGCTGCTCTCGACTGGGAAGGGTGTGTGACATGGAAAAAGGAAGAGGAGGAGCCATGAACTAGCAAGCTAATTATTCCATATCCTTTGATGATGATTTCATTAAATTAATGGCAAACAATCAGCTCCATGTACACTACCATCTATAAAATAAACCACAGTAATATTTGGGGCCCAGGGTCACTCCTTCAGCCCCATGAAAAAAACCAGACTATAATACCAAGTAAAAATGTTCATAAAGCCTGCAAAATCCAGATGTTAAGCCTTAATGTAAACCAGCAGTCAGCTGACCTAGTACGTACCTCTCTTGTCATGAGATCCTGTGTCTCAGCTGGATATAATTCCACAATCTGTAACAATCTAGGGAATCTCAGTCTGGCTTCTCTTGAATTATACTTCAGTGCTTTTAACATATTCTCCACTACACACGCTGGGAACGTCTGCAGCTCAGGGAAATTCATAACTGTAAGAAACATAAATTAATTTATTTAAAATCAATCATGAAAGAACAGAAAGTGCATGGTGCACTAACAATGTATTTGTGATCAACATTACTGTGAAGGTGTGAAAGCTGGAATAAACAGTAAAGGATAAATGCATTGTTCCAACGTAAAAGCAGGGTTCCTCACTAATTTTTGGGTGAGGGCCACTCTCCTAAAGCCGAGAAGTTAGGGTTCCCATCTGGAAAATGCAAATGGCTTTCAGGTCAAAAGATTGGCTGGGCTCAAGGCCACATCCTTATGACGAGGACAAGTCATACCACCCTGCTTTTGTTGATACAACGGTCTCGCAGAAAATCCAGGTAAATATCTTCAGGAAAGGTGGGGAGAGGAAAAGAAAACTGGTGAAATAAAAGAGGGGGGAAAAAAATGAAAAGCAGAGGAGAAAATGGAAATATTTTTATTTCTTTCAAAAACGGCAGGCAAAAGGGCAAAGGAAATTTGTGGCACAACTAGTCCCAGTCACCATGGTACCATACGGTGGCATAGTGGGGGCAACACGGTGGCATAGTGGTTAGCACTGGTGCTTCACAGCGCCAGGGACCCGGGTTCAAATCTGACCTCAGGTAACTGTCTGTGTGGAGTTTGCACATTCTCCCCGTGTCTGCGTGGGTTTCCTCCGGGTGCTCCGGTTTCCTCCCACAGTCCAAAAATGTGCGGGTTAGGTTGATTTGGCTATGATAAAATTGACCCTTAGTGTTAGGGGTTGATTAAATATGTGGGGTTATGGGGATAGGATGGGATATGTTAGGGGGAATTAAATACGTGGGGTTACGGGGATAGGGTGGGATAGGTGCAGGCTCGATGTGGGGATTCTGTGTGAGAAAGCAGGGACAGGGTACTGGATTTGGATGATCAGCCATGATCGTATTGAATGGTGGAGCAGGCTCGACGGGCCGAATGGCCTACTCCTGCTCCTAGTTTCTATGTTTCTATATATAGAGAGAGAAGGGCCATGCTTCACTAGCTACACATTGCATAAATACACAATACATGCCTATATATAGAGCAGAAGGACGCAAGTTATTACAAATTTGCTTGCAGTCTTACTGTTTTCACTTTCTTCTTCCTCACGCAGACATTTGTCACAGAAATTTGCCAAATTCATGTAGGCCTCAATCACTCCCACTGTCTCAACATGTTCTTCAGAAAGAGATTGCACCTCTTCTTCAGCCTTTTTAACAGCACTTTGCAGATATTCATGAGCCTTTCTGTATAATCCAATCGCAACCTGAGCAACAACAACAAAAAGAACTCACGAACAGGTTCAGTTACTAACTGCATTTGTGCATCCTTTGGTACAGTTAGGATTTTTTTCCTACCTGCGCTATATCGTCACCGGTAGCTCCAGAAAGTTTTATAACATCTCTTGCTCGATCCTCCTCAATATGCTGAAGAGCTGATGGGTCTTTATTCAGAGCATTAGCCATAATGTAGTAGGTTGTACCAAGCAATGTGTTCTGGTCTCTGAGAGCATGTCTATGTGTATTTAGATAATCCACCTCGGTTTCAACTGTAAGATAAGATGTCTGTTCAAGACAGCAGCATTTAAATGATGTCTTCATTAACTTAATATTTTTTCTGAAGTGGCTTGGGTGCCTCGTGTGTCAGTTATTCAATATGCCGCAGACTTTTAGTAATAGGGTGTAAGTTCATACCTATGATTCCACAAACTGATAAAAATATTCATTTTAATCCTTTGAAGACTGCTCTATTTTTCTTACAACCCTGCCTTTTAAAAAAAAAAGTAATGATTAAAAATAATTTCCCTATTTGTATTTTTCTCTTTCATTTTTCATCATGTGGCCTTTCCTAAGCTGACCAAGCCGGTTGGTTCTCAGGCCTCTGCTGCTCTTGATTCAGCTGGTGAGCAGAAGCCACATAATATGGGATAATCCATCTTTCTGAACGCCTTCTTTGCTTGTGGAGAAATGGTTTGTTGTTTCCATCTGATGGCACAGCTGCAGTCAGGATCCCGCCCCCTGTGAAAGGTGTATCGCCCTGCATCTGACTCTCTCTGGTACATGTTGAAGCTATGCCAGAAGCATGTTCTTTATTTTAAAAATTCTAATTCACAATATTTGCCATTACACAAATTTATGCAAGTCTTCTAAAAGAGAAAACATTTTAAAAAGTCAGCGGCATTAAAAAGGTTAAAAACACGCTCAACAGGAAAGCTGTCAGAAAGCTTTCCTTTTGATTTAAAGAATCAACATTTTCGGTTGCTATGGCAATGTTAGAAATCTGTCAGCCATTACCCAGCAAGGGGATGGTCTTCATCACAGTTACAATCTGGTCGTCTCTCTCCAGACTCCGACTGCGCTTATGGCTGAATCGGCTGTAACTATGTATCCATCTCACTCTCCAGTCATCTCGAGCCTTGGACTCTTTGTGAAGTTCTTTCAGCAGCTTTGTCGACACTGAAAAGTTGTTCTGAAATAAGGAAAACAACTGACTTTCTGAAAAAGTTACAACACTCTGAAAATTAAGTATTCGTATTATGATAATGAACAAAAAAAGAACATGAAGAATTAATTATTTTGTAGCTGAAGACGTAGGTTTAACACTTTGGCAATTTACGAGTTTGTCACAGTTGTAATTTATTTTAAATTTAATTGGATAACATATTGTATTTCAGCCATAAAAATGAAAAAGTACTTACAGCGTTGTAATTTAGCAACATGTAATCTTTCACAATAAATACAAAAATGCTATAACTAGGACTTCTGTTTTTTTTTGCCAATTTTCTCCACTCCCGATAAGTTGGTTTCCTTGACGTAATATTCCCATAGGTGCCCTCTGGTACCTTGCCCAAGTGACCATTACTCATGTAAAACCTTCAACAGTGAGTGCTGGCTGCTTATTTGACTATGAGGAACATTACCTGACATCCACAAGCATCCACTTGCAGCAGGGAACAATGGTTAGCAATCGGAAGCTGGAATCCTGGCTACAGACTCATCCTATGTTCATGACCTGTTTTAGTTAATGTCTGTATCAAGACTAAATACTGTGATTAAACAAGTGGAACTGGCACTTCAATGTCCCCCTCAATATCAAAATGTCTCTTCACTAGTAATTAACATAGACCACAGATTTTTATGCTTACTGCATTTGAACAACAAATACCAGTATCATTCTGTTGCATACCTGTTTCCTTGCACTTTCTAACATTTTTAACTTCATATTAAATTTACAGCTTCTTATGACCATGTTGACATCTTCCTCTTCTCTGTCCACATCCATTTTAGTATCAGCTCCTTCATCATCCACTTCCATACTATCATTGGCCTGAACATGTGACAATCGCTCCTTAATCTTGTCGAGGAAAAAACAGCTACGATATGGAAGAAAAAAAATCATGAAGTACTTACACCAAAGAACTTGTAATAAAAGACAATTTTATCAACTGTGGCATTGCTCATGGACTAAAAACAAAAACTGAAGTCAGGGGTGGCTGGTACCACACATGGCAGGGTCAGGAACGCCAGATTAGGTCAATGTTGGGTGAGAGATGGTACAGGGGTGGGGTTTAGTTGGGATCAGGTCGTGCAAGGCAGACAGGCCTGGTCAGACAGCAGGCTACGACCTTGATAAGCAGCTTCGTTTGGAGATGAGGATAAAAAAGAGGCCGAGTAAATCGGGAACTAGCTGCACATAATTAAACAATATTAAAAACACTTGGAAGAATACTAAATATATATATATTTTTTTTTAAAAGGCGGCTAATAAAAAATGTACATCTTACATGATCTTGTGGGAATCTGATTGGTCCATGATGTCATGTGAAGAGCATGGACCAAACAGCAAAGTTACAAGCTTGCTGCAGACACAAAACTTTTAATTAGGCAGATAAATAGATTCACTATTGGCAAACTATGTTAAATGAAACTAAGGATTTTTGTTAGCACTTTTCTTATATAAAGTATATATGTGACTTTGTCACACAATGGCCCGAAAATTAGACCTAATACGTGAGAGTACGCACTGTGTACTCTCGCGTTTTAGGTCTCCAATTGCCGGTTTCCAGCATGCACTGCGCATGCACGGGAAACCGGCACTTCGTGAATTCAAAAGGGGGCGGTTCCTAAGTGAACTGCGTGCGCGCTACAGGCTGCGCGCACGCAGTGCACTTAGTGCTTTGAACGCGCAGGTAAGCATGGAAGATTTTACACATAAAGAAAGGAGGCGTAAGACCCTCTTTTAACAAGGTAAGTAGTTAATTAAGTATTATTTTAAAAAATTTTCAACAGGTTTATCTTTTTTAGAGACTTTAAAGAAAGGTAAGCTTATTTTTATAACTTTTAAAAAGATTTTAAATTTTTTCAAAAATTTAATTTTTTGTTTAAAGTGGTTAATTTATTTAACTATACTTATTTTATTAATGTGATGGCTTTTTTTAAAATTTAATTGAGGTTTAGCTGTTCTTTTGGGGGGGTATAGAATTCATAGCTTTGACAGCCCTTGCTGTCAAAACTATGAATGAAAGATGGTGTGCTGCCATTGGCTCTAACTGAATCACGTGATCCCAGAGCTTGCACGAACTAATTGCGTCTCTGGGTCACGCAAGCACTGCACAGCTGCAGCCTTGAAACTAAAGTTCGTGTGGGCCCGGAGGAAAAATGTAGGCGTGGAGTGAGATATCGCAGGGAAGCCTTACCCCCGCGTGAACAGTTAGTGTTTAATTTCTGGGCCATTATGTATTAGGTGCACATGCTGTATAAATAGTACATCATAGCAGCATCTAAGGAGTGTCTTCTGTATATTAATGCTTTTTGGAATTACATACTTTAAAGAAATTATGATAGACAAGTATAACAACATACACGACCATTTTCTTAAAACTACAACTTAATGAGTCAATTTAGCCAGTGAGTAGCTGAGCCGTACCAACCAAGTCCCAGGTTTGATCCCTGCTTTAGATGCCAAGTTAGTAGATTTCAACTAGGGTTGAATAGGGACACTACAATTGGCCTCAGTTCCCTTGGGTTAGGGAATGGAAAATTAGCCATGGTTCCTGCTCCTGATATTATCCAGCAACCCTTGATGGAAGTTTGCACATATCGATATAAATAATGGCCAGTTAAGCGAGATACAGAAGTGTGGTTGCTTTCCATGGAACCATACACTAGCATGTAGTAAATGTCTTCAAGGATAAGAAAACTTAATAAGCAAATATTTCAACGGATTTTTTCATGCAGACACATTTCATTGGTATGACAACTACAGTACATAATTACACGTTGGTTAATTATGCATTGATTTGAATCTGGAGACTATTAATAGTCTTTGTTATTCTCAACGTTAAAGTTTTGTGGTCCATTCGACTAAGGTCTTTAGGTTACCATGGAAAAGTTTTAAAATATATTCCCTTCCAGCAACAGGAGGGATCGACTAAACTACTGAAGAGGAAATTGAAACAATTACTGACAGAGAGATGAGAGATATGGAATTCAGTTGGAAAATGGTTTTTTAAAAGTCAGACTGGGATCTAAAAGAGGATCCCAACGCTGCAGCGAATTAGATAGGCTGAATAGTCTTGTCCTGCTTCCGCATTCTTGCGTATATACAAGTTTCAACTATAGTACAGACTAAAGATTTTGGAGTCATTGGGCTGGGTTTTGTGAATGGAGGCAAGTTGGAGGCGGGACTGCTGCTTGTCGTGTCAATGTCCTGCCTCCATCCTCGCCTGACCAATCAGAGGGATTTTCCCCTGATTGAGCTTGTTAAGCCCGCCCTGTGGGCTCAGCAGGCCAATTAGGGAGGAAGTCACTGACAGACCACATCAACGACAGACTTGCTATCTGTCAAGACTTCTTGAAAGAAGAAATGACAGCATTTGACAGCTCTGTGAAGCTATCAAGCACTGACATTCTCTTTAGTTTGATGATTCTTTGTGGTGAGGACTCCTCAAACCTTTCAACTTTGTAAATTTCACATGTCTGTAGGATCCAACAGCCATTATGTGAAATTGACAAGGAGAATGTCGGCTCTCCCCATCCAGCGCGGCTAAAGGCTGTAGAAAGAAAACAAGGTAAGTGCACACTTTTTTAAACTTATCACTCACCTTACATACTTACCACTCCACACTTGCACCCATCACTCACCTCTACACCTTATTTCCAGGTGCCTCCGACCACCGCAGACCTCCTCCTCCAACCCGACGGGGTCCTCAGAGGTCGGGAAGCCTTCACCGGTGAAGGTAAAATGGCACTAATCCTTTTTTCTGCCTGTTAACTACCTGTTAACAGGCAGTTAAAAGGATTAAATGCCTTTCCCGCCTCCAGGAGACAGGACCCAAAGCTGCACATCCTCCCGCCTCCTGGCAAAAGGGCACGGAGGTGGGTTTGCCATCCGCCCCCACTTTCTCCGATTTTACCGGCTGTCCCGGATTCATGCGCGCCTCCTCGGGGCTTGGAAAATCCAGCCCATAGTCTTATTGAGGGTGACTCATACTGGTGCATGGCTCCATAGTCACAGTCATTCCCACAGTACCTCAATCCAAGTGCCTATTCTTCATGTGTAAACTTATGCAGCAACAGTAGTATTTTTGACCACTGGGTATATTACAGCCAACTCCAATCCGATTTTCACCTAATGGCCCAGAAATTGGAGTTCGATGGTTGCCGCGGGGGTAAGGATCCCCCGCGATATCGCACTCCGCGCCTACCTTTATGGTTTTGGCCCACACGAACTTCAGTTCCTGGGCCTCTCTCTGGTGCCGGCGCGCAGTGTGTGCGTGTCCCAGAGGCGCAGTTAGTTCGATGCTACCTCTGGGATCACGTGAGCCAGTTAGAGCCAATGGCAGCACACCATCTTTCATTCATAGTTTTGACAGCAAGAGCTGTCAAAACTATGAATACAACAAGCCCCCAAAAGAACAGCAAAACCTCAATTAAATTAAAAAAAAAGCCATCACATTAATAAAATAACTATAGTTAAATAAATTAACCACTTTAAACAAAAATTTAAATTTTTGAAAAAATTTAAATTCTTTTTAAAAGTTATAAAAATAAACTTACCTTTCTTTAAAGTCTCTAAAAAAGATAAACCTGTTGAAAATTTTTTAAAATAATACTTAATTAACTACTTACCTTGTTAAAAGGGGGTCCTACGCCTGCTTTCTTTATGTGTAAAATCTTCAACACTTACCTGCGCGTTCAAACCTGAAAAAAAAACTCAGTGCACTGTGTGCGCACAACCTGTAGCGCGCACGCGGTTCACTTAGGAACCGCCCCCTTCGCAATACCCGAAGTGCCGGTTTCCCGTGCATGCAGGAAACCGGCACTTCGGGACCTAATACACGAGAGTACACAGTGCGTAATCTCCCGTATTAGGTCAAATTTTCGGGCCAATGTCTACACGCACACACAAGTTTTCAGGAGTCACCGTATAGCAACCAGGATCACAGAATAGATTTGGATGAAGATGATCATTCGGTTCATCCCAACTCTTCGGTCTCGGAAAAAAAACGAACTTCCCCTATCACACCATTTGGCTGTGCCTTAAATTATGGACAATGTATCTATATAAATACAAGTTGTTGTATCATCTGATCAGAGCATTATTTTGGCTATATAATTCAACACTCTACTTGTTGTTGATTACAGCTCTGTGATGACTGGACTTGTCAAGTCTACTAAACCCCCTTTTTTAACCATCCTCAGCTATTTCAACACCATTCTTGAAGTACTCATTATACCAATTTTTTCTTCCAATGTGTAATTCTTTGCACTTGGCCATATTAAATTTAATCTGCAATTATTATGTCCAATTGTGTATTTTTTCTAAGTCATTCTGTAGGTCTCTGGTTAGGTTTTCCTTTACCTAGTTCAGGGCTGCTAAAGCCATTTGGGCCTTTGACACTACACTGTTTAGATCAACTTACCTGATAACATACTGATCAAACTCTTTGGCTCAATGCTGCACTGAGCAGTGTATTTAAGCGTTGAGCCACTGGACTGCTGTGCATTTTAATTATATTAAAGATGAATGTGTCTAAGTATATTTGTGTTTCTCCTGAATGTATTCTTGGGAATATTTTAGCACAGTTCAGGATCTATGATGTTAAATGGTTTAGCTACTAGCTTCATACAAACAAAATGTTGCTTTCCTATTCTGTGGATCCTAAGGGGTAAAAATTCAGTTGGTTGCGCCTCCCGTTAGCGCCTTAAGAGGGCGCTAATGGGGCGCAAAGCTGCTAACGCCCGGGCGCAGCGATGTTTGCGCCGCTCGGGAACTTAACTAGACATTGTGCGGCGGCGCTAAACTTTACCGCTGCGACCACCTGCGCGCGCAGATTGTGACGTCATTCCATGGTGCAACGCCCTTGTGGCGCCCCGGAGCGGAAATTGAGTGGCGCCCCCTGCCTTACCGCCTGGCGCATCCAACGACCGGAAGACTGGAACGCTATCAATCGCTGTGGGGCTGGGGGGGGGCGCTATTTAAAGGGGGCCTCTTCCTGTCTTTTTCTGTGGTTGACATTTTTGCACCACTCGTTCTGAGAGAGAGAGAGAGAGAGAGAGAAAGAGAGACTTCTGCATTGAGTCAACGCTTTGTGAGGTAGTTTTGCCTACTGATCCTAACAGTTGGCCCCCCCCCCGCTTTAAGAACTGGTCGGCGCCAGTGTGTCTGTGTTCCCTCGCTAACTGGCAGCAGCTGCGCTGCGCTCGCGCTCTGAGTTAGCGCCTCACTGCTCGGCCTTTGCGCCTTAAGACAGGTGTGCAGCGCCTGATTTAGCGCTCCACTCACCTCCCGGGGCGGTAAAAGTGAAGTTTCCAGTCAGTGGCGATAATTAGCGCCAGGCGCTAATATTTGCGTCCAGACGATATTTGCGCCCCAAATGGGGCGCGACCTATTTTTCCCCCTAAGGGTCTCAAAAGTGAAGTTAGATATTTTTAATTTATATTCAAAACTGGCAATTCTTGAATCCTGAGCTCAAATTGAGTTTAAAACACCTGTTGTACTTGAACTCGGAGGTTGCGTGCCCTCGAAATAAAAATGGATGAAGAGATATGAAAACATTGCATTTCATACTGGCAAACGAGACTGTGCTACTTTGTCTGCTTGCAGCCCCTTTTCTTAATTTGAGTATTTTAACTGTTAAACTCATGTACTGTTCTTGCCTGCACTGTGTGACTTAATTCGCACGACATAACTTCCTCTGCTGTTTTGCCTTATTTGGCTGATGAAGTGGATAAAACACCCAATTTTTAAACCACCGAAGTAGGGTTCGAGTGCACCAAAGCCCTGGGAAAATGGTGGAAATAGGAGGCCTTCAACCACGTGGCTGGTGGCAGCGGAAAGCTGGGATTTGGGGGCTAGTACTTAGGAAGGGGTGAAGAGGAGTCGTGGCTGGTCTGGCATAGAGGTGCACTCGGGAGTGATCTGAGAGCAGTAGAGTAGTAGGGTCTATGAGTACTCAGGAAACTGAGTGATTGCCAAGGAAGAGGACTTTGCCAAAGCTATGTTAAATGAGGAGGTTGCTGAGATACTGGATGAGATAAAAAATAGATAAAAGAGGTACTGGAAAGGCTGGCAGTACTTAAAGTGGATAAGTCACCTGGTCCGGATGGGATGCATCCTAGGTTGCTGAGGGAAGTAAGGGTAGAAATTGTAGAGGCGCTGGCCACAATCTTCCACTCCTCCTTAGAAACAGGGGTGGCGCCAAAGGACTGGAGGATTGCAAATGTTACACCCTTGTTGAAAAAAGGGGAGAAGGATAAACCTGGCAATTACAGGCCAGTCAATTTAATGTTTGTGGTGAGTAAGCTTTCAGAAACAATAATCCAGAGAAAATTAACAGCCACTTGGACAAGCATGGACTAATAAAGGAGAGCAGAGAAGGCCAAGAGGAGATTTGATAGGTGTTTAAAATGGTGAAGGGTTTAGACAGAGTAAATAAAGAGAAACTGTTCCCAGCTGAAGGGCCGATAACCAGAGGGCACAGATTGAAGGTGATTGGCAGAAGAACCAGAGGCGACACGAGGAAACACCTTTTTACGCAGCGAGTGGTTAGGATTTGGAATGCACTGCCTGATAGGGTGGTGGATACAGATTCAATAGTATCCTTCAAAAGGGAATTGGATAAATACTTGAAGGAGAAAAAGCAGAAGGCATGGTTGCTTTGGGGGGGGGCGGGGGGAATGATTTCCTAACATGTAATAATACAGGGTTCTCCGGTCACTGCTAGGGAAACCTTTCTGAGCACGTCCCCTCCCTGCTGCTGCACTATCACCCCGCCCGCATAATTGCCCCCTCCCTCTCCAACGGTTAGGCTCGAGCCAGCCTCAGAGATGAGCGTTGAGGACTGTTGCAGTGGGGTGGAACAGGGGTGGGATTTCTTAAAAGGGTTTCTCCAGCAATGTCTGGGCAAAACTGTATTATTTAAATTAACTATTGTTGGGGAGGAAGAGAGTGCCTGGGGCCTCAAGGTGGGCTTAGGGGAAGGAGGCATCTACAAGAGACCATAATAGAAGGGGCAGGCAATTTCAGAAGGCCAGATTTTAGTATCTTCAAGGTGGTTGGCACTGATGGCATGCAGAGAACCATGCCACCTATCCTGAGCCTCAGCTAAGATTCCTTGATAAGTAAGCAACAACACTACCTGGCTTGGCAGCCTCGATCAGAGGCAAGTAAAAAGAGATAACTTTAATTGGGGCACAAAAACACGCCAGTAAAAACATTAAGAAGTAATTAAGTGTTGAGAAGAAGTGGCCACATATACAAAACTTAATATAGATAGAGTAACCCTGTCATTTTTTTCAAAGTATATCTAATGAATGCAATATAGCAGTACTCCAGTACTCTTAGTATGATTCAGGTTCAGCAAGAACATAGAGTTTACAGCACAGAAACAGGACACTCTGCCCAACAGGTCTATGCCGGTGTTTATGCTGCACACGAGCCTCCTCCCACCTTACTTTATCTCACCCTATCCGCATATCCTTCTATTCCTTTCTCCCCCATGTATTTATCTAGCTTCCCTTTATAAATGTATCTATGCTATTCGCTTCAACCACTCTGTGTGGTAGCGAGTTCCACAGTCTCACCACTCTGAGTAAAGATCATACGTTTCTATTTAAGGTAATGTGTGGAACGTGTTGTGTCTCTTGTGTATTTTCAGTATGAAAAGGAACATCCCTTCACGATTCCAAGAACTTCTTGTAATATTATTTCATACGCCATCTTATTCACAATATAAGAAATTAATACAATATTATTTAACGTCCATTTCATGAATAATTTTGTGAGAACTATTATCATTCATTTGCTGCAAAGATGGATAGAACCATTCTAGCGTCATACCGGTTTGTAATTATGTCATCCCACACACTCATAGGATCCATCTTTGATTCGGGGTATCGGCCTGTCCAAGTTCTTATTAGTTTTCGGAGAGGCACTTCAGAAGTTAAATTAACTGCAATAAATAAACAATGGAATAGTTATTCCACAAACCAGGAGTAATTCATAAAGCTAGATTGGGTCATGAAGGTCTTACTCACAAATCAGATTAATACGATATCCCAATGCACCCAGGTTATAGCAAGTCAAAATTCAGAAGCTCACTCGTGTAAACATATAAAACAATGCTGATATATGTGGATGGTACGTACATTGTTCACAAATGTTGCTTCCTGTAACACTTAAGTGAACAACTGTAACAAACTTGTGAACATTTATAACTGGCTTCTGTATGCAAACATTTTGCAATCGGAAAACCATATGTAAACATTTACCACCAGGTTTGTTGTTGAACCAATTAATTCAAAATGCTTTTGGAAAAAAATATTCTTAGTAATGTGAAAAACCAAACAAAGAGCACACTCACTTTGAAAAATAGGACATCAGATCACAAAGTAGTTTTTTTTACTGAGTGCATATATATTTACTACAGGTGCTTCCTTTTACCATCATACCTAACCCAGTGCTGCTCTGTGAGGCCTAAGCGCGTGAAGGCACGGCCACCAAAGATGGAGCAAAGGGAGTGGAGTATTTACAAGAGGCAGGAGTCATAGGGACAGTGAGATCGGGGGCGGGGGGGTGGGGGGGGAAAGAGTGCAGTTCTGGGCAAGCGGGACTTTGTGCAGTATAGAATATGGGCAGCAGAGTTTTGGATGAGCTGAAGTTTACAGAAGGTGAGGATGGCCAGAGGAGCATTGCAATAGTCAAGTCTGGAGGTTAGAGGCATGGATGAGCTCGGCAATGTTAATTAGTAGGCAGTCTATATGATGGCAAGGACATGGGGTTGGAATCTCAGATCAGCTGGAGGAAACTGCAGTTCATCCAAGACTGTATGTCGAACTAGACAGTGGAGAGATCGGGAGAAGTGGCGGAGAGGGAGAGCTGGCTGTCAGCAGCATACATGTGAAAGCTGACCCCATGTTATATTATGTTATGTTCTTAATATTATTTCCGTCAGTTCCCCTTCTTCTTGCCAGGTGCTTATCGGTAATGTTTGCCGATTCTTGATTGGAAGTTTCTGTCCTGGTTTGCCACTTGTTTCCTACTCGTTCAATAATATTTCAGGCAATTGGCATTATTTAGTTAACAGTGTTTGTTGTGATAAATGTGAAGTACACTTTGCATGCGTGACACTTAAGTCACACTTTGAAGTGTGATGGACATCTTTTAATTACACAGAAAATATCGATATACTTTCCTTTTCTCACAGCAAATATAGGCTGAACAAAAGGAATTCATTTTCTTTTGCAAAAGGCCCTGAGACTGACTGTCCGCACAGACATCCCAAGAACAAACAGAAATAAATCTCAAGGTTATCTGATCCAGATTAAAAGACAGTATCTGACATTTCTTATCCCGCAATGAGAAGTGTCATAAATATTTGTGGTATCTTGGTCACAAGTCCTTGGTTTTAGTCTTAAAGGGCCAAGGTCTCCATGAAACAATTTATTTTTGGTTTGGGCATGAAGAAGAACCACAGTGTCATTGCTAATTAACGTGATGAATTTTAATGTGATTCAAGTCATCTTGTGTGTGTTTAAACAAACACATCTGTTTAAAAAAAAATGCCATATCCTTTTTCACAGTGTTTTTTGAGTCATCATATGTTGTATTATTAAAATGCTTAAACCGATTGCATCTAGTGAGTGACAGGCTTTCATCTGGAACATCAACAGGTTGCTGTGGGACACACCAGCCTACAGTAGTTATTTCAGCAGCGGATAGGATCTTACATCCTTTGGTGATGAAATGGAGAAAATCCTGGATCTCTGTCAGAGTTTGAAGAGACTGCAACTTGGTAAGTCGACTCCTATGGAGCAGCGTGTCAATACTGGAATAATTCTAACAAAAAAATAAAAGCATTAAACACATTTTAACAAATGTGTCATTTATTCTGAACTACAACTTCAAAACATGCATTATTTTCTCAGAATCTTACTGCTGATTCCTTTATTAATAAACATTTATTAATGCCAAATGGTTAAGCAAAATCTAACTATTCATTCAGCGGTATCTTTATATCTAGATGGAAAATAAAAACAGCCTTTAATCTGCTACACATAATCCTAGTCACTGTAAAGTGTGCAACACCAATTTATCTGGTTAACTACCTTTACAGAGACTGGAACTTATGACTTGGTATGATGTTTTTAATGAAGGAAGGTGCAACAAGCTATTTAGCAAACTGACTCACAGGAAGGTTAACTTGAGATAATGATTTTGCCATCTATGGCGCCAGGATAGATAAGCATGTCTGTTCTGAGTGTTTTTTCATCATAACTACTGCATCACCTACTGCCAAGTATATCACAGCACATATCTATATGGGAAACATGTCAAAATATTTTCTGAAAAATAACTATGTCTAAAACTACCCTAATGTTACTGAACTATACCAACTGCTTTTTTTTTTCTCGCCACAGAAATATGTCACACTGGTGCAGTAGGGGTGCTGTCGGAGTTTGGGCACATTGTTGGAGCCAACTAGGGGAAACAATGCTCAGCATCTGAACTGGATGTACTTAATACAGACGCTGGATACGTGAAATGGGAAGTGTTCCATTTGTCAGCACTAATACACCTCATCTTATTGAGCACAAAAATGAATGTTTTTTCTCGGGGTCACTAAAATAAATATTCCAGATTTCACAATTTCATGCTGTCTGTAGTTCTCTTACAGTTCTTACGGGATATGCTGAACTATCTGTTCAAGATAAACCTGAATTTTTTTCCCCTAGATGCCAGCCAGTTAACCTGCTTGCATGCCTCATTGTTAGTGGCATTCTGTAACTGACCATGAAGACATAGTCACGAGCAACCTCATGTTACTCAGCCTTCAACTTTCCCTCTGTCCCTGTGCTCAAATGTCTCCCTCGGATGAGCCCAGTCACACAAATGGGTGCACGTCTAAATGATGACACTAACAGATGAAATCCATTGTGATCAGAAAGTTATGTTGAATATGTTTTTACATTATCTTTCCCTTTTCATTTTACCTGAAAATGTTTTTTTGTGTTCTAGAAATCCGATGAACACATGGCTAACCAGGTCATTAGATGGCTACTTATGATTAATTATTTAAACTCTAACTAGACGTAGCAGATACAGTCTATAACAACTCAAAAAGCCAAATTCGCATACAAAAATCATTTTACTGGATAGACCATCAACTCTTGACTGTATGTCAGGTACTAACCTGCATAAAAATTTGGATACTATTATTGACATAGTATTTGGCACGGTCAAAGTCATCCTGCAGGATGTACAGGAGGCTCAGTTCCTGGCTGTAGCGGGTTTCAATAACAGTCTTCCATTGGTCCACCTTCATTGCATTGTCAATAAACGTCAGCAAAGACTGGTCCACTTCACCCAACTGTAATAATTTCACTTTACTACGCATCATGTATGGCAAATAAGTCTCCTAAAAAAATGCCAAATGGAAGAATAAAACTTGTTCTCAGAATCCTTTAAACATCTACACTAACACATTATTTACAGCTTCCTGGATAATCATTTTTTAAAAATGCAATTAAAAATGTTTCTATTTATCTCCACGTCTTTTCCCTCGGGTACACCAGAACCCATCTGAGGTGGAGAGAAAGAAGAAAGAAAGACTTGCATTTATATAGCACCTTTCACGACCACCGGACGTCTCAAAGTGCTTTACAGCCAATGAAGTACTTTTGAAGTGGAGTCACTGTTGTAATGTAGGAAACGCGGCAGCCAATTTGCGCACAGCAAGCTCCCACAAACAGCAATGTAATTGTTATATTGGTTGAGGGATAAATATTGGCCAGGACACCGGGGATAACTCCCCTGCTCTTCTTCAAAATAGTGCCACGGGATCTTTTACGTCCACCTGAGAGAGCAGACGGGGCCTCGGTTTAACATCGCATCCGAAAGACGGAGGTAAGTAAGTGGTTCATGATTACAAAGGAGAAGATGGTCCGTCCTCTCTGAGCTACAATGCTGTACAATCTAGCAGCCTAGCCAACAACTATACAGGCTTTTAAAAAAAAAAAAATCTATTGCTTTGGATGTATTTGGGTAAATATTCTCCTTTAGATTTTGTATTTTTGTTCTCTTACTTCTGTGCCTAGCCTAACTGGAAGCTGAATGAGTGGGACTCAACTCTAAAGTGATCCACACCCAGAGGATGAAG
Organism: Squalus acanthias; assembly: GCA_030390025.1. NCBI lineage: Eukaryota > Metazoa > Chordata > Chondrichthyes > Squaliformes > Squalidae > Squalus > Squalus acanthias. The sequence goes on from CM059432.1 coordinate 62,393,883, forward strand.
AAACCTTGAGTGGTGCCTAAAAACATTCACACCTTTGATATAAATTGAACTTTCATTAGTCATTGCATATTGCAGTCTGATGGAGGCACACTGTAAGCAGTGGAAAAAGCAGTGACTACAAATGTCGAGGCACACACTCGCATTCACTGTAGCAATCAACAGAAAGATGGAGAAAATGTGGCAAAGGCAAATGTTTTCACCATCCACCCCCATAATACACAGTATTGATTTGGTGTCATTAAATAGTATTAATATTGTTGGTATAGAACTCTCAAAATGTGTCAGCACCATCTAGTGGTACAAAATATAAACTACAACTTGGTGCATTATGTCAGCAGATGTCACTGGGTAATTTAGACAGAACTCTGGAGCAAATATCAGCCCCCTCTCCCTGGCCCCCCAAAGTGCACTGTGACAGTAAAAAGACAAACAGCCTGGCGCCAAGCTCTAAAATTAAACATGCAACTACCCTGGAGCTAATTACATTGTCTGCTTCCCTCTGAGTATTCTCTTGAATGCTGGCGGTGTCAATTAGAGCATAAAGTTTTACTAATTTCTCCATTTTACATTCAACTTGTTATTCACGGTAGTTAATTGGGGGCTAATTGAATAGCTGTTTGATTTGCAGAAAGGAACAGGTACACGGGAGATCAGCGTGAGTCTATTGAACAGGTTCAGCTTCAGTACGAGGGCAAGCTTGAGTGGGGGTGATGTTCTGATATATAAAAAATTCGGGAAGTTGGGCAAATGGAGATTGCAAATGCTCGATTTATCCAGTTTGCTCATCTTGGATAAGCCACTCATCAATCAGCTATACAGTTGTTAACAATGGTTCATTGTGACAATACAGTAAACAGTTTAAAAAAACAATACAAAGAATAACATACACGTTCTAAATGCAAATGACTAGACAATAAAATATGCATGAATTAACATGCATCGACTGCTCCAATATCTTGACACGAGTAAAACACTTTGCACATGAAGGTAGATTTTTGGAAGTAGTCGAACCGACATACTGTGGCAAAGGGTTGGTTCACTCTATTGCTATATTGGTGCAGAAATTCCGATCCCTACGGGTGGGTATGCGCTGTGTACCCACCCGTAGGGACATTGGAAATGCCGGTTTCAGGCATGCACTGCGCATGCGCTGGAAACCGGCATTTCCGATCTGTCAAGAAAGCTCTCGACAGATCCTCCGCCTGCCCGGGAGCAGGGCCTCTGCGGGGGGAGAGTTCCGTTTTTGGGAGACCCTCCGCCCGCAGAAAACACTTACAATTCTTGCGCCTGGTAAAAGCAGGCCTGCTTTTACAGGATAAGAGTTGAAAAAAAGTTTTTAAAATTTTTTTTCCATTGATTTATCATTTAAAAATACTTTAAAGAAAGGTAAGTTTATTTTTAGCCCCGTTAAAAACTTCAATTATTTTTTTCAAAAAATAAAATTTTTGTTTAAAATACTTAATTTATTGTAATTTAAAGTCATTTTGAAAATGTGATTTTTAAAAAAGTTTATTTAAAGTTTTACTATGTTTTGGGGGTGATCTCTATTCATATATTTGACAGGTCTTCCTGTCAAATGTATGAAGGGAGATTCCCTTCTCTGATTGGCTCCCCATGGCCCACGTGATTCCAGGGACGCTGTGAACCGCCTGCGCCTCTGGGATACGTGGGCCCTGCACACCGGCAGTTTGGAGAGGCCCAGCAACGGAACTCTGCGCCTCCCGGGAGCCCTCCGGTCTAGGCGCAGATATTTCCAGATTGCAGCCCTGCGATCGGAATGTCTGGGCTATTATTAACTACATTGCTCGCCAAGTGTGTGTGTGTGCGTGACAAAACAGAAGGGTGCTAATGTTGACCATTGTTTTTGTAAATTACTTTTAAAGAAAGCTTCTGGAGGCAAGGCTTCGTCTACAAAGAGACTTCCATTGGATTTCACCAGGCACGTAATCTCTTACATACAATAAACACATCTGAAGTCAATGATGCTAAAACAATTCAAGTGCCCAACACTTGAAGCACCTTTGCTCACCTGACAGAAAGGATCGGTCCATATCTCCTCTAAATTTACAGGCATTTTGTCACTGATGTTAACGGTGGAACAGTATTCCAGTGACTTCCATTCAGTCAGGTGACTGTAACACTCTAGAGCTGCAATATCCCAAAAGTCTTTCTCTGCATCTGTAGGGTTTCCATCTACCCATTCTTCGGAATTCAGGGCCTGCCAAATCAAATCCATACCAACTCTATAATCGCATGTTAAAGATATTACAGTACGATTCATGGAATGCTCCCATTACTATTTACTGCTGCCCTGCATAACCAAACCAAGAAATGGAACTACCGTCCTACAACAGAAAAGGCAAAATGACAAGATCCTTTCACAATAAAGACTCTGCCAGGGGAAATAAGAATATTCATACAGATATGATATAAGCAATGCCTGCATCAGTTTTACTTTAATTTTTACTGGATTCATTGGATGAATATTGATGACAAAAGCAATCCATGAATTTGTCCCCAAATTTGCCGTTTATATGAACCAAAATATTGTTGAACAGGCAAAAAAACTTCAACCAGTGAGATGGATAAGCAGTAATGTTCTGGGAACACCATCACCTCCAAGTTCCCATCCAAGTCAAACACCATATCCTTCATCATCGCTCGGTCAATATGTCGGAGCTTCCTATCTAATGCTATTGTGGGAGCACCATCACCACAAGGTTAACAAAAGCTCACCACCACCTTCTCAGTGCAACTGGGGATGGGCAATAAATGCGGCCTTGCCGGTGATGCCCACATCTAGCAAACAAAAAAGAGCTAAGTTTACAATCCACTGCTGTGGTGTAAATAAAAGACGCAACTGGCCCCCATGGTACACAAAACATATTCAATTCATTATGCTAATATCACCACTTTTTGAGTAGAGTGATATCTGAGAACAGCAGACTCTTCTATCTTTATCTTTGGAACAGGGAGAGCAGCACTGTTATCACACTGGTCAGATTGTCAGCATTCTCACAACCACTTTTACCTGATCATATAACTGTACAGCTTCTGCGTAATCACTTTTTGCTTCCGCCAATAGTGCTTTTTGAGTGATTGACTTTGTACCAATTTTTTCACTGAAGATTCCACGCAGGACATCATAATCCCCTAGCGATCGGTACAACCTGCAAAAAGATCAAAGTTCAAGCTTTCAGAACCAATGTTCACCAAAGTCAAAATACATTGTTACATTATCCTAGCTGCTCAGTGGGTAGCGGCATCACAATGAGCTGAAGAGCCCACTGACACTTCAAATCTAGACTCAAAATCGAGGCTCACACAAGAGTACTTTGACCAGATATTCAGAAGCAACGGTGGCAAAAATCTGTGTCGTTGGATGAAGAAGGAAGAAAAGGAAAAGTACATTTTTAGAACGGGTAGTTTTACTATTTTAATAACCATGCAGTGACTTACTTAGCCAGCTCTACCCATCGGGCGGTGTCGGGAGACAGCTGGTTTCCGCCTCGTGCTCTCTTCGCTGGAGGTTCTTCCGAAGGGGTGTGGTGGTTCAAACTCAGCTCCAGAAGCAGAATTCCCATTGGCTGTTGTAAACTGGTTAAGGAGGTTGAGCTTACAATAGCGGGATCAAGATGCAGCAGATCTGTGTGCTGACGACTCATATCCTTGTAAAAAAAAACCAGAACAGAACAGTACTGGTACAGTGCAATACATCAAAACCTATGTTATTTAATCCTTATTCCCAAATCCAACAAGCAATTATAATAAAACTGATCATTTAATTTCTATAATACATAAATCAGGCAAAAGCACAACTTACCCAAGGATAAATAACTATTTAGGTAGATCCAGAATGCAAACTGAGATTAAGTTTAATCAACCAATTAAAACAGAAACAAAATCTATACTTTCATTTTATCTACTTTTACATAACCTTTAAAAAAAGAACTTAATTCTATATACTTTTACAGTAGGTTTCATATTGTAACATTGCTAAACATTACAGCAACCCCCATGACCTTTCCTTTCGCCAATTACAGGAAACTCTTGATTAACCGGCACCCAAATATCCGGAAATCTCTCTTAACTGGCAAAATTCTTGAGTAGGTAACCGGGGTTTTCCTTCATCTCTCGTTTAAAATTAACTTTAAAAAAACCCCCGAGGCGTTTGCCTTGTATCGGAGCGTGTAGATTGGGAGGGGAATGTGCAGCCCGGGTAGGCAGCGGACACGACAGATGGTCAGCTGGCGGGGAGACGGAGCTCCGAATGCAGGCGCATGTCAGTGTGTACGGGGCTCTCGTACGTTGGGAGATATAACTCTCCATTATCCGGACTTTTTGATTAACCGGCACCACGCCGGTCCCGTCGGTGCCGGTTAATAAAGAGTTTCCTGTATTGATCAACATCCATGTCTAACAACAACAACAACTTGCATTTATATATCACCTTCAATGCAAGAAAATGTCCCAAAGTGCTTCATAAAGGAAGGAGCAAGAAAAAAGGACTCTAGTTGGAAGGAAGAGATATGGGGTGATCGAAAGCTTGGTTTTGAAAGTTTTAAAGGGTATAGATTTATGGAGGAAGTTCCAAAGAGGTCTTAGACAGCTGAACATGTTCAATCACCTCACCCATCTCTCCTTTAAGGTTCTCCTTATCTACAGCCTGCCTAAACCTCCAGAAATTATCCTCACCAAAATCCCTGCTCCTGTGCCATCGTCGCCTCGACATGAAACGACTCCTTGTTCAATTACATTAATTTTCACCTGAACTCATCCTCCCCATTTCCACCAACTTCCTTATCCCGTTTACCTCCCACAATCTCATTGCTCCCCTTGGTACAAAAACCACCTCCACAACATCAAATCCGCATGGTATAAACTTACAATGACTGGCTGACTGACCAGAGCAGCAGTCCACTGTCAGATCAGACTGGACCACTGAATCTTCACCATCACAGCAATTCGAAGAACTCTGCGGTTGTGCTTTAGTTATTTACAAAATATAAGTGGTAAAATGAAACTTCATGACCACCATTCTTCAGAAATTACACAGGTGCACTATGGAGAACACTCTGGATCTTGCAATTTATGTATTCAAGTTGCATGTTCATTTAAATAAATTAATGGTGCATTGGAGAGAAACTTTAAAAAGTGTTTAAATCTCAAGGGCAGACATTGCAGTTTCTATTTAACAATTAAAATTATTGATATAACAATGAAATAACAATGGTACTTTGAACAAGGAAGCGTCAATAGTTATAAAACTATCTTCTTCCTAATAAAAAAATAAAGTTTTAGACCTGAAAAATGCAGTTACTCCTCCAGTTATCCGTTATCTGGTGACTTCGGCTCCTGCTGGACCTAACATTTTGTGGGTAAATCTATGCCGGCGCATTACTGGCATAAATGTAGGAAACTCGGGTGAGCTGGTCTTTAGCACGTGGGCGGAGCTATGTAAATAAGCGGCAGACGGTTTTGGTGGATGTATTTTGGAAGCAGCTCAAACGATCAAGATTTGCAAGTAAAACTGGCGTAAATCAGTTAAGTGATAATTTCCTCGGAAAAACGGCGTAACTCCACTCTTACGCCATAGTTATGCCAAAATGTTCCAGCAAATTATGGGCCGATAAGCCAAATGGCCCACCTTCTGGGATTCATGGGGCTTCTAATGCCCAAAATCAAAGCCACCCACATAGGTGCCTCTGCCACCTTTGACAGTCCTTCAACTCCGAGCCCTTCCTCCTGCTCTCCATTCAACTGACGCGCACCAATTTTATTCTCTGCAGTTTCTCCCCATTTCCCGATCAAGACACTCATCTCATTCATAAAACATGCCCACTCATTTAAGTACTTCCCAACCCATCTCTTAAACAACCTTCTTCACCTCAACAACCCATGTCTGCCAACATCATGAACCCCTAATTACCTCAAACGTGACCTCATCACCCCCTTCTGCAGAAACCTACCCTAAACCCCACAATTCTAATGATCGCCTGATAACCAACCTTTTCTTTATGTCCCATGTCCTGGAAGGCGTTGCCTCACAAGCCTATTCCCTACCTGTCCCTTTTCAACACACTCCAATCTGGCTTCTGCCCTGCACAGAACACTGAGACTCCACTAGTCAAAGTTACAAACAATATCCTGTGAGACTGTGACCATGATTCTCTTTCTGTCCTTATCCTCTCCTCTTCATGGCAGTGATCTTTCTTGGTTCTGCTCTTACATGTCCACACAACAGTATGTAAATAATGAACAGGAGGGAATCAAGGTTCCAACCTCGGTCCCTTCTTTTTTATTATTTACATGATGCCCCTCCTCAGTACCATCCAGAAGCATGGGACAGTTTACATATATAGACTGTGCTCTTCCATTAATGCAAGGGTTGTTGCAACACTCTTGAACTACCCGTCCAACATTAAGACCCGGATGAACAAAGGTTTATTTTTTTGACAGAAACAAAGCCTTCCTGTTTGGCTTACATGTGCTTCTGGCCTTGCCTACAATAACCTCGTCGGCTGCCATGTCAGGTTAAGTCAGGAAGTGTGAAACATCAGCGTACTGCTGAGGTACCCCAAGCTGAGCTTCCTTCCCCACATGCATTCCATTACCAGGTCCGCTTTCTTCCACAATAATGCCTGCCTCTGCCTCGCTCGCATCTGCGAGAGACTCACCTTCGCCAATGCACTCCTATCAGTTTCCCCACCTCAACCCTCCAATGTTACAACTCATTCAAAATGCTGCAGCCTATATCCTCACCCACATAAAGCCCCACACACCCATCATGCTCACCCTCTCCAAACTTCACTGGCTCACCGTGCCCCAGTGAATTGACTTCAGGATTTTCATCCTCACTTTCAAACCCCTCCCTGGCCTTGCTCCACCCTACCTTAAGTGATCTCTTACATCCTCACTCGCACCCTCCACTCCGCTAACTCTGCTCCGGATACTCCGTCCTTCACTTCACCACTGGTGGCTGCTCATTCAACCACTACACTCCTGACCTCTGGAACTCCTTACCCAGTTCTCTCCGCCTTGCTACCTCTCACCCTGCTTTTAAAAATCTCTCAGAACCCTTCTCTTCGACTGTGCCTTTGACATTCCATCCTAAGCCCCGTCCATTTTCCCTCCTGCTCGATCCACTGCTTTTTCTTCCTTAATGTAAAGCACTTTGAAGCAACTGACTTCACATGAGGAGCACTATAGAAAAGCAAGGAATTGTATATTCAGCATAGAAACTGATACACAACATAATGAAATAATTGTACAAACAAGGCATGCCGTGAAGTTCAACCAGCTAACTAACCAATTTTGACAAACAGCTTCTAACTCTATATTAACTGCAATAATCATTTTTAAGAAGGTTTATCAATTTTCTAACAGCTGTGATTCAAACTTTTGACAATGGAGTATCAACAAAGGTTCATAGTAATTAGTTTGATTGACAGTAAGTTAGCCCCCTCCCAAAACAGATCTCAAAATCAGTAAATTGTAATGATATTAAGCAGCAGCTCTCCTTACCTGAATGCAGGTCACAAATGGTGGGAAGCACAATGTTGTACTACTAAGCAAACAACTAAAATTTTTCATGAGCTCTTCTCCAATGCCACTCATTTCAGCAGCTGTTTTAGATATTTTCACTTCTTCCAGAATTCCAGAAAATAGGGCACTGAAAAGTTGTTTAGCAAGTGAATGGTCTTTCTGCAAAACAATTACAAATTCTGGTATAATTTCTGTAGCTACCCCGAGAATTCACTCTCCAACCAGACGTACCAAAGAGCTGCCACTGGAACGAAGAGCCAAATGGACTCCTTCAGCTGTATGATTTTACCCCCTGAGAATTCACTCTCCGACAAGACTTGCCAAAGAGCTGCTACAAATAGCACTCCTCAGAGACTTTGAAACACTCAAAGACTCATTTACATTGGGCCCCTCCACTCAAGATGGAAACTCAACAGCAGGGCACAGCACTACCGGAAGGCTGAGTCTGACTGATCTTGTTCTATGAGTGCAAACAAACTTGAATGTCTAAGATGAATTAGAACTGAAAGTCCTCTGGTTCAACCTTTTTTTTTTTACCTTCCAGAGTTGCTGCAACAATACCTGGCAGTCTTCACCATTTTCCTGGTTATTTACCACTATTTTTACCATAACTGCAACTCATATAACATCTAGACTGCAGTTATTGAAGCAGCTTAACCGACTCGAACGTTTTCACACAAGTTATCCTGAAGACAAAAAGCTTTCACAACAAGTAATTTATCTGTCATTTCTGTGCAGAACTTTATTTGAGGTGTATGCAGTGGGAGTAAATACTAAAATCAAAAAGTACTTTAAATCAAAATAGAAACATGTAAAGTTATTGTACATGTTGCGGGTAAATGGTAAAGATGTAGAGAAAATAATTTGCTTGAAGAAAATAAGCAAGTATTTGTCAGCTAATATAGATTTATTTAGATCAGAAGGCTAAAATTGTTTAAGATTTTATTTACAGACCTGAGCTAGAGCCTGCAATGGGGCAATTAAACTGCTGAATTTGATCTGAATGTCAGGCAGATCTCCAACACGATAACATCTGTAAAGAGTGACCTGTGCATCTCGTTTCATCTTCTGTTCAGTTTTCATTTCCTGAAAAAAGATTAAGTGATATTTAATATAAATAGCCTGCTGGTTTGTCATACCAGATTAACACACAATCATCCAACTCTATAGTTACCCATTACAAAGACAAAAAGTACTCATCAGGAGGTTACTGTAAGCCAAGTAGCGACTTTCCAGTGAAGCAAGACTGAAATGGTGAACTTCCATGACTACAATTAGAACCACTTTTTACCAGGCAGGGTGTTTTAAAAATCAAATGGACTCAGCTCCCTCCAGCCCTGTTCTTCACCTTCAAAAACTTATGCGGTGAAATTGTTCTCATCAATATTTTTTGATGAATAAGAGCATGCCAGGAGCAGCACCAGGTGTACCTAAAAATGAGGTGCCAACCTGGGGAAGCTGCAACACAGGACTACATGCATGCTAAAAAGCGGAAGCAGCATGCTATAGACAGGGCTACGCGATCCCACAATCAACGGATCAGATCAAAGCTCTGCAGTCCTGCCACATCCAGTCGTGAATGGTGGTGGACCATTAAACAACTAATGGGAGGAGGAGGCTCCATGAATATCCCCATCTTCAATGATGGTGGAGCCCAGCACGCGAGTGCAAAAGACAAGGCTGAAGCGTTTGCAACCACCTTCAGCCAGAAGTGCTGAGTGGATGATCCATATCAGCTTCCTCCCGAGGTCCCCACCATCACAGAAGCCATTCTTCAGCCAATTCGATTCACTCCACATGATATCAAGAAACAGCTGAGCGCATTGGATACAGTATAGGCTGTGGGCCCCGACAACATCCCGGCTATCGTGCTGAAGACTTGTGCTCCAGAACTAGCCGCGCCTCTAGGCAAGCTGTTCCTGTACAGCTATAACATTGGCATCTATACGACAATGTGGAAAACTGCCCAGGTATGTCCCGTCCACAAAAAGCAGGACAAATCCTCCGGCCAATTACCACCCCATTAGTCTACTCGCAATCATTAGCAAAGTGATGGAAGGTGTCGTTGACAGTGCCATCAAGCAGCACTTACTCACCAATAACCTGCTCACTGATGCCCAGTTTGAATTCCGCCAGGACCACTTGGCTCCGGACCTCATTACAGCCTTGGTCCAAACATGCACAAAAGAGCTGAATTCCAGAGGTGAGGTGAGAGTGACTGCCCTTGACATAAAGGTAGTATTTGACCGAGTGTGGCATCAAGGAGCCCTCGTAAAACTGAAGTCAATGGGAATCGGGGGGTAAACTCTCCACTGGCTGGAGTCATACCTAGCACAAAGGAAGATGGTTGTGGTGATTGAAGGTCAATCATCACAGCCCCAGGACATCGCTGCAGGAGTTCCTCAGGGCAGTGTCCTAGGCCCAACCATCTTCAGCTGCTTCATCAATGACCTTCGCTCCATCATAAGGTCAGACGTGGGGATGATCGCTGATGATTGCAGTGTTCAGTGCCATTCGCAACTCCTCAGATAATGAAGCAGTCCATGCCCGCATGTAGCAAGACCAGGACGACATTCAAGCTTGGGCTGATGTGTGGTACGAATGTTACCTGCCACTTAAGTGCCAGGCAATGACTATTTCCAACAAGCGAGCATCTAACCATCGCCCCTTGACATTCAATGACATTACCATCACCGAAGCCCCCACCATCAATCTCATGGGGGTCACCATTGACCAGAACTTAACTGGACCAGCCACATAAATACTGTGGCTACAAGAGCAGGTCAGAGGCTGGGTATTCTGTGGCGAGTGTCTCACCTCCTGACTCCCCAAAGCCTTTCCATCATCTACAAGGCACAAGTCAGGAGTGTGATGGAATACTCTCCACTCAAGAAGCTCGACACCATCCAAGACAAAGCAGCCTGCTTGATTGGCACCCCATCCACCACCTTAAACATTCACTCCCTCCACCACCGGCGTGTCGTGGCTACAGTGTGTACCATCTACAAGATGCACTGCAGCAACTTGCCAAGGCTTCTTCGGCAGCACCTCCCAAACCCGCGACCTCTACCACCTAGAAGGACAAGGGCAGCAGACGCATGGGAACACCACCACCTGCAAGTTCCCCTCCAAGTCAAACACCATCCTGACTTGGAAGTATATCGCCGTTCCTTCATCGTCGCTGGGTCAAAATCCTGGAGCTCCCTCCCTAACAGCACTGTGGGAGTACCTTCACCACACGGACAGCAGGTTTAAGGCGGCGGCTCACCAGCACCTTCTCAAGGGCAATTAGGGATGGGCAATAAATGCTGGCCTTGCCAGTGACACCCACATCCCATGAACGAATAATAAAAAAAAGATACCTTACTGCATTCGTTTGAAGTTTCTCTGTGCAATATTTGAATACATTTGTCAACCCATTTACTTTAAATGGTTACCAAAAATCATTAAATAGCACAGAGAAATATTATATGAAAGCAGTAACGCGTTCATTACAAATATCGCTGTGACTAATTTCACCTCCTCAGGGTCACATTTTCAGTAAGATGTAATAATACCTGGAACAACCAAAGGCCTAACCCAGCAACTTTTAAACTTCTGTTTCCTTGGTAGCAGTAAAAGAAAGATGGCACTGGTCATGCAATAAGAGACATGACCAGTCAACACTGGGACCCTGATCTTGCACACCACAAATGGTAATGTTGCTGTTGGAGCAACACCAGCTGAGACTTGGCACTTGACATCTGGTATTTCTCTGAAATAGTCTTGAAAAGTTACAGGAAATTTGTAGCTGGACTTGAGGGAACCAACCCGCATGGGAGAAACGAAGAGCAATAAGAACATAAGAACATAAGAAATAGGAGCAGGAGTAGACCAATCGGCCCCTCGAGCCTGCTCCGCCATTCAATGAGATCATGGCTGATCTGATCCAACCTCAACTCTAAAGAACACAAGAAGTAGGAGCAGGACCAGGCCACTCGGCCCCTGGGCCCGCTCCGCCACCCACAGGGTCTTGACCGATCCGAACTCAAACTCATGTCCAATTTCCAGCCCGCTCCCCGTAACCCCTAATTCCCTTTACTTCTAGGAAACGGTCTATTTCTGTTTTAAATTTATTTAATGAAGTAGCTTCCACAGCTTCCTGGGGTAGCAAATTCCACAGACCCACTACCCTCTGAGTGAAAAAGTTTCTCCTCATCTCAGTTTTGAAAGAGCAGCCCCTTATTCTAAGATTATGTCCCCTAGTTCTAGTTTCACCCATCATTGGGAACATCCTCACCGCGTCCACCCGATCAAGCCCCTTCACAATCTTATGTGTTTCAATAAGATCGCCTCTCATTCTTCTGAACTCCAATGAGTAGAGTCCCAATCTACTCAACCTCTCCTCGTATGTCCACCCCCTCATCCCCGGAATTAACCGAGTGAACCTTCTTTATACTGCCTCGAGAGCAAGTATGTCTTTTCTTAAGTATGGACACCAAAACTGTATGCAGTACTCCAGGTGCGGTCTCACCAATACCCTATACAACTGCAGCAATACCTCCCTGTTTTTATATTCTATCCCCCTAGCAATAAAAGCCAACATTCCATTGGCTTTCTTGATCACCTGCTGCACCTGCATACTAACTTTTTGATTTTCTTGCACCAAGACCCCCAGATCCCTTTGTACTGCAGTACTTTCCAGTTTCTCGCCATTAAGATAATAACTTGCTCTCTGATTTTTCCTACCAAAGTGCATAACCTCACATTTTCCAATATTGTATTGCATCTGCCAAATCTCTGCCCACTCACCCAGCCTGTCTATATCCCCTTGTAGGTTTTTTATGTCCTCCTCACTCTCTACTTTCCCTCCCATCTTTGTATCATCTGCAAACTTTGATATGTTACAGTCGGTCCCCTCCTCCAAATCGTTAATATAGATTGTAAAGAGTTGGGGACCCAGCACCGACCCCTGCGGAACACCACTGGCTACTGGTTGCCAGTCCGAGAATGAACCATTTATCCCAACTCTCTGCTTCCTGTTAGATAACCAATCCTCCACCCATGCCAGAATATTACCCCCAATCCAGTGATTTTTTTATCTTGAGTAATAATCTTTTATGTGGCACCTTGTCGAATGCCTTCTGGAAGTCTAAATACACTACATCCACTGGTTCCCCTTTATCCACCCTGTATGTTATGTCCTCAAAGAACTCGAGCAAATTTGTCAGACATGACTTCCCCTTCATAAAGCCATGCTGACTTTGTCCTATTAAATTATGTTTATCTAAATGTTCCGTTACTGTCTCCTTAATAATAGACTCCAAAATTTTACCCACCACAGATGTTAGGCTAACTGGTCTATAATTTCCAGCCTTCTGCCTACAACCCGTTTTAAATAAGGGTGTTACATTAGCAGTTTTCCAATCTGCCGGGACCTTTGCTGAGTTCAGGGAGTTTTGGAAAATTACCAAAGCATCCACAATTCCTACTGCCACTTCCCTCAAGACCCTAGGATGTAAGCCATCAGGTCCAGGGGATTTATCCGCCTTGAGTCCCATTATTTTACTGAGTACCAATTCCTTAGTGATTTTAATCGTATTTAGCTCCTCCCCCACTAGAGCCCCCTGTTTGTCCAGTGTTGGGATATTCTTAGTGTCCTCTACCGTAAAGACTGAAACAAAATATTTGTTCAGCATTTTTGCCATCTCCATGTTTCCCACCATTAATTTCCCGGTCTCATCCTCTAAGGGACCTACGTTTGCCTTAACCACCCTTTTTCTTTTTATATAACTATAGAAACTCTTGCTATCTGTTTTTATATTTTTTGCTAATTTATTTTCATAGTCTATTTTCCCTTTCTTAATCAATCCTTTAGTTACTTTTTGTTGTCTTTTGAAGACTTCCCAATCTTCTATCCTCCCACTAACTTTGGCTACCTTATATGTCCTTCTTTTTAGTTGGATACTTTCTTTAATTTCTTTACTTAGCCATGGATGGCTGTCATTTCTTTTACACCCTTTTTTCCTCAGTGGAATATATTTTTTTTGAAAGTTGTAAAATAACTCCTTGAATGCAAGCTGATATTTTAGAGCCCATAGATGTGAACTACGATGTTCAAAAAAAGTATTTCTGTAGACAGACCCTTACCTGTAATGAAGCTCATTTCAATGTTGTTGACAATAAAATATAAAAGGTCCATAGTTTCAATAACAGACAATCATCCAACTCTATTCTTACCCATTACAAAGGCAAAAAGTACTCATCAGGGGGTTACTGCAATGCAAGTAGCGACTTTCCAGTGAAGCAAAGACTGAAATGGTGAACTTCCATGATTATAATTAGAGCCACTTTTTACCAGGCAGGGTTTTTTTAAAAATCAAATGGACTCAGCTCCCTCCAGCCTACACTTCAAAAAGTACTTCATTGGCTGTAAAGTGCTTTGGGACATCCGGTGGTCGTGAAAGGCGCCATATAAATGCAAATCTTTCAATAGTCATCCTGGCTCAACCAGCTAGTGCAGAATTTCTGTAGGTGTAATTCAAATCAACCTGCCCTAATTTTTTTTATTTGATTATCGATAGTGCACAATATTTGTAACAAATATCTTTGTGATAAACAGATCTTGATCTAACATATAGTGTATCAAATATTTGCTGCACTGTAATATTTAAGATTGTCCCAGTAGATAATATGTTTATTTAAAAAGAACAACCCCTATTTCTGAGTCCATCCTATGATGGAAACAGTGGTGCCTGCAGACACTGAGGGGACAGCTGTGAAGTAAACACATGTTTTGGTAACAAAATGTCTAGTAGTTAACATCATTTTAAATGCTATTTCTGATGAGGCACTTTAAAAAAAAAAAAAAATGATGTTAAGCAGAATTACCTTTGCAAGATGCTTTTCATGGATGCTCCTTCTGGCAAAGAATAGGCTCTCTTTCTGTCGATCTTTGAGGAATCGCCGCCTCAAGCGTAGGATGTCCGCCCTCTGGTCAGCTACTATTGTAATGCATAAAAACACTAGTTGATCACCCGTGCATTGCTTCCTGATGCTGTCGGTTTCTCCCACTCTCTAGTTCTTTGAGTCTTTGTATCATTCTATTTGTTTTCCACTCTTTTTATGTCCTTATATAGGAACATAGGAACAAGAGTGCAGCCCCTCGAGCCTGTTCTGCCATTCAATGAGATCATGGCCGATCTGTAGCTTAACTCCATCCACCTGCCTTGGCTCCACATCCTTTTAGACCCTTGTCCAGCAAAAATCTATCAATCTCAGATTTAAAATGAATTGAACTAGCATCTACTGCTTTTTCTGGGAGAGAATTCCACACTTCAACCACCCTTTGCGTGAAGAAGTGTTTCCCAACTTCTCCAAAATCAAAATACAGCGGATGCTAGAAATCTGGAATAAAAACCAGAAAATGCTGGAAATACTCAGCAGGTCAGGCAGCATCTGTGGAGAGAGAAACACAGTTAACGTTTCAGGTCACCTGAAACGTTAACTCTGTTTCTCTCTCCACAGATGCTGCCTGAACTGCTGAGTATTTCCAGCATTTTCTGTTTTTATTTCCTAACTTCTCTCCTGAATGGCCTGGCTCAGATCTTAAGGTTATGACCCCTTGTCCTAGACTCCCCTACCAGCAGAAAAACGTTTCTCTCTATCTACCCTATTAATTCCTTTCAAAATCCTAAAAACCTCAATCAAATCACCCCTTAATGTTTTCTATTCAAGGAAATACAAGCCTAGTTTATGTAATCTCTCCTCATAATCTGACCCTTGGAGCCCTGGTAACATTCTGGTGAATCTGTGCTACACTCCTTCCAAAGCCAATATATCTTTTCTAAGTTGCAGTGCCCAGAACTGTACTCCAGATGTAGTTTAACCAGGGCTTTGCATTGCTGTAGCAAAATTGGGCCTGACCTGAGGGCAGTCACAACCTTATAACCCAGGCTGCATGGTCTTCTAGTTGACGTCATGGTGGATCAACAATCACGGTTCTGATTGGTAAGGGGGCCACTGTACCCGACATCAACAATGCTGTTCAGTTGACAGCACTACAATTGTTGTGTCCTCTTATCCACAACTGGATACAGCGATGGATGGTCCCTTGAAATACTCGTCTCAGTAACTGTTATTAGCAGTGGATATTTCTAATACAATAATAATACTAAATGTAACCAATAATAATACCTTTTGTTTTACTGCTGACCTCATCTCCTGGCAGAGCAAGTCTCTTTTTGCCAAAGTCTGGACCAACAGGTTTCATAGCTGCTCTCTGTGGCCTCTCACTCCGCTTAGAATACACAAGTAACGAAGAGGACAGTGATTCTGAGGATGGAAGGGAGTATTCTGCAAACGTGTCCAAACTGCTCCCCGTTAACCAATTAAAATTCCGTGCACCTAGAGAGCGCCATCAAATATAAATAAAATATTTTAGAATATTTGTCAAGAAGCATTCCACTATTGGCAATTTAGGAACTCGGATCCCAATAATTTTCTTTAAGGTCTACTGGGTAAAATTAAAATACAAGCAGTCAAGTTAAAAAGGCACTGGGATTTGAGCCTTACTAACACAAACAGCCAACTGGACTATTTTAGTCACAGGTTTTAGGTACACTGATATCCTGGCAAGGCAGGAATTTACTGCCTATCCCGAGAAGGTTACTTCAGAACACAGTTAAGAGTCAACCACATTGGTGTGGAACTGGAATTGCATATAGGCCAGACCAGATAAGGACAGTAGCTTTCCTTCCTTGCCATTAAGAACATTAATGAACAAATTGGGTTTTTACAACAATCTAAAAGCTTCATTCACTTTTACTGATACCGTCTTTTTATTTCCAGATTTATAAAAACTGAATTCAAATTCTCAAACTGGTGAGATTTGAAGCCACATTTTCTGGATTATTAGTCCAGTAACATAACCACTACACTACACAAAGATTAAAAATACAAACAGTTGCAATTACCAGGGTTCTGAGTTGGTGTAAACTCATAATGGGTTAGGGTGGCCCTAATTTGGCCACCTATTGACCTTTGACCTGTAGCAGATGCTTCTTGTGATGGGCTTCTAATACTGCTCTGCGTAGCTTGAGTTTCCACAAACAATGGTGTAAGAATTCTACTACGTTGATGCCAACTTGAATCAATACTATAATCCTAAAAAAGAGTGCAGATTGTAGAACAATGAGTGAAGTGCAATAAATATCACTTTGCAAAACGAGATAAACATTAAACTTGAACTCGGCTCGTCTATGGCCCTGTAGCAATAACTACTTTAAAAAGAACAGCTTTAAAAAAATAAAGGGCAGATGCTGTCGGAGCAAATATACATCATCCTTCTATGCATCCAGCGGGATCAGCAGCAAAACATCCTGTAAGCATGCAAAAATGAAAGGCATTAACTCATTTCTAACAGCAGGTTTTCGAATAAGCTTTAGGAAGGTGTGCAACTGGCCCATTGTGCTCCTCAGGCTGACTAGGATCTGCTGTAATATTTATTGTAAGGTAACAGTAAGAAGAAATGCAAAAAAGCTAAACCCAATAAAATGCCAGCCTTATTTTATGAAAAATCTAATCAAATCTCATCAGAAAAAAGTGATCTAATTTATTAGCAGTATGCAAATGAACAAGGGATGGGTAATAAATCCTGGCTTTGCCCGCATCACTCATATCTCAATAACAAATTTTTAAAAATTGAAATTTTTATTCTATATGAAATAGGTCTCTGTGAACTCTGAAGTCTATGCAGCTTTTGTAGTACAGGTTGAGCATCCCAAATCCGGCAACCTCGGGACCGAGGCCGAGCCGGTTTTTGGGTTTTTCCGGACTTCGGAACGTGTTTCTGATGTCCCTAGTCCGGAAACGCCTGAGCCCAGGTTGCGATATTTCCGGACTTCGGACATCAGAAACACGTGCCGAGTCCGGAAATGCCTGGGCCCAGGTTGCGCTATTTCCGGTTTTTGGTAAGCCTCCCTCGGGGTGTCCGGATTCCGGGACATTTTACGGATTCCGGACCCCTGCCACCAATCGTCCCGGAGTCCGGAACTCCGGATTTGGGACGCTCAACCTGTAGTAATAATGCATTTGCGGTCTTCAAAAGGTTAAATTATATCTGAATCTAGAAAAACATAGATGTAAAACTAAACTAACATAACAAACAAGCTTCTTGTATTTACCTGAAACTTGCATTCAGATAGGGGATACTCAAACATCTCTCGGCTGTAGTCGGGGCTGCGACTCGTCATTTCAAGTAGCACATTGGTGGCTATACTGAGGTACTGGGTCTCTATCTTGTTGCAATACAATGATCCAAGAATGGCCATCATTCTGTCTAGGGTGCCAGTTGGAAGCCTATTTTCATGACTCCAAAAGTTTCTAACATACAATCTGAAAAGAAAGCACATCAAAAATCTCCTTTTTTTAAATCCCTATTTCAAAAGTAATCAATGCCAAGTGACAACATTCTAAAGGAACTGTGAATACTTATGAATGATCCAATTCTTGTCAATCTTTTTACAAATAACTGATTAGTTACATACTGTAATGCAGGATTTTCATCGATCAATCCCTGAAGTAATGCATCTGTTGCTGCCATGTATATTTCTTTGGAGTCAGGATCAGATTGACTCTCTGGGTCTCTGCAGAGAGGGAAGGAGATTTAACAGATTCACTTCAAAAAACATTAATAAATAGAACACTTTTTCCTGCACCATAAACTTGGGGGCAAGTTTTCTTAGCTAATAATTATGTTTTCATTCATACTTTTGAACATACCTAGTTTGAACTGATCTACTTATTTTTTGTCTGAAGCCTTATCTACGAGCTTTCAGTGTGGTTTAGTCTAGTTTTAGTTTCCTGATTAATACAGAAGAAAAAGTCTCAGATAAGAAAAGGTCATATTATTCTGGGTCCATGAGTTCAATGTATTTATTTACCATTTAGTACTTCATATATTGATGAGGTCTTCATTTAACCACCTTCTCTCCAGACCAAAGAGCTTGAGCTTCTCTAATCTTTCCTGATAGTTCATTCCCTTTAAACTTGGGTTCATTCATGTTATTGCTCGCTGCATCCTCTTCATGCGTGTCCCTTTCAAACCCTGGTGACTCAGAGCATGGGTTGCATTATAAAGTATCATAACTTCCGTTAACTTATACCCCACTGTTCTGGCTCTGCATCCCAACATCCCTTTTGCTTATTTAAGAACATAAGAACGTAAGAATTAGGAGCAGGAGTAGGCCATAGGGCCCTTCAAGCCCGCTCCGCCATTCAATAAGATCATGGTTGATCTTCGACCTCAACTCCACTTTCCCGCCCGATCCCCATATCCCTTGATTCCCCTAGAGTCCAAAAATCTATTTATCTCAGCCTTGAATACACTTAACAATTCATCATCCACAGCCCTTTGGGGTAGAGAATTCCAAAGATCCACAACCCTCTGAGTGAAGAAATTCCTCCACATCTCAGTCTTAAATGGCCGACCCCTTATCCTAAGACGCTCTAGTTCTAGACTCTCCAGCCAGGAGAAACACCCTCTCAGCATCTACCCTGTCAATCTGCCTCAGAATCTGATATGTTTCAATGAGATCACCTCTCATTCTTCTAAACTCCAGAGAGTAGAGGCCCAATCTACTCAATCTATCCTCATAGGACAGCCCTCTCATCCTAAGAATCAATCTAGTGAACCTTCATTGCACCGCCTCTAACACAAGTATATCCTTCCTCAGATAAGGAGACCAGAACTGTGCACAGTACTCCAGGTGTGGTCTCACCAAAGCCCTGTACAATTGTAGCAAGACTTTCTTACTCTTGTACTCTAACCCCTTTGCAATAAAGGCCAGCATGCCATTTGCCTTCCCAATTTCTTGCTGCACCTGCATGCTAACTCGCTGTGTTTCCTGTACGAGGACACCTATATCTCTCTGAACATCAACATTTAATAGTTTCTCACCATTTAAAAAATATTCTGTTTTTCTATTCTTCCTACCAAAGTGAATCACCTCACATTTCCCCACATTATACTCCACCTGCCACTTTATTGCCCACCCACTTAACCTGTCTATATCACATTGCAGGCTCTTTGCGTCCTCACAGCTTACTTTCCCACCTAGCTTTATATCATCAGCAAACTTGGATACATTGCACTCGGTCCTTTCATCTAAATCATTAATATAGATTGTAAATAGCTGGGGCCCAAGCACTGATCCTTGCGACACCCCACTAGTTACAGTCTGCCAATCTGAAAATAACAGGGGCGATTTTGCCAGCCCTGGGGAGGCGGGACTGCCGGGAAAATGGCAGAATTTGGGGGCGGGTGCCAAATCTGCCCCTAACCCGCCTCCATGCCATCTTCCCAGGAGGTGGGTAGCCGTCCCGCGCTGGGTCCCGTCTCCTTGGAGGCAGGAAGGGATTAAAGCCTATTAACTGCCTGTTAACAGGTAGTTAACAGGCAGAAAATAGGATTATCCCCTTATTGCCCCCACATGTGCGGGCTTCCCGAAGGCTCCAAAACCCGCCAGCTCAGTGAGGCGGGTAGTAGGTCTGCGGGGGTCGGGTGCAAAAGTGTGGTGTGAAGGTAAGTGATGGGTGCAGGAGTGTAGAGGTGAGTATCTGAGGTAAGTGCAAAGTGTTTTTAAAAGTGTACTTACCTTTGTTTCTTCCTGCAGGCTTCAGTTGGTTTGTATGCGGAGAGTCTCGCACCTCCGTGTTGCAGATGAGAGATGGCCGTTACATTCTCAGATGCAACAAACATCTCATTTCTGTAAAGGAAAGAAGGTTGATGAGGTCTTGTATGCAAGACCTCATCAAACTGCAGAGATTGTCACTGTTTGACAGCTTCACAGAGCTGTCAAACGATGACAAATCATCTGTCAAAAATTTTTGACAGATGAAACGTCATACATTGACGTGTTCTGCAGCCGGCTTTCCCTTAATTGGCCTGCTAAGCCCTCTGGGCGGGCTTAACAAGGTCAATCAAGGGAAAATAGCATGAGTTGGCCACAAATCGATGGGAGGCGGGACATCGACCCGACAAGCAGCAGTCCCGCCTCCAACGTACCCCCATTCACAAAATCGCCCCCAACCTGTTTATCCCTGCTCTCTGTTTTCTGTCCATTAACCAATCCTCTAGCCTTGCTAATATATTACCCCCAACCCCATGAGCCCTTATCTTGCGTAGCAATCTTTTATGTGGCACCTTATCGAATGTCTTCTGGAATCCAAATATACTAAATCCACGAGTTCCCTTTCATCTACCTTGTCAGTTACATTCTCGAAAAACTCTAATAAATTTGTCAAACATGATTTCCCTTTCAATTACTACTCCACATCGCCTCGACATTGAAACACGCCATGCTACAGTCATTCCCAGGTCCCTCTCCAAGACTCCCTGAGATAATTCTGCTACTTTCAGTGGATACTTATGTTGCTTATTTTTTTACATCCAGTATGTACATTTGTGGATGTAATGCAATCTCATCCCTTCTACAGACTGCTGCTTTTTCTGTCCCTACTATCATCTATAAATTTAAGAAAAATGCATCCATTCTATTTTTTTTTTAATTTATTCATTTGAGATATGAGCGTCGCAGGCAAGGCCAGCATTTATTGCCCATTCCCAATTGCCGTCGAGAAGGTGGTGGTGAGCCGCCTTCTTGAACCGCTGCAGTCCGTGTGGTGAAGGTACTCCCACAGTGCTGTTAGGTAGGGAGTTCCAGGATTTTGACCCAGCAATGATGAAGGAACAGTGATATACTTCCAAGTCAGGATGGTGTGCGACTTGGAGGGGAACTTGGAGGTGATGGTGTTCCCATGCGCCTGCTGACCTTGTCCTTCTAAGTGGAAGAGGTCGCGGGTTTGGGAGGTGCTGCCGAAGAAGCCTTGGTGATGTGCTGCAGTGCATCTTGTAGATGGTACACACTGCAGCCACGGTACGCCAGTGGTGGAGGGCGTGAATGTTTAAGGTGGTGAATGGGGTGCCGATCAAGCGGACTGCTTTGTCCTGAATGGTGTCGAGCTTCTTGAGTGTTGTTGGAGCTGCACTCATACAGGCAAGTGGAGAGTATTCCATCATACTCCTTACTTGTGCCTTGTAGATGGTGGAAAGGATCCCCCCCCCCCGCCCAGGATATTGATGGTGGGGGATTCGACGATGGTAATGCCATTGACTGTCAAGGGGAGGTGGTTAGACTCTCTTATTGGAGATGGTCATTGTCTGGCACTTGTGCAGCACAAATGTTACTCGCCAGTTATCAGCCCAACCCTGAATGTTGTCCAGGTCTTGCTGCATGTGGGCATGGACTGCTTCATTAACTGCGGAATTGCAAATGGAACTGAACACTGTGCAATCAGCAGTGAACATCCCCACTTCTGACCTTATGATGGAGGGAAGGTCATTGATGAAGCAGCTGAAGATGTTTGGGCCAAGGACACTGCTCTGAGGAACTCCTGCAGCGATGTTGGGGCTGTGATGATCGACCTCCAACAACCACAACCTTTGTGCTAGGTATGACTCCAGCCAGTGGAGAGTTTTCCCCCAATCCCCTTTGACTTCAGTTTACAAGGGCTCCTTGGTGATATCAAGGGCAGTCAATCTCACCTCACCTCTGGAATTCAGCTCTTTTGTCCATGTTTGGACCAAGGCTGTAATGAGGTCTGGAGCTGAGTGATCCTGGTGGAAACCAGAGCATTGGTGAGCAGGTTATTGGTGAGTAAGTGCTGCTTGATAGCACTGTCAACGACACCTTCCATCACTTTGGTGATGATTGAGAATAGGCTGATGGGGCGGTAACTGGCTGGATTGGATTTGTGCTGTTTTTTGTGGACAGGACATATTTGGGCAATTTTCCACATTGACGGGTAGATGCCAGTGTTGTCGCTTTACTGGACACAGCTAGTTCTGGAGCACAGGTCCTCAGCACTACAGCCGGAATGTTGTCGGGGCCCATAGTCTTTGCTGTATCCAGTGCACTCAGCTGTTTCTTGATATCACGTGGAGTGAATCAAATTGACTGAAGACAGGCATCTGTGATGGCGGGGACCTCAGGAAGAGGCCAAGATAGATCATCCACTTGACACTTCTGGCTGAAGATAGTTGCAAACGCTTCAGCCTTGTCTTTTGCACTCACGTGCTGGGCTCCACCATCATTGAGGATGGGGATATTCATGGAGTCTCCTCCTCCCGTTAGCTTTCTAATTGGTGAGGACAAGGTTTTTCCCTCGTGTTGGTTCTCTCACCACCTGCCGAAAGCACAGTCTGGCAGCTATCTCCTTCAGGACTTGGTCAGCTCGGTCAGTAGTGGTGCTACCGAGCCACTCTTGGTGATGGACATTGAAGTCCCCCTCCCAGTGTACATTCTGTGCCCTTGCTCAGTGCTTCTTTTAAGTGGTGTTCAACATGGAGGAGTACTGATTCATCAGCTGAGGCAGGGTGGTAGGTGGTAATCAGCAGGATGTTTCCTTGCCCATGCTTGACCTGATGCCATGAGACTTCATGGATTCTGGAGTCAATGTTGAGGATTCCCAGTGTCACTCGCTCCTGTAAACCACTAGTCTGAGGGGCAGCCCTCCCAATTTTGGCACAAGTACCCAGATGTTAGTGAGGAGGACTTTAGAGTCGACAGGGCTGGGTGTGCCTTTGTCGTGTCTGAATCCAATTCCTAGATTGAAGCCAAGTGCTCCGTCTAGTTTTATTCTTATTGTATTTTTTTTGTAGTGGTTTGATACAACTGAGTGGCTTGCTAGGATATTTCAGAGGGCAATTAAGAGTCAACCACATTGCTGTGGGTCTGGAGCTACATATAGGTAAGGATGGCAGGTTTCCTTCCCGAAAAGGACATCAGTGAACCAGTTGGGCTTTTATGACAATCCGATAGCTGCACGCTCACCATTACTGATACTAGCTTTTTATTCCAGATTTATTTAATCAACTGAATTCACAAACTGGCATGGTGGGATTATGAATTCACGTCTCCAGGTTTAGTCCAGGCCGCTGGATTACTAGTCCATTAACATAACAACTATGTTACCGTACCCTGCTTGTAGATAAGAAACATGGGTCCAATCACTGATCCCAAGAATACTTCACTCAATACCTCCCCCCTCTCATAGGTACTCTCTTTTTAATTTTTTATCCAACCTCTTGTTCAGTCCAATGTTTTAACCTGGCTTTCTATTGTTTTTAGTTTTATTAAAGGTTTTTCCATGTGGGACCTTTCTGAAAGTCCAATATTATATGGAGCTTCACTTCCCTTTATCCCAAGTCCTAAAGTTGTCGAGGAGGTTTGTCAAGCAGAATATTCCCCTTCTAATTCTACGCTGGCTATTGCTTATTTAAAAAAAAATGCTACATATTTTCATACTCCAACCTACTCCTTATAATGGTTTCTTTTATTTTAGATTTGCTATTGATGGTAGCTCAGAACTGAGTTCAGAAATGTTAACATGTTTGAATCCCCAACCATCAGTGTAAGGTTTCCAAAATTTGCAGATCCCCAAAACCTAAGGAAAAAGGACTTTGGAACTACCTCAGTGATAAAAATTGCATTTGGGCCTAACCTAAGAGACTGTAAGACCAAAAACCAAGTTTTGGCATTTTAAAACTATGTCTGGGCCTGTAAAGGAACAAAAGGTGGGCTCAACCTCTGTAAAAGCAGTTTTTGGGTATTGCCGTTAATTGCAATGTCTGGGGAACCGGGATGACCTCACTCAAGCCCCAGCAAGCATTAACATTTTGACAATAGACCCTAGGAGAAGACAGTCCCACCCAAAACAATAGGTCCCATCAAAACCGTTTACAGAACCCATTAAAGACATGCATAAAGCAAATATTCTATAGAAGTCCTAGACCCAGTCAAGAAACCCAAAACATGAGGACAATTCAAACTCCGATTAAACAACAGATCGACAGGATGGAGCTATCCTGAAACCACTTCACACATTTACAAAACCAGTTAACACGCTAGTAAAGTCGTTACTGTTAACGAGGCCTCAAATTGAAAGGCTGTTTTCTCAAGAAGCCAGTTCAGCAGGTAACAACAGTTCAAGTTCAACAGAAGGCAGTTCTGCAGTTTCGAGTTCAATTGAAAGCCTGTTTTCAGCAGAAGTCAGTGCTGGAGTTACAGAGTTCAGGAGAAGCAAGTTGGGCAGTTAAAGAAGACAGTTCAGTAAGAAGGGAGTTCTCCAGTTCTCCAGCACAACAGTTACAGTTCTGCAAGAAGGCAGTTCCACAGCTCGGAAGAAGACAGTTTAAACAGAGGCAGAGTTCAACAGAAAGCAGTTCAACAAAGAAGGCCAACAGCTCCAGAAGCAGGCCGACACGCAAGAAGAAACCAGAGCAACAGTTCCAGTGACCATCAGACACCTCGCGGCAACAAGGGTCTTACGAAACCTTTTACTCAAAAGACTCTTAAACCCTAACTCTCAACTGTCAAGGATTCATTTGGTGAGCATTATCCCTGGTTCTCCAGAGTCCAACCTAGCTAGTGAAGTGGGATTGGGAGGGGTGAAGTATTCTTCTAATGTTATTTCCCTCGCTTGTACCGAAGTGTTCCCCACTTTTAGAGTGTTAAGAGTGTTTGTGTTGTGTTTTACTTTCTTGAATAAAGATCGAAGTTCTTTCATCAAACTCAGTTGTCTGCTGCACCTTTTTATCACAACCCCCAAATAAGTCCACGGTCTAGAACCAAGGGAGTGGGAGCGATTCGAACCGCTCAGAAGTCAGAGGTGAAGCTGACACAAAAACACCACCCCTACATCAGGTGTGGTTGCAAGTACTATATTTTAAGTGTATGCTTATGTACTATTTTGCATGTATGATACACTTAATAAATCGATTAACGGGTTGACCTCAACATTTCAAGAACCTTATTGATTTTTAGGAATAGATAGAACATCTAATCATGAATTTAAAACATCTTCTAACAGGTGCACTTTTCCTCACTAAACACAGCAATTGCGGCGATCTATTTTAATGTTATGGCCTCTGCGAGACTCTGTGAAGGAATTCAAATGTAATGATGGATGGACTATTCAATGGTTTATTGAAGTGCTTTGCATGATCTCAACCTTGAGGGTAATGAGGGTCGAACCATCAGCACTTTGGATTTACAGTTCTTGCTAAAACTGTCATTGATATAGCACCGCACCAGGAAGGTTTTTCCACTGTCAAGTCTCCAATGACCAGGGCCTTGAACAGGTGCCATGGTCTGGGCCTGGCTAACTCTGGTTGCAAAGTCTGAGCTCAGCATCAAAGTACCTGAAGAATATCCCATTCTGGCAAACTTCAATCCTTCTCAATGACTCAAATAAACCATCAACTTAAGCAACACCAGTTTCGTCTAATTTAGTAGCTTACATTGTATAAAACTGAAAAATTGTAATCTTTTTATTTGTGATTATTTTTCTATCCTTCGTGTCTAACAGTTCTTTATAAATTTTCTTGACTAGTTGTTTCAGTGCACTATTAATATTGTATGATATGAGGCTATGGTGAAACTACAACTCTCACGACGTGTCATTCACACACAGAATTTGTCAGCAAGAGCTGGAGCTCATCGGACCAGATAAAGGATATTTTGTTTTTAAATCAGCGCGTCTTGCAAAGTAATGGTCACGGTACTGTTAAGTACTGTAGATCCACAGGAGCTGGATGAAAACTACAAATACAATGGCTCATCCTTTTCTTTCTCACACATACAAACAGGTAAGAACCACACCTGATGGTTGGGGATTCAAACATGGTAACATTTCTGAATTCAGTTCTGAGCTACCATCAATAGCAAATCTAAACTGGCACTAGCATCTATCCGACAATGTGGAAAACTGTCCAGGTATGTCCTGTCCACAAAAGGCAGGACAAATCCAATCCGGCCAATTACCACCCCATCAGTCTACTCTCAATCACCAGCAAAGTGACGGAAGGTGTCATCAACAGTGCTATCAAGCGGCACTTACTCACCAATAACCTGCGCACTGATGCCTAGTTTGGGTTCCGCCAAGACCACTCGGCTCCAGACCTCATTACAGCCTTGGTCCAAACATGGACAAAGGAGCTGAATTCCGGAGGAGGAGTGAGAGTGACTGCCCTTGACATCAAGGCAGCATTTGACCGAGTGTGGCATGAAGGAGCCCTAGTAAAACTGAAGTCAATGGGAATCAGGGGGGAAAACTCTCCACTGGCTGGAGTCATACCTAGCACCAAGGAAGATGGTTGTGGTGATTGAAGGTCAATAATCACAGCCCCAGGACATCGCTGCAGGAGTTCCTCAGGGCAGTGTCCTAAGCCCAACCATCTTCAGCTGCTTCATCAATGATCTTCCCTCCAACATAAGGTCAGAAATGGGGATGTTCGCTGATGACTGCACAGTGTTCAGTGCCATTCACAACTCCTCAGATAATGAAGCAGTCCATGCCTGCATGCAACAAGACCTGGATGACGTTCAGGCTTGGGCTGATAAGCGGCAGGCAACATTCGCGCCACAGAAGTGCCAGGCAATGACTATCTCCAACAAGCGAGAGTCTAACCACCGCCCCTTGACATTCAATGGCATTACCATCACCGAATCCCCCACCATCAACATCCTGGTTAGGTTCACAACAATTAAAGGGGCTGAAGTACTGCTGTAAAGGTAGACCGTCCTTATTGAATCATCTAGCTTTTTCAGTTTGGATTCAATTTTGTTATTAATTCCATACCTGTAATTGTCATGTATCCACATGAGGGTATCGTACATTCTCTCTCGGCAAATGGGAGATGGATGAGAAATGAACGCCGTCACTGAACTAAGCAGCTCTTTCAGTTCTGTTGGCTTTAGTTTGGCTATAATCTTGTACACTATGTCCAAAGAAACTCTCTGCCGTTCTTCATCCCTTACAAAGAGAGAATAATTAAAGTTTGTCACATTTTTATCCAAATGCCGATCCTTCATTGTGAACCCAGGCTATGTCAGCAGACTATTCAATAATTGGGGGACACCACAGTCAAACTCAACATGTTATCACCAGATGTTTGCACATACTTATTGGGTAATGATGAGGGCCAGAACACCTGGCTAATTTCCTATCTCCCCTCTACAGCCTAGGGTCATGCAGTGCTCCTACACCTGCCCACGATGAGATCAGCTAACTCAGCACAGACTGGAGATCAAACCTAGGACCTATGTGGTTTGGATGACTCCGTTTCACCCTGGGTGGTGCATCAGGACACTCCAGTAACATTTTTCAGGCAATGACCCTTTGACCATCAGAAATCGAAACAGGGGCCTCAGTACCCCAAGATGATACTGCACTACATCTAGGCATGTACTGCTGTATGCCTTTCTTGGTAGAGAACATTTTCAGTTCCATTGCATTATATAAAGATGACAGTTCACTTCAACAATTTTTTTTAATGAATTACTAATATGATTTTAATACTAAATATATATTTTAAGATAAACTGTGTCTACTTATAAGAAAAATGAAACTTTGTCAATTTTGTATTTGGTCAGGGTTTACTTATAGAAAGGAGAGTGCTATTGTATTTAGTGTGAGCAGTAATCAACTTTTAAGATTTAGTGACATCAAAGGTAAGCATGTAGCCATAGCATACTTTAAAAAAAATATGAAAAGTTTTAGTTTTCAAAAGATTTGTATCATCAGAGTTTGCTAAAGAGCCTTTATCCCCTTCCATTTCATGCTGACAACAGCAAGTGGCTGCAGGATAAAGGTGGCATTACCCTTGCAGCATGCGATACTAAGTCGAGTGGATAATTGAGGCACGTGTGAACAATCTCGAACCATTTTCTACAATGTACTAACATCTATAGAAGTTTTTATGGGGAAACATTATGTAACGCAGTGAATGTGGTACTGCAACACAATGTGCTGTGCTAGTATGATGTGGGTTAACACTAGAGATTCCCCACTGGTGAGTCTACCACCTCAGTAAAACTCAAGAGAAAGATGTCAAGTGGCACCAGGCACTTCCCTCTTAACAGGGAATTGGAGTTACTCTGATGTAATTCCTGGTGCTGATTTAAGAGCAGCAGGGCAGGTTAACCATCCAGGAGAAGACCAGCACCATCCTAACGAACCAGAAAGAGGAGTAAAAATGCATTTGTGTTAAGGGTTAGAAAAAATAAAAATAAAATTTGAAATAAATTTTAAAAACAGCTTAAGAAACAGCAAATAGATTTGCACGACCAGTAATCTGCTCACCGATGACCCATGATCTGTGCAAAATCCTTGCTCTTCAGTTGTAGGTAGATGTCGGGGATCTCCTCTGCCCGATGCATCACCACCTCGAGGCAGTGCGTCTTCAGCACGCCATACAGCTTTGGTAACAGGAAAAATACTGCATTCATAAACCTTGAACACAAAGTCACACAAAGTATGTGAGAACTTCAAATATTAGAACAAAATATTTTAAATTCAATGTCCATTCAAAATCAAACACCCTGTTACAGTGGTTTACAAAGTAAAATTAGTGTGCATCATGTCATAAGCGCGTCAGCAAGTTCTGTGAAAGCACATGATTGATGAGAGATTAATTCAGATTTCAGGATGCAATACCACAACAAGGCTGCATAATCCCCTTCTAATTGAACTACCAGTGATCAGACAAACAATACACACAAGTCCTTACAGTTAATCCTCCTCCTCCATTTAAAATGTTAATATTCAGTCATGTCATTAACCTTTGACACTGCTTAGTTGGGAGGCCCCTACTAATCCTGAGATAAACAACCCCAGAATAATTAAAATTAGACAAACTTGACAAAAACAAAATAATTTGTCCTCCAGTTATGCACTGAACTCCAAAGAGCACAGAGAAATCCAACTCCAAATGCAGAAAAAACTGCAGATCATCATGCTGGGTGGTGGTGTTGCTAAGAATTTAAGAATGAGATAAGGCTATTCACCCCATCCAACTCACTATCATCCAACCCATGTCTAGTACTTAATCTGACCATTCTTCATCAGTAAAAGATCCGATGGCACTATTTCAAAAAAAGCAGGGGAGTTATCCCCAGTGTCCTGGCCAATATTTATCCCTCAATCAACATCGCTAAAACAGATTATCTGGTCATTATCATATTGCTATTTGTGGGAGCTTGCTGAGCGCAAATTGGCTGCCACTTTTCCTACATTACAACAGTGACTTCACTTTAAAAGTACTTCATTGGCTGTAAAACGCTTTGGGACGTCCTGAGGTCGTGAAAGGCAGTATATAAATGCAAGTCTTTCTTTCTTTTAGTATTCTCTCCGATTCCTGATGTATCGGACAAAGCTACTGAGCCTCACATATCATCAGCACTGACCAAGTGTAACCCTCATTAAGTGAGCACCCAAATAGCAAGCATCAATCAACACCACACTGGGGTTTGATTTTAATGTAAGCACTGCTAATGGACCTGTGATTTAATAACAATTTTAAATTTTGCAGGCTTATGCGCTCAAGTCAGTTTATTGGAAAAAGTTCCTGGAGGTTATAGTTCGTAAGTCATTGAAGGTCCATGACCAATGTGGCTCAGTTGGTAACATTCTCGCCTCTGAGTCAGAAGGTTGTGGGTTCATGTCCCACTCCAGAGACTTAAGCACAACAGGACTAAGGTTCCTATGTGAACAGAATTTTAGAAGACTCAACCAATTTCCAAGAAGGCACAGGGCCACAACTGTAAACCAGCAATCCACTCAGAGACTTTAGGAAATGTTGGTGTAATTAAGGATGCTGTTCTGAAGTTGGGGCTGAGGCACATTGTGGTGAAGGAGGGGACCGATTAAAGGGAATCTTACTGTAGAGTCTCTTGTGCTTTGAGAGACCTGGGAGTGCTTTATACGGACACTGGGTGACAGAAGTAGAAAAAGTCTTTTAATTTTAATGAACACAAAATTCATCTAAAATGTGAAAAGGCAATAGATTTAAGCTCTCCACGTGCCTCTAGTGTTCATTAACCCACCCCCACGCAACCAGGAACAGATTCAAATCTTTAAAAGAAAAAGGAAACGTGAAACCAAAATGTCTCAACTGGGCTAAATTAGCCTGAGCCAGCCCAATTCACATCACTTTGGGTTCAGATCCTGATTCAGTATTCATCCCGACTGACTCAATTTATAGTTCAAATCAAACTGTCTGTAACAATGAAGCTGCTAGACTGGATCTTTTGAATCGGAAAAGTAGGATTCGTACTGTCAGGTTAAGTTGTTACGTGATGCATGCGTTTACAAATTCTTAACCATTACCTGTCAGCAAAAGGAGGGAAATGCTTCACAATCTTACTCAAACACACAATAAACTTGTCCTCCTTTGTGTCATGAAGTTGCTTTAATTCCTTAACAACTGAATCATGAATTGAAACATCCATCTGCTGCAAAATAAAAATATGGCAATAAGCTGAAGAATATTAAACTCCAACAATATTATAAACCAACAGTTGGGCAAAGAAAACAACAAGAGTTACACTGCTTTTCTGGAATAATGAGTAATGTGCAATTGTTCTTCAGAAAAGGAACCACTTCAAAACTATACTTTTCAGCTAATTTTATGGTCATGTTCAGTGAGGATTATTACAGGGCTCCAAGGCTATTGTTGAGTGGTTTAATCTGCTTGGGTGCGAGTGCCCCACCATGGAGATGCAGGACACTTCAATAACATATTTAAATCAGGCTTCCACAGTGCAACTGGGAGCCTCATTTAAAATGTAATAGTTGCCGTGCAGGTTTCCCACGGCTCGGGGAACCCAGCAATAAAAGGGAGGTGGGAGCTCCCAGCTCAAGAATCGAAGTGCCTTTTCCAGAACTCCTTGTGGGCCAGGAGGAGCAGGAGTGCTTCCGAACCCCCACCCCCAAGGAAGCCTTCGGCCTCTCTCCTGCCGATCGCAGCCTCTCTCTCCCCCACTGCCCCCCCCACCGCAATCGCCGACCTCCCCCCACGCCCAAGCCCCAGTCTCTCACTCCCTCCCTCCATTGGTCTCTCTTGACCCCCCCCACCCACTCAAACCCTGATCTCATGCTCCCTCCCCACTCCCAATTGCAAGGGATTGTCCCCAAGGGTCCCTGGCTACGGCCTCCTGCCTGCTGGTTTTGCAACCCAGCAGCCGGCCAGCCTGTCAATTTGGCCAATTGCCAGGCAGAAAACGGAAAGACTTCCACGTTCCCAGGTTTTTGCCGCCCTACGCACCTTCCCTGTAAATATCGGGGCTGTTGTGTCTGACCAGGTGTCTAAGGGAGAGACCAAGCCATTCAATTCAAATACAAGCATCTTGTGGGTTTTATTTGATTGGTAGCTCTTTTTGAAGTTAAGAGACACATTTAAATTTTATTGGCCCTGGTCATTTTTTGAAAGTATTTCTCAGCCTATCTTCTTCAAATTGGATCATCCATCTGAAGCCATCAAAGACAGCTAGATGGTTCAGGACTATGTCAACAACAAAATGTCATGGAAATGTCAAAATTCAGGGACCTTGTCTCCAGTCCCATTTGGATTTCAGTTTTACGCAGCAGAAGCAACTCCATATTATTTTCTATCTTCCTATGAGGGCTAACTGAGCTTATTACTGCTATAAACCTATAGTGTGCCGATGTTCCTGTTCACTTATCTATTTGCTGTTAAATAAATCTATTTATAGCCTTGTCCATAGTCTACTGAAGTGTTTATTCTGCCACCTTTTGAAGTTAAAGGTCATATAAAGGCACTTGATATAAGCAGCAGCCAAAATGCAGTAACAAGGGTTTTCTGTTCAATCCTGGGGCTCACTAAAAAGTTATCCAGATATTGGGCAATTAAAGGCACACTCTGATCGTAGAAAGTGAGTGATCGTCCGTAGGATTGGACTGAGAAGTTGAACCGAAGAAAAATAGTAAAAACTTAAAAATGTAATACAGTAGCTTATGCCCATGAAGGGCTTGAAAGAGCTGCATCAGCTGATGAACAGCTCAAGCTGATATTTAATTAAAAAAATATGCAACATATAATGACCCATAAAGTATGAACACTAAAAATCCCAGCTTGTTGATGCTGCTCTAATTGCCAACTGTACACTTTTAAGAGACCCCTCCTCAAAGTACATACAATTTGACTGACTTCACTGCAGATGAGTTGAGGTCGGGATTCAGATTTCTAGCACTTTAACCTCCCACTCAAACCAAACCTGCCCATTCTTTGGGGTTAAAATTCCCCCCAATGTATTTGAAACTGCAAAAATGTATGATTCGATGCTTTCTCAACACTAGATGCAAGTAACTCAATTCTAGTATGTAAATAAAGGTCAAACTGCCTCTCCAATCTCCATATTTACTAGTGAGAAATTAATGTGTATCCCTAAACAATATGCGGTTTTACACCAAGCATATTTTACATTTCTAGTAACATGGTGGAATAGGTGCACCCTCATGCTGAAGTACACTAGATATTGGATGGTGACAACAATTCCTCAAACAGTGACAGGGTAGAGGCCAGATGAAAACTTAAGAAAAGTCAAGTTGCTCCAATTTTGTACACAGTGGTTAATAGAAAAACAACACTGGCAGAGACATGTGAGCAAGTCCCCTCCCTGCCTGCCCTCTCACCCAGGAATGGTGTCTGATATAGGAAACTAAAGAGAAAAGATCATGAATTTCTTAAATGAGGAAGAGAAATATATATGTTCAATAATAATTACATTGCAATGAACTGATCCACATCAGCTGCGCACCCGCCCACCTCCCATGTAACTAATATAAGGCACAAAGACACTTCATCCTCAAAAAATTACTACTAAATGATTCACAAAAAAACAAAGAAGTTGTACTAGTTATTTAAACATAAGGTGCTCACTTTTTCTGCTAAGTATTGCAGGACAAGCCCAAGGACCTCTGCAGCAGCTGCATACACTTCTTTATATCGTGTTAAGGAAATGTTATGCACCAGTCTCTGGAAATACCTGACAGAAGAAAAACATACAATAAAACAATCCGCTAATAAAAGTTTTGGAATGATTAAATAAATTTGCTGCCACTCAATAGAATGCAGTATTTAGAATAAGAGAATACTGTGTACTATTACATATTGCAGAGCAACAAAAACATTTTTCCTTGCATTTTCTCAACTACATTTTCTAAATATAACAACTTTCACTTGTTTTTTTGTGGTAACAAAAAAAACACTGTTACTTGAGGTGTCTTAATGGAGCCCCTTTATGGTAGATGTTGTTTGTCGGGCAGGGCATAAAATGGGCAGCAGACCCGAACCTGCCCTTTTTCCTGGCGGGTTAGGTTACAACTACCCTCGTTGATTTTGGGCGGTACTTGGGGAAACACCACGGAGAGTGTGCAGTGAGTCAGGGGGCTGGGAGCAAAGGTTCAGATATGATTGTAAGGTAGAATACTTGAAACAGTGATGGTATAATTGGGCTATGTTGAGTTGGGGAGATACCTGAAAAACACAAGGAAGAAAGTATGGTGTTGAAAAGGGCTAGCATTATTTTTTTCTGCTGCCCTCTCATGCCCAAGTCCTGCAAAGCATGAAAAAAGGATTTAACAAGTCCCTGCTCATTACATGCAGACCGCTTAAAACTCACAACGTATCTCCCAAGTTACAACAAAACGTGAAGATATTCTGAATGGTTACCTGCATTGAAAGCAATTTTGCTCCTGTAGAAGAAAGGGTGGACTGATATGTCCCATTCCAACTGATACCAGGTAAACTAGAAAATAAATTCTTAACAAAACGCAGGAGAGTGTCTATTTTTCAAGAAATTAAGGGCCCACCAATAAAATGTTATTGTTAGAAGTCAAATCTGAACATTTCTGTTGTTTTCTTAGTCAATCATTAAATCTCAGAGAAAAACAACCATGTTCCCATTTTTCATCAGAAGTAGCTGTACGTCAACAAGTCCAATGGGTGGTTGACGTTAGACAGGGCAAAAAGGACTATAGATGTTCAGACCGGACAGTTTCTTAATGTAATACGAATAAATGTTGCTGTAGGATTGGTATTTTATTCAATGTGTCACACTTAATGCTGTCTCTTTATAAGCATGTATTGACAATGCATACCAAGTACATCATTTCATTACTGTGCAATGTTTTAGTCTATTTTGATTACTATTTTAGATTCATGAAAATCAGTCATAGAAGTTTGAATAGATTTGTAGTTCCAGAATCCTGTAATCTTTCTTCTAATGTTAGTAACTACTTTTCATCTTACCTTTCACTGTCAATTTCACATTTAGGATCATACGGAGGCAAGTTATTGGCAAGAACGATCCCAAGCAACTGGATGCCCACAGAGTTGTCTTTGGTATTCGGGTCCCTTCCAGCAAACCGATCAAAGATCAAGCTGCAGAATTTACAGCAACATTTTCAGATGTGAAGATAAAACATACACCACCTTTCACACCTATAACTGAACACCAGGTGCTACAATACTGTACTTTATATAAAACATCTTGTTTTTCTTTTTTTTTTGCTATCTTATCCTGCTAAAAGTGTTTCAAATTTTCTACCTCATATTCTTCCCTATATATGAAGTGTGAGCCCGGGCTCAGCGGCAGCACTATCGCCTCAGAGTCAGAAGGTCGTGGTTCAAATCTTAGTCCAGAGACTTCAGCATAAAATCTAGGCTGACACTCCAGTGCAGTACTGAGGGAGTGCTGCATTGTTTGAGATGCCGTCTTCCAGATGAGACGTTAAACCGAGGCCTCGTCTGCCCTCTCAGGTGGACAAAAAAGATCCCACGGCACTATTTTCAAAGACAAGCAAGGGAATTCTCCCTGGTGTCCTGGCCAATATTTATTCCTCAACCAGCATCACTAAAACAGATTATCTGGTCATTATCAAATTACTGTTTATGGGACCTTGCTGTGCGCAAATTGGCTACCACATTTCCTACATTACAAGAGTGACTACACTTCAAAAGTAATTAATTGACTGTAAAGCGATTTGGAACGTTCGGAGGTTGTGAAAGGCGCTGTATAAATGAGAGTTCTTTCTATTTTTTTTAAATTGTTGGTTCAAACATAAATCACGACTTCTGGCTGAAACCCTTCTTTCTGCTAAACCTTCTGCACCCACTTCATTATTCCCCTTAGCCTGACAGCTGGGAGGCATTGAACCACTAGGATTTGTACATGTAAAAGTAATGCCAATGAGACAGTCTGATGCAGAACCCACTGCTCACCTGTAAGGGATAGACAGACAGTCCTTCCAGCACTCAACTACTGTCTTAATGATTTCCAGGTTGTGCCTGAACACTGCCCTCTTCTCGTGAAAGGAATTCTTCATCAGAAACTCCAGCAGGCGATTTGCTAGGATCTCATTCTTCAGATTTCCCTAACAACAATAATCAAGAAATAAATGTAACTCACTCATGGTTTTCCTTCGCTCAGCCTGTACTTCTGTTATCATAGGATCATACAGCACAGAAGGAGGCCATTCGGCCCATTGTGCCTGCTCTTTGAAAGAGCTATGCAATTAGTCCCACTCCCTTGCTCATTCCCCACAGCCATGCAAATTTTTCTGTTTCAAGTATATATCCAATTCTTTTGTGAAAGTTACTACTGAATCTGCTTCCACTACCCTTTCCGGCAGTGCATTCCAGATCATAATAACTCACTGCGTAAAATAATTTCTCCTCATCTCCACTCTGGTTCTTTTGCGGATTACCATAAATCTGTGTCCTCTGGTTATCGACCCTCCTGCCAGGGGATGGACTCTAGGGTCTGTACAATCCCAAAAGGTGGTTGGGGAGGGGGGACTGGGGTCTGGTCACACTTTGGATGAGGTGGTACTTCTCCTCCTGTCAAGATGGATGACCATGCTACCAAGAAAATCTCCATCTAGCAGCCTAGGGGTGACCTGCCTATTGAGGGGAATGAAGCTTGAGGATGCTTTACTCCAGACACCAATCTCAGCTGGATGCCACTTTGTCCAATGACTAAGCAAGACTGCGCAATGGCCAAATAAAAGTCAATTTTCAGAGAACTGACAGGGTATTCAATCTCTGCTAACTTCAGGGACATTCTAAATTAACTTGAAAAAGTTCCCAGATAGTCCAATGATACGAAGCCAAAGCAGTAAGGCACTACCTCCTTACGGTGACCTCAGACTAATTAGCTTTAGTGCACTCAGAAGTCAGATTTACGACCTGGCTTCTGAGTTGCATTAAGAGGTTTTGTATTGATCTACATTGGAAATCGCTCTGCATTGACACGAAAGCAGCTATATGCTGAAACAGTAAAAGACAACCAAAACAGACAGGAACCTAAGATGTCCAACACTCTCTTACCAGACCTCCTTGGCATTTCCCACTTTTACCAATTCCTTCATTTATATAAAAATGTTAAATGATACCGATACTTACAATGTTTTAGTAAATACATTGGCCCAGAAATTCCGTTCGCAGCCCTCCCGCGGGCGGAGGGCTGCGATCCGGAAAGATCTGCGCCTGGACCGGAGGGCTCCCGGGAGGCGCAGAATTCCGTTGCTGTGCCTCTTCAAACTGCCGGTGCGCAGGGCCCACGTATCCCAGGGGCGCAGGTAGTTCGCAGCGTCCCTGGGATCACGTGGGCCATGGGGAGCCAATCAGAGCAGGGAATCTCCATTCATAGATTTGACAGGAAGACCTGTCAAATCTATGAATAGAGATCAGCCCCAAAACATAAGTAAAACTTCAAATAATTTTTTTTTTTAATCACATTTTTAAAATAACTATAAATTACATAAATTAACTATTTTAAACAAAAATTTAAATTTTTGAAAAAAATAATTAAAGTTTTTAACGGGGCTAAAAATAAACTTACCTTTCTTTAAAGTATTTTAAAATGATGAATCAGTGGAAAAATTTTTTTTTTTACTTTCTTAAACTATTAGCCTGGTAAAAGCAGGTCTTGCGCCTGCTTTTCTAGGCGCAGCTGTTCCCGACTTACCTGGACTGATAAAACTGTGAAATACAGAAGTTTCTGACGTACGCGCTGCCTATCCGGCGCAGGCGTTTGTCCAGTCAAACCTTTCTGCAGAGAACGGAAGTTCCGGTTTCCAGCGCATGCGCAGTGCATGCATAAAACCGGCACTTCCGCTGGCCCTACGGGCGAGTACACAGCACGTACACACCCGTAGGGAACGGAATTTCTAGGCCGATAGCAAAATACTGCGGATGCTGGAAATCCGAAATAACAACAGAAAACGCTGGAAAAACTCAGCAGGCCAGGCAGCATCCGTGGAGAGAGAAAGAGAGTTAACGTTTCAGGTCGAAAGGTCATCGACCTGAAACGTTAACTCTCTTTCTCTCTCCACGGATGCTGCCTGGCCTGCTGAGCTTTTCCAGCGTTTTCTGTTGTTATTTTGGAATTTCTAGGCCATTACTTAATTATAAACAAAATGGTGGAAGCAGCCTGCATGTTGGTGCATTATCACACTGTAGCATGAAGTGATGGGACACTGGTTCAATTCCCTCACTCCACTGAGCTCCTAATGTTCCACATATACCATGACGATGCCCATCTCTACCTTACCACCACCGCTCTCGACCCCTTCATTACCTCTGATTTGTCACGCTGCTTGTCCGACATCCAGTATGGATGAGCAGAAATTTCCTCCAACTAAATATTGGGAAGACTGAAGCCATTGTCTTCGGTCCCTGCCACAATTCCGTTCCCAAGACACCAACCCCATCCATCTCCCTGGCCACTGTCTGAGGTTGAACCAGACTATTTGGAATCTCGGTGTCCTATTTGGTCCTGATCGGAGCTTCCGATCCCGTATGCTCACCCTCACCAAGACCGCCTATTTCCACCTCCGTAACATCACCCACCTCCACCCCTGCCTCAGCTCATCTGCTTCTGAAACCCTCATCCATGCCTTTGTTACCTCGAGACTCGACTATTCAATGCTCTTCTGGCTGGCCTCCCACCTTGCATCCTGCGTAAACTTGAGCTCATCCAAAACTCTGCTGCCCTTATCCTAACTCGCACCAAGTCCTGTTCACCCATCACCCCTGTGCTTGCTGGCCTACATTAGCTCCAGTCCAGCAACGCCTCGATTTTAAAATTCTCATCCTTGTTTTCAAATCCCTCCATGGCCTCGCCCTCTCCTATCTCTGTAACCTCCTCCAGCCCTACAACCCTCCAAGATCTCTTCGTTGCTCGAACTCTGGCCTCTTGTACATGCCCGATTTTCATCATTCCACCATTGACGGCCGTGCCTTCAGCTGCCTGGGCCCTGGAATTCCCTCCCTAAACCTCGCCGCCTCTCTCTCCTCCTTTAAGATGCTCCTTAAAACCTACCTCTTTGACCAAGCTTTTGGCCACCTGTCCTAATATTTTCTTTTGTGGCTCAGTGTCAAATTTGTTGGAAAATACTCCTGTGAAGCACCTTGGGATGTTTTACTACATTAAAGGCGCTATATAAATGCAAGTTGTTGTTAACTAAGTCATGTTGCTGCAGAGATCAGGCATGGGGGTGTAGATAAATACAGGTATAAACATACCCTGCTTTGAAAGTTTAACAAGTTATGCTGATTTGATCAGAGTTCTTACACATTGCAAATTGCAATGAGTTTTCACGTAGATACTTGAATAATAGCAATTATAGCACAGATGAGGTAATTCAGCCCATCAAGCCTGTGCGAGTGCTAGCCCTTTAACTGAATGAGCAATTCTACTCCTATTTCTTTGCCTTTTCCTTGTATCCTTTCATATTCTTCCTTTTCAAATACTTATCCAATTCCTTTCTAAATGCTATTAAGAGTCTCACACTCCTGTGGTAAAGCATTCCATGTGAAAACATTTTTTCCAACTTTCCTTTTTGCGTTTTTATTGATAATCCTGAGTTAGGCCACCTAGTTATCAATTTGCTCGCCAGTGCATGTATCCCCCATTAATGAAGCACAACATTAGAGATCATACAAAATTTTATGGGCATAAATTATCTCTGGCAAAAACCTTGTTTAACAGAACAACAAATGCGATTCCTTCACAGAAGGGATCTAAACAAAATGCAGCTTAGAACGTACAGAAAGAAATTGCAATTTGATGTTTTTGACGTCAATGCCATGGACACCAAAATGTCTCTCTTTCTTAGCACTAACATTATGAAACATATCTATGAAAGATATTCTGTACCTTTGGGGTAGCCACACTCGTCCAAGATAGGATTGTAACCACAATTTCCACCACCATGTAGTGAATACCATCACCTCCATTATTGCCAGAAACCACTAACTGCAGCAGAGGCCCCAACCATTCTTGGGCATACGGTTGGAAAATCTAAAAAGCAATGAGATTTAATTGACATTAGCTCGAAAGGATTCAGATGAACTCTTTCAGGCCAAAACTATAATTATTGAAAATAATCTTGTGTATCAGAATTATGTTTAATGAAATTCTTAGCTCTCATTAAAATATCAAGTAGCAGCACATTTCACGAAATATCTCAGGCTTCAAGGTCCATGCTCCACAATTACAGATTTACGTTGCATGCTTGTAAAAAGAAAAAAAGTTCTGGTTACATCTGCTTTGTGAAGCAATTCATTAGAATTATGCTTGCCACAGTTCCCTCAGTTGATGGCACTGTAATAAAGGATGTAATTACAGCAGGACATATTTAAATAGGCAGTTTGTATTATAAACATGGACATAGGATCATCACATGATTCCTTGATATTATCCTGGTAATCAGGAGATATTCCGAGTGAAAGCCAGGCAGTGTCCAGCAGGAGAGAAGGGAAACGCAATGCCCTGAGATAAGGGAAGTCAACCCGGCATGCATTTATAGTGGCTGGTTGCACACTGGTATAGGCAAAGACTTGGAGTTAGCTTGCCGACCCAACTGGACAGGCAGAACATAAAGCAGAAAAAAAACATCAAAATGATCAGGGAATCATAGAATTTTACAGAGAACAAATATATTAAAAAAGCACAAGTTAAAAGAGCTAATAAATTTAGGACCTCCTCAGTGTTAACAATGAGCTTTGCAATGAAGAGTCGGATATTTAACGGCGTTGAGGAATTTCCCAATTTTCCATGCAGAAATTTCATCCATGGTGGAAGCTCATGTGGGGTTTTTTCCTGTGTAGGAAAGATTACAAGGAAATCACCTTAATGTTAAATCCAAGAATCCAAAATAGCAAAATTTTATCATATTAACAAAATTATAAGAAGTACATTTGTCCATGTGTCAGTTTGGCACAGTCGGTATACCAATCGCACTTGAGTCGAGGGTTCTAGATTCAAGAGCCTGTGCACAAAATCTAGGCTGACACTCTGGGGGGAATTTTAACATGGGTGAGCAGGTAGGATTGGGTGCGGGTGGGGGGGGTTAAATGGGCAAAAAATGGAACAGTGTCGGGAAGCCGACTCCAACCCGCTGACTTCCAGGTTTTACTCAAGGCGGGACAAGGGGCGGACAGTCAACCCGCTCCCAGGAGGCGGGTTTGCATTTTAAATATGTTAATGAGGCTGGAAGCCTCAGATTTAACCTGCTTTGCAGGTTTAACTGTGGCCGACCGGGTGTCCCGGGGCGCGGGAAACCCGGCAGCTGTAGTGAGGAGAAGACAGCCTTGGGGAGCACTCCTTGAGGGCTACGAGGAGCAGGAGTGCTTCCTCCTGGCCCCCCAAACTCCCCCACCATCAGACCCCCCCCCCCCCCCACCGGATCAGGGATCAGACCTACCTGGTCCTACAGCCTCCTACGGAGCATTCCCCGCCCGACTGCAAGCCAGGCCGGTCAATCAGGCTGACGTCCGGGCGGGGAACCGGTCAATGACAAAAGACGCACACCATGGAGTTAAAACTCCACAGCATGCGGGGAAACCCAGACTTCTAGGTTTCCCGCACGCTACCGGGCCCCCCGCTCCCAGCGCGTCAGAATGTTAAAAATCACCCTCTGATTCAGTACTGAGGGAGTGCCACATTATCAGAGGTGCCGTCTTTCAGACAAGACATTAAACCAAGGTCCCGTGTGCCTGTTGAGGTGGACATGAAAGATCCCGCAACACTATTCAAAGAAGTGCAGGGAGCTCTCCCAGCCAAGACACATTGCTCAATCACCACCACCAAAACAGGTCAACTGATCATTATCTCATTTGCTGTATGTACGACCTTACTGTGCACAAACTCACTGCCACATTTGTCTATAGTGACCACACTTAAAAAGTAATTAATTGGCTGTGAAGTGCTTTGGGAAATCTTGTAGATGTGGATATAAATGAGTTTCTTTTTCTTTATTTAGATAAATAGTCCCTTTTGAAACTTACTTGGATAAACATGCAACATTTTAGAAACCTATATTAGTTTGAACCTTTTTCAGTGGCATGTGGGTGTCATAGAAATCAGTAAATTAAATAGGTTGTACTACAATTGGTTTCCTAACCTCTTCAACTTTTGGTGTGATGTTAGTCTTCTGCATGTGATTGATCAACGCTGTCATGGTCGCCATACATTCATGCTGGTTCATCTCATCCATCTCAAGTTCCACAATATCATTCTGCACAATACTTGACTCTATCCACTCCTGCAGGGATACACAAGAAAGCTGTGAGGCCTTAAACTTTCCAGTTTGTTCTTATTTTGAATGTTACTATAACCTTTAGGTTGCAGTTTATAATTGAAAACATTTTCCCAAAAATATATATAAAATGAGTCAGAAAGTCAGTGGGAAAAACAATTCACATTCTGAACTTTTCTGAAACCTCCTAAAGCAATAGATGGTGTTCAAACTGTCGTGTTGTATGATGATTCAAATCTAAACTCAAATTTAATCCCTACACAGATCAACCAGTTTTGTCAGCACGCACTCTGAATTTGGTCACGTCCTTCTTCCTTCCTTCAATATACACTTAATAGGTCTGCAATCCCAATGAGGGGAAAATATGGGATACACTCCTGTTATGAATTTACATATTCATAGTAGCCAATGCAATTTTTCACAAAGACCATAATAAAGATAGATCACCAAATGTCCATAATTTGTTCAACCTTCACATACAGAAGCAACCCCATGAATTTATTTTGAGGATTTCTTGGACCACAAAATTGCCAAATGCTTTTTGTCTCTCCACAGATGCTGCCTGACCTGCTGAGTATTTCCAGCATTTTCTGTTTTTATTTCAGATTTCCAGCATCCGCGGTATTTTGCTTTTGTAAAACAAATAACTGGCTAGATATGTTTGATCCTGCCTTATATAGAAGGCATAGGTTCCACAAACATCAACAAAATGATACTTTCTCTTCATGGAGGAAGCACAGAATTACAGGTTAAATTTCAGCACAGATTTCCTAAGGCAAATGAAATTCAGAAACAATTTCAAGCAAACCTTTAGGACATGGTCATCACACTTCCCTATCTAAATAGCAAATGAATGCTGGTATAGAAACCATTACACAATGAAGCTCACTTACTGTCATAGCAGCAATAACTGTGAAAGGCTTAAAAAGAGTGAAGAAAGAAATGGGGATGAACCCACAGGTCAAATTATATCATGAAGAATGACAGGCTCATTAACCCATTCCATTTATGATGCTGTCATTTGACTAAACTGAACTTAAACAAGTTCAGCCCAAAACAAATACATTCCTGATAATCACCCCAAGTATGAAATAAATGATTACCGTCTTTCTGGTACGAACAACAGGTAGCGTGGGATCTTGTGAGCTGTACGAGAAGCTCTGGACACCAGTAGAGAAGTCAAACTGACTCATTTCCTCACTGAGACTGCTGTCTACCATGTACGACTGGGAGGACAAATAATGGGGTTCATCTGGATAAAGAGAAGTCACCAACACAGGCAAAGTTTAGTCAAGTCACAGAACTGTGAAGGTTACATTTTTGACAATCCCAGTCTCTCTATTATCAACTGTAGTTTCTGTTTATCATTTTGCTAAACGAATACAATCTAAAAGAACACCAAATTGTGCCCTGAATGAAGTTATTTTGTTAGAAAAAAAATTAAAATGCACTGAGCCCCAACCCCTAATTTATGAATAAAGAATCTGCCGTGTGGAGAGTCTTTTCCCACCCTGAATTTAGAAGAGACACAGTGTGCACAACACAATTCTCTGTAGATACTTCA
The DNA here is from genome assembly GCA_030390025.1 of Squalus acanthias. Taxonomy (NCBI): domain Eukaryota; kingdom Metazoa; phylum Chordata; class Chondrichthyes; order Squaliformes; family Squalidae; genus Squalus; species Squalus acanthias. The sequence goes on from CM059432.1 coordinate 62,437,438, forward strand.
TCAGTGTTGACTGGGCATGGCAAGTGCCTCACCGAACTGCGCCATTTTTGGTGTCAGGTGACACGCTGAGGAGTTCTGTGATTTTGTTTACATTTTACAGAGAATTAAACTGAATTTACAGCACAGAAACAGGCCATTTGGCCCAAATGGTCTATGCCAGTGCTTATGCTCCACATTAGCCTCCTCCCACTCTACATACTTCATCTCACCCTATCAACATATCCTTCTATTCTTTTCTTGGTCATGTGCTTAACTAGCTTCTCCTTAAAGGCATCTATGCTATTCACCTCAACCACTCTATGTGGTAGCAAATTCCACATTCTAACCACTATCCGAGTAAAGAAGTTTCTCCTGAATTCTTTATTGGATTTATTAGTGACTATCTTATGTTTTTAAAACTAGCGGTCATAAATATAAGAACAAGGAAAGATAGGCAAAAAGGAAAGGGAGGTGGGGTAGCATTGCTGGTTAAAGAGGGGATTAACACAATTGAAAGGAAGGATATTAGCTCTGATGATGTGGAATCTGTATGGGTTGAACTGAGAAATAACAATGGGCAGAAAACGTTAGTGGGAGTGATATATAGACCTCCAAACAGTAATGCGGAGGTTGGGGATGGCATTAAAAGGGAAATTAGAGAAGCGTGCAATAAGGGCACAGCAGTCATCATGGGTGACTTTAATCTACATATAGATCGGGCTAACCAAATTAGTAACAATACTATGGAGGAGGAATTCCTGGAGTGTTTACGGGATGGTTTCCTGGACCAATATGTCGAGGAACCAACCAGAGATCAGGCCATCTTAGACTGGGTATTATGCAATGAGAAAAGATTAATTAGCAATCTTGTTGTGCGAGGCCCCTTGGGTCAGAGCGATCATAATATGATCGAATTCTTCATTAGGATGGAGAGTGAAGTAGTTGACTCAGAGACTAGGGTTCTGAATTTAAATAAAGGAAACTACGATGGTATGAGGTGCGAGTTCGGTAGGATTGATTGGAGAATGTCACTCAAAGGGTTGACGGTGGATAGGCAATGGCAAACATTCAAAGACCGCATGGACGAACTACAGAATTTGTTCATCCCAGTTTGGCATAAGAATAAAACAAAAAGGGTGACTCAACCATGGCTAACAAGGGAAATTAGAGATAGCATAAGATCCAAGGAGAGGGCATATAAATTGGCCAGAAAAAGCAGTAACCCTGTGGATTGGGAGCAGTTTAAGATTCAACAAAGGAGGACAAAGGGATTAATTAAGAAGGGGAAAATAGAATACGAGAGTAAGCTTGCAGGGAACATACAAACTGACTGTAAAAGCTTTTATAGATATGCGAAGAGAAAAAGATTAGTGAAATCAAGCATAGGTCCCTTGCAGTCAGAATCAGGGGAACTTATAATGGGGAACAAAGAAATGTCAGACCAATTAAATACATATTTTGGTTCTGTCTTCACAAAGGAGGACACAAATAACCTCCCAGAGATGTTGGGGAACATAGGGTCTGGTGAAAGGGAGGAACTGAAAGAAATCAGTATTTGTAGGGAAATGGCGTTAGGGAAATTGAAGGGATTGAAGGCCGATAAATCCCCAGGGCCTGATAATCTACATCCTAGGGTACTTAAGGAAGTGGCCCTAGAAATAGTAGATGCATTGCTGATCATCTTCCAACATTCGATGGAATCTGGAACAATACCCATGGATTGGAGGGTAGCTAATGTTACCTCACTATTCAAAAAGGGTGGTAGAGAGAAAACGGGGAATTACAGACCGGTAAGCCTGACATCGGTAGTGGGGAAAATGCTAGAGTCCATTATAAAAGATGTAATAGCTGAGCACTTGAAAAACAGTGACAGGAGCGGACAAAGTCAACATGGATTTACAAAAGGTAAATCATGCTTGACTAATCTACTGGAATTTTTTGAGGATGTAACTGGTAAAATAGATAAGGGAGAACCAGTGGATGTGGTGTATTAGGACTTCCAAAAGGCTTTTGATAAGGTCCCGCATAAGAGATTAGCGTGTAAAGTTAAGGCACATGGGATTGGGGGCAAGGTATTGACTTGGATAGAGAACTGGTTGGCAGACAGAAAGCAAAGAGTTGCAATAAACGGGTCTTTTTCCCAGTGGCAGGCAGTGACTAGTGGGGTACCGCAGGGATCGGTCCTTGGACCCCAGCTATTCACAATATATATTAATGATCTAGACAAGGGAACTAGATGTAATATCTCCAAGTTTGCAGATGACACAAAACTGGGTGGGCGTGTGTGCTGCGAGGAGGATGCCGAGAAACTCCAGGAAGATTTGGACAGGTTGGGTGATTGGGCAGAAGCGTGGCAGATGCAATATAACGTGGATAAATGCGAGGTTATCCACTTTGGTGTCAAAAACAGAAAGGCAGATTATTATCTGAATGGCAATAGATTGGGAGAAGGGGAAGTGCAACGAGACCTGGGTGTCCTTGTGCACCAGTCGCTGAAGGTAAGCATGCAGGTGCAGCAGGCGGTTAAGAAGGCAAATGGTATGTTGGCCTTCATAGCGAGAGGGTTTGAGTACAGGAACAAGGATGTCTTGCTGCAGTTGTACAGGGCCTTGGTGAGACCACACCTTGAGTACTGTGTGCAGTTTTGGTCGCCTTATCTGAGGAAGGATGTTCTTGCCATGGAAGGAGTTCAGCGAAGATTCACAAGGCTGATACCTGGGATGGCAGGAATGACGTATGAAGAGAGATTGGGTCGATTGGGCTTATACTCGCTGGTGTTTAGAAGAATGAGAGGGGATCTCATTGAAACTTATAAAATTCTGACAGGACAGGACAAACTAGATGCAGGAAGGATGTTCCCGATGGTCGGGGAGTCCAGAACCAGGGGTCACAGTCTAAAGATAAGGGGTAAGCCATTTAGGACAGAAATGAGGAGGAATTTCAAGAATTAGGAGCTGTAGTAGGCCATACGGCCCTTCGAGCTTGCTCCGCCATTCAATAAGATCATGGCTGATCTTCTACCTCAACTCCACTTCCTCGCATGATCCCCATATCCCTTAATTCCCCTAGAGTCCAAAAATCTATCTATCTCAGCCTTGAATATACTCAACGTTCAGCATTCACAGCCCTTTAGGGTAGAGAATTCCAAAGATTCACAACCCTCTGAGGGAAGAAATTTCTCCTCATCTCAGTCTTAAATGGTCGACCCCTTATCCTGAGACTATGCTCCCTAGTTCTAGGCTCTCCAGCCAGGGGAAAAGACCTCAGCATCTACCCTGTCAATCCACCTCAGAATCTTATATGTTTCACTGAGATCACCTCTCATGCTTCATAACTCCAGAGAGTATCGGCCAAATCTACTCAATCGCTCTTCATAGGCAACCCTCTCATCCCAGGGATCAATCTAGTGAACCTTCGTTACACCGCCTCTAAGGCATGTATGTCCTTTCTCAGATAAGGAGACCAAAACTGTGCACAGTACTCCAGGTGTGGTCTCACCAAAGCCCTGTACAATTGTATTAAGACTTCCTTACTCTTGTACTCCAACCTCCTTGCAATAAAGGCCAACATGCCATTTGCCTTCCTAATTGCTTGTTGTACCTGCATGCTAACTTTCTGTGTTTCCTGTACGAGGACTCCTAAATCTCTCTGAACACCAACATTTAATAGTTTCTCACCATTTAAAAAAATATTGTTTTTCTATTCTTCCTACCAAAGTAAATAACCTCACATTTCCCCACATTATACTCTATCTGCCACCTTATCGCCCACTCACTTAACCTGTCTATATCCCTTTGCAGGCTCTTTGTGTCCTCCTCACAGCTTACTTTCCCACCTAGCTTTGTATCGTCAGCAAACTTGGATACATAGTACTCGGTCCCTTCATCTAAGTCATTAACACAGGTTGTAAATAGCTGAGGCCCAAGCACTGATCCTTGAGGCACCCCACTAGTTACAGCCAGAAAATGACCCGTTTACCCCTACTCTGTTTTCTGTCTGTTAACCAATCCTTTATCCATGCTAATATTTATATTACCCCCAGCCCCATGAGCACAGCAAACTTTTATGTGGCACATTATCAAATGCCAGTTTGGAAATCCAAATATACTACATCCACTGGTTCTCCTTTATCCCCCATAAGTGAAAACATCTTCTCTACGTCTACCCTTTCAAACCCCTTCATCATTTTATCAGGCCATCCCTTAGTCTTCTCTTTTCTACAGAAAAGAGCCCCAGCCTGTTCAGTCTTTCCTGATAGTTGTGCCCTCTCAGTTCTTGTATCATTCTTGTAAATCTTTTTTTTGCACGTTCTCCAGTGCCTCTAAATCCTTGCTGGAAATGTACCAATAGCCACAGTAAGAGTGCTTTTAAATCATTGTAATAGGAGTGCGTGCGGAAACTCACAAAAGAACTGCTGCTTTAACAAATATTTTACTTAACATGTAAAACTCACAGGGGGCTGAGAAAGAGGTTTAAACTACGACAGCCAAAACAGTTCTACGCTCCGTTATTTGGAACCAAACATCGAAAGAGATGGATTGGGAGTGGCAGAATGTGATGTTACGTAGGAGATTTGAAGTGCTGTGTGATTATTCTCAGAGACCAGAGTTCACACCCAGAAGCCCCCATAAGAGTTCTCCACCTCAGTTATGACATTGTAGGGAAGTGTTGAACTGAGGTGCTGACTTCCTCACATGGAGGAAGAAAGAGCGACCACAGCAAGTGACCCTGGGACTCTTTAATGCACCTTCGAACTGACATTTAGTGTGACACTGGCAGACTCCTGGGAGCAGGGCACCAGCCCACCCATACAGCTGGGAAATAATATGTAGTGCTCAAGACTATAAAAGCTTTATTAGAGGCAAAAATAATAAGAAAGAATGGACAAAAGGATCTGCATTCATAGAGCACCTTATTACACCTCTTAAAAACAAGTCAAAGCACAGACTTTGCAAAGAAAAAATAATGAAAAGTTGCTGCACACGTTCAGTGTTGTAGTATGACTCGCACAGACTCGGGAACGGGCTGTTTATTCATCCTTCTCTCAGTCACGAATATTGTTGTGTGGTGACCTCACCAATGGTGAAGGAATCATATTAAAAAAGATAAATATTAACACTTTATTGGAAGGCATTATTGAGATCCGCCAATTTGTAATTTATCCCCAAATCCAGATTATACAATAAAATTCCACACAAACCTGAATCTCCCGCTGCTGCTTCTCTTGCTTCTTTTCGAATGGCAAAATACCTTCTTTTCTTTTCCACTGGGACCTTTAACAGGACATTTAATGGTTTAAGAGAAGTGGCAGATCTTTCATATCATGATCAACTATTTCCCACACATTGCACTTTTCCCCTTATATTTTTGTAGTTTCCCCCCTTCTCAGTATGTTTTTCTGTGTACATATCAAGTATGGAAACAATGAAACTGGGTTCTCAAAGGGGTTTCTTTGTACAAGATTCCAGTACAATATTTATAATGATGTATTGCCAAACTTCATTTTTTTTTCTTTCTAAGTTTTCTTTTCATCCTTTTTGTTTCCTTGATCTTCATTTTTCTGATGCATTATTTTTCTTGTTTTTTTTCCTCCTTCGTCACAGTCACTCCTAATTCTTCTTTCTTACTCCTCTACGCACAAACACCCAGATAAGCATGCAACAACACCAAGGCATTTTGACAGAAAATACACAAATCTATCACCCTCCGCACACTCTGATGTATTGTAGAAAGGACTACTACTCACTTCAATCTCCACAGGAAAATTGTATGTGCGTTGGGCATCGATCAGATTCTCAAAGATAAAGATATTCTGTAAAAGAAAAATGATTTGAGAACTCCTGATAACGGCAAAAGCCATTCGCTGACTAGTCAGGAATACTGTAACAATTTACGGAAGTCAACAGAATGGCCAACAGGTTTTGCCAGTTGAGATTTCCATCCCCAAAGCAGCATTTATTGGAACATACAAGTTCATTTTTATTGTTTTAACCCTTTCCATTTTCTTCCCTTCCCCATTTCAAGGTCTCCCCACATAATGAACCATACCCCTGCTCAGTTGATGCTCATGCCTCACCACATAAGTCCATCACTCAGTGTCACTTAATGTAAGTATCCCAACAGACTGTACCCTAGTATCTCCCTGCTAGAATACTTCACGATTCTAATTGGCAGCTGTACTAAAACACATAAATTTTATATAAATTCGGTCTTAAAATTAACTGCATTTTAACAATGGATACTGCTACTGTTCCATGCACATTTTTCAGGGGCCATACATGTTAGAAGACAGCCTTAAATTGGTGATATTTTTGTTTATATTCATATTGTTTTAGCTTGAAATGGTAGGGAATTCAATTTATTTACCACGTAGAAGAAACGACAAATATTTTTGCATGTTGGAAGCACCAATTTTAACATGCTCACAGAAAACATTTGAAAATCAAATAAGTTTTAACCACTTAATACTTGTATAAAACTAGTTGATCTTCTGTGGTGTTGCACAGGGGAATGAAGACCAAGTGTAGTCTTCTAGTGAAGCTTATATTATAGGGCAGCGGATAATTAGATCAGAGCACACAGACATAATTCAGTCATGTATTCTGCGCTTATTTTTATATTTCCAATACAAATTCCTATAAACTGCCTATGTAAACTTGTCATGCTGTAATTACACCCTTCCACTAGCAGGTGGATGTAATTATAAATGTAGACATCATAATGGAAAAGGTTGATCAGAAGCACGTGCAAATGTAAGATCGTTACTATATTACGAGTAGATAGTTGCTCATGGTGAGTTAGAGATTTTGCTGATTTATAACAGTAAGGGTGTCTTTGTCATGTAGGGGATACATCAGGGACACTGATGTATAGTGACTGAACAAGTCAAATTCAATTTTTATGAAATTATATTCTGTGATTCTTACTAGTGCTTTGGGGATTTCATTTCACAACTCTTCCATTATTCTGCAAAAACTGTAAATGAGTGACTTTTACAATTGATATATATTCCTTTAATTGTTTTTAATTGTTACGCTTTACCATTTTTAATGCTGAGAATCCACAGCAAGAGAGTATGCTAGATGCTCCAATTGGAGGTAGACATTTGGTATTTAATAGTATTGGAGAAGGAGAATGGGTTTCAGTCACCCTTGAAGGTTCTGCATTTTGCTAGTAAGAGCAGTAGTCCAGGGCTTTGATAGCACTGGGCAATGGTCCTGGGGTTTGGCAGAACTGGGGTGCAAGTCCTGAGTTTGACAGTACTGCAGAGAGGCAGGAAAAAAATAGCAGCATGGGGGAGGGTCCTTTGATCTGGCATCACTGTGGAGAGGGAGCATGGGTTTTGGAAAGCAGAGCTGAGGTTTGCCACAATTGGGGTCTAAATCCTGGTTTTAGTCAGTATAGAAGGGAGGGGTAGGATGTGGGCCTGACACTACTGGTGTGGGGGTCGATCCCATATGTGGCACTGCTGGTTTATAACTTTGCACGGCATCGCTGCAAACAAAGAATTTGGTGTTTTGTGATTAGTTCCTGGACGTGCATCTTTGTGTCTTTCGGTCTCTCTCTCTGCTATAAGAAAATGTAAACATTCTAATCACGAACCTTGGCACAGGCTGTAATGAGAGCTTTCATTTTTCTTGAAAAAAACAAATAAAATGGGGACAGGCTGTGTGCCGGTGTCCGACAGCTTTTAGCAATTAGAATGTTTACATTTTCTGTCAACATAACATGCGTGATAACCAAGTTAGGTAATTTGAAAAATTAACTTAATTTCAATGAGAAAAGACACTCTCTCTTTCTTAAGCTTAATGCCTTCTGTTTAAAAAAAACACTCAGTCTAATTTTACCTGAATAAAGGTTTTGAAATTTGTCCTCTAGCATTTCTTCAAATAACTCATTAAAAACTTTTGAAAAATATTGCTAGAAGCTAAAGTTAAATACAATGGTACGCATGCAAACTGGCAAATTAGATATACTGCACATGCTCAGTGCACAATCCAAACACAGCTCAGTCACAGCCCTGGGCAAAAATATCGGGTCAGAATTTGCAGTCAAAATAACAGTGAGGCTAATGGCGTTTGCTATTATTTATGCGTAAAAGGTACAGCAACTTCAGGCGAGGAGCAGATGCGCGGTTAAATGCGAATATCCAAAAGTTGCTGTCCGAGTTGCGTCGCTCCGCTGTTAGCTTTGCGAAAACAGCATCTCGCTGTCTGGCTTATGCATTGAATGTCATGAAGTTGCTGTATTTACACAGTAGATACGAACTAAACCCGCCGCAGATATTTAGGGCCAGTAATTAGTAGCGCAAGTACTCTTTTAACAACGCGATAATTGTTAATTACTGCCAATCAAGTGCTCCAGCACTGAAAATTAACTATTACAAGTGTGGAGTCTCATTCTTTCAGGTTTTGAATTTTTCAGAGATCTTTTAAAAATGTCAAATTTTTAATTAAAAATGTTTTTTCTTACTTTTCCTTTGTGTCTTTTTTTTCTGTCTCTCTTAATACATTATTTCTTTCCCTCTCTTTATTTCTCATTCTGTACCTGATTTGACATTGAATTCACCCGCTCTAATTCACCCTCCTTCTGCTGTTTATTTTCCAATCCTTAAATCTCATTGGTTAAGGAGATAACCTTTTGGTTCACTCAGGTCCCAGATGCCCTGCTTCCTTTGCTCTGACATTACTATTAAAACCCTCCATAATTTTCAAAAGCTATGTTAAATCTCTTCTGAACCTTCTCTGCTGCAATAGAAATAGTCCCAGTATCTCAAGTCTTCTCATAATTATAGTTTCCCATCCCCAATATCATCCTATTGAAGCTACATTGTATGCTCACTATAGCTTTAATGTCCTTTCTATAAATGGGCACGCAGGCCCACAAACATGACTTGAATTATGGCCTAAATAATGTTTTTACAAACTAATAGAAATGTTTCAAAATTATAAAGGGTTCTGAATAGGTGAATAGGGAAAAACAATTTCCACTCCTTGGGATGATGTAATTGAGGGTTCAAAGACAAAATCTATTTAATTAGAATTAAGGAACAATAGAGGAGCTTTTTCTTCTTAGGCAGTCCCTCGGAACCGAGGATGACTTGCTTCCACACTAAAAATGAGTTCTCAGGTGACTGATGAGTCCAATGCGGGACCTACAGTCTCTGTCACAGGTGGGGCAGACGGTGGTTGAAGGGGCGGGTGGGTGGGGTGCTTGGGTTAACGTGCACTCCTTCCGCTGTTAGCGCTTGGCTTCCGCTTGCTCCCGGCGAAGAGACCCGAGGTGTTCGGCGCCTTCCCGGATGCTTCTCCTCCACTTTGTGCAGTCTTGGGCCAGGGATTCCCAGGTGTCAGTGGGGATGTTGCACTTTTTCAAGGAGGCTTTGAGAGTGTCCTTGAAGCGTTTCCTCTGCCCACCTGGGGCTCTCTTGCCGTGTCGGAGCTCCGAGTAGAGCGATGGTTTTGGGAGTCTCGTATCTGGCATGTGGACGATGTGGCCCATCCACCAGAGCTGATCGAGCGTGGTCAAAGCTTCGATGCTGGGGATGTTGGCCTGAGCGAGAACATGGACGGTGGTGCGCCTATCCTGCCAATGGATTTGCAGAATCTTGCGGAGGCAGCGTTGGTGGTACCTCTCCAGTGCTGTGATGAGCTATTACGCTGCTGGGTGCATACTCATAGAATCATAGAAATCGACAGCACAGAAGGAGGCCATTCAGCCCATCTTGTCCGTGTCGGCCGACAAAGAGCTAGCCACCCTAATCCCACTTTCCAGCACTTGGTCCGTAGCCTTGTAGGTTATGGCACTTCAAGTGAATATCCAAGTACTTTTTAAATGTGTTGAGGGTCTCTGCCTCTACCACCCTTTCAGGCAGTGAGTTCCAGACCCCCACCACCCTCTGGATGAAAACATTTCTCCTCAAATCCCCTCTAAACCTCCTACCAATTACTTTAAATCTGTGCCCCCTGGTTATTGACCCCTCTGCTAAGGGAAATAGGTCCTTCCTATCCACTCTATCTAGGCCCTTCATAATTTTATACACCTCAATTCGGTCTCCACTCAACCTCCTCTGTTCCAAAGAAAACAACCCCAGCCTATCCAATCTTTCCTCATAGCTAAAATTCCCCAGCCCAGGCAACATCCTCGTAAATCTCCTCTGCACCCTCTCTAGTGCAATCACATCCTTCCTGTAATGTGGTGACCAGAACTGCATGCACTACTCTAGCTGTGGCCTAACTAGTGTTTTATACAGTTCAAGCATAACCTCCCTGCTCTTATATTCTATGCCACGGCTAGTAAAGGCAAGTATCCCGTATGCCTTCTTAACCACCTTATCTACCTGTCCTGCTACCTTCAGGGATCTGTGGACATGCACTCCAAGGTCCCTCTGATCCTCTGCACTTCTCAGTGTCCTACCGTTTATTGTGTATTCCCTTGCCTTGTTAGCCCTCCCCAAATGCATAATTTCACACTTCTCCGGACTGAATTCCATTTGCCACTGTTCTGCCCACCTGACCAATCCATTGATATCTTCCTAGTCTACAGCTTTCTTCTTCATCAACCACACGACCAATTTCTGTATCATCTGCAAACTTCTTAATCATACTTCCTACATTCCAGTCCAAATCATTGATATATACCACAAAAAGCAAAGGACCCAGTACTGAGCCCTGCGGAACCCCACTGGAAACAGCCTTCCAGTCACAAAAACTATAGGCCACCAAATAGTGGGATGGAGATGGAGGGGCAAATTTGCAGGAAAATTGCAGAAAGATGCAAGAACTCTAGAGTAGTGATAATGGGAGACTGCAATTGTCCTAATATAGACTGGGATAATAACAGTGTAAAGGGAAAAGAGGGGGAGCTATTTCTGAAATGTGTACAAGAGAACTTTTAGATCAGTATGTTTCCAGCCTAACGAGGAAGGAAGCAGCACTGGATCTGGTTCTGGGAAATGAAGTGGGGCCAGTGGAGCATGTTTCAGTGGGGAAGCATTTGGGAAACACTGATCACAATATTAAGTTTAGAGCAGTTTTGGAAAAGGACAAGGAAAAATCAAATGTCAAAATATTCAACTGGAGGAGGACTAATTTCAATGAGTTGAAAAGGGATCTAGCCCAGGTGGATTGGAATCAAAGATTGACAGGTAAAACAGTAAATGAGCAATGGGAGGCCTTCAAAGAGGAGATAGTTCTGGTACAGACTAGACACATTCCCACAGGGGGAATGGAAGGACGTCCAAAGCTACAGCTCCCTGGATGACTAAACATACAAAGATTAAAATGAAACAGAAAAATGAAGCTTATGATAAATGTCAGGTCCATAATTCAGTAGAGAACCAAACTGAATACAAAAAGTATATGGGAGAACTGAAAAAGGAAATAAGAGGGGCAAAGAGAGTATATGAGAATAGATAAGCAGGAAACATAAAAGGGAACCCAGAAGTCTTCTATAAATATATAAATAGTAAAAGGGTAGTCAAAGGAAGGGTGGGGCCGATTAAGGACCTACAAGGAGATCTTATTGTGGAGGCAGAGGGCATGGCTGAGGTACTAAATGAGCACTTTGCATCTGTCTTCACTAAAGAAGAGGAAACTGCCAATGTCACAATAAAGGAGGGGGTAGTAGAGAAGTTGGATAGGATAAAAATAGATAAAGAGATACTTAAAAGGTTGGCAGCGCTCAAAGTAGAAAAGTCACCTGGTCCGGATGGGATACATCCTAGGCTGCTGAGGGAATTAAGGGTGGAAATTGCGGAGGCTCTGGCCAGAACCTTCCAATGCTCCTTCGATATGGGAGTGGTGTCAGAGGACTGGAGGATTGCAAATTTTACACTCCTGTTCAAAAAAGGGGAGGGATAAACCTGGCAATTATAGGCCAGTCAGCCCAACATCGAGTGGGTAAACTTTTAGACACATTAATCCGGGACAAAATTACCTGACACTTGGAAAAATATGGGTTGATAAATGAAAGCAAGCATGGATTTATTAAAGGCAAATTGTGTTTGACTAACTTGATCGAGTTCTTTGATGAAGTAACGAAGAGGGTAGATGAGGGTAGTGCAGTTGATGTTCTGTATATGGACTTTCAAAAGGCATAATTTGCCACATAATAAACTTGTTAGCAAAACTGAAGCCCACGGGAGTAAAGGGGCAGTGGCTGCGTGGTAAAAATTGGCTAAGGGACAGAAAGCAGAGAGTAGTGGTGAACGGTTCTTTTTCAGACTGGAGGGAAGTGTGCAATGATGTCCCCCCCGGGATCGGTGTTGGGACCACTGCTCTTTTTGATATATATTAATGACCTGAACTTAGGTATACAAGGCATAATTTCAAAGTCTGCAGATGACATGAAACTTGGAAATGTATTAGTGAGGAGGATAGTAACAGACTTCAGGAGGACATAGACAGACTGGTGAAATGGGCAGGTGAAATTTAACGCAGAGAAGTGTGAAGTGATTAATTTTGGTAGGAAGAATGAGGAGAGGCAATATAAACTAAATGGTACAATGTTAAAGGGGGTGCAGGAACAGAGAGAGCTAGGGGTGTACGTGCACAAGTATTTGAAGGTGGCAGGACAAGTTGAGAAGGCTGTTAAAATGGCATACGGGATACTTGGCTTTATAAATAGAGGCATAGAGTACAAAAGCAAGGAAGTTGTGCTAAACCTTTATAAAACACTGGTTAGGCCCCAGCTGGAGTAGTGTCCCCAATTTTGGGCACCACACTTTAGAAATTAGGTCAAGGCCTTAGAAAGGGTGCAGAAGAGATTTACTAGAATGGTACCAAGACTTCAGTAATGTGGAGAGACTAGAGAAACTGGGGTTGTTCTCCTTAGAGCAGAGAAGGTTAAGAGGAAATTTGATAGAGATGTTCAAAATCATGAAGGGTTTTGATCGAGTAAATAAAGAGAAACTGTTTCCAGTGGCAGAAGGGTCAGTAACCAGAGGGCATAGATTTAAGGTGATTGGCAAAAGAACCAGAGATGACAAGAAGAAAAACATTTTTACACAGCAAGTTGTTAGGATCTGGAATGCAGTGCCTGAAAGGGTGGTGGAAGCAGATTCAATAATAACATTCAAAAGGGAATTGGATATGTACTTGAAAAGGAAAAAATTGCAGGGCTTTGAGGAAAGAGCAGGGGGGGACAGGACTAATTGGATAGCTCTTTCAAAGAGCCAGCACAGGCACAAAGGGCCGAATGGCCTCCTGCTGTGCTGTATCATTCTCATTCTATGATTCTATGGTGCATCGCTAACTTGAAGGTATAAATTCAGGATCACAATAAGAATGAAGGGAGAGGTTGGAACTTTTCTATGCAGAGGATTGTTAGGACATGAAATTCCCCATCAGAAACAGTGATGGAAGCAGAATCCATAATAGCTTTTAATGGGGAAGTAAATAAATATATATATTTTTTAAGAAGGGTATGGATAAAGGGCAGGGGAATGGGACTAAGTAGATAGCTCTTTCAGAGAGCTATCACAGGCACAATGGACAAAATATCCTCTTACTGCAGTGTACAATTCTAAGATTCTACCAAATGTCTACCAATCATGTCCTGGACCTTCAAATCACTGAGAAATCACAGAAAGAAAACCACATCTTTCCACACCATACCATAGGGACTAACGGCGTTCATTAAAAAAGGCACAAAGTAATGCTAATGTAACTACAAGTATTGCATCAATCATTTCCAAGGATGATACATCCCAGTCTATTATTGCACTATTAACACAACAGTTACTAATATTAGCACCAGACAGGGAAACACATTTAGAAACTGCCTTCATTTCATGAAGACCTTTACTTTTAAATTTAAGAATGCCATCCTACCTTCTCTGGTTTTTCACTGAAAAGGAAGCCTTGATAAAATTTAGCCTCTGTGAAAATACAACAGAGGACTGCAATAATGCAGTTATAAGCAGCACAATGGTATTGTCTCCTCTTCTCCAGGAGCTGAGTTTCACCAGCCATGTTTTCAGTAACTGCATCATGGCAGGATCTTGACAGGACAGAAAGAAAACACAAACACGTTTCTGTTATTTGTATGTGAAGTGCACAAGTGTTTCCATAGAAATAGTCAATGTTACACCATTTAAAACCAGGATTGTTTTTTGTGTAAGTTTCATGACCAGCTGATCAATTTCATATGAATATCACTATAAATATTACATAGTGCTTTATCACACTGAAATGTCTCAGTGATTCACACAATATATTGCTTTCTTTATGCAAGTGCAACAACTGTAGTTACTTGGGCAAATACAGCAGCCATTCACAGTCAGCAACATCCCACTAGCAGCAATGATATGAATGGTCAGCTATTCAGCTTTTTTTGGTGGTATTGTTTAAGAACATAAGAAATAGGAGGAGTAGGCCATACAGCCACTTGATTCTGCTCTGCCATTCAATAAGATCATGGCTGATCTTCTACACATTCCTGCTCAGTCCACAAGAACATAAGAAATGATGTTTGAGGGAGGAACGCTAGCCAGGGCACTGGGAGAACTCCCTACTCTTCTTCAAACTGTGCTGTGGATTCTTTAACATGTACCTGAACCGGCAAGACAAGACTGAATTTTAATGTCTCATTCAAAATTACAGCGCCTCTCTGACAGTACAGAATGCCCTCAGTACTGGACTGAAGTATCAGCCTAGAATATGAACTCAAACCCAAATTACATTTAGAGACCAGGTCAACCCCACAGGATAACAATAAACCAGCTACCTACTGGATATCTGAAACACATACCCACCCAGGGTTTTTCACATTCAAAATATTCCTTCACATAGGCAGGTTTCAGTTCTCACAATGTGAAGTAGATCTAATCCAAAAATATTTGGATGAAAATCAACAAGCATTAATCTATCCTGAATCGTGTTCTTCCAGAATTTTCTGTTTTGATTTCAGATTTTCAGCACTCTTGGGTTTCTCTATTTATTTCTACTAAAGCCAAAGTGTTAGTTATCTTGAGCTATTACATCAATACACCAATTTGTGAAAGTGTGTAAATTACTTCATGCAGCTGCCTTGCACAAAACGAAGATAAAACCTTAAAGGTTGGCATAGAAAATGACCATAGCACATGTAGAATGAGCCATTTGACTCTCGGCCAGCTAATGAACAACAAAGAGCTTATTCTACGAATGGTGGTTATTGCAATCATTAAGGAAAATGTGCCTGCAGCCTGAGGAATGAGGGGAGACAAAATAAAAGAGAAATAAACAAAGTAAAAGGTAAACAAGTATTTCACAGAGCAGACAATGATGCCGACCATTATGCTTTCTCAATCAATCCCATCTAACAGTGGCCCATGATAGCCTCCTCTTGAGAAGGAATAAAGCAATGAAAAAGTTGAAGTGTAAATTCATCAGGATGTTATCAGGGATGAGGGGTTAGATATGAAGAGAGACTTGAGAAGTTGGGGCTTTTTCACTCGAGCTGAGAAGGCTAAGGCGTGACCTTTCTTTACACTGACAGTGATGAGAATGAAGAATTTTCTGTCAAAAACCATAGTTAAAGCAGAGTTCAATTAAAATAAAATGAGCTAGAAAGAGTTGCATTGAAGTATGGGGAGGGAGGAGAATGTGATTAGACTAAGTGGCTCACATAAAACAGCAGCACAGATTTGATGGACCGAATGGACTACTTCTGTGCTGTAACATTCTGTGATTCCATAAGATAAGAAGCTATTGGGTTTGAATGTGGATAATGAACAAATGAGGAGGATCAATAAATACTTACATACACTTCTGTGTATAAGCAACTGCAACCACAACAAACATCTTCAAACTATGCATATGGACAAAGGAAAATTTAAGAGCTTTTGTACACTTATTTTCTGCTTTAGGGATCACAAAGCCTTACTTCAGTAAAATCTTTGAAAGTTTGTTGCCCTCTATGTTACCCGAGCAATGGAAAGCCTGGATTATCTTTGACTCTTCTGAGTGACATCATTCTTTGGCAGGCGTGCGTACATGACTTCAAACAGCTTGTAACAACCAACTTTCTTTGTCAACTGGTTGTCAAAGGAGGACTCGCTTGTCTGCAATAAACAAACATTTTTAATGATTTATCTAAAATAATCTGCAAAACTACAATTCTATTGTGTCTGTTTTAAAAAAAAAGACAGTGGCCCTTAAGTTTGAAGTTATTCGAGAAAATAACGATGCAGTTTAGCAAATGACTACACCAAAGGCAAAAATGATCACAGTTTACAGAAAAATTAAACTACACTTGATAAGTTCATATTACAATTAAATAAAAGCTGTAATACGAATGTAAACTATTCACTGATTACCTTTATGAATCTAGATTGTACAATTTCCATGGCATCCTTTACAATTTTGCAGAAAAACTCCCTTAAAGCATCTACACTGCAGTGGGCAATAAGGGTGAGAAGAGAACGGTCCATAACAAACTGCCGAGTAGTATTAGGAAGCATTTCTTCATTTCCGAACATCTCATATGCAGCTTCCAGCAGGGCCACCTGCTTTTCACAGGTACACCTAATACAGATGAACAAAAGATCTAATTTTTCAGTGAAAATCATAACTCTAGATATGTTCTTCGTTAAACCATGCAACAATTAAAAAAAATCCAAATTGTTCAGTAAAATGCCACACCATAATGCAATCTCAAAACTACCGGAAAATCGACAACCAGTTTTACTAATATTTTCAATAGTCCCCACGTGGGGAGTTCAGAATCTCAACTCTGCAATCCGTGAGTCACTGAGTGGAGGCTAGGGACAAAGATGGCAGGAAAGCCAGAAGTGGAAACCACCCTGGGTTGTGCACATGCTGCAACAAGTTGTTGTTTTTGTTGTACTGTAGTTACAAAGCAAGTTTTGATAGAGGCCTGGAAGGAGGATACCTGTCTGACCTCTTGGCCAAGGCACAATGTATGATGTAGAGAGATATTGATTCTATGTTGGAGCTCCGTGTGTTACCGTAGAGTAATAGAAGTTCACACCTATGATTCCCAATATTGCTGGTATCTCAGCTGGGTCACTGAATCTAAGTATGGGGCAGAACCCAGGGGTATCATCAGGCGTTACCTTGAATCACTGTCATGTCTCTGTACCAATTTGTACTTATCTGAAGTCAGGTCCAGGAGGGACCAAAGAGATGATTCTGGATAGGGACTGGACCTATAAACAATAGGTCATGGCACACTTTATGAATGACCAGCCTTCTCAAATGTCATTCACACCTTCTCCCCAACTCCGAAATATGCTACATATACCTAAACAAAAATGTTCCATCAGGTCATATCTAATCTTTTTCGATATTATTTTACTTTAAAAACTTTGGTTGCAGCTGTCAGATAATGACCCACCAGTACATGCATGTAAAAAAAGTGGACTTTTGTTGTCCAGATTCCAAATATCAATATTATTGCCCAACCAATCAAGAGTTGGTCATCACCCTAGCCATCCGATCAGCCAGTTGAAAGCAGCACAGGTATGGCCCTGGGAACTGATCGCCCGTCCACCCTTTTGGCTATAGATGATGTGTGGCATGAGAAGACCTGGACTGGGAGATAACTGACAAAAAGAGATGCTCGTATGGTTAAAAAATATCCCACCCAAAGTGGTTATTTTCTATCAAACAAGTCAGCCAACAAAAAGCTTACTTATCGCACTAAAGCTCAAGGCAAAGCACAAATATTGATAAGAAGAACATAAGAAATAAGAACAGGAGAAGGCCATTTGGCCCCTCGAGCCTGCTCCGCCATTCAATAAGATCATGGCTGATCTTCTACCTCAACTCCACTTTCCTGCACCATCCTCATATCCCTTGATTCCTTTAATATCCAGAAA
Source organism: Squalus acanthias (assembly GCA_030390025.1). Classification (NCBI taxonomy): domain Eukaryota; kingdom Metazoa; phylum Chordata; class Chondrichthyes; order Squaliformes; family Squalidae; genus Squalus; species Squalus acanthias. Next base: position 62,455,241 of record CM059432.1, read on the forward strand.
TCTATCGATCTCTGTCTTGAATATACTGAACGACTGAGCCTCCACAGTCCTCTGGGTAGAGAATTCCAAAGATTCACCACCCTCTGAGTGAAGAAATTTCTCCTCATCTCAGTCCTAAATGGCCGACCCCTTATTCTAAGACTGTAACCCCTTGTTCTAGACTCCCCAGCCAGGGGAAACATCCTCCCTGCAGCTACCCTGTCAAGTCCTGTAAGAATTTTGTATGTTTCAATGAGATCACCTCTCATTCTTCTAAACTCTAGAGAATATAGGCCTAGTCTACTCAATCTCTCCTCACAGGATAATCCCCCCATCCCAGGAATCAGCCTGGTGAACCTTCAGTGCACTCCCTCTATGGCAAGTATATCCTTCCTTAGGTAAGGAGACCAAAACTGTACACAATATTCCAGGTGTGGTCTCACTAGGGCCCTATATAATTGCAGTAAGACATCTTTACACTTATACTCAAAGCCTCTTATAATAAAGGCCAACATACCATTTGCTTTCTTAATTGCTTGCTGTACCTGCATGTTAACTTTCAGATTCATATACAAGCACCCCCAGGTCTTTCTGAATACCAACATTTCCTAATCTCTCACCATTTAAAAAATACTGGCCCAAAAATTCGGCATTTCTCGGGTGAGTACTCAGTGCGTACTCACCCGCATTCATTCCCGAAGTGCCGGTTTCCTGCATGCGCGGGAAACCGGCACTTCCGGTATGGTGAAGGGGGCGGTTCCTAGGTGAACCGCGTGCGCGCTAGAGGCTGCGCGCACGCAGCACACTTAGATTTTTTTTCAGGTTTCAACGCGAGGGTAAGTATGGAAGATTCTACGCTAGTAAAAAGGAGGCATAAGACCCCTTTTGAACAAGGTAAGTAGTTAATTAAGTATAATTTTAAATTTTTTTCAACAGGTTTATCTTTTTTTAGATACTTTAAAGAAAGGTAAGTTTATTTTTATAACTTTTAAAAAGTATTTTAATTTTTTCAAAAATTTAAATTTTTGTTTAAAGTGGTTAATTTATTTAACTATAGTTATTTTATAAATGTGATGGTTTTTTTTTTTAAATTTAGCTGTTCTTTTGGGGCCGATTTCAATTCACAGATTTGACAGGTCTCCTGTCAAATCTATGAATGAAAGATGGTCTGCTGCCATTGGCTCTCCATGGCCCACGTGATCCCAGGGGTCGCATCGCACTAACTGCGCCCCTGGAACACGCAAGCACTGCGCGCCGGCACTAGGGAGAGGCCCAGGACCCGAAACACAACAGCAGGCGCGATCCTTACCCCCGCGGCAAGCCGGTCACGCGAATTTCTAGGCCATTCTGCTTTTCTATTTTTCCTACCAAAGTGAATAACTTCACATTTCTCCACATTATATTCCATTTGCCATGTTCTTGCCCACTCACTTAGCCTGTCTATATCCCCTTGAAGCCTCTTTGGATCCTCCTCACAATTTACATTCCCACTTAGCTTTGTATCATCAGCAAACTTAGATATATTTCATTTGGTCCCCTCATCCAAATCATTGATGTAGATTGTGAATAGCTGAGGCCCAAGCACTCATCCTTGCGGTACCCCACTAGTTACAGCCTGCCAACCTGAAAATGACCCGTTGACTCCTACTCTCTGTTTTCTGTCCGTTAACCAATCCTCAATCCATGCTAGTACATTATCCCCCAATCCCATGAGCCCTAGTTTTGTTTAATAACCTCTTGTGTGGCACCTTATCGAATGCCTTCTGAAAATCCAAATGCACCACATCCACTGGTTCCCCCTTATCCATCCTACTAGTTACAACTTCAAAAAACTAACAGATTCATCAACACATGATTTCCCTTTCATAAATCCGTGTTGACTCTGCCCAATCCTATTAATATTTTCTAAGTGCCCTGTTACCACGCCCTTAATAATAAGATTCTAGCATTAGATATTTACAGTCATGTGCTAATCTTAAGGTGACTCTAGTATAACATATTTGATATTAAGTTCAAACATTAGAGCTGTAATCATAAACTATTAGCATATAGATATCAGAATTTTTTGTATTAGTTTGAAGTAGCAATGAGGCTAAAAACACAACATTTACATTTTTACAGCCCACTATTTTTCAGTTTTCCATATCGTATACAACATGTAATACCTTTTTACTATATTTTGGAAACAGATCTGAAATGCTTCTTCCATGACATGTTTGCTGTCACGACACAGAACCGTAGTCAGAAGTTTTAACAACAGTGGACTCTGAGATAGCTCCAAAGCATCCAGTAACTGAAAAACACATTGAATCACACCAATTGTAGCAAATCAATAAACTTATTAATCATCAAATATAACTTGTGACATGAAGAATACAACGTGGCTAATAAGACTAGTGAATGATGATAAAATAAGACTCATCAGTACGAAGCAGCACTCAGCTTGTGTTGAGAAGTTCCTCAACACATTAAAAGCCCAAATAATGAGATCACTCTTTGTTCAATTTTCCAAATTAATTAAATTGAGGTTCTGAAACAAGGCATCCTGTTTCAAAAACACTATTTGGAAACTTACTTTATGTTTCCTTGGTCATACAGTAGTATTAGTATGAATAGTAGTGCTAGTAATAAAACAAAACATTTCATTTATATAGCACCTTTAACATAGAAAAACATTCCAAGGTACATTCCAGATGTGTAAACAAAACAAGACTTTGGGCCAAAGGAGGAGGGATTATGAAGGATGATCAAATGTATTCATGATGAAGGATGGGAGGCCGGCAGGTAGAGCTTTGGAGTAATTGAGTCTGGAGGTGACAAAGACATGGATGAGAGTTTCAGTGGCAGATGGGCTGAGGTAGTGATGAAGATGCGCAATATTATGAAGGTGGAAGTAGGCAGTCTTTGAGATGGAGAGGATATGAGGTCGGAAGCTCAGCTCAGAGTCAAACAGGACACCAAAGTTGCGAACAGTTTGGTTCAGTCTGAGACAGTGGCCTGGGAGGATAATGCAATCAGTAACAAGGGTATGGAGTTTGAGGTGGGACCGGTTGATGGCTTCGGTCTTCCCAATGTTACCTGGAGGAAGTTACGGTTCATGTTGGACAAGCAGCCTGACAGCACAGAGGCGGTGGAGGGGATGAGAGAAGTGGTGGAGAGGTACAGCTGGGTGTCATCAGCATAACGTGTGTAACCAGACCTCATGTCTGTGAATGATACCACCAAGGGGCAGAATGCAGATGAGCAAGAGGATCCTTGGTGGACTCTGGAGGAGACGGTGTGGGAATGGGGAGAGAAGCCATTGCTAGAGATGTTCTAGCTGTGATGTGATAGGCAAGAATGGGTCCAGGCAAGGAAAGTCCCATGGAGCTGGAGAACAGAGGAGACACCTTGGAGGAGGATAGTGTGATTGACTGTCAAAGGTTGCAAATGCTATTTGTGACTTTGGTTGGGACCTTTTCAGTTCTGTGGAAAAAACAGAAACCTGATTTGAGGGATTCAAACAAGGAGTTGTTGGGTAGATGGGCACGGATCTTGGAGAGGAAAGGGAGGTTGGCAATAGGACAGCAGTTAGCAAGGACAGAGGGATTGAGGGTGGGTTTTGAGGAGGGGGGTGAAAAAAATTAGTTTTAAAAGTTTTAAGCAGTTCATGAGGAGAGAAAACCATTTACATTTAATTGGCTAAAATGGGGACCAGGAAGAGAAGTTGGGAAAATGTATTTGAACCCTGTGGTTTAACTCATTTTGAAAACAGATAATGCGATCAACTCATTATTTTCTTATTGTACTAGCTCCCTGACTTAATTTCCAACTCAATAATGTCTTCAGCCTCCCAAGCTCCTTTGTGTCTTTCACCGATTCCACTGACTTAAGCACCAAATAATTCTTGATAATACAATACGATTCTCTCCTGCTCGTGTAGTATAAGATTCAGGAACACTATCTGGAGATGCAGCTATTCTACAAACTCCTTTTATTGCAAGAGCAGATGGGAACAATATTATATTACCAATGCACCTACGGGAGGATAAGGGGGAAAAGTAGTCTTTTTTTGGGGCAAAAACCTCAGGCAATGTGAAACAAATGCAAATTATTGCAGAAAGCAGGCCAAATAAAAGACACATACCATACTTCAGCTGGAATTATTCCTGCACTGAATTACTCTCTCACCAAATAAATGAATCTAACAGGATTTTCAATTTCCCAAACAACTGAAATTCACCTTTCCAATTCTGTACTGGTAGAGAGGTATGTTCATTCAATTCCTCAGAAGACATAAAACTTATTAGCCCCATCCTCGAGTCCAAAATAAACATATCATCTATCCTCTCAACAAATTGCACTTACTTTTTTGACACAGTCAATGTAGTTGTTGTACCTCAACGTACCCTTAGGAAATTCATCCGATTTCATAGGGAAATGGGTGGCTACAAACTCGTCGAGGGCATTTCTAAGCACTGTAAGATTTTCTTCTGGAAGGTGAGTAAAAAATGGCAGTATAATCACTGCCTGGGTCTGCAAAAGAAAAAGTTTCAGAAACTTTTTAACTTGAATTCCATTCAATGGACAAAACTTTCAACTTCGGCAGGAGCATAAAATGGGCACAGAGCTTTGAAAGAGCTGTCCAATTAGTCACACTCCCCCCACTCTTTTCCCATAGCCCTGCAAATTTTTCCTTTCAAGTATTTATCTCATTCCCTTTCGAAAGTTACTATTGAATCTGCTTCCACCACCTTTTCAGGCAGTGCATTCTAGATCATAACAACTCGCTGCGTCATTTTTTTTTAATCCTTAGCTCCCCTCTGGCTCTTTTGCCAATTATCCTACATCAGTGTCCTCTGATATTGACCCTCCTACCAGTAAAAACTGTTTCTCCTGATCAACTCTATCAAACTCCTTCACAATTTGTCCTATCGATCATATCTAAAAAAACTCATATGGTGGTAGTTTTAGCTCTCAAAATTACCCAAGTTTAGGCAGGTCTACCACACTATAGCCCACTAACTGGATTTGTGATTCTAGTTCCTCCATTTTATTTGTAATACCCTTAGCATTGGTATAAAGATACTTATTTGGTTTACTGTTTTCCTCCTGGCACTTTCCCCACTATTGATGTTCGTCTCTCTTCATTTAGCAGCTTGCTTAACACCAGTTGAACTTTCTACTATCACAATTCTAGCTGTTTTAAAGTCTTGATTTTCCTTGCCCTTCTGCTGTAGGAAGCTAACAAGCAGTGAACCTCCATCTCTCCATGGGAGAAGAGAATTGTGGAGAAAAAAAATCAGAGGGGGAACCATCACGGAGTCATTGTTGTGTGCACCTCCTATTAGCTAGCTGAAAAGAAGCAGAGGTAGACAGATGCCAGTTAACAAGAACATGCACCTAAGCACCTTTTGGCTGCGGCTGGTGTGTGACATTTTGAGATCTGGACTGCAAAAGAAAAAAAAAAAGAGGGATTTGATACCCTCAAAATAGTTAAATAAAACATCAAAATCCAGTGATATCACACATTTACTTAGCTTTTCTCCCAAAAAACTGAAATACCTTCAAGTTTAAAGCTAATGTTGAGTCCGTCAATATCGTGGTATATGTATGGAATACCATTGAAAATGCCTCATGACTATTGCCGAAAGAGACCGAAGAATCAATCTGAAAAAAATCACATGCAAATTAGCAAAACCATGCGCACATACTATAGATCTGTCCCATAACCTGATTGGAAGATTCTTTTTCCAAGGAACCCTATTATCTAGTCAACAGAAAACAAGTTAACAGAAAAGTATTGATGCATTATTTGAAGAAATATTTAATTTATTTGTTTGAGTGAGGATCAGTAGTGAAGCAATTTCAATTAGAAAAACCCAATCTGGATCCATAACAACTTGTATTTATATAGTGCTTTTAAGGTAGAAAAACATGCTTTGGAGAGGGTACAGAAGAGACTTACTAGAATGGTTCCAGGGATGAGGGATTACAGTTATGTGGATGGACTGGAGAGGCTGGGGTTTTTCCCCTTAGAACAAAGAAGGCTAAGAGGAGATTTGATAGAGGTGTTCAAAATCATGAACGGTTTACATAGAAGTAAATATGGAAGTAAATAAAGAGAAACGGTTTCCAATGGCTAAAGGGTCGATAGCCAGATTCAATAGTAGCCTTCAAAAGGGAATTGGATAAATACTTGGAGAAAAAATTGCAGGGATATGGGGAAAGATCGGGTTGTGGGACTAACTGGATTGCTCTTCGAAAGACCCGGCGCAGACTTGATGGGCCAAATGGCCTACTTCTGTGCTGTATCATTCTATGATCCCAAGGCATTTTACAGAAGTGTAATCATACAAATATGGACACCAAGCCAAAGTAGGAGATATCATGAAGGTTGATCAAAAGCTTGGAAAACAGGTGGGTTTTAAGGCAGGTCTTAAAGGAGGAGAGAGAGGTGGAGAGGTTTAGGGAGGGAATTCCGGAGCATGGGACCTGGGTAGCAGAAGGCAAGGCTGCCAATGGTGGAGCGAAGGGAGGGATGTACAAGAGGCCAGAGTCAGAGAACAGAGAGCTCTGAGGAGAAGGGTGGTAGGGCTAGAAGAGGTAGGGAAGGACGGGCCCATGAAGAGATTTAAACACAGAGTTTTAAATTGGAGGACTTGAAGCCAATGTAGATCAGCAAGGATAGGAGTGATGGGTGACGAGGACTTGATGCGGGACAGAATACAGGCAGCAGAGTTCTGGATGAGCTGAAGTTTACAGAGCATGGAGGATGAGTGGTCAGCCAGGAGAGGATTGAAATAGTCAAGTCTGGAGGTGACAAAGGTATGGATGAAAGTTTCAGCAGCAGCTGGGCTAATGCAGGGGTGGAGGTGGGTGATGTTACAGAGACAGTCCTTGCGACGTAGAGGATATGGAGTTGAATGCTCAGCTCGGAGTCAGAGAGGATGCTGAGGTTGTGAACAGTCTGGTTCAAACTGAGTCAGTGGTCGGTGAGGGGAATGAAATCAGTAGCAAGGGTAAAAAGTTTATGGCGGGGGCCGAAGAAACGGCTTTGATCTTCCCAATGTTTAACTGGAGGAAATTGCGGCTAATCCAAAACTGGATGTCGGACGAGCAATCAGTCAGCTCAATGGAGGAAATTAACTGACTTGAAAAGGGTCATTTATGAGTCATTCGAGTATATTGCTTGGCACAAAAATGCCTTGGTCATTTATCAGAGATTTGCCTCCACATTTACAAGGTTTTGTAATGGTATATGAAATTGTGACTTGGTCTCCAGAAAAAAGATTCTAAGACCTAAATAACAGAACCTTCCAAATATAAATGCAGCAAAAGTATAACTGAAGGCAAGAATTTAAAACTGATCAACTATCTATATCTTATTAAACTGTTTATATCAGCATGTACTTCCCATCTACAAAACCTTACTTCCTGTGTCATGTTTTTGTCACATTTGTGTGCCAACTTTTTACCATTATAAATTCCTTTGTCCACATTTATAACCCAGCTCCATCTTCTCCAGCCCCACCCAGTCTCCAACCTTGTGCCACTGTCTCTCCCCTTTTCAGCCTCCAATCCCACTCTATCTTTCCCCTCCTCTCCAGCCTGTAACCCTCCCCTGCCTTCCCCCACCCAGAAGAACTACTTGGAGGCTGTTTGCAGTTGCAGGTTCTGGCCAGTGGGTGATACTGCAGAACATTTTTTCCCCGCTTTCCCACTCTGATTCTCCACCATGTTGATTTGTCAGTGTGGGAGCTTAACTAGCCAGGTAAGTTCTTCACCTTTTGTAAAATTTTGATTATATTCTTAAATTTGTATGTCCTAGCCCCTGTTCAAATACAACAAGTCCTATTTAAATTTGGGCCTCCAGTCACTCACCTGTTTATACTGCCGAGCCCTTCCCCAAGGCCTTTCTGGCTCTGCTGCTTCAACCTCCAACAAAGGCTTTGCAGCCACATAGGCTGATCCTCAGGCTTCACAGCCTACTCTGGGGCCATTCTGCACTTCAGTCTCTTCCCCTCAAGCTATTTCTGTGCAATGTCTCAACAGAGCCGTTCCGACCCATTTTTCACCAGCAATGCTGCCTCACCCTCCCAGGTAGAATACTTCTATTCTTTAAGTATATAGCAGCCCATCACTCCTAATGATGCAGACTCAATTATTTTCATCAGATTTTAGTTTTCTAAATTCTATAAAACTTTAATACATAAAGATGATAATTTCTCTCCAATGCATTCTGTCCCCTTCCCACTTCCCAGGTCCACTGTCCTCCCCTTCTACTCATTTCCACCCCTTCCATGTACTCCTCTATCCCTCCCTCTCCATATCATCCTAGAATCATAGAATGGTTACAGCACGGAAGGCGGCCATTCAGCCCGTCGAACCCGTGCCGACTCTCAGCTAGTCCCACTCCCCTGACCTTTCCCCGTAGCCCTGCAATTTTTTTTCCTTCAGATACTTATCCAACTCCATTTTGAAAGATAAGATTGAGTCTGCCTCCACCACCCTTTCAGGCAGTGCATTCCAGATCTTAACCACTCGCTGCATAAAAAAGTTTTTTCTTACGTTGCCTTTGGTTCTTTTGCGAATCACCTTAAATCTGTGTCCTCTGGTTCTCGATCCTTCTGCCAATGGGAACAGTTTCTCTCCATCTACCCTGTCCAGATCCCTCATGATTTTGAACACCTCTATCAAATCTCCTCTTGCCCTTCCTTCCCCCACCTCCCACACGGTCCAATTGTCGCCTGCCCGATAACCACGATTGTACATCTTCATTCCCTATATGGGGTATGGTAGCATAGTGGTTATGTTACTGGACTAGTAATCCAGAGGCCTGGACTAATGATCTGGAGACATGAATTCAAATCCCACCACGGCAGCTGGGGGATTTAAATTCAGTTAATTAAATTTAAAAAAAGCTAGTGAAACTATCGGATTGTTGTAAAAACCCATCTGGTTCACTAATGTTCTTTAGGGAAGGAAATCTGCTGTCCTTACCTGGTCTGGCCTATATGTGACTCCAGACCCACAGCAATGTGGTTGACTCTTAACTGCCCTCTGAAATGGCCCAGCAAGCCACTCAGTTGTAACAAGCAATAGCTACGACAAAGTCAGCACTGTGGGAGAACCTTCACAAGGACTGCAGCAGTTCAAGGCGGCGGCTCAACACCATCTTCGAGGGCAATTAGGGATGGGCAATAAATGCCGGCCTTGCCAGCGACGCCCACATCCCGTGAACAAAAAAATAAAAAATTCCCTATAATAAATACCATGCAAAAATCAACCAGTAAGTTAACATTTTCATTTACTTATGTGAGTCAACCACTGCAATTGTGCCAATCCTTGGATTGTATGTTCATGGATTCTGATCAAGAAAAAGGTGGCAACAGTAAATATTGATTATACAATACTATAGAAACTGACTGCCTTTTCTTGAAAATTGTTGCTTGCAGAACTCTTTAGAAAAGCCTAATTCACTGTACAATATAGGCTGATCATTTATTAAACAATGCTAAATATAATCATGCCCAATATTGATGCATTTATTTTTTAACAAACAAGATCTGTATTATGTCTTCTCTCAATTTTCTTCCAATAACTAGGAACATTCTCGTCACTCTCAACACCCTCTCCAAAACAATGATGTCCTTTTGAAGATAGGGCACCCTGCCATCGGGTTTAATATTTCATATGCTTATTGCATTACTTCACATTTACCAGGTATACAGACTGTTGGCAAACACAATATACCTGCAGTACTTTGGAAAGGAGTGTCAAGACAGCCATCTTGCTCTCTGGGTTGGATCCCTTTGACCACCATGACTCAAGTTTAGCCCAGTTTGTAAGTACAGCATTGACCAGGAGAATACCCTGCTTCTTTCGTACAGTATGGTCTCTGAAACTCTGGTCAAGCATTCCATTCAGAACAGTGCTCACCTGTAAGAAAGGAGAAAGAACTGAGCATTGTTGGTGCTCAAAGCCAGCAGGTGAAATGGCTGAAAATCTTATGGCATCCACATAATCTATAAATTCAACTCTGCACACCTCTCTCCGTAACCTTTAGTTTTTTTGCTGACAGTGTATATATACATAAATACAGTAATAAATTACCATAAAATTAATCCATACGTCCCAATTTCATGGCAGTTTTTGGGCTTTACAAAGCTTTTACATCTGTGAGTTACTACACTGGGCCTTATCACAGATCCTGTGGTATGAGACAACATAAACATACCTCAGCTGTTATAAGTACTTTGTCTGGGCTATGCGTAGGATGACTTTTTTTTTTAAACAATTCCATAAAGAATTTATAATTGTTGAAAACGGGAGCTATCCTGGTTTGGAACAAATGAATACTAATCAGAGTCAACCTCATCCAGCATCCTCATCCTATATTACAACAGTGACTACATTTCAAAATTCCTCATCGGTACTATATATTATAGTATTATATACATGTAATACATTGTACGTTACATGGTATCACACCCCAACTGTTATAAAACAGTATCCTCCGATCAACAGTGAGAAACACCACAGGGTATCTGCTGGTATACTGAAAAAAGGATGCCTTATTTAATTGCTGGCACCTTTACCAAAAGTTAACAATTTATACAAAATAATCTTCTCTACACAATTGTAATCTGAATAGTGCTTACCATTTTAGAGTTTTCGCTTGCTGATCTCATTAACTGGGTCACTGCAGAGTTAAGATTTCTAAGCAATTCACCATTAATGGTTTCAGGAAACAAATTGTAGAAGTATTCACCATGGGAAAAACTGATGAAGTTTCTCTGGGACGCCCCTGACAGTGGCACAGACAGCTCCACTGTGTTCAATAGCAAGGAGACCAGTTCCTCACACTACAGGGATCGAGAGAGAGAGTATATTCAGGTGGTTTCAACTTCATTGGCCAGCAATATTAAAAACTTCAGCCAGAAATCATATTCAAATCCAAAATGATCTTATACAACAACACCTTGTATTTATATAGCGCCTTTAACGTAATAAAATGTCCCAAGGTGCTTCACAGGAGCGTTATCAAACAAAGTTTGACACCGAACCACAGAAGGAGATATCAAGAAAGATGACCAAAAGTGTGGTCAAAGAGGTAGGTTTTAAGGGGCGTCTTAAAGGAGGAGAGGTGCAGAGGCAGAAAGGTTTAGGGAGGGAATTCCAGAGCTTAGGGTTTGGCATCCGAAGACTCGGCTGCCAATGGTGGAGTGATGAAAATCGGGGATGCACAAGAGGTCAGAATTGGAGGAGTGCAGAGATCTTGGAGGGTTGTAGAGCTGGAGGAGATTGCAGAGATAGGAAGGGGCAAGGCCTTGGAGGGATTTGAAAACAAGGATAAGAATTTTTAAATCAAGGCGTTGCCGGACTGGGTGCCAATGTAAGTCAGCGAGCACAGGTGTAATGGGTGAATGGAACTTGGTGCGAGTTACGATACAGGCAGCAGAGTTTTGGATGAGCTTAAGTTTATGGAGAGTGCAGGGTGGGAGGCCGGACTAGAGAGCATTGGAATAGTCGAGTCTCGATGTAACAAAGTCATGGATGAGGGTTTCAGCAGCAGATGAGCTGAGGCAGGGGCGGAGACGGGCGATATTACAGAGGTGGAAGTAGGCGGTCTTGGTGATGGAGAGGATATGGGGTCAGAAGCTTTTCTCAGGGTCAAATAGGTTGCGGAGGCTGCGAACAGTCTGGTTCAGCCTCAGACAGTGGCCAGGGAGAGATATGGAGTCGATGTCTGGGGAACGACGTCTGTGGTGGGGACCGAAGACAATGGCTTCGGTCTTCCCAATATTTAGTTGGAGGAAATTTCTGCTCATCTAGTGGGATGTGAGACAAGCAGTGACAAATCAAAGGCAGTGGAGGGGTCGAGAGAGGTGGTGGTGAGGTAGAGCTGGGCATCATCAGCATACATGTGGAACCTGACATTGTATTTTGAATAATGTCACCGAGGGGCAGCATGCAGATGAGAAATGGGGTGGGGGGGCGGACAAGGATAGATCATTGTGGGACTCCAGAGGTAACGGTGTGGGAGCAGGAAGAGAAGTCATCTCTGGCTACAACTGGATATATCGGAATGGAACCAAGCGAGGGCAGTCCAACCCAGCTGGACGATGGAAGAGAGGCATTGGAGGAGGGTGGTGTGGTCAACTGTGTCAAAGGCTGCAGACAGGTCAAGAAAGATAAGAAGGATAGTTTCTCTCGGTCACAGTCACATAGGATGTCATTTGTGACTTTGATAAGGGCCGTTTCTGTGCAATGGCAGGGCGGAAACCTGATTGGAGGGATTCAAACATGGAGTTGTGAGTATACATCAAAATATGTGTTGTAACTAAAATTCTCAATGCTCTTCCTTCACAGTAAATATAGTAAAAAAGTCAATAATGGGATCATCTCTCTGAGCAATCAAGACAAAACTTAATGAAACAATCTGATAAAAACAAGGCAATGAAACTACATAAAATATCTAACAATAAAACTAGCTGCAGTGATACTCAACACAATAAAACTACATGATACCTAACACAAAACTTCATACCATGCCTAATATAGCAGAATAAAACTATAAACCATGATACACAGTAAAACTAATGGTACTCAACACAATAACATTACAAACAGTGAAACTCTACACAATAAAATAAATTCACTGATATCCAACACACGAAAATTATATCCAATGATAATCAAAATAAAGCTGCAGTGATAACCAACACAAGAAAAGTACAGTGATGTGATGAGACGGAGTTCTTAATATGGTGATTCAAAACCTTGTTAATTTGACAGAAAGGCCTTTTTGACTCCAATGGCCATTCACAGAACAAAACAAATAAACATGATTTGAAATACCATATTAACTTATTAAGAATACTCAGACAAAAGCAAAATACTGCAGATGCTGGAAATCTGAAATAGAAACAGAAAATGTTGGAAAAACTGCTGAGTGTTTCCAGCATTTTTTTGTTTCCACTTAAGTTTACTCAGTCTCAGCACAGCCAGTTTAACTCTAGGACTGAATACGCTGGAATACTAAAATGTGCAGCACCCAAGCAGTTATTTTCAAGAATCTATTTTAACCCAGAAAATATACTAAGGAAAGAAAAATAATGCACCATAGACAAAATACAAAATGTTACAATTACAACCAGTCTTGTAATGGACAGGTCACTTCTTGAGCCCATCAAATTTTTATTTGTCACAGTACATTCACTGACCTGCCCACCAAGGGAAAATGACAGTTGTAACAATCCATCTGCTAACATCTTACTGCTGACGTCTATTGATGGGAGCGATTTCCTCTCATCTCCAGGTGCAATTCCTTTGTAGACAGTTGATAAAAGCTTTGAATTCAGTGGCAGGCCAAGACTCCCAGTCTGTAATAAATAACAGTAGCATTTTAAAATATTTGCGACCAGATCTATGTGTAAATGCCAAATTAACCAAATGATTCTCACAATCTGGATAAATACATAAAACTTGGTCAATATTCTTGGACAAGATTAGCCAAATGAGTTAAAATCTCGCAGGCCACACGCTGTGGAAGTCAGGATGGCTTGCTGCCCGCCTTAGCCCGTGCCTATACGACTGTCGTCCCAAGTTAAATTTGGGCTTGCATCTCTCTTTTCTTTCTCCTATTAGGCACTACCTTGATTTTCGTGACATTTTTTGCCCTCCTGAGGATTCACTACTTCAAGTCTCACTTGGTTTCACCGCCTGGGACCAAAGGAACTCTGGTTATGGGAGCAGTCCTTGTATATCTCAGGCTGATTCTTCTTACTTAAATGGGAGCTGGCACTTCAGACTGATTTGGTGGACAAAAACCCTCTAACTTCATTACCCTGACACCAACCTTTAAAAAAAAAATCATATTCCCTGCAAGAAAAGTACTCGCCATCCAAATCTCAACTAGCTTTTGGAAGTGATGTTGCGTTACACTGAGAGAAATGCCATGGTTAAGTGGTGGTTCAGTAATAAATACAATTTGTTCCAATCTTCTGCAGCATATTTGGGAATTATTTAGATACTATACAAGTAAATTGCTCACAGATGTGTGAGATTCAAACTGTACTGGTGACCTTGTGACATATGAAAATTACCTGGCACTTCAACACAGAGTTGAGAAGTTCAGCCTTATGGAGTTGTTTGCATGCCAACAGGATGGAGCTTAATTTGGCATGATCTGTCCGACGGTACAGATCCACACTGCACAGATCTTCAATGCTGTCGCACACATTAAAATATAAATTATAAATAAAAACACATGCAAATACTGGAAATCTGAAATAAAAACACGAAGTGCTGGAAACAGTCAATTAGCACCTGAAAACAGAAAAGATGGGTTAACACTTTGTGTCAGCACCTTTGTTAAAAGAAAGTTCTGATGCAAGATTTCAACCTGAAATGTTAAACAATTTTTCAGATGATAATGGAGCTACTCTGTATTTCTAGCATTTATTATATGTATTTTTTTATTCCTACAATACTTTTTTTTTTAAATGTCTTCCATGCATTTCCTCCTCACCATTCTCCCCAGATCCATACCACTCTTTGAAGGGTGCAAAGATTTCCATAGATGATGCTCTTGGAGCTCCTCAGTCAATGCACCAGAAGATGCAATGAGAAGGATTCCCCTCCCTCATTAGTTTTCCTTTTCCAGATATCCTGATGAGGCTTCCAAATTCACTCTCACAAACTGAAGTGTGGTCTTTCTAGCGGTGGCCATTGGATACCAAACAGTGGTGGGAACTCTGGCTGCTTTTTCTCACTTCCGAACCCAAGGGGGTTAATAAGGTCATTGCTGGCCTGGCTGAAATAAGCTAACTCACTACAATCAAGGTTAAAACCTAGGAAAATCCATGCCCTCGCCACTAATTCCATCCTCCTCCCTGGCCACTGTCACAGGTAGAACCACACTGTTTACAACTTCGGCATCCAATCTAACCCCGAGCTGAACTTCCGACCCTATCTACTGCTGAAACTCTCATCCATCCCTCTCTCACCTCCAGACTCGACTATTCCAGTGCTCTCCTGGCTGGCCTCCCATCCTCTACATAAACTCGAGCTCATCCAAAATTCTACTGCACATATCCTAACCCACATCGTCCCACTCACCCATTGCCCCTGTGCTCGCTGATCTACATTGGCTCCTGGTCCACTAATGCCTCAAATTTAAAATTCTCAACCTTGTGTTCAAATCCATTCATGGTTTTGCCCCTCCCTATCTCTGTAACCTTCACCAACTCCACAACCCTCCAAGAACTCTTTGTTCCTCCAACTCTGGCCTCCTACAGATCCCCACTCCACTATTGGCAGCCATGCCTTTAGCCATCTAGGCCCTAAGCTCTGGAATTCATGTCCTAAACCTCTCCACTTTCCTCTCCTCCTTTAAGACTATCCTTGAACCACATTTCCATGACCAATCTTTTAGTCACCCCCACCCCACCTTGCCTCACTGTCGATTTTTGTCTATTATGCTTTTCTGAATCGCCTTGGGGTGTTTTTCTATGTTAAAGGCGCTATATAAATGCAACTTGTTGCTCAACACATTATGCAGCTGTAAGCCCAGTTACAACAGGAGATATATCTCAATTTATTATTACTCCAACAGCATTTCCCATCTTACCTCTGTGATCTAATTCTTTTTCTCATGCTGCCTTCTAATGTTTCTCGATAAGGCAATTTTACCACTGCTTTCAAAAGCCTCACACAGGTATCAGGCAGACTTTTCATCACTTGTACATCTGCCATATTAAATCCAATGCTGGGTGGATCAATCACCACTGTTGCTACAAGTTCGAACAGGTTGGAATTTAATAAGTCTTTCTCGAGCACCTGAACAGTAAAGGGGGGAAAAATCCAATAAAAATTCTAAACGGTATAATTTGCACAACCAAACACAGAAAATTAAATCATGAGCTCATCTGGTTCAATACATTTATTTGTATGTATTTATATATAGATTAATTGAAATTCTGAGAATCTTTGCTTAAATGTATTTCCTACATGATGTGTGTAATTTTCTGTCATGTAGAGGAAGCTGGTGGATATCAAATCTGAGCAGTGCCATGGTCTACAGTTTGCCAGGAAACTACTGCTGATATCATTAGCACTGTTGAGTTTTAATTTTTGTATCCAATTGATGACACAAGCCCACAGCACAATCTGCATGAGATTGAGAACCTCAATCAGAGGCCATAAGGTGGCCAGTGTGAGAAATGCAAGTTCTCACAAAGTAGAGCAATTGAGGGTGTTCCTCCGGGTTTGGGGTTAATGTGTATTATTAGAGTTGAATGGAAGATGTTTCACTCTTCCTCTGGCTAGAAATAACCTGGCGTGAAATTATTTATTTTTGTTCCCTTGCAGCACATAGACTATGGTATCCACCAGCTTCCCTTATTGACAGTGGGTGCCAAAAATAGTAATTCACTCCATTTTCACTTTGATATGGTCAGAATTTCACCCAGTGAGTGTTCTGGCATGACGTGAAAACTTTGATATGCACAAGCTCTTTGTTAATTATTATAAAGGAGATCGATTCCACTGTAAACATTCAAACAGATCTAATTATTAATTTGTATTGATCCAATATAACTGATATCTTAACAATGCAGTACAGCCTTGGTCACAGCACCAGCAGAATATTCAAATAAAGGACAGATGGACAGTTTGATCAAATATTCCAATTATACCAAGGTCCCAGTGAATTTTTTATACGTTGTGTATGCTCCAGATACAGATAGAGTTTAAAAATTGTACTACTCTGCAGAAGTTACATCATTCATTGTAGCAATTACAGTATTGATGTAACTCTCACCATAATTATCATAGATGCATTTAAAGGGAAGCTAGATAAGCACATGAGGGAGAAAGGAATAGAAGGTTATGTTGATGGGGTGAGAAGAAGGGTGGGAGGAGGCTCATGTAGAGCGTAAACACCGGCAGGGGCCGAATGTCCTGTTTCTGTGCTGTAAATAGTTTGTAACTTTGTAATTAGTACTGTGTTACAACACGGTTGTGCAGTAAGGTGCACTGGAGCTCCACTGGACTATGCAGGGGAGTAGGATACAAGTTGTGCCACAAACGCCGAGACAGCAAGTTCTCACTCTTGGCCAAACTGTCCTGAAGAGTCCGAATAGTTCCCCACAGGAGGAGATAGGGAAGGAAAATAGAACGGAGAATCACATTTGGCTGCTTCCATATTTCTCAGTTTTGATTATAGATCAGCACTGATCCAAACCCTGTAATAGACCATCCTACAGGCAGGGATGGTACATGGTACACCAAGACCAGAGGGTAGGGGAAAATAAATAACATTCTCCAATAACTAAAAGAGTGAGTTAGCATTGTGCTGTGTGACAGAGTGGTAGAATGCAGGTCCATGGCTTTAATCCCCTACACTTGTGAGTTAATACATCACAGTTGTGGTGTGTAGAGTTAAGGCACTCGCTTACGAGCAAGAAGCGAACAAAGACCAATGTATCATCCAGCAACTGGCTCAAGATGAACACTCAGATTATTGGAATAGGAAAGACTGAAAATGGGGCAAAGAAAAAACACAGTTGATCTGCATTATTGACAAATAATTATGGCCCCTAATTTCCGATAGGAGGCTTCCTGCGTGTGGATGCCTCCTATCGGAAAAAAATCTACGCACTTACCTGAGGGCTCCCGAGGTCCGGACACTTCCACTCCTGGGCCTCCTCACAGTCGAAATGTGCAGGGCCCACGTATCCCAGGGGCGCATGCAGTTCGCAAGCGTCCCTGGGATCACGTGGGCCAGGCGAGCCAATGAAAGAAGGGAATCCCCCTTCATATTTTTGACAGATAGACCTGTCAAAAGTATGAATGGAGATCACTCCAAAAAGACACTAAAACATGAAATAATTTTTTTTTAAACCATCACATTTTTTAAATGAGTTAAAATTACATTAAATTAAATATTTTAAACAAAAATGTAATTTTTTGAAAAAAATTAAAGTTTTTTTTACAGGGCTAAAAATAAACTTACCTTTTTTAAAAGTACTTTTAAGTTATAAATGAGTAAAATTTTTTTATTTTTTAAAACTCTTATACTGGTAAAAGCAGGCCTTACCAAGCGTAAGATTTCTAAGGGTTTTCAGTGGGTGGAGGAACTCTCCCCCCAGCAGAGGCCCTTCTCCAGGGCAGGCGTGCGATCTGTCAAGAGGATTCTTGACAGATCGGAAATGCCGGTTTTCAGCGCATGCGCTTCTCGCATGCCTGAAACTGGCATTTCTGATGTCCCTACACAGCTCGTACCCACCCGTAGGCATTGGAAAATACGGGCCTATATATCTCAATCTGAACAATTGCAAGTATGCAGTATGTTCTATAAAAACCTGAATTACTACCTTCCAGAAATCCTGCTGGCAGCCCTCCAGGACCATGCTAACAAATTCCATAATCCGGACTATAATTGTGCATTTACTGTAATTGTATTCATCTCTCTCTCTCGGACTAAAAAGTATGTCCTTGATCCCACAAGCAAAGCTCTCCTGTGCAGCTGTGATGTCATGAGTTGCAAGATTTTTCAGGAAGAAATCGATGGCTGTCATGAAGCCAGATTTAGGGTGAGTCCCTGCAAGAGCAGAAGTAAACAACGTGAGATTTAGTACAAAGCTTCCATCTTCTCCCCTCCCCCCGATGTTGCATCATCAGAACAACATTTCACTGACAGAACCAAATTTGCAGTGGACAACCACATAAAACATGATCCTGGGAATTATAAATTTACTGGCCTGACACCTTTATCAGGAAACATGCTGCAGTCTGTTATTAATGAAGCAATTGAAGAGTATAGGCAATACTAATAGGAAAACACGGGTTTAAAGGAAGATAGGACATGCCGTAGTATTTGCAGGAACTTTGAGGATATAACTGGAAAATTGGGGCAAAAATTGTAGGCCATTGTGGATATGTATTTATATTCTCCATTGCTAAATCTGATTATTAAACTGTTTTGAAATGATATCTAATCCCCCTTCCAGCTCATGGAACTGATCTTCTTTCGCACTTTCTTAACCCTACACTGGCACTACTGTCACCTTGTCCCCTCATCACTATATGCTGGCTCATTGTTGATTCTCTACGCCTTTGCAGCCGACTGACCACGCTATCCTCTTCCAACGCCTCTCCTCCGCGGTCCTGCCCTTGCAAGTTTCCACTCTTACCTATCCAGTCGCAGCAAGATAATCTCTTGTAATGGCTTCTCTTCCTGACCCCACACCGTTACCTCTGGAGTTCTCCAAGGAATTATCCTTGACCTCCTCCTGTTTCTCAACAATTGCTGCCCCTCAGTGACATCATCCGAAAACACGTCAGGTTCCACATGCACGCTGACCACACCCAGTTCTACCTCACCACCACCTCTCTCGACCCCTCCACTGCCTCGGTTTTCAGGCTGCTTGTCCGACATCCATTCCTGGATGAGCCGGAATTTCCTCCAAATTAAGCATTAGGTAAACGCGAAGCCATTGTCGTGAGCCTCCAGACAAACTCCATTCCCTCGCCAGCGATTCCATCCCCCTCCCTGGCCACTGTCTCAGGTTGAACCAGACTATTCGAAATCTCTGTGTCTATTTGATCCTGATCTGAGCTTCCAACCCTATATGCTTTCTATCACAAAGACCGCCGACTGCCACCTCCATAACATTGCCCATCATCACCCCTGCATCAGCCCATCTGCTGCTGAAACCCTCATCGATGCTTCTGTTATCTCCAAACTCAACTATTCCAATGCTCTCCTGGCCGGCCTTACATCTTCCACCCTCCATAAACTTGAGCTCATCCAAAATTCTGCTGCCCGTATCCTAATCGCACCAGGTGCTGCTCACCCGTCACCCCTGTGCTCACTGACCTACATTGTCTCTCAGCCCACCAATACCTCAAATTTAAAATTCTCATCCTAGTGCTCAGATCTCTCCATGCCCTCGCTGTTCCCTATCTCTCTAACCTTCTCCAGCTCCTACAACGTAACATAAGAACGTAAGAAATAGCAGCAGGAGTAGGCCATTTGGCCCCTCGAGCCTCCTCCGCCATTTAATAAGATCATGGCTGATCTGATCTTGGCCTCAACTCCACTTTCCTGCCCGCTCCCCATAAACCTTGACTCCCCTATAGTTCAAAAATCTGTCTATTGATACCTTAAATATATTCAATGACCCAGCCTCCAAAGCTCTCTGGGGTAGAGAATTCCAAAGATTCACGACCCTCAGAAGAAATTCCTCCTCATCTCCGTTTTAAATGGGCGACCCCTTATTCTGAAACTATGCCCCCTAGTTCCAGATTCCCCCACGAGGGGCAACATCCTCTCTGCATCTACCCTGTCAAGCACCCTCAGAATCTTATATGTTTCAATAAGATCACCTCCCATTCTTCTAAACTCCAATGAGTATAGGCCCAACCTGCTCAACTTTTCTTCATAAGTCAACCCCCTCATCTCAGGAATCAACCTACTGAACCTTCTCTGAACTGCCTCCAATGCAAGTATATCCCTCCTTAAATAAGGAGACCAAAACTGCACGCAGTACTCCAGGTGTGGTCTCACCAACGCCCTGTACAGTTGTAGCAAGACTTCCCTACTTTTATACTCCATCCCCCTTGCAATAAAGGCCAACATTCCATTTGCCTTCCTAATTACTTGCTGTACCTGCATGCTAACATTTTGTGTTTCATGTACTAGGACCCCCAGATCCCTCTGTACCGCAGCATTCTGTAGTCTCTCTCCATTTAAATAATATTTTGCTTTTTTATTCTTCCTACCAAAATGGATAACCTCACATTTTCCCACATTATACTCCGTCTGCCAAATTTTTGCCCACTCACTTAACCTATCTATATCCCTTTGCAGATTCTTTGTGTACTCCTCACAACTTGCTTTCCCACCTATCTTTGTATCAGCAGCAGATTTGGCTACATTACACTTGGTCCCTTCATCCAAGTCATTAATATAGATTGTAAATAGTTGAGGCCCCAGCACTGATCCCTGTGGCACCCCACTAGTTACAGTTTGCCAACCTGAAAAATTACCCATTTATCCCGACTCTCTCTTTTCTGTTAGTTAGCCAATCCTCTATCCATGCTAATATATTACCCCCAACCCCGTGAGCTCTTATCTTGTGCAGTAACCTTTTATGTGGCACCTTATCGAATGCCTTCTGGAAATCCAAATACACGACATCTACTGGTTCCCCTTTATCCACCCTGCTCATTAGAACATAAGAAATAGGAGCAGGAGTAGGCCATTCGGCCCTTCGAGCCTGCTCCACCATTCAATGAGATCATGGCTGATCTTCTGCCTCAATTCCATTCACCAGCCTTATCACCATATCCCTTGATGCCCTTACTAGTCAGAAATCTATCGACTTCTGTTTTGAATATACCCAATGACTGAGCCTCCACAGCCCTCTGGAGTAGAGAATTCCAAAGATTCACCACCCTCTGTGTGAAGAAATTTCTTCTCGTCTCAGTCCTGAATGGCCTACCCTTTATCCTGAGGCTGTGGCCCATGGTTCTAGACTCCCCAGCCAAGGGAAACATTCTCCCAGCATCCACCCTATCAAGCCCTGTAATAATTTTGTATGCTTCAATGAGATCCCCTCTCATTCTTCTGAATTCAAGAGAATACAGGCCTCGTTTACTCAATCTCTTCTCATACGACAGTCCCGCCATCCCAGGAATCAATCTCGTGAACCTTCGTTGCACTCCCTCTGTGGCAAGTATATCCTTCCTTAGGTAAGGAGACCAAAATTGTACACAGTACTCCAGGTGTGGTCTCACCAAGGCCCTATATAATTGGAGTAAGACTTCTTTACTCCTGTACTCAAATCCTCTTGTAATGAAGGCCAGCATACCATTTGCCTTCCTAATGGCTTGCTGCACCTGCACATTCACTTTCAGTGACTCATGTACAAGGACACCCAGGTCCCTTTGAGCATCTGCATTCCCCAATCTTTCACCATTTAGGAAATTCTCTGCCTTTGTTTTTTCTACCGAAGTGGATAACTTCACATTTATCCACATTATAATCCATCTGCCATGTTCTCGCCCACTACTCACTGAGCCTGTCAAGATCCCCTTGAAGCCTCTTCACATCTGACACTGCCACCTAGCTTTGTGTCATCAGCAAATTTGGAAATGTTACATTTAGTCCCCTCATCCAAATCATTGATATAGATTGTGAATAGCTGGGGCCCAAGCACCGATCCTTGCGGTACCCCACTAGTCACAGCCTGCCATCCTGAAAAAGACCCGTTTATCCCTACTCTGTTTTCTGTCTGTTAACCAATTCTCAATCCATGCTTGTATATTACCCCCAATTCCATGTGCCCTAATTTTGTTCACCAACCTCTTGTGTGGGACCTTATCGAAGGCCTTCTGAAAATCAAAATACACCACATCTACCGGTTCCCCTTTGTCTACTCCACTAGTTACATCCTCAAAGAACTCCAATAGGTTTGTCAAACAGGACTTCCCTTTCATAAATCCATGTTGACTCTACCCAATCTTACTACTAGTTTCGAAGTGCCCAGTTATTGCATCCTTTATAATAGATTCCAGCATTTTCCCAACTACTGATGTGAGGCTAACAGGTCTGTAGTACCCCGTTTTCTCTCTCCCTCCTTTCTTAAATAGCGGGGTTACATTTGCTATCCTCCAATCTGCAGGAATCGTTCCAGAATCTATAGAATTTTGGAAGATGACAACCAATGCGTCCACTATCCCAATGGCCACCTCTTTCAAAACCCTAGGATGTAGATCATCTGGTCCTTGAGATTTATCGACTTTTAGTTCCATGATCGACTTTTAGTCATATTAATTTTGCTAGGATTTTACATCCTCAAAGAACTCCAGCAAATTTGTTAAACATGATTTCCCTTTCATAAACCATGCTGACTCTGCTTGATTGTATTATTGTGAGAAGTCGCACAACACCAGGTTATAGTCCAACAGTTTTATTTGAAATCACAAGCTTTCGGAGCGCTGCTCCTTCGTCAGGTGAAGTCGACTTCACCTGGCGAAGGAGCAGCGCTCCGAAAGCTTGTGATTTCAAATAAATCTGTTGGACTATAACCTGGTGTTGTGCGACTTCTCACATTTGTCCACCCCAGTCCAACACCGGCATCTCCACATCATGATTGTATTATGATTTTCTAAATGTCCTGCTACTACTTCCTTAATAATGGACTCCAGCATTTTCCCAATGACAGATGTTAGGCTAACCGGTCTATAGTTTCCTGCTTTCTGTCTCCCTCCTTTCTTGAATAGGGGCATTACATTTACGGTTTTCCAATCCGATGGGACCTCTCCAGAATCCAGGGAATTTTGGTGGATTACAACCAATACATCCACTATCTCTGCAGCCACTTCTTTTAAGACCCTGGGATGCAGGCCATCAGGTCCAGGAGACTTGTCCACCTTTAGTCCCGTTAGTTTGCCTAGTACTTTTTCTCTAGTGATAATGATTGTTTTAAGTTCCTCCCTCCCGATAGCCCCTTGATTATCTATTATTATTACAACCCTCCAAGAACTCTGCGTTCCTCCAACTCTAGCCTTTTATACATCCTGCACTCCCTTCACCCTACCATTAGCGGCCGTGCCTTCAGCCATCTAGGCCCTAAGCTCTGTAATTCCCTCCCTTAACCTCTCTCTCTTCCTTTAAGATGTTCCTTAAAATCTGCCTCTCTGCTTAAGGTTTTATTCACCTCTCCGAATACCTCCTCCTTTGGCTCAGTGTGAATCTTGCCTGGGAAGTGCCTTTGGACATTTTCCTATGTTAAATTGCTATATAAATGTAAGTTGTTGTTCATGCCATGTTCGCCCTGTTCACGCTGGCACTATTCTATCCGCTCCACCCTGATTTACACCGGCACTTTTCCCTTCTTCCTCAATTCATACTAGCACTGTTCTTCCCAGCCCTCCACTCGTTCAAACCAACAGTCATTCCCCTCCTTTCAACTAAGTTCATGCTGGCATTCTTCTCTTCTCCCTCCTCTGCTCTTCTTAATTCGCACTGCCACTCTTTTCCCCTCCTTCGCTCCTCCCAGTTCACAGAACTGATCATCCATGATTCACCCTTCACTGCCACTTTCAACCTAATGCTAATGCTGCTCTGGAGATCAACCAATGCTGCTGCCTGCTGTAGTAGGGAATTCTTGATCTTGCAACAGTTTTCTCTGAGGGGCAAGTTGGACACCACAGCAGGACAATTTTCACGGATTCAATGATTAAAAACATAGGGGGTGATTTTCTCAATGGGGAGCTTTTGGCGGCGGGACTCCCACTTGTCGGGTTTCAGTCCCGCCTTCATCAACTTCTGGCCAACCCATGCTATTTTCCCTTGATTGACCTTGCTAAGCCTGCCCAGCAGGCCAATTAAGGGAAAGCCGGTTGCAGAGAACATCAACGTATGACGTTTCATCTGTCAAAAATATTTGACAGATGAATTGTCATCGTTTGACAGCTCTGTGAAGCTGTCAAACATTGACATTCGCTGTAGTTTGATGAGGTCTTGAATTCAAGACCTCATCAAACCTCTTTCTTTTACAGAAATGAGATGGTTGTTGCATCTGAGAATGCAATGGCTATGTCATCTGCAACGCGGAGGTCCGAGACTCGCCGCATACCCACCGACTGAAGCCTGCAGGAAGAAACAAAGGTAAGTACACTTTTACTAACACTTTGCACTTACCTCAGATACTCACCTCTCCACTCTTGCACCCATCACTTACCTTCACAGCACACTTTTGCACCCCCCCCCCCCCCCCCCCCGCCGCCCCCGCAGTCCCCCTACTCGTCTCGGTGACCTGGCGGGTTTCGGAGCCTTCGGGAAGCCCGCACTTGAGGGCAAAAAGGGGATAATCCTATTTTCTGCTGGTTAACTACCGGCAGTTAATAGGCTTTAATCCCTTCCCTTCCCGCCTCCAAGGAGACGGGTCCCGGCGCGGGATGGCTACCCGCCTCCTGGGAAGATGGCACAGAGGCGGGTTGGGCACCCGCCCCCAAATTCTGCCATTTTCCCGGCAGTCCCGCCTCCATACCCGCCTCCCCAGGGCTGGCAAAATCACGCCCACAGTTGCGATTTTCCCTGGATACAACAGAATTAATGGAGAAGGACAAAACGGAAAATGCTGGAAATACACAGCAAGTTCAACATCTGAAAAGTGAGATAGATTAAAATTTCAGATGTAGACCTTCACCTTGATGAGCACAAAAATTATATTTTAATTGTCCAATGGAGCAAATTGCAAACTGTACATTGAATGCAAAAATATATAAATAGAAACTCACCCAGGAGTTCATTGGGTTTGACCATACGCAGCCCTATGAATGTATTGTAACAGTCTAGAGCTGCCAGAAACATATCCATCCACTGCAGGGTAGCTCTTACACTGAAGGGCTCTTGTAGATCATTAAGTGTGGGATGAAAAATTATTCCTGAACATTTGTCGTGGTCATTCCCAGCACCCTCAAACTTATTAACCAGAAATGAAACATCGTTCTTCTTTAGAATTTCATCCAACCAAGATGATGGTGTTTTGCTTCCTAAAAACAAATACAGACGGCACTTACAAATACTGGTTACAATTTATTCAAGTCATATAACAACTTGAAACAGCGGTGGAAAATCTGACAGCACAATGGTACTGTGGAGTGCCAATGCACAATGCCACTACTAATGTCCACCCCAGTCCAACACCGGCATCTCCGCATCATGACTACTAATGTAGTGCAAGTTGAGTTTGCAGTATCCGCTGCATTGTTTTGGGAGGCACGGAGTGGGAGCTAGGCATCTAGAAGAAACAAGGAACAGAAAACTGGAGGGAGGGAGAACATTCTTGTGCTTCATGGTAGCCAGTTCAAAGTGACACCAGCACAGCGTGTTAGCAGATCACCATCTCAACCATGGTTCATGCATGAGCCAAAGAGACCAGTGAAACCTCTGGGGCAAAAGAGAGAGATTCATACACTCAGAAATTTATTTTTAAAAGTAACAGAAAAGCTTAAGAGTTCTTTCAGGTGAATTAATCAATCCTGGAAGACCCTGAAACTAAATGAATTGAAATTGAAAAACAGTAGTTAAGGAAAAATGTTGTGCAGTACTTAGTAAACAAACTGTATAACTGACAGAAACATTGTAGCAATACTTCATTAACATGTCAAAGTTGCATGCAACTTCAATATTTTCTGCTATTTTTCTAAAAAAGAAATTACAGAGATAAAAGAAATTAAAGACATATTTATGATAAAATATAGGTTTTCCTTTTAAAAAATAAAAAACACACCTGGCAAAAGGGGAACTAGCTCATAAAAGAGTTCCATGCATTTGTGCCGACACTCTGTTTGGGGTCGTCCACATTGAGCCAACAGCCACATGACAATTTCTGTTAAACACACTGACTGATCAGAGGAAAACCCCCTGTAGAAACCAAATGTAAAAGATATAAAGAACATTATAGTATAGTCACAATTCTGTAGATTTTTTTTTTATAAATAGCTACCTGTTCACACTCCTTAGTATAGATATCAGAGACACTAGTTGTGCAAATTATTGCCAGGAGCAATTTTTGTTTCCAGATTATTCCAAGTCACAAGGTTTAGGCTTTAGGAGTTTCTCAGTCCTTAAATTTGCAAAGCTCTTTTCACACCATCACAAAAAAAACTTTTTTTTTCTCACAGGTATTGCTTCACATTTTATTTTTTTTCCCGTCTCCACTCTTCTGTCTTGTGCACAGTTCTACAGTTGAGAAAATATTGAGGAGGCCTGCTATAAGGCTCTTATCTAGACTCTCCTTGAACTTGGTGGTTGGAGCTACATGTGCGTGGATTTCTAACCCAATTTTACCTCTCTTCCAGTGAGCAAGTACCTGGCCTCTTAATTAACATCTTACCATTCTGTATTTAGGGTACTGCAATCTGCAGGTCAACTTCACTCGGCAACAGCACACTGAAGTGTCAAGACAACACTGCCTTATCACATGAATAACTTCAAATTAGGAACGGTTTCCATCACAGCATGTATGGTGCGGAGGTTTCAGTAGGTTCCGTGGCTTCTCTGAATAAGATGGCCAATTTAGTGTCAAACTAGATACAATTTTAAGCTGTGACCATTAGCAATTGTTAAAAGACTGTTCCAACTACTTTTGCATAGCCAGAAGAGAGTTCCATCTGGTTATTCTGGGGATGGAGTCGAACTTTGGTTCCAGAGTGCAAAGGATAACGCCTAGATGGCTGTGCTATCCTGCCCACTATTTAAAGACTGGTACACAAGCTTCTTCGATAACTTAGCAAGTTTATCCAGTGTGTAGCTAAGTCATACAGACCAGAAAGGTTACCAGGTTTGACCCTCCTCCCCATGTACCGAGTTAGCTATCTTAGCCGGGACTGTGGTGGAGACAATGCATTTGGTCTCGGTGCCCTTGGGTTAGGGGAGGGCGGGGGGGGCGGGGGGGGAGCAAATTAACCAGGATTCGCAATCCTGATCATCCACACATGTATTTACAAGAGGGGTCAAGAGTGAAAACAAAATTGCGTTTAGTTGTGATGTCATCCAGTCAAATATCCTGCTGAAATTCACCGTCAAGGTTGACACAGGAATGGTGATCACTTGAGTGGAGTACTGGAGGATGTCTGGCATCCATGGACCTGTTCTCCATCAAGAAATCAACAATTTTTTTGGGGAGCAGGGCGTGGGGAAGAGAAGGGTCAAATAAACTGACCTAATAAATTTAAAACAAGAAAAAAAAATATTGTTTCATATGCAATGGACTTCTTTTGGCAGCATGCACAATCCCTTTTTGAATCAAGTTGAAAAGTTCACAATAAACAATACACAAACCTGGGCACCCGCCTTTTTACGGGTATATTCAAAACAGGAGCTTTCTGTTTGATAATCCGTTTCAGATGATCAATAGCATCACAGCACTGCTGAACTGTACCTACACAGGGAAATTACCAATTGTTTTGATTAGTAACAATTTATTTTAAAATAAAGAACAATCCTCAGCAATATGAATGTCAGGGATTTTAATTATTTTTTAATTGGAATTATGCCATTTTTCCCAATTCACAGCAAAGGTGTTCAAGTTGAATAAAACAAAATAATAGAACATAAACCGCTTCAACCATTACAACAACTTGTATTTATATAGCGTCTTTAACGTAGTAAAACATCCCAAGGCGCTTCACAGGAGTGTTATAAAACAAAGTTTGACACCGAGCTACACAAGGAGAAATTAGGGCAGATGCTTGGTCAAAGAGGTAGGTTTTAAGGAGCGTCTTAAAGGGGGAAAGAGAGGTAGAAAGGCAGAGAGGTTTAGGGAGGGAATTCCAGAGCTTAGGGCCTAGGCAGCTGAAGGCACGGCCACCAATGGTTGAGCAATTAAAATCGGGGATGCTCAAGAGGCCAGAATTAGAGGAGCGCAGATATCTGTGAGGCTGGAGGAGATTACAGAGATAGGGATTAAAGATAAATAAAACCCGAAGTAGTTTAGTAGCAATGTACTAATGTTTTTTAAAGTTGACATTTCAGTCTTACAGATAGTTTATTGGGACAGTATGCACAATTCTCAGGAAAAAATCTCACATGCTGAAGTCACTTTTGAAGCATTGCAGACACGACCAGTTCGTATTCATGAATTAATGGAGGGACAGACAAATAGGCAGACACTGTCAAAACATAAATCCACTTCCTTCCAGAAGAAGGGTAGCAAGGTTAAAATAAGACAGTTAACAATGCCTTAAAAATGATAATGCGTTAGCATGGCTGCATACCAGATAAATTACAGTTGATCTGACAAAGAACCTACCCAATGATTTATCATCTGCATGTGCTAGAGCAAGGCTTTCCACATACACAATCAATACTTCAAACACAAACTGGTCAACCAACGCACTTTCTTCCCTAGAAAAATAGAAAAGTGTCACTGCTAGTAATTACCAAATAAAATAAATCCTGAGCTTATTCGTACATCAGTGTGTCAGATGGCTCTGTTTAGGTATACGATGTTTAGAGGTGTACTTTGCTCAGGAAAATAAAATCCCCCATCGAGTGCTAAATAATCAACCCTTGCTTCTAATCTGTGCGTCAAATGCAAATATACAGCTATCTACAACAACAACAACTTGCGTATATATAGCACCTTTAACATAGAAAGCGCCCCAAGACATTTTGCTGGGGGGGGGGGGGGGAGATGAACAAAATAGATAAAGAAACAGACATCAAGTAATAGAGAGTTGGGAAGATAACCAACAGCTTGTTTGAAAAGATGGGTTTCAGAAGATTTTTAAAGATGGAGTGGTAAGGCCAAGGCAGTTGATTCAACAACAACAATTTGCATTTATATAGCGCCTTTAACATAGTAAAACATCCGAAAGAGCTTCCCAGGAGCGTTATCAAACAAAATTTGGCACCGAGCCACATAAGGAGATATTAGGGCAGATGACCAAAAGCTTGGTCGAAGAGGTAGGTTTTAAAGAGTGTCTTAAAGGAGAAAAGAGAGGTAGAAAGGCAGAGAGGTTTGGGGAGGGAATTCCAGAGCTTAGGGCCTCGGCAGCTGAAGGCACAGCCAACAATGGTTAAGCGATTATAATCAGGGATGCTCAAGAGGCCAGAATTAGAGGAGCGCAAATATCTCGGGGGTGGGGGGGGGGGGGGTTGTGGGACTGAAGAAGATTACAGAGATAAGGAGGGGCGAAGCCATGGAGGGATTTGAAAACAAGGATGAGAATTTTAAAATCGAGGGGTTGCTTAACCGGGAACCAATGTAGGTCAGCGAGCATGGGCGGGGGGAAACAGGACTTGGTGCGAGTTAGGATACGGCCAGCAGAGTTTTGGATGGACTTAAGTTTATGGAGGGTGGAAGATGGGAGGTCGGCCAGGAGTGTGTTGGAATAGTCAAGTGTAGAGGTAACAAAGGCTTGGATGAGGGTTTCAGCAGCAGATGAACTGAGGCAGAGGCAGAGTCGGGCGATGTTATGGAGGTGGAGGTAGGCGGTCTTGCGTTGGCATGGATATGTGGTTGGAAGCCCATCTCGGGCTCAAATACAACACCAAAGTTGCAAAAAGTTTGGTTCAGCCTCAGACAGTTGCCAGGGAGAGGGATGGAGTCAGTGGCAAGGGAATGGAGTTTGTGGTGGGGACCGAAGACAATGGCTTTGGTCTTCCCAATATTTAATTGGAGGAAATTTCTGC
Organism: Squalus acanthias; assembly: GCA_030390025.1. Taxonomy (NCBI): domain Eukaryota; kingdom Metazoa; phylum Chordata; class Chondrichthyes; order Squaliformes; family Squalidae; genus Squalus; species Squalus acanthias. The sequence continues at coordinate 62,485,422 of CM059432.1, forward strand.
TCATCCAGAACCGGATGTCGGACAAGCAGTCTGACAATTTAGAGACAGTGGAGGGGTGGAGAGGTACAGCTGGTGTCGTCAGCGTACATGTGTAACCTGATGTATTTTCGGATGATGTCACCGAGAGGCAGCATGTAGATGAGCAATAGGAGGGGGCCAAGGATAGATCCTTGGGGGACTCGAGAGGTAATGGTGCGGGAGTGGGATGAGCAGCCACTGCAGCTGATTCTCTGGCTACGACTGGATAGATAAGAATGAAACCAGGCAAGGGCAGTCCCACCCAGCTGGACGACGGAGGGGAGGTGTTGGAGGAGGATGGTGTGGTCAACCGTGTCAAAGGTTGCAGGCAGGTCGAGGACAAGAAGGGATAGTTTACCAGTCACATAGGATGTCATTTGTGACTTTGCTAAGAGTCGTTTCGGTACTGTGGCGGGCTGGATCCTGATTAGAGTGATTTAAACATGGAGTTACGGGAAAGATGGGCATGGATTTGGGAGGCAACAGCATTTTCAAGGCCTTTGGAGAGGAAAGGGAGGTTGGAGATGGGGCAGTAGTTTGCAAAGACATTGGCTTTTTGAAGAGTGGGGGTGATGGTAGCAGATTTGAAGGGGAGGTGGACAGTACCTGAGAGAGAACCGTTAACAATATCAGCTAACTGGGGGCCAGGAAGGGATGGCCAATGGTGGGACGAAGGGTAAGCAGGATGCACAAAGGCCAGAGTTGGAGAATCGAAGAAGGTCTATGAGGGTTCAGGATATTGCAGAGATAGGGTGGGACACGGCTGTAGAGGGATTTTAAATTCAATGCACTGGGGGACAAGGTGCCAACGTAGGTCAGCGAGTATTGGGAAGATGGATGAGCAGGACTGAGTGCAGTATACATTATGGATGGCTGAATTTTGGCAAGTTGGACTTTATGAAGGGTGGATACTAGAAAAAACTAGTCTAGATGTGATAAAAGCTTTGATAATGGTTTCAGGAGCAGTGGGGCTGAGGTAGGGGTGGAGGCAGGCAATTTTGCAATGGTGGAAGCAAATAACGTTTGAGGATAGGGAATGGGGGTTTGAAGTTCAGCTCTGGGTCGAATAGGATGCCAAGGTTCCGCGTGGTCTGACTCACTGAGCAAGTGGCTATGGCGAGGGAATGGAGTCAATGATGAAGGAGTGGCATTTATAATGATGGCCGAAAATGATGGCTTCAGTCCTCCCAATATTCATTTGGAGGATATTTGGCACAATTTGATGTTGGGCAGGCAATCTGACAGCACAGAGGTGGTCATGGGGTCAAGGGAAGGAATGCAGAAGTAGAGCTGGATATCAGCTGTGCTTGGAGAGGATGGCCTTGAAGGGCAACATATAGATAAGGAAGAAGAGGACGTCAAGGGTAGATTCCCAGGGGACTCCAGAGGTGGTTGCATGGGGCTGAAAGAGAAATAATTATTGGAGATGTGCTGGCTGCGTTTGGACAAGTAGGAATGGAGCTACATGAGTGTAGTCCCAAGGAGCTGGACAACAGAAGGAGGCAATAGAGGAGGATAGCATGGCTGAGGAGGACAAGGAAGGAGGGCAAATCGCAGTTACAGAGGATACCATTTATGACTTTGGCTAGAGTGTTCTTGAGACTATAAACAAGGACTGAAGGGGTTCGAACAGGGAATCTTGGGAGATTTGACTATGGAGCCGGGAGGTAAAAAAATATTCAAATATCTTAGAGAGAGGGGAAGTTACAAATGGGGTGGTATTGGAGAGGATACATCACGGGTGGATTTTTTTTTGAGGTGGGGTGATAATAGCGGTTTTGAAAGACGGACAGTGCTTGAGCATAAAGGACTCATTAGTGTCAGGAAGTATGGGGTCAGGAGGGTAATTGAGTGACTAAGAGCTGAGTGAAGAGGAGAGCAAGAGAGCAGTAAATGGGTTGCATGGAAGAGATGAGGTTAGAAAGGGCAGGCAAGGAAGATGGAAGAGAAACTGCAAAGTGATAAGGATTCAGAACGAGACTGGAGAGAGGTCTGTGGCAGGGTAGAGAAAAGAAAGCAAAATAAGTGGCAGAAACAGCTGCACGGATGGTCTAAACCTCAGAGACAAAGAAATCCCCATGAGCTCTTCACACTTGGTATTGGAGGTGAGTGTTGAGGGAGAGGGACAGAGGTTTGAGCAGGCAGTTTATCAGAGAAATGGGGCTGTGGGTAGCGCTAGTCTCCCATGATGATCCTGGATTGGAGGATTTGGTTGAGGAGAGTGAGACACGTGGTCGTACCAAACTGGATTTCGAATGACTAGACCAATTGTTGTGGTCGTGTTTGCAGCCCTGTGACTTAAGGGTGCGTACTGGGGGATGGGAGAGTGAGGCTAGAAGCACAACTATTAACATTTGCCGAAAAGCACACCTCAGCCTCAGTCCTCGAACAGAACTGCACTACGAATTAATGCAAATGAAACAAGAGGGAGATGTACTTTCTGTGAAAATCTATAGTTTATATATATGCTTAATGCCAACTTTGGAGCTTGCAATTTTAGAATATTTACAGAAATTGTTTTGTGCGTTGCTCTAATTTTTACCATTGAAAACATCTAACAATCTGTCAAATCTTTTCACAATCATTTTAAAGAATGACTGTTTTAAAATGGGTTTTTCAACACAAGTGATAGCAGTACTCAGTATATATGAGGAATAAAAGCCACCTGGTCATTTGTATTTCAACAAAAGGTAAAGACTTTAAAATAAAGTAAATTTTCAGACTGTAAATAATAAACAACAATTTCTCACAAATGTTTTGTTTTAAATTGTGAAGTGATAAGTCTTCTACAATTAAGAAAATGACAGGTGAGTGTATCTCAATATATTTTGACTAAAGATGATGATATAAGCTCCAAACAATTTGATTTTAATGAGCACTTGTAAAAGTTTAGGCAAAATGATTTTCAATGCAAGTCATAGAGCACTCCCATATGGAGTTACCTTACACAAATTGTTCAACTCTGCTTCTAGGTACAATACATTGGTAAGGATTTGATTTTGGTCCAGATATGAAACTATCTAAATTAAATAAATGAAAGGTCCCAAATCGGTTTACCTGAATTCTCTGTATAAGCTGTTAAAGGCAAGGGCTGCCCCCAGTCGCTTGAACGTATTGGGATGAAGAGCAAGGCTATAGAGTCTCTTGAAGAGTGATTTTGTATTTACTGGACTCTTCTGCTGCTGCTGTGGGGTTGTCTGCTTTATGGACCACCTAAGGAACTCTTGAACACAGTGCCCACAGAAGTCTCTCAGAGTACTGTCCACTGGATCCACAATGCCATCCTAACAAAATTAGATATTTGTTTTCAACTTTCAGAACAAAAACAACACTGAGCTACACTGCAATCTGTTTTTGGTCAAAGCATTGCCCAGTAAATGTAAGCCACGATTCCCCCATCACTGGCTGAAGAATGTAACACAACTTATGGAGGTGTACTTCCACCTGTACTACTGCATTAGTTCTGTGTCCCAAACACTGTAGCATGAAGATCAGTTCTGACCACTGTGATTCAGCATCAACTGTCAACGTTTAAAAAAGATCGGCCATTTCTCAGTTACTGTTCCTCCTCTTCTGGATATACATTCAGTATTTAAAAATCTTCAGACATTTTAATAAGGAAATAATTACTTGCCAGTGTCTTAACAAGTAATAAATTAATTTGGAAATTTATTTCAATATCCTCCAGCCCTTAGAAAAGCAACATTTAGTAGACAACACGATCAACAGTTAAATACAGAAAGACAAAAAGGAAATCTGTAAATGATTAAAAACTTTGAAATAAACATCTGAAATTTGTAAACATCCAACATTACTGAGCTGCCTGGTTCATTTCTAGTCATGTAATTCCCTTTAACAAGACTGTTTACAAAGTTTTTGGTCTCCTGGCTTTTATAAGCAAAAATACTTCAGTCGTATGTGGGCCAAGACAGATGTTTACAATCACTCTGCTTACAGGGAATTAAAGATTGTTTTGAGTGCTCAAATACTAAGAACGTAAGTGAACAATTGTTACCAGAATAGCTTCCAGCATCGCCACTGTATCCCGACTTTCAAATTTCCTGTTGTTAGTGAACCAATGGATAAGTTGCATAACAAGTGGTTCAAACAACTGACTGGTTACCTACATATAATTAAAAAATACACACAAAGAGTTATTATATTAAGACTCAATCTCTGCATAAACCTAACATGGTGTGGACCTGTCCTGAACAATCACATTAACACAACAGCAAAATACTGCGGATGCTGGAAAACTGAAATAACAACAGAAAGCGCTGGAAAAACTCAGCAGGCCAGGCAACATCCGTGGAGAGAGAAACAGAGTTAACGTTTCAGGTCGAAGACCCTTCGTCAGAACTGAGAAAAAAAGCAGGAAATGAGACAGATGAAAAAGCAAAATAACAACAGAAAACGCTGGAAAAACTCAGCAGGCCAGGCAACATCCGTGGAGAGAGAAACAGAGTTAACGTTTCAGGTCGAAGATCCTTCGTCAGAACTGAAAGAGCAGGAAATTAAACAGATAAAAATGCAAGGGGGAAGCTGGGGGGCTCCATCTCTGGGGATAGGTTATTGACCAACATTCACTACAAGCCCACTGACTCCCACAGCTACCTGGACTACACTTCCTCCCACCCCGCCTCCTGTAAGGACTCTATTCCCTTCTCCCAGTTTCTCCGTCTCCGCTGCATCTGCTCCGACGATGCCACCTTCCATACCAGTGCTTCCGACATGTCTTCCTTTTTCCTCAACCGAGGATTCCCCTTACCGTGGTCGACACGGCCCTCGACCGTGTCCGTTCCATCTCCCGCACTTCGCCCTCACCCCTGCCCCTCCCTCCCGGAACCACGATAGAGTTCCCCTTGTCCTCACCTTTCACCCCACCAGCCTCCACATTCAACGGATCATCCTCCGTCATTTCCGCCACCTCCAACGTGATCCCACCATCAAATGTATCTTCCCCTCACCTGCCCTTTCAGCATTCCGTAGGGACCGCTCCCTCCGAGACACCCTAGTCCACTCCTCTATCACCCCCAGCACCCCTTCCCCTTCACCCGGCACCTTCCCGTGCAAGCGCAGGAGATGCAACACCTGCCCTTATACATCCCCCCTTCCCACTCTCCAGGGCCCCAAACACCCCTTCCAGGTGAAACAGCGATTTACTTGTACTTCTTGCAATCTAGTATACTGTATTCGCTGCTCACGATGTGGTCTCCTCTACATTGGGGAGACCAAACGCAGATTGGGTGACCGCTTTGCGGAACACCTCCGTTCAGTCTGTAAGGGTGACCCCGAGCTTCCGGTCGCTTGTCATTTTAATTCACCGCTCCACGCCCACTCAGACCTCACCGTCCTCGGCCTCTTGCATTGTTCCACGGAAGCTCAGCGTAAGCTCGAGGAACAGCACCTCATCTTTCGTTTAGGCACTTTACAGCCTTCCGGACTCAATATCGAGTTCAACAATTTCAGATCATAACCCCGGCCCCTACCACATATGTATACATTTTATCCACTCTTTTGGTCCGTGCCTTTTTCCTTTTTTTTTCTCTCTCTCTCCCCCTACGGCAGCTGTCTCTCATTCTGCCAGCATTTCACACCTCACCTTTTGTTTCTTAACCTGTCCCATTACCATCTCGTCTTGCCTTGAGCATCTCTTAATGTCTCTACTTACCATAGACCCCCCCCTTTTGTTCTTTTATTCCTCCCCCCAGCTTCCCCCTTGCATTTTTATCTGTTTAATTTCCTGCTCTTTCAGTTCCAACGAAGGGTTTCGACCTGAAACGTTAACTCTGTTTCTCTCTCCACGGATGTTGCCTGGCCTGCTGAGTTTTTCCAGCGTTTTCTGTTGTTATTTCGGATTTCCAGCATCCGCAGTATTTTGCTATCTCCGATGAAAAAGCAAGTTTGGAGGCTGGGGGAAGGAATAAAAGAACAAAAGGGGAGGTCTGTGAGAAGTAGAGACATTAAGAGATACATCTAGAGCCATCTTTTGTTTCTTAACCTGTCCTATTACCATCTCGTCTCGCCTTGAGTATCTCTTAATGTCTCTACTTCTCACAGACCTCCCCTTTTGTTCTTTTATTCCTTCCCCCAGCCTCCAAACTTGCTTTTTCATCAATCACATTAACATGTCACCTACTCAGGGTATATACAGTACACACAAGGAAAATATAGAAGGAAAAGGAGGCCACTCCTCTCTGCAGGCCCCTTGCAAGTTGCATCATTGTGGATTCTCTCCAGCTTGTTAACCACAGAGTGAATTACCACATGCAAATCTTCACAGCAGCTACAATTGTGAAATTGTGAAAGTTAATAATTAATCAATCAACGTACTCCTACATTCAGGCCCATAGCTTTCTTACCTTATCCACATCACAACCGAGACGGAGTAAGACTGGATACATGCGTTTGTTCAGCTTGTACATTGTTTCTTGCTGTCCTTCAGGGATCTGAGATCCTTTTCCCAGCATATAAGCAACCACACTATGCAGCAGTTCACAAGCTGCAACCTGGCAGGATGTATTATTTATAAAAAAAGTAGTTTTAACATATTAAAAACATGAAGAAATGTTTTAAAGTTCAGCAGTGTCATCAAAAACATTGACAAATTAAGAAATCTGTAACTATGGAGTGGCTACATAACAATCTCTTGCCTGAGACAACACATTTCCAACATGCTCACAGTGCCTCATTTTCAGTTTATGAATTGGAAAGTAAGTTTACTGCATCCAAAAAGTTAGGAAGCAATTTATAAAACAGACTTTAAAATATGAATAAAATGTAAGAGATAACAATCTAACTACATTATAAGTGGTTAACTAATGTAGCATTTTATGATCGTAAGTACAGGTTGGAAGAAACACAAACATTTCTGGTCGATACAACGTGGCAACTATCGAGAAAGTGGCATATTACTCATGTAGAGGCTATGTTGCAAGAAGAGAGTTATGGGAGCAGAATGCACTCTAACACGACAAGCTTTCCAGTAGGAATATCGCATCTGACCAGGAACATCGTATAAAATATGGACGAAGAGAATGTCGGCTTACCTTCGTCTGTCGGTCACTGGCAGAAAGCGCAAGTTCGGAGATGCGCGGTAGGAATGAATCCAAGTATATGACGGGTTTCATGTCTGCGAATGGTACTGCAAAACTCAGTGGCCTCTCTGCCACCCATGCAACACACTTCTTCATCATTTCCTCAGAAGAAGCAGCTGTACGATTCAAGTGGGAATACATAAGCATTTCTTCAATATACTGTATTTTATCATAGAATCATAGAAAGTTACAGCACGGAAGGAGGCCATTTCGGCCCACCGTGTCCGTGCCGGCCAACAAAGAGCTATCCAGCCTAATCCCACTTCCCAGCTCTTGATCCGTAGCCCTGCAGGTTACAGCGTCCCAAGTGCACATCCAAGTACTTTTTAAATGTGGTTAGGGTTCCTGCCTCTACCACCCTTTCAGGCAGTGAGTTCCAGACCCCCACAACCCTCCGGGTGAAAAAATTTCCCCTCAAACCCTCTCTAAACCTTCCACCAATTACGTTAAATCTGTGCCCCCTGGTTTTTGACCCCTCTGCTAGGGGAAATAGGTCCTTTCTATCCACTTTATCTTGGCCCCTCATAATTTTATACACCTCAATAAGGTCTCCCCTCAGCCTCCTCTGTTCCAAGGAAAACAGACCCAGCCTATCCAGTCTTTCCTCATAGCTAAGATTCTCTACTCCTGGCAACATCCTTGTAAATCACCTCTGTACCCTCTCTAGTGCAATCACATCTTTCCTGTAATGTGGTGACCAGAACTGCACGCAGTACTCTAGCTGAGGCCTAACTAGTGTTTTATACAGTTGAAGCATAACCCCCTGCTCTTGTATTCTATGCCACGGCTAATAAAGGCAAGCATTCCGTATGCCTTCTTAACCACCTTATCTACCTGGCCTGCTACCTTCAGGGATCTGTGGACATGTACTCCAAGGTCCCTTTGTTCCTCTACACTACTCAGTGTTCTACCATTTAATGTGTATTCCCTTTCCTTATTAGCCCTCCCCAAATGCATTACCTCACACTTCTCCGGATTGAATTCCATTTGCCATTGTTCTGCCCACCTGACCAATTTATTGATATCTTCCTGCAGTCTACAGCTTCCTTCTTCAGTATCAACCACACAGCCGATTTTAGTATCATGTGCAAACTTCTTAATCATACCTCCTATATTCAAGTCTAGATCATAAGTATCTAGATTTATAAGTAACTTATTTTTGAATGAAAATTGAAAATAATACATTTCAAAATGTACTTTAATGATAGCATGTAGCTCCTTTCCTAAAGACTATTAATGTGGGCTAGAGCCTCTCTGACTGTTAAGGAATTATTTCAATGCTTACGCTTAGCATTTTCCAGCAGCAGAATCCATTTTGTAGATGTTTTACAAAATTACATAGTAATTGCAACATGGAAACAGGCTGTTTGATCCAACCTTCACATGAACAGCAGTCCTAATCCTCTGTGTCTGCCCTGTTCCCACATGCCTATGTTCTCCTTTCCTTCACAAAATGAAGTATTACCTACTAAGGGTCTCTTCATCCTCATTCTTTGAACAAAATTTAGCCTCTACATATAAATGGCCATCGAGTCATCCAACAGACATTTATACTTACATGCAGCATTGCCTTCCAATAGTCACAATGGGCACTTCATTGAATTTGGCGTCAGCTTCACACTTCTTAAATAATGCAACATCAGTCCACAATACACCAAGGGTTAGAAATTCGATGCCTTAGCGCATCCGGGGGGCGATAATGGGGCGCTAATGACTTTCCGCCCGGGCGCGGCGATGTTACCGCCGCCCACGAAATTCACCTGCCGGTTTTCGGCGGCGGTAAACCCTAGCGACACGATCTCCTGCGCCCAGAGATTCTGATGTCACCCCGGTAGCGCCCTGGACTCGAAATTCATTTCCGCCCCTTGCAGCCAGGCGAAAACACCGACAGCTGCAGGAGACATTGATTGGGGACGATAATTAAAGGCGAGGTGGCCGAGGTAGGTGAAAAAAAATCTGAAACGCTCCTTCCGGTTTTTTTTCTTTCTTCGTCAGCCATCAATCATACGGCACTCTGCTGCAGTGCAGCGGGCTGATCGGGCCAGATCCCAGCTGCTGTCGGGGACCAGGTAAGTTTTGACCTTGCAAAGCCTGCAGTGATGGCCCTTCCCTTTAAGGGAAGGAAGGAGCCTTCCAATGTGGCAGCGCTGCACAGCCCATTGTACAGCGCTGCACACCTACCGCCCCACCTACTGCGCTCCAGCAATGAAGTGGAGCGCTTGATTTAGCGCTCCACTTCCTTCCTGAAGCGCTAAACCGAATTTATTTATTTATTTATTTATTTTTAAAGTTGAGACCCATGAGCGTCTGACGCTAATTTTCTCAACTTTTAAAAGTTAGCACCCCAAACAGGGCTATAATGACTTTCTCCCCCCAAGAGTTGTATGTGAGAAAAATCTGAAAATCTTTGCAGATCTTAAAAAGTCAGCTACTGGCATCAACTACAGCCAAAGGAAAATCTGATTGGAAAAGATTCAAACAAGGCACATGGCCTCAACTGACCAGTATTGAAGGCACAAACAAAATAAATCTATCTGCATTAATCATTAAATTAAAACCATTTTGAAAATTTAAAATAATCTCTGCAAAAGAACCAGAAACAAATACCAGTTAAACAGACTGTAAGGACTTTATCCTATGTGCAAAGGGAAGATAAAGGACTGCTGCCATCAACACGAATGGTTCAGAATGAAGGTGTATACACAGTGGAGAAGAGCCCCTGACCAAGATGCTCCCTGTGTAATGCAGATGTCTTAAAAGGCCAGCATCCTAGGTGTTATCCACTGTTGGGTGGAGACATGGATGATGAATGAATTGGAGTTCATTTACAAAAATTAAACTGACTACAGTAATTATTAATGTGGTATATGATGAAAGATAGGATACTTGGAATCCTACTTTCAAGATGACAAAAATTAGGGAAAAGTCAGTCTATATAAAAGCAATTTCTTAAAAGGAATTACTTGAACTTTAAAAAAGAATGTGAGCACAAGCTGCATAGGCATCAAATTTTGAGGGACATCCACCACTTCTGGCCAAGGGGGAGGTTGGGAGGTGGGTTCCTGCTCCCAGGAATTCCTAGTGCTTTTCAGTAACTGGTCTTAGAAAGTGACTAAGAACTGGGAATTACTCTCTCACTAACATTCCCTTCCTCACTGTGGGAAGCATATGGCTTCCAGTTGGCACATCCTCACATTTAAGAACATAACATAAGAAATAGGAGCATGAGTCGGCCATTTGGCCCTTCGAGCCTGCTCCGCCATTCAATTAGATCATGGCTGATCTTCTACCTCATCTCCACTTTCCTGCACTATCCCCATATCCCTTGATTGCCTTAATATTCAAAAATCTATCGATCTCTGTCTTGAATATACGCAACAACTGAGTCTCCACAGCCCTCTGCGGTAGAGAATTCCAAAGATTCACCACCCTCTGAGTGAAGAAATTTCTCCTCATCTCAGTCCTAAATGGTCGACCCCTTATTCTGAGACTGTGACCCCTGGTTCTAGACTCCCCAGCCAGGGGAAACATCCTCCCTACATCTACCCTGTCAAGCCCTGTAAGAATTTTGCATGTTTCAATGAGATCACCTCTCATTCTTCTAAACTCTAGAGAATATAAGAACATAAGAAATAGGAGCAGGAGTAGGCCAATTGGCCCCTCGAGCCTGCTCCGCCATTCAATAAGATCATGGCTGATCTGATCCTAACCGCCAATCTACTATCACAGAACCATCTCCTGAACCTAACAGAATTGGACACACGAAATAGGAGCAGGATCAGGCTACACGGCCCCTGGGCCCGCTACGCTACCCACAGGGCCATGACCGATCCGAACCTAGACTCATGTCCAAATTCCTGCCCGCTCCCCGTAACCCTTAATTCCCTTTACTTCTAGGAAACTGTCTATTTCTGTTTTAAATTTATGTAATGATGTAGCTTCTACAGCTTTTTGGGGCAGCTATAGGCCCAGCTACTCAATCTCTCCTCATAGGACAATCCCCCCATCCCAGGAACCAGTCTGGTGAACCTTCATTGCACTCCCTCTATGGCAAGTATATCCTTCCTTAGGAAAGGAGACCAAAACTGTACACAATACTCCAGGTGTGGTCTCACCAGGGCCCTATATAATTGCAGTAAGACGTCTTTACTCTTATACTCAAATCCTCTTGTAATAAAGGCCAACATACCATTTGCTTTCCTAATTGCTTGCTGTACCTGCATGTTCACTTACAGTGATTCATGTACAAGGACACCCAGGTCCCTCTGAACACCAACATTTCCCAATCTCTCACCATTTAAAAAATACTCTGCTTTTCTATTTTTCCTACCAAAGTGGATAACTTCACATTTCTCCACATTATATTCCATTTGCCATGTCCTTGCCAACTCACTTAGCCTGTCTATATCCCCTTGAAGCCTCTTTGCATCCTCCTCACAACTTACATTCCCACCCAGCTTTGTATCATCAGCAAATTTGCTTATATTACATTTGGTCCTCTCATCCAAATCATTGATGTAGATTGCGAATAGCTGAGGCCCAAGCACTGATCCTACCCCAATAGTTACAGCCTGCCAACCCGAAAATAACCCGTTTATTCCTACTCTTTGTTTTCTGTCCGTTAACCAATCCTCAATCCATGCTAGTATATTTCCACCAATCCCATGAGCCCTAATTTTGTTTAATAACCTCTTGTGTGACACCTTATCGAAAGCCTTCTGAAAATCCAAATACACCACATCCACTGGTTCCCCCTTATCCATCCTACTAGTTACAACCTCAAAAAACTCTACAGATTCGTCAACACATGATTTCCCTTTCATAAATCTGTGTTGACTCTGCCCAATCCTATTATTTTCTAAGTGCCCTGTTACTACGTCCTTAACAATAGATTCTAGCATTTTCCTGACTACTGATGTCAGGCTAACTGGTCTGTAGCTCCGCATTTTCTCTCTCCCTACTTTCTTAAATAGTGGGGTTACATTTGCTACCTTCCAATCCGCAGGAACGGTTCCAGAATCTATGGAATTTTGGAAAATGACAACCAATGCATCCACTATCTCTATAGCCACCTCTTTTAAAACTCTAGGCTGTAGGCCATCAGGTCCAGGGGATTTATCAGTTTTCAGTCCCATTAATTTCTCCAGTACTTTTTTTTTTTACTAATGGTAATTTCTTTCAGTTCCTCATTCTCGCGAGACCCTTGGTTCTCCACTATTTCCGGGAAGTTTTTTGCGTTTTCTTCCGTGAAGACAGACACAAAGGGCTCGATTTTCCAAGCCCCGTGGAGGCGGGTTTGGAGGCAGGAAAATTGCAGATTCGGGGGGCACGTACCCATCCCGCCCCCAACCCGCCTCCATCCCTGAAGTGTGGGCTGCCCGACGGCTCCAAACCACGCCAAGTTAGCGAGGCGGACCGTTGGTCTGCAGGGCTTGGAGAGGTCGAGATGTCCGGTGTACAGGTGAGTGATGGGTGCATGAGTGCAGAGGTAAGTGTGTTTGGTGTGTGTAAAGTGTTTTAATAAGTTTTACTTACCTTTACTTTCTCCTCCAGGCTTCCTCCCTTCAGTTCTCGGGAGTCCCTCAGCTCACCGGCACAGAAAGCAGAATGGCCGCTGAACTGTCAAAAGCTGCAGCCTCTGCTTTCTGGTCTGGAGAGCTCTCTAACTGAGTCTGAGTAGAAGGACTCAAGTTAGAAGACAGATTGTCAGTGTTTGCCAGCTTCACAGAGCTGTCAAACGCTGATATTTCATCTGTCAAAAGCTCTTGACAGATGAAATGTCAATTGCTGACGTCACCAGTATCCAGGTGTCCCTTAATTGGCCTGCTGAGCCCGCTGGGCGGGCTTAACAAGGTCAATCAAGGGAAAGTAGCGTGGGTTGGCCACAAATCGATGGAGGCGGGACTACAACCCAAAAAGTGGGAGTCCCGCCTCCATCACGTCCCCATTGACAAAAATCGAGCCCAAAGTATTTGTTTAATTTCACTGATACTTCCTTATTCCCCATTATAATTTCTCCTGTCTCAGCCTATAAGGGACCCACATTTACTTTTCCTAAGCTTTTTCTTTTTACATACCTATAGAAGCTTTTACAGTCTGTTTTTATGTCTCTCATATTCAATTTTCCCTTTCTTTATCAATTTCTTGGTCCTCCTTTGCTGAATTCTAAAATCCTCCCAATCCTCAGGCTTATTAATCTTTTTGGCAACATTATAAGCCTCTTCCTTTGATCTAATACTATCTTTAACTTCTCTTGTTAGCCACGGTTGGACCACTTTTCCTGTGGGGTTTTTGTGCCTTAAAGGAATGTATATTTGTTGTAAATTATGTATTAATTCTTTAAATGCTAGCCATTGCTTGTCTACCGTCATACCTTTTAATGTAGTTTCCCAATCTACCTTCGCCAACTCGCCCCGCATACCTACGTAGTTTGATTTGTTTAGATTTAAGACCCTAATTTCGGATTTAACTAAATCACTTTCAAACTAAATATAAAAATCTATGACATTATGGTCACTCTTCCCTAAAGGCCCCTTTACTACAAGATTATTAACTAACCCTTTCTCAATGCACAATACTAGATCTGTTCCCTGGTTGGTTCCTCAACATACTGATCCAGACAACTATCTTGAATTCGTTCTCCACACTATTACTGCAAATTTGGTTTGCCCAGTCTATATGTAGATTAAAGTCCCCCATGATTACTGCATTACCCATGTTACATGCACTTCTAATTTCCTGATTTATACTCTGCCCAACATTACAACTACTGTTTGGGGGCCGATAAACAACTCCCACCAATGTTTTCTGCCCCTTGCTGTTTCTTAGCTCCACCCAAACGGATTCTACTTCTTGATTTAGAAACATAGCAAAATAGGAGCAGGAGTAGGCCATTCGGCCCTTCGAGCCTGCTCTGCCATTCAATATGATCATGGCTGATCCTCTATCTCAATACCATATTCCCGCTCTCTCCCCATTCCCCTTGATAACTTTTGTGTCTAGAAATCTATCTATCTCCTTCTTAAATATAATCAGTGACTTGGCCTCCACAGCCTTCTGTGGTAGAGAATTCCACAGGTTCACCACCCTGAGTGAAGAAATTTCTCCTCATCTCAGTCCTAAATGTCCTACCCCGTATCCTGAGACTGTGACCCCTCGTTCTAGACCCCGCAGCCAGAGGAAACATCCTCCATGCATCCAGTCTGTCTAGCCCTGTCAGAATTTTATACGTTTCAATGAGATCCCCTCTCATTCTTCTAAACTCTAGTGAACACAGGCCTAGTCGACCCAATCTCTCCTCATACGACAGTCCTGCCATCCCAGGAATCAGTCTGGTGAACCTTCGCTGCACTCCCTCTATGGCAAGTATATCCTTTCTTAGGTAAGGAGACCAAAACTGCACACAGTACTCCAGGTGTGGTCTCACCAAGTCCCTGTATAACAATAGTAAAAATTGAGAGGTCGCACAACACCAGGTTATAGTCCAACAGTTTTATTTGAAATCACAAGCTTTCGGAGCTATCGATTGCTCCTTCCTCAGGTGAAGTAAATTAGATACAGAATTCTGTATCTAATTTACTTCACCTGAGGAAGGAGCAATCGATAGCTCCGAAAGCTTGTGATTTCAAATAAAACTGTTGGACTATAACCTGGTGTTGTGCGACCTCTCAATTTTGTCCACCCCAGTCCAACACCGGCATCTCCGCATCATAACAATAGTAAGACATCCTTGCTCCTGTACTCAAATCCTCTTGCAATGAAGGCCAACATACCATTTGCCTTCCTAACTGCTTGCTGCACCTGCATGTTTGCTTTCAGTGACTGGTGTACAAGGACACCCAGGTCCCTTTGTACATCAACATTTCCCAATCTATCACCATTTAAATAATACTCTGCCTTTCTGTTTTTCCTACCGAAGTGGATAACTTCACATTTATCCACATTATACTGCATCTGCCATGTATTTGCCCACTCACTCAACTTGTCTAAATCGCCTTGAAGCCTCTTTGCATCCTCCTCACAACTCACAATCCCACCTACTGTCGTGTCGTCAGGAAACTTGGAAATATTACATTTGGTTCCCTCATCCAAATCATTGATATATATTGTGAATAGCTGGGGCCCAAGCACTGATCCCTGCAATACCCCACTAGTCACTGCCTGCCACCCTGAAAAAGACCCATTTATTCCTACTCTCTGTTAACCAATTTTCAATCCATGCCAGTATATTACCCCCAATCCCATGTGCTTTAATTTTGCACACTAACCTCTTATGTGGGACTTTATCAAAAGGTCTTCTGAAAATCCAAATACACCACATCCACTGGTTCTCCCTTATCTATTCTACCAGTCACATCCTCAAAAAGGTCCAGTAGGTTTGTCAACCACGATTTCCCTTTCATAAATCCATGTTGACCTTGTCTAATCCTGTTGATATTTTCTAAGTGTTCTGTTATCACATCCTTTATAATAGACTCTAGCATTTTCCCTACTACTGATGTTAGGCTAACCAGTCAATAGTTCCCTGTTTTCTCTCTCCCTCCTTTTTTAGATAGTGGGGTTACATTTGCCACCCTCCAATCTGCAGGAACTGTTCCATAATCTATAGAATTTTGGAAGATGACAACCAATGCATCCACTATTTCCATGGCTACCTCTTTTAGTACTCTGGGATGCCGATTATCAGGCCCTGGGGATTTATCGGCTTTCAGTCCCATTAATTTCTCCAGCACTATTTTTTTTTTACTAATACTAATTCCCTTTAATTCCACCTTCTCACTAGACCCTTGGTTCCCTAGCATTTCTAGGAAGTTATTTGTGTCCTCTTCCGTGAAGACAGAACCAAAGTATTTGTTTAATTGCTCTGCCATTTCCTTGTTCCCCATTATAAATTCTCCCGTTTCTGACTGTAAGAGCTAAGATCCTTTCTCTCTACTGTCTTTATCCCATCCTTTATCAGGGCTACCCCTCCTCTTTTTCCATTTTGCCTATCTCTTCTAAAAGTTAAGTATCCTGGAATATTTAGTTCCCAACCTTGGCCACTTGGCAACCACTTCTCCATTATGGCTATTAGATCAAACCTGTTAATTTCTTTCTGCGCTATTAATTTATCTATTTTGTTGTGAATGCTTCGCACAGATATAGTGCCTTTAGCTTTGACTTATTTCTATTTTTCCCTGATGTCACCTTAGTCACTGATGCCTTATTACCTTTGTTACTCTCTCTGTCCCTTCCTGCTTATTTTTATCCAAAACTCTACTCTGCTCTACAGCCTTGACATTTCTCTCGCTGCTTTTAAATTTACTCTTTCCTGAATCCTCCCACCACCCCCCGCTTCATTAGTTTAAAGCCATGTCTACTGCCCTAGTTCGCCAGGACACTGGTCCCAGCCCGCTTTAAGTGGAGCCCGTCCCAATGGAACAGCTCCCTATTTCCCCAGTACTGGTGCCAGTGCCCCATGAACTGAAACCCATTCTCCCACACCACTCTCTGAGCCACGCATTTAAACGTCTAATCTGTTTGTCCCTATGCTAATTTGCGCGTGGCTCAGGTAACAATCCAGAGATTATTACCTTTGAGGTTCTGCTTTTTGATTTGGATCCTAGCTCCTCAAACTCCCTCAGCAGAACCTCATTCCTAGTTCTACCTGCCATTGGTTCCGACGTGGACCACGACAACTGGATCCTCCCCCTCCCACTCCAAGTTCTTCTCGAGCTGCGAGGAGATGTCTTTAACCCTGGCACCAGGCAGGTAACACAACCTTCGGGACTCTCGGTCACGGCTGCAGAGAACAGTATCTATCCCCCGACTATACTGTCCCCTACCACAACTACATTCCTTTTCACTCCTCCCACTTGAATGGCCTCCTGCATCATGGTCAGCTTGCTCATCCATCCTGCAGGCTTTTCCCTCATCCACACAGGCAGCAAGAACCTCACACCTGTTGGACAAGGGCAAAGGCTGAGGCTCCTCCAGCACTTCACCTGGGGTCCCCTTACCTGCCTAAGTTGCAGTCACACCGTCCTGTCACTGACCACTAATCAGACCTGTACCACTACCTAACCTAAGGGGTGTGTCTGCCTCCTGGATCAAAGTCTCCCCATCCCTGATACCCCGCAATATCTGCACCCTAGACTCCAGCTCAAAAACTCTGAGCTGAAGTTCCTCAAGATGCAGGCACTTACTGCAAACGTGGTTGTCCGAGATCATAATGTTCTCCACAAACTCCCACATGCTGCAGTTGCGGCACACCACCTGCACTGCCATCCCTATATGACCTTATTTTATTTAATTAAATGTGTTTTTAGGTAACTCAGTTTACAGTGTAGTTTCTTGACTACTTATTTGATCTAGATTAAGTTAAGGGTACTGAAATTAAATATCTACCTGTAACACAAAGCACTACAAGTAGTGTAGGCAAAAAGCAACAACTCCTTCCCCCATTTCTCCAAATTCCCACTCTTTCCAAATTCCCAAATAAAACACTCTGTTCAAGTCCACTCCATTTAATCCCACTCACATTTAGTGCATGAGAAGACACAGGGATAAATCTTAGTTTCACTGCCAAATCACAGAAATGTAAACAATTATCATTAAGATGTATGGGTTATTTAAGCGAATCAAGAAAAGAACAATTTAAGTAGCTTACTTAGAATGAGCATTTAGCTTAGTACTGTATTGTTTAATTGAGTGCCTATTATTATTTGTTCCACAGTGCTCTAACTTTTTTTTTAATTCATTTTTTAAATGGGATTTGAAAACAAGGTCAGCAAGCACAGGGGTGATAGGTGAACGGGACTTGGTGCGAGTTTGGACACGGGCAGCAGAGTTTTTTTTTAATTTGTTCATGAGATGTGGGCGTCGCTGGCAAGGCCAGCAGTTATTACCCATCCCTAATTGCCCTTGAGAAGGTGGTGGTGAGTCGCCTTCTTGAACCGCTACAGTTCGTGTGGTGAAGGTCCTCCCACAGTGCTGTTAGGGAGGGAGTTCCAGGAATTTGACCCAGCGACGATGAAGCATCGGCGATATACTTCTAAGTCAGGATGGTGTGTGACTTGGAGGGGAACTTGGAGGTGGTGGCGTTCCCATGTGCCTGCTGCCCTTGTCCTTCTAGGTGGAAGAGGTTGCGGGTTTGGGAGGTGCTGTCGAAGAAGCCTTGGCGAGTTGCTGCAGTGCATCTTGTAGATAGTACACACTGCAGCCACGGTACGCCGGTGGTGGAGGGAGTGAATGTTTAAGGTGGTAGATGGGGTGCCAATCAAGCGGGCTTCTTTGTCCTGGATGGTGTCGAGCTTCTTGAGTGTGGTTGGAGCTGCACTCATCCAGGCAAGTGGAGAGTATTCCATCACACTCCTTACTTGTGCCTTGTAGATGGTGGAAAGGCTTTGGGGAGTCAGGAGGTGAGACACTCGCCGCAGAATGCCTAGCCTCTGACCTGCTCTTCTTGTCACAGTATTTATGTGGCTGGTCCAGTTAAGTTTCTGGTCAATGGTGACCCCCCCAGGATGTTGATGGTGGGGGATTCGGCAATGGTAATGCCATTGAATGTCAAGGGGCGGTGGTTAGACTCTCGCTTGTTGGAGATAGTCATTGCCTGGCACTTCTGTGGCGCAAATGTTACCTGCCACTTATCAGCCCAAGCCTGAACGTCGTCCAGGTCTTGTTGCATGTGGGCATGGACTGCTTCATTATCTGAGGAGTTGTGAATGGCACTGAACACTGTGCAGTCATCAGCGAACATCCCCATTTCTGACCTTATGTTGGAGGGAAGGTCATTGATGAAGCAGCTGAAGATGGTTGGGTCTAGGACACTGCCCTGAGGAACTCCTGCAGCGATGTCCTGGGGCTGTGATGATTGACCTTCAACCACCACAACCATCTTCCTTTGTGCTAGGTAGGACTCCAGCCAGTGGAGAGTTTCCCCCCTGATTCCCATTAACTTCAGTTTTACTAGGGCTCTTTGATGCCACACTCGGTCAAATGCTGCCTTGATGTCTAGGGCAGTCACTCTCACCTCACCTCTGGAATTCAGCTCCTTTGTCCATGTTTGGACCAAGGCTGTAATGAGGTCGGGAGCCGAGTGTTCTTGGCGGAACCCAAGCTGGGCATCAGTGAGCAGGTTATTGGTGAGTAAGTGCCACTTGATAGCACGGTCGAAGACACCTTCCATCACTTTGCTGATGATTGCGAGTAGACAGATCAGGCGGCAATTGGCCGGATTGGATTTGTCCTACTTTTTGTGGACAGGCCATACCTGGGCAGTTTTCTACATTTTCGGATAGATGCCAGTGTTGTTGCTGTACTGGAACAGCTTAGCTAGAGGCGCGGCTAGTTCTGGAGCACAAGTCTTCAGCACGATAGCCGGGATGATGTCAGGGCCCATAGCCTTTGCTGTATCCAGTGCGCTCAGCCGTTTCTTGATTTCATGTGGAGTGAATCGAATTGGCTGAAGACTGGCTTCTGTGATGGTGGGGATCTCAGGATTAGGCCGATATGGATCATCCACGAAGCACTTCTGGCTGAAGATGGTTGCAAAAGCTTCAGCCTTGTCTTTTGCACTCATGTGCTGGGCTCCACCATCATTGAGGATGGGGATATTCATGGAGCCTCCTCCTCCCGTTAGTTGTTTAATGGTCCACCACCATTCACAACTCGATGTGGCAGGACTGCAGAGCTTTGATCTGATCCGTTGATTGTGGGATCGCTTAGCCCTGTCTATAGCATGCTGCTTCCGCTTTTTAGCATGCATGTAGTCCTGTGTTGCAGCTTCCCCAGGTTGGCACCTCATTTTTAGGTACGCCTGGTGCTGCTCCTGGCATGCTCTTCTACACTCCTTATTGAACCAGGATTGGTCCCCTGGCTTGATGGTAATGGTAGAGTGAGTGATATGCCGGGCCATGAGGTTCCAGATTGTGGTGGAATATAATTCTGCTGCTGCTGATGGCCCACAGCGCCTCATGGATGCCCAGTTTTGAGCTGCTTGATCTGTTCTGAATCTATCCCATTTAGCACTGTGGTAGTGCCATACAACACGATGGAGGGTATCCTCAGTGTGAAGACTGACAGCTATGTCCTTCAGGACTCGGCCAGCTCGGTCAGTAGTGGTGCTACCGAGCCACTCTTGGTGATGGACATTGAAGTCCCCCACCCAGAGTACATTCTGTGCCCTTGCTACTCTCAGTGCTTCTTCCAAGTGGTGTTCAACATGGAGGAGCACTGATTCATCAGCTGAGGGAGGGCGGTAGGTGGTAATCAGCAGGAGGTTTCCTTGCCCATGCTTGACTTGAAGCCATGAGACTTCATGGGGTCCGGAGTCAATGTTGAGGACTCCCAGGGCCACTCCTTCCCGACTGTATACCACTGTGCCACCACCCCTGGTGGGTCTATCCTGCCGGTGGTGATGGAGGAGTTTGGGACATTGGCTGAAATTCAGCTGTCTCTTGTAAATCATAATTTTCACTTTTCAGATACAAAAGACTCATAATCTGGATCAGCCAGATCACGGAGTTCTGACAATCTGCTTCTTTGCACCATAAAACAATTGCAATTAATATGAATAGTAAGTCGGGAAACTGATAGATACATTACCATTTTACCAGACCATTAACATTAAACTTAAGCCCAAAGTCCAGGTAAAACCTAGAACAAATACAATTACACAATATCTGGCAGTCTTAAATTTCCATCTCTTATTGATTCTGTTTTCAGTCTGACTGACACACTTCCAACTGTCGTTTCACCCACCTGTGACTAGACTTCGGTTGATCTGCCCCCCGAGGGACCCGAGTAACCGCACCACTCTACGCCGCACAGCTGCAGCAGGGGACTCTTCACTCTGTTTCATGAACAGAAAAATAAAAAAATGATTTAAAAGCAGACTTGCATTATTCACCAATGGCTATATTTTGTAGATACAGGCTATAGGGCCAAATTTCAAATGATTGTCACATACCATAGAAAGATCCCTTGCGTTTTTCAGGCGACGTATAAGAACCTTGTTTCCTCCTTTACTTGAAGTATTAATGCTCATCATTTCCCAGTTGTTTTCAAACTCATCTAATAGGAAGTTAAAAAATGAAGTTCCCATAATTAAAACACTCGGTTTTATAATCATGGCATTTTTCTATCATAATGCATGTGTGCAGAGCTTTAAAACACAGTCAAATCCTGGTCATTTTTTCACGTTAGTTGATGTCTTTAGAGAGGGTGTTTAAAGTTGTACAAAACGCAAGTGTGAGCTGTGGTTTAGCTGGCATCACTCACATCCCTATGTCAGAAGATGATGGGTTCAACCCCACTCCAGAGGTTTGGGCAAATAATCCAGGCTGACACTGCAGGGATTACTGCAGGGGATCGGGGGAACAAGAGCTTGGAGAGAGAGGAGCTCAGAGAAGGTCGTCAGGAACTCGAGGGTCAGGGGAAGGTCGTCAGGAACTCGAGGGTCAGAGGAAGGTCGTCAGGAACTCGAGGGTCAGGGGAGGTCGTCAGGAACTCGAGGGGAGGGGGGTCAGGGGAAGGTCGTCAGGAACTCGAGGGGAGGGGGGTCAGGGGAAGGTCGTCAGGAACTCGAGGGGAGGGGGGTCAGGGGAAGGTCGTCAGGAACTCAAGGGGGGGTAGGGGAAGGTCAGGAGCTCGGGGGGGGGGGGGGGGGGGTAGGGGAAGGTCAGGAGCTCGGGGGGGGGGGGGTGGTGGGGGGGAGAGGAGAGGCCGGGAACTCACAGGGTGGAGGGGGGGAAAATGAGAGCAAGAACGTGATCCAGATGGGTAGATAGATCACGCTCTCCCGCCCCGTTAGGCCTAGATCATGCTCTTCCACTCCCATCCCCTTTACACCTACACCACATTCTCCCTCTCCTCCCCCCCACCCCACCAGACTGCAGCGGTTCAAGGCGGCAGCTCATGACTACCCTCTCAAGGGAACCCACGCCGGCTTTTCAATACAAAACCGCGCATGCGTGGTATCTTAAAGGGGCCGCGCAGGGCCAAACAAGATTAGAGGGAACATTGATTCTGTGTTGTTCCTACAACATGCATAACATTGCATTTATGTGTTATTTGCCGGACTCGACTATTCCAATGTTCTCCTGGCCAGGCTCCCATCTTCCACCCTCAGTGAACTTGAGCTCATCCAAAACTCTGCTGCACGAATCCTAACACGCACCAAGTTCCATTCACCCATCACCTCTGTACTTGTTGACCTACAGTGGCTCATGGTCCACCAACAACGTTCCCACTAAACTGCACGGCCACAAACTGTCTGGAGGTCCCGCGCAGGCCACTTACCGGCTTTTGAATGGGAGATTTTGCACATGTGCGAAATTTTGAATGGGCCATGCAGCCGAAAAAATTGAGAGAAACATTGTCCACCAACAACTTGATTTTAAAATTCTCATCTTCATGTTAAAATCCCTCCATGGCTACCTGAAACTTTGAACTGCACTGTATTATCAAATGACATTTTAAATAATCCTGGAATCCCTGTTCATCATTTCCACAAGTCCTTCTTCATCTGCTTACTTTACTTTTCACATTTTCTTTCTCAGGATACGGACATTCTGAAACTCTTCCCCCCTCCTGTTACCATCAGCAAGCTTTTAAAAGCCCAACTTGGATGTCACCTAATCACTATTTCAGGATTTATTTTGTTTCTCCACTACTCTTTTCAACTTTGGTGGTGTTCTGCATTGTGAGTCCTAGCCCTTCACTCAGGCTTCTGAATAAAAAGACTTTACTGTGCACCTGACTATTACTATTCTCCAGCTGATGTTCATCTGTTTTACAAGCCCGCTCAACCAGTAAACTAGATATAATACAACAGCGATGCATCATTTATTATTGAGTAATCACAACATGTGCCCAAGTGCTAGGTGGACAAGTCTAAACACTTTTGCAACATTCTAAAGCACAACCCTTTATTCCAGCCTTTTACACCATGCTGAACAATTTTATTTAATGGATGGAAAAAAGAGTGAGTTTATCGACTAGAGTGGAAAAACAGAGACAAACTGAAACTTCTTACTCAAAGCTGCTGTTTTCAGGTAGCCATCCAGGTGTGGTAAAATGTCCTTGTAGTAAGGCTGAATGACATGCTTGGATATACGAGTAGACCAGTCCTCCAGAGCGTCCAATCCAGCATCAGCAAGTGGGATGTGGCTAAGGCCGAGTTTAAATGCTGTCTGATTGGGGGCGGGGAAGAAAGTAATCATAGAATAATTTAATTTTATAGCAAATTCGGCGCATCGTGCCAACTCTCTGAAAGAATCAACCACTTAGTCACATTCCCCTGCCCCATACCCTTTTAAGTTTTTCTCTCTTAAATATTTATCCCCTTTTTTTTTTAAAAGCAATTATAGATTCCTCTTCCACCACTGTTGCTGATAGGGCATTCCTTATCTGAGCAACCCTCTTTGTAAAAAAAATTAATTCTCCTAGATTCTCACATTGCTCTTTTGGTGATAATCTTAGATGAATACCCTCCAGTTACTGACTCAATGGCCAGTGGAAATACTTTTTTCCTTAACCCCTCACAATTTTGAATATCTCTACCAGATCTCATTTTAACCTTTGTTCCAATGAAAATAGCCCCAATTTCTCTAGTTTCTCCTCATAAGTAAAGCCTCTCCATCCCCAATATCATCATAGGAATCTCTTCTGTACGCTCTCTACGACCTTGACATCTTTCTTAAAGTAAGCCATCCAAACCTGGGCACAATATTCTAACTTTGGCTTAACCAATGATTTGTATCTTAGCATTACCTCTTTGCTCTTGTACTATACATCCCCATTTATAAAACCTAGGATCCCATATGCTTGCTTTTTTTTTTTACAGCTTTATCAATTTGTCCTCCCACTTCTAAATATTTGTATATCTGAATCCCTAATTATCTCCATTCCTCTACTCCTTTTAAATTTTCATCATTTAGTGTATATATTCCCTCTTCATCCCAAAATGTATCACCTCTCAATTCTCTGGATTAAATTGCATCTGACATTTATCTACCCAATCTAATAACCTGTCCATGTCCTCCTGAAGTCGCTTAGTCAGTCCTCTGCAGTTCACCAGTGCCTATTTTGGTGTCATCTGCAAATTCTGATTTTTACCCCCATACCCAAGTCAAGATCATTTAAATATATGGACAAAAGCAATGGACTAACCACTGACCCCTGGAGGATTTTTAAAAAATTTTTATTCGTTTTATGGGATCTGGGCGTCGCTGGCAAGGCCAGCATTTATTGCCCATCCCTAGTTGCCCTTGAGATGGTGGTGGTGAGCCACCTTCTTGAACCGTTGCAGTCCGTATGGTGATGGTACTCCCACAGTGCTGTTAGGGAGGGAGTTCCAGGATTTTGACCCAGCGACGATGAAGGATCAGCGATATACTTCTAAATCAGGATGGTGTGTGACTTGGAGGGGAACTTGGTGGTGGTGGTGGTGGTCCCATGCGCCTGCTGCCCTTGTCCTTCTAGGTGGAAGAGGTCGCGGGTTTGGGAGGTGCTGCCGAAGAAGCCTTGACGAGTTGCTGCAGTGCATCTTGTAGATGGTACACACTGCAGCCACGGTACGCCGGTGGTGGAGGGAGTGAATGTTTAAGGTGGTGGATGGGGTGCCAATCAAGCGGGCTGCTTTGTCCTGGATGGTGTCGAGCTTCTTGAGTGTTGTTGGAGCTGCACTCATCCAGGCAAGTGGAAAGTATTCCATCACACTCCTTACTTGTGCTTTGTAGATGGTGGAAAGGCTTTGGGGAGTCAGGAGGTGAAACACTCGCCGCAGAATACCTAGCCTCTGACCTGCTCTTGTTGCCACAGTATTTATGTGGCTGGTCCAGTTAAGTTTCTGGTTAATGGTGACCCCCAGGATGTTGATAGTGGGGGATTCAGCGATGGTAATGCCATTGAATGTCAAGGGGAGGTGGTTAGACTCTCGCTTGTTGGAGATAGTCATTGCCTGGCACTTAAGTGGCAGGTAACATTCGCGCCACAGATC
Organism: Squalus acanthias; assembly: GCA_030390025.1. Classification (NCBI taxonomy): domain Eukaryota; kingdom Metazoa; phylum Chordata; class Chondrichthyes; order Squaliformes; family Squalidae; genus Squalus; species Squalus acanthias. Next base: position 62,510,520 of record CM059432.1, read on the forward strand.
AGCCCAAGCCTGAATGTCGTCCGGGTCTTGTTGCATGTGGGCATGGACTGCTTCATTATCTGAGGAGTTGTGAATGGCGATGAACACTGTGCAGTCATCAGCGAACATCCCCATTTCTGACCTTATGTTGGAGGGAAGGTCATTGATGAAGCAGCTGAAGATGGTTGGGCCTTGGACACTGCCCTGAGGAACTCCTGATTGACCTTCAACCACCACAACCATCTTCCTTTAGCTAGGTATGACTCCACTGTTTATATCCCTCCAGTCCTAAAAACACCCATTAACCACTAATTTTTTTCCTGTCCTTTAACCAAGTTCCTATTCATGTTGCTACATTCTCCAATATCATATACCATAACTTTGTCAACAAGCCTCCTCTGTGGCACTTAATCATTTTGACAATCCATATACACAACATCCATTCCATAGCCTTAATCAATTCACTCTGTTCTTTTCTTAATAAACTCTTACATTTTTTAGACATGATGTACTTTTTACAGAAACATGCTGGTTGTCTTTAATTAACCTATGTCTTTCTAAGCAAATATAAATTTTATCCCATATTATGGGTTCTATAAACTTACACACTACCTGTACTAATGGTCGGCTGACTGTTCTTTACATAGTATTTACAGCATAAAAAACGGCTATTCGGCCCAATAGGTCAATGCCGGTGTAGATGCTCCACACGAGCCTCCTTCCACGCTTCTTCATCTAACCCCCTCAACATACCCTTCTATTTCTTTCTCCTTCGTGTTTGTCCAGCTTCCCCTTAAATCATCTATGCTAGTCGCCTCAACTACTCCTTGTGCTAGGTAGCAAGTTCCACATTCTAACCACTCTCTGGGTAAAGAAGCTTCTCCTGAATTCCCTATTGGATTTATTAGTGACTTGTCTTATATTTATGACCTCTAGTTCTGGACTCCCCACACAAGTGGAAACATTTTCTCTAAATCTACCCTATCAAACCTTTTCATAATCTTAAAGACCTCCATCAGGTCACCCCTCAGTCTTCTCTTTTATAGAGAAAAGAGCCCCAGCCTGTTCAATCTTTCCTGATAGGTATAACCTCTCAGTTCTGGCATCATTCCAGTAAAAAAAAATTTACATCTTCTCCAGTGCCTCTATATCCTTGTTAGAATAGATCAGAACTGTTCACAGTATTCCAAGTGTGGTCTAACCTAGGTTTGATACAAGTTTAACATAACTTCTCTGCTTTTCAATTCTATCCCTCTAGCAATGAACCCCAGTGCTTGATTTGCTTTTTTTTTAAATGGGCTTTTTAACATGCGTTGCTACTTTTCGTGATTTGTGTATCTGTACCCCAATATCCCTTTGCTCTTCAACCCTGTTTAGACTCTTAGGCCCCAATATTTATGGGGAGGTAGGGAGGGTATGTGTAAGGCCGAAAACAGCCGAAGAACCCAGCAAGGCCGGGGACGCGGAGGTCCTGCCAATTTTAATGGCAGGGCCTCAACATATTGTAGCTCCTTCTCCTGCCCGGCAGCCAGCCAAATGGACAGCCTGGCCAGCGGGCAGGAGGAACACCTGCGGCTAAAGCCGCAGCCAAGGACCCTTACAAACAATCCCAAGCAATCGGTATGGGGGGGGGTGGGGGAGGGAGAAGGGTGCGGGGGAGTCTGGTGGGCTTCCTTGAAAGCCTGGGGGGAGCACTCCTGCTCCTCCTGGCCCACAAGGAGTGCTGAAACAACTTTGGGAGATGACAGCTCCTACCTCAGTTTCACCGCCGAGTTTCCTGACCCCTGGGAAATACATGCAGCAGTTGCAAAGTTCAAATTGGGCTCCCAATTGTACAGGGAGCCCAATTTAAATATGTTAATTATGCGTCCCTGCCTCGCCACGGCGGAACAGTCGGACGCCCCGGATTGGTGTCGCGTTCCGTGCATTTCATTTTTTAACCGCCGCACCCCCCCCACCGACCCTCTCCCACCCATCGTTGCGGGTGGGGTGGGGGGGGGCGGAGGAGGGGGGTGTTTATATTGAGGGGTCATTATCGAAGCAGTATATGCCCTCAATCTTCCGACTAAAATGCACACCTCACACTTTTCTATATTGAAATTAATTTGCCAAGTACACACCCATTCTGCAAGTTTATTAATGTCTTCATGTATTTTGTCGCAGTCTTCCTGAGTATTAACTATACCTCCCAATTTTGGTGGGGTCTGCAAATTTTGAACTTGATATTTCTTTAGATTTAATTGCAATATACTAATATCTCTCTCATCTGTAATTGTCTGGAGAAATAATTCTTAATACTGTAACAAATCATTTTTTTATGTCATCTGTAAGAAACATGGGAGCTAAATGGCGAGATGGTGCTGTAGCAGCATTTCTAATCGCAATGTGTCACTCTAACTGCAATTGATTTTAACTTACGGCCAATAAACCAGACTGTAGGACAAATCTCTGAACAAATAAATCGACGAAGAACCAGCAAAGAATGGAACAAGGAAAAAATAAAAATAAAATCAGCAACCAACAAGAGGAGAATAGGGATGCATAAAGAGCCGGATACAGGAATGTGGACACAGGAATTTTTAAACGGGACTGTAAATATATCGACAGAATGCATGACTTTAAAATGCAGACTGTGCACCCGGATCCAATTATTCCCGTCCTCTTAACCGGCTTCACCTGAAGACTACACTTGGTCTTGACTGCTTGTAATGCCACAGGAGATCGACTAAAAATATAAGAAAGCCTCCTCTTTTGACCCGCTATCCCATCTAACCCCTTCATCGCAGCTGGAACAACAGTTCAACAGGCGAGCATGGCCGCTAAGTGGGATGGTCTGGGAAACAACAGGCTGCAAAGCCAAGGAAGTGGTGGACAACTGTAGATGGAGAATGGGGGTGGGTAGCAGCGATTGGGAGAACAGATGAGAGTCAACCTGTGACTGGCTGGCAGCAATGACAGTAATGAGAAGCGCAAAGGCTTCAAGTATGGTACTCGGACCACAGGAGGGAGGAGCCAAATTCTTCTAAGCATACAGGGGAAAAATCTTTTAAAAGCTGCAGGGGTTAAAAAAATCTAATAAATAAAAAAAAAAAAATCAACAAATGGCAAATGAAAAAACCTCCAAGGAGAATTTGAGAATACCCAATATACATCCAAGAATATGCAGAGAAGATGTTTCCACTTGTGGGGAATCAAAAACTAGGGGCCATAAATAGAAAATAGTCACTGATGAATAGAATAAGGAATTCAGGTGAAACAACTTTATTCGGCGAGGGATGAGAATGTGGAACCTGTTACCAACGTGGAGTGGTTGATGCGATTAACAGAGATGCCTTTAAAGGGAAGCTAGATAAGCATGAGGAAGAAATGAACAGGATATATTGATGGCATCAGATGAAGTAAGGTGGGAGGAGACTCATGTGGAGCATAAACACTGGCATGGACCTGTTGGGCCAATTAGAATTTACAGCACAGAAACAGGCTATGTAAAGCTGGGAGAAATAAGGGGGAATTTTAACCCCAAAAGTGGGTGGGGTTGGGTGGGAAATAAAAATATGCAAAATCTCAAACCCGCGCACTTCTGGTTTTAACACAGGCGGGACGGGGGCTGGGTCGCTCATTTAAATATTTTAATGAGGCTGCGTGCCTCAGATTTTATTCTCTGTTCCTGCTTTAACAGTGGCCTGCCGAGTTTCCCAGGTCTCGGGAAACCCAGCAGCTATAGGGAGGCGAGGACTGCTGCATGGAACAGGCGAGTGCCTATACAGCACTGCTTGTGGGCAAGGAGGAGCAGGAGTGCTTCCCCCCCCCAGCCCCCCAAGCAAACCTGTTAATCTCGACAGCCTGCAATTTCCTCCCAAACTGTCCTCCACGGGCCCCCCCGCGATCTTCTCTCCTCCTCCTCCTCCTCCTCCTCCGATCTCTCCGGCACCTTCCACAATGTCCCCATCTCCCCCGATCTCTCCGGCACCTTCCACAATGTCCCCATCTCCCCCGATCTCTCCGGCACCTTCCACAATGTCCCCTCCTTCCCTGATCTCTCTGGCCCCTTCCACGATCTTTCCCGCTTCTCCCCCGATCTCTTCCGGCCCACCCCCCATCAATGTCCCCCCCCCCAGCCCTCTCCCTCATTCCTCTCCACTCTCTGCTGCGGCCTGGTGCCGAAAGCCTTTCAATCTGGCTGGCTGCGACTGGGAAACGGTCCTGCTATTAAATTCAACATGACCCAATGAAACCCGTTCTTCCGGATATCCCAACCGCTAAACTGCCCCCCTCCTCATTGTTAATATCGGGGCCATAGTTCCCAAATTTGGCTCACAGCCACCCAGTGGCCAAATTGTGTGATTACAGTGGGGCCCATTAAAATGGCAGGCATCGGATTTATAATAGCAAAATGTGATGTCCAAAAGTTTAACAAAAACCTGACAACAGGAAGTCAAATGGTGCAGACAAAAAGTGTATGCAGAGAGATATATAGATATATTACAGAAATAGACACACAGATACTGATCAAAATGAAATATTGGAAGCCAAGGCTGAAATAAGAGCTATCAACAGGTTCTTATAGATACAGAGCACTTTATTTTAAACATTCAAAAGCCGAACTCCAAAATATAAACTGCTAAAGCTGAGATTAAGGGTGCTAAAACATTGATCTGGAAAGTACCAAGTCAAAACAAGACTTAACTTGGGAAATATACTAACCTGCAATGCAGGAATAAATGTCTTGATATCAAGTTCAATTATGTCATGAGGTAGAGAGAGCACAAAAGTCACACAGGAAGCCAGTAGCTCATCCTTGTACTGTTTCATTCTGATCGCCACCTATAATAAATAACATGACAGTGTGAGTTCTAGGTCATTACGCAATAACTCCTTATTGGCATTTTATCAAGTTAAAAATATACACATTAACAATTAGGAAAGGTTCATTTTAATATAACATTTCTTTCTAAAACACATTTTGACCCAGAAATTTGACTCGGAGGCTTGCCGCGGGGTTAAGGATCGCGCGCGATATCACACTCCGCGCCGGCCGTTGTGTTTTGGGCCCACAGGAACTTCGGGTCCTGGGCCTCTCCCTAGTGCCGGCGCGCAGTGTGTGCGTGTCCCAGGGGCGCAGTTAGTGCGATGCGACCTCTGGGATCACGTGGGCCATGGAGAGCCAATGGCAGCAGACTATCTTTCATTCATAGATTTGACAGGAGACATGTCAAATCTGTGAATTGAAAGAGACCCCAAAAGAACAGCTAAACCGCAAATAAAAATTTTTTTTAAACCATTACATTAATAAAATAACTATAGTTAAATAAATTAACCACTTTAAATAAAAATTTAAATTTTTTTAAAAATTAAAAAAAAAATTAAAAGTTATAAAAATAAACTTACAGGAAACTCTTTATTAACCGGCACCGACGGGACCGGCGTGGTGCTGGTTAATCAAAAAGTCCGGATAACGGAGAGTTATATCTCCCAACGTACGAGAGCCCCGTACACATTGACATGCGCCTGCATTCGGAGCTCCGTCTCCCCAGGGACCGCCAGCTGACCATCTGTCGTGTCCGCTGCCTACCCGGGCTGCACATTCCCCTCCCAATCTACACGCTCCGATACAAGGCAAACGCCTCGGGGTTTTTTTTAAAGTTAATTTTAAACGAGAGATGAAGGAAAACCCCGGTTACCTACTCAAGAATTTTGCCGGTTAAGAGAGATTTCCAGATATTTGGGTGCCGGTTAATAAAGAGTTTCCTGTACCTTTCTTTAAAGTCTCTAAAAAAGATAAACCTGTTGAAAAAAATTAAAAATTATACTTAATTAACTACTTACCTTGTTCAAAAGGGGTCTTACGCCTCCTTTTTATATGTGTAGAAGATTCAATACTTACCCTCGCGTTGAAACCTGAAAAAAAACCTAAGTGTGCTGCGTGCGCACAGCCTGTAGTGCGCACGCGGTTCACCTAGGAACCGCCCCCTTCGCCATAGCGGAAGTGCCGGTTTCCCGCGCATGCGCAGTGCATGCAGGAAACCGGCACTTCGGGATCTAATACGGGTGAGTACACAGTGCGTACTCTCCCGTATTAGGCCGAATTTTTGGGCCATTATGAAGGTAACCTGATCTGAAGAATACCATCAATTAACAAGCATTTCACTTCTTTTTACTTAGTTAAAATCCCAGACGGTGCTTGAATTTTAACCAACCTACCAACACTGAAAGAAACATCTCTTCTAAGGTCACTCCGAACATTTGGTGAAATTGAGCTGAGCCACACTCAAGTAATTAAAGGTTTTCCCTTTTTTCTTATATTAAAATTAAAAGTGTAATTCCTGCTGCTTTATATGGAAGACAGGAAATGTAGCTCATTGAACAAGAATATGTGGAATTTTCTCATTTTATAAGGAGCTCATCCCTGACAAATTCATCTTGCCACCATATTGATGGATGACTTAATTTTCCCAAAGACTAATAACCTTTGAAAAATATAATTTTGGTTCCTGACCCCCCCCCCCCCAGTTATTCTACTTTAAGAATGTATAGCATGGAAATAAAATGGCATTTGGGTCCATCAAGCTACTGCTTCTAACAGACAACGTGCAATCTGCACCAAATATCTTGAAATTTCTTGGAGGAAAATTTCTGCTTCTACTTACAACTATGTTGTGTGGGGTCAAATGACCTAGACACTACCCAAGTTAACAACTGCAGCAGGAAAAGAGCTGATCTTAAGAGCTACTGATAACATACCGCTCAATTTTTCAACTCAACTTTTTTCCAGCTGTATTTTTTTTTAATTCATTCACAGGATGTGGGCGTCGCCGGCAATGCCTACATTTATTGCCCATCCCTAATTGCCCTCGAGAAGACGCCTTCTTGAATACAACCGAGAGGCTTGCTAAGGCATTTCAGAGGGCAGTTAATAGTCAACCACATTGCTGTGGGTCTGGAGTCACATATAGGCCAGACCAGGTAAGGACGGCAGATTTCCTTCCCTAAAAGGACATTAGTGAACCAATTGGGTTTTTACGACAATCCGATAGTTTCATAGTTGCCATTGCTGACACTAGGTTTTTATTCCAAATTTATTTAATTATTTTGAATTTAAATTCCGCTGCTGCCGTGGTGGGATTTGAACTTATGTCTCCAGATCATTAGTCCAGGCCTCTGGATTACTGGTCCAGATTATAACCACTAGGCTACTGTACCCCTAAAGGACGTGTATTTATGCAAATACAGTCTCTATCTACTCTTAATTTAAAGGTGCTTAATTCAAATTATCTGATCATTCAACATTTTTAAGGACTAAATTACTACTTTGCTACTACTTATTTGTTACTTAATGTTGATTTTCTTCAGTGGAAAAAAAACAATTTCTGCAGTTCAAAAATGTTCAAGAGCATTTGAGATAGTACTTACCTCCTTTCCAAACTTCCCAAATAATGCAAAGCAGGCAAACTTTTCCGGGTTCGTGGGACACTGTTTTCGAGTCTTTGTGCCAACACCCTGGCAAAACATAGTTTTCCCATTATAATTAGAAATCCAAGCAAAAATAAAAACACAAGAGCAGCATGCACATCAGTCACCTGCTTTCTTCTGCATAGTAGACTCATGACTACGGTCAGAACATGTGAAGTCAGAGGACACGTAGCAAAATGGATAGCAAGCTGGCTACAAAACAGAAAACAGAGACTAGCTACTCAGACAGGCAAAAGGTGAGAAGTGGTGTTCCACAGGGATCGGTGCTGGGACCACTGTTGTTCACAATTTACATTAGCGATTTGGACTCGGGAGTTGGAAGTACAATTTCAAAATTTGATGACAACACCAAATTGGGAAGTGTAGTTAATACAAAGAAAAAAATGTGACAAAATACATTAATAAGCTTGGAGAATGGGTGTTGTAATTGACAAATGAATTTCAATATAGATAAGTGTGATGTGGTGCGTTTTGGTAGGAAGAATAAGGAGACCACATACTGCTTGGATAATAAGAGTCTGAATGGGGGAGAGGAGCAAAGGGATCTAGGGGTACAGATATATTGGCCCAGAATTTGCGGTCGGAATGACGCCGAACTGGCAGCGTTCGCCATCATTCCGCCTTTGAAACTAACTACAACTTCGGGATTTGGCGTATGCACATGCAGAAATCCCAAAGTTGCAGTCTGTCATTCACTGCTCCATAACAATCTGCGCTGTGTTCCTCCCCCCCACTCCCCCACCAACAGAGCCGGCAATCAGTGTGATCAGCCAAATCATCGAAACTGACAAAAACTTCGGCTCTTCTGCAGTAATTACACTGTTAAATTCCCCACTAAAAGTTAGACCCAAAGGGATTAGGTGTAACTGGGGGTTTGACAGCGTTATTACTGCTAAACAAATGTTAAGGGCCTGGAAAACTAATTTTAATTTTGTGCAGTGTGAAATTTGTCCATTTTAATAAAAATTAAAATTTTTAAGAAACTTTTCGAAGTTTGTCCATCTTTATTTCAGGTTTGCCTTTTCCCCATGTGAGCGCTCCCATCTTTGTTTTGCTCTCTAACATTTTTAAAAAGTTAGAATTTTAAGAGCTTACTCACTTCCTTTTTCGTTGTCTGTGAGAATTCTGCCTTTTGATTGCCTGCTTAGACAGCCTGTTGATGTCACAGCAGTTCGCACAAGGGAATCCCCATGAACTTCTGTTGCTTTGAATTGAAGATCGGAAAACCCGAAGTTCTCGACACAGGGATCGCGAGATCCTTGTGCGAAGCGTACTTCGGGGCCAGGAGCAAACACCTTTGCTTCACTGCTGACCGCAAATTCAGGGCCAATAATCACTAAAAATAGCGACGCAGGTTAATAAGGCCATAAAAAGAGCAAACCAAGCACTTGGGTTAATTTCTAGAGGGATAGAATTGAAAAACAGAGAAGTTATGTTAAACTTGTATCGAACTTTGGTTAGACCACACTGAGTACTGCGCACAGTTCTGGTCTCCATATTATAAAATGGTGTATAGAGGTATTAGTGAAGGGTGCAAAAAAGATTTACAAGGATACCACCAGAACTGAGATGATATACTTATCAGGAAAGGTTGAATAGGCTAGGACTCTTTTCTCTAGAAAAGAGAAGGCTGAGGGGTAACCTGATAAAGGTCTTTAAGATTATGAAAAGGTTTGATAGGTTACATTTAGAGAAAATGTTTCCACTTGTGGGGGAGTCCAGAACTAGAGGTCATAAATATAAGACAAGTCACTAATAAATCCAATAGGGAATTCAGGAGAAACATCTTTACCCAAAGAGTGGTACAAAGAGTGCTGTACTTGATGTTACAGATTTTACAAAAGTTAAAAGAATTTAAACATTCACAAAAATAGGTTAATTAAAATGTTACCTTGGCAGTGTTGGAGCTAAAGACTAGAGCAACAGCGAGACCCATGTTTGCTTGCAGCAACTTCCTCAGTTTACTCATGCCCTCAGAGGGTCTGAGCAAAGATTAGGCTTTTCTCCCAAGACGAGAAGAAAACTGATGGGTCAGTCGCCCTAAATCGTTCTAACACATGATCCAGCAATAGGTTCCAATGCAACCTTGGCGGAGGTTTCTGAGCAAGTCACACATCTTCCCTCTCAGACAAGGAATAGTATTTTATGCAAAATGACAAAAATAAATGGAGGAGGAAGAAAATTAAAAGTGTATATAATTTCATTACCTCAAAATATTTAATTTTTTTGGCGATTTTCATCGTGACCGACAGAAGTTTGTAGAATCCACTGACGAGGGGAAATTGTGTTGATCGTAGAATGAGCTCATGTCCAAATCTATACACCCACTGTTCAAAGAAGTCTGTGTGCTTTTCTAACAACAATTCCCTAATTTAAAAGTTCAGACAATTTTTTTTGTTGAAGAAAAACTGAAAGAAGAAACTTCAAGTATTGCAAAAAAATAATGAATGCAAATAAAATTCTCCAGAGGTTTGACTCACAGACACAATTGTGCACCTGTGCTTTGAAGTCACCACTCTGGGATAAATTAATTTAAATATTGAGTATGTTTCAAAGTCAGAAGGTAGATATGCATCGCTCATAATGGGTTTTGGATCCTGTACATTGCGCCACCCTTTATGATCAATCAATGTTAGAGTGATATGAAATTTGACCATGAAATACATACCGTCATGCAATCAACTTGGCCCAATTAAACTTTACTGCTCACAGATCCATTTCAAATTATGGTGCAGAGACAGGCATAGAGCAGTTTCAATAGTCAGTTCAGATGGTTGACTTCTCATGTCATATTTAAGCTTAGTTCTATAGTTAAGGTTCTTTGGGGGAAAAATTCAGTTGGTTGCGCCTCCCGTTAGCGCCTTAAGAGGGCGCTAATGGGGCGCAAAGCAACTCGCGCCCGGGCGCGGCGATGTTTGCGCCGCTCGAGAAATTAACTAGACATTTTGCGGCGACACTAAACACTACCGCCACGATCTGTGCCGGCAGATCGTGACGTCATTCGAGTGCACAACGCCCCGGAGTGGCTATTGAGTAGCGCCCCCTGCCTTACCGCCTGCAGCTAGCAACGACAGGTTGAGGGGAGCGTTTTGCAGTCAGGAAGGGACTGGGGGAGCGCTATTTAAAGGCGACCGCTTCCTGCCTTTTTTTGTTTGTGACGTTTTTGAACCACGCATTCTGAGAGAGAGAGGGACTTCTGGAGAGATTCAACGCTGTGTGAAGGAGTTTTGGGTACTGAGCAGCACTTTGCAGGTTCATTTTGATTTGCCCTTCCTTGTATCGATTTAGAAGAGACTGTGGGGGTTGCACTCTGAGCTCTTTCCCTGGTTGTCTCTATTGTTCTTTCCAGCAGATTTGATGTACAGGTCTCTCCAGGCCAAGATTCAAGGCTGCAATGAGCAGGATGTGGATGGAAAGCAAGATCAACCCTCCCCTTTAAGAACTAGCCAGCACCATTGTGTCTGTGTTCCATTGCTGACTGACATCACACGAGCTTCGCCAGCGCTCTGAGTTAGCGCCTCGCTCCTCGGTCTTTGCGCCTTAAGACAGATGTGTAGCGCCTGATTTAGCGCTCCACTCAGCTCCAGGGGCGATAAAAGTCAAGTTTGCAGTCGGAGGCGATAATTAGCGCCAGGCACTAATCTTTGCGCCCGGCCGATAATTGCACCCCAAACGGGGCGATACTGAATTTTTCCCCCTTTGTTCTTCTCACTTTGAACAATGTGGACCTAGTATACTTCACCCAGGGACATGAAGGAATATATTTGTGCTTGTAGTAGCTTGCTTACCAGACCAGACAGATGGCTAAGATTGATCATAAAGATCGGCACAATGTACAGTATCCAAAAGCCACCGCTAGCAATGTATATCTATCACTTGATTTTGAAACATATTCAATATTTAAAGAGAAATGACTTCAAAGCACAGATGCAATTGTAATGAAGTCCACAGCTACAGAGAAAGATATTGTAGGTCACAGTAACTTATCGGATAGAATTTTTATTTAAAAATAATTAAACTGACTTCTTTTGTACTGTTTCATTAAGCAGTTTTCACACTCACCCACAGAATTCTACTAAATTGATGAAGGCAGTAAAATCTTTTGGTTTAGTTGGCTGCAGTTTTGCTGCTGGATCAGACGTAGGAATTACAATACTACTGTTGATGTCACCTGAACCCTGCAAAGCAAATAGGAACTTCACTTCATGACAGATCTTTCAATAAATTCTTTCAAACTTCTGAACTAGTTTCTGCAGTTAAACCATCTCATGATTTTTAACTAGACAATTATTAATCAAATTAAAATACATTTTTATGCATCATTTATGGGATTACATTTTTAAGAGTTTGTATATGTATATCCTATATATAACTGCTAAACTGATGGCACTTCACATTTTAGAAAGTGGTGTGAAACCACCTTGAGAAGCTAGTCTCGCACTGCTTTTGCTTCTCAGCGGCTGCACTATATTTGTAACCAGCACAAAGAGAGGTTTTAAAGGTTCTATTTTAAGCTTTTCAATGTTAGCAGACAGGTGCTCCATTTCCTCTTTGCAGGAATTAAAATTTAACTGGCACTTAGACACCAGTAAGTGTCAAGTTGAACAGATATATGGAGCTGCTGATGGAACTTGGGTCTACAAGCTCTGCATCACTGCAAGCAGGCACTGGACTCAAACAGCCATCTATACTGTAACTCTGCCCTTCTTTAAACCACACAGTGATAATGCAAATTAACACTAATCTCCAACGCTCTTCTGTGGACGATGAGATCAAAGAAATGTAGTTTTAGCTACTTTGCAAAAAACAGTTCAAAGAGTCTGAGAATATACCAGATTACATTCCACTGATCAAATATCAGGACACAGAAATCACATAGAAAAAGCAGAAAAATACCCCTTCTTCATTCTGGTTTTGCTTGTCCACTGTCAGATCCAACTTCTCAATAATCTTGAGCACTGATTTAATAAACTCATCATACAGCAGCCGATTTAAAGATTTCAGAGGTGACTCAACCATCTGGAATGTCTCAGCAACCAATCCAAACTCCTTAAAAAATAAAATATGCAAAACTTCATATATTTTTCCCCAGAACAGCAGATCCTGGTTCTTTGAGCATGCTGTGCATTATGCTTCACAATTTCAACCATGACTATTTGGCAGATTGCAGTTATATTTCTCACAGTTTTACGATCATTTTACTTTTAACCGTAATTGTAATAAAAAATCCTGCGGCTTTGTGGTGATTCTTTTTATTTCTGTCTAACTGAACAGCCAAAACTATTGTCCAGGATATCACCAAGATTAAACAGAGTAGGAGAGAAGACAAGATCAATCAAGATGTAGTGATTAGATGATTCGTAAGTTTGCATTTTAGAAGCCAGTGAACTATAATGAGAAGCATGAGGTATTCTGGGAACGAGCGAGCAGGACAAGGTAAAGAAGCATTCAGTATTTGAAGCTTGGGAGAAATGAGAGTGAAGCAATGACAACAGTCGCACTGTTAAAATAAAAGCAAGAAAGACGGGAGCTAAAAGGGGAAGGTTTAAGGATAGAGATAACAGATGGATCACCTATACGGCAACAAACTTCTGCTTGTCCAGCAGTGAGCGAGCTCCTAGAACAGCTTCTCCATAGTAGCAATATTCAAGCCTTGAACAGATTGCGGGGTTTGGGGGGGGGGGGGGGGGGGGGGGGGAGTATTTTGCACAAAAGAAACCAAGTTCCTTGGAGGCAGCTTTAGCAATGGAGGGGGTGTGGGAGGCACAAGTTTCACAGAATCCCCACAGTGCAGATAGAGGCCATTTTGGCCCATCGAGCCTGCACCGACACATATCCCACCCTATCCCTGTAACCCCACGTATTTAATTCCCCCTAACATATCCCACCCTATCCCCGTAACCCCACGTATTTAATCCCCCCTAACACTAAGGGTCAATTTATCATAGCCAAATCAACTTAACCCGCACATCTTTGGACTGTGGGAGGAAACCGGAGCACCCGGAGGAAACCCACGCAGACACGGGGAGAATGTGCAAACTCCACACAGACAGTCACCCGAGGCCGGATTCGAACCCGGGTCCCTGGCGCTGTGAGGCAACAGTGCTAACCACTATGCCACCGTGTTGCATATGCATAAGTTTAATATGTTTTTGAAGACCAAACTGATACCATTAATGTTTTCCCTATCATGGTGCAGTTTAGCTTTAATGATTTCCGAAATTCAGAAGGTGAGTCAACCCAAGCTCTTGCACATCTCTTAGTGCCAGTCACAAAGTGGCAGACACAGGGACCATGTTGCCTACTAACTCTCTTGGCCCGAGATGGCTTTACCTGGAAAGGTGGAGATTTTATTACAACGGCTTTGCCCTTGCATTTATTTACCTCAAAAATATACTACAACGGATATATTTAAAATATATATATATATTTTTTTTTAAGTGAATTTTTTTTTTTAACTCTCCTCACTGTCTCAAGATCAGGGCCATCATTCTCACTATGTTTCTGAAAAAAGACAAGCCAAGTAGTACGGAGTGTTGCGAGCTAAGGCTAAGCAAAGCAGTTTCAAGCTTTCTCGCCAAGCCTCAGAAACAGAGGGGAAATGGGGGAACCATGATCATAATATTTTTCTTTTTAATTTCACCTGTAAGTAATTTTATGGTTTTTTTTTTAAAAAGAGACAACGTTATATTTTGAAATGAGTGCCCTAATATAAAGCCACTGCAGGGCCTCATTCTGAAGTATTCTTTTTTGAAAAAGAAAGATTATAGAATATACCAAACTCGAATGAGATGAGGTGTTAGAGGTGTACACTATAACCCTAACTCACCTTCATTTTCCCACAGTCCAGCAGGCTTCTGAATAAGTCCAAATAATCTTTATAAGAAGGGACTCTCCATTTCCCTGTTGCCATGCTACCATTGCCGAGTGACTGTTGTCCATCAGATCCTGGCCCATTTTTCCCCGTTCCTTCCTGAGGAATTGATCATCATTAAGATTTACAGTGGTTACAATATTATATACCAACACACAATGAAGAAATATGCTTAGTAAAGATAGAAGAAAGAAAACACAAATTCTGAAATAAAAACAAAAATTGCAGGGAATTTATAACAGGTTAGTCAGCATCTGAAAGAGAAAGGCACATTAACATAAGCAACAGCTATTTTGCAGACGATAAGATCTCGCAAGTAGCAATGAGATGAATCTGAGCAAAACAAGCAACAGTGTTCTGATTCCGAAGTTTCGGGGAGCCAGCTCTACATGGTTACAATGCTAAATCCAGCTCCCTTATCCTGCCAGTGGAATCATAAACCCACAGAAAACTAGCTCTATGACTCTGCTATAGGGATAAGAAAGCCTGGTTTATAGTGTAAACATGGATTCCAGTCTCCCAGAATCTGAACTAAACAAGTGATAATATGAAAATGCTTTTAATCTGTGGTAAGGGTAGAGAGAGGAATGTTGATCAGGACACTGGGCAAACTCCCTGCTCTAGAGGAGTTGCAAAGGATCTTTTAGGCCCTCTTGAACAACTGGAACAGGCAGATGGGGTCTCCAACAGTTTAACGTCTCGTCTGAATGACGGCACTCAGCACTCCTTCAGTCTTGGCGTGCCAGCCTAGATTATTTACTCAAGTCCTAAAGAGGAGCTTGAATCCACAATGTCCTGACTCAGAGGCACAAATCCTACCAACAGAGCCTAGCTGACACTTTGAGTCAGCTATTAATGGTTTCAATAGCCTGCAAATGGATTAAGACACAGGATAAAGTCTGTGCAATTCATCTCAGTTAGGTATGTGAGAAGGCATTTGAAAGGTGAGTTAAAGAGCTACAAAATGGAAAGGAAAGCAATGGAATGTGAATGGGAGAATCTGTTTGGAAAGTCAGGGAGACAGCAGAGATCTGAAACTGTTTAAGCCAAGCAGCTGAAGTACTGTCAAAGTTTGCATTGGGCTTGTTTGGAGCATTGTAGGGCAATGATAGCAACACCAGAGAAAGAATGGTAGCAGCAGTTAAAGGGGCAAGCCACAGGAAGTCCAGGATCAGCTAATTAAGCCGTTTAGCATTTTCAGGTTAGAAAACAAGGAAATTGACTATATATTTTTTAATACAGCATACAACAGCTATTGTCCCTGTGCTGTGTTAATATTAGCATATGAATACTTAACACATTAGCATGAAATTCCTTTCCCTGATATTTTAACATAGGCATTGACTCCTGTTAAAAATATATCATTCAATGTCTCAGTTTAATTGTGTACAAAGGAATTTCATATTAATGCGTTAAGTATTTGTGTGCTAATATTCACACAGCCTGATTTCAATGCAACAGTCGATGCTTGTTGTTGAATGAAGCAGAATGTTAAGTAGATTTTTCTTACCCCAGGAAGCAGAACTGGCTTTGAACAGACACGAATCAGACCCTGATGGACTGAAACAGAATGTTTTGTTTTTTAAAACTTAAAAATAAAACAATAGTTCACAAACTGTAAGAGCATAATTGATTACCAAACTTATTTGGGCAATTTCAATACTTCTGTCATACAATAGTTGGAAAAATGGATTTTATGCAGACATTTGATGCAGTTTAATAAGTCACCCACACAGCAGCAATTAATTTGTTTTGTCATTACATCAGCAGCTCTATTATATTAATTGTGCCTATGTAAGTTCTAAATTTTCTTGCTCCCAATCTGAACAGCAAAATTTCCCACCTTCACAATTCAGCTTCAATTTAGCTTTGCAGCAATGGTAACAATTTAGTAATACTAAATCAAAACATTAAACTCTCGAGTACTTCTCATGAAAATAATCCCAACAGTTCTTATAGATTTTGCACAAAATGGATTTGAACAATGTTCTCACACGTAGCTGGCCTTCTGAAGGGAGCAATCATTTCCAGAAATGCCAATTTCTCAGCATCTAGCTGAAGACTGCCAGTAACCCCTGCTGTTCATATTATTTAAATTGAACATCTTTCGAATACTTCGCCAATCTGGTCGTGGTCCTCCCCAATGTTGGCAGAAGGTCCACACAACCCAGCAATGCTGAAAGGATACAAGTTAAATCCGCAATGCTGAAAGTGCACTGCTGGCAGGGGGATTGACAGTTCAATATATTTGTACACTGAGGTTTGGTACTGACCTACAGTGCTAATAAAGCTCCAGAGAACAGGGCCCTTTCCTGCAAGGGCAATGAACAGTTTAACTATGGAACGACAACAAACTGGTTGCATTCTCGCACTGTACTGTGGGAAGCCGTCTATCTGAACCACCAGCAGACGTTCTAGCACAGAAGTATAAACTCCAGGGATCTGAAGAGAAAAACAATTCCAGTGATGCATATAAATTATTTAATATGTAAACTTTTCAATAAATTATTCCTTCAGAATATTTTGTTCAATGTTATTACCATTAGAGTAACTGCAGTTTAATTTCCATTGTATCATTTTAAAATCACAAGATTACAGAAAGTATCAGTTTATCTAGGGTTTAAAGAGCATATTCACCAATAAAATTCGGCACTTTAGTGCCGAAAATTTTAATTCTACCTATACTAGGCAGTGCACTGGTGCCCCAATATTCCAAGGCACAGACTAGTAGGACATAGGCTACATCTGCAATTCCCCATGTGGTAAGCCATACTGAGTGAACTGGGGTTCTGCAATCACAGAGGAGGCGTGAAAATCAAAGACTGGTTCACCTTCTAGTGACTGAATCCAGAGTGGCAATGGAGATTTTTTTTTAATTAATCTTACTCATTGAGTTTACTTAAGCTCACCAATAATATAGGAGCCATGCAACTTTTGCCATTAAAATACAATTTAAAATCAACTTATTATAAAAGTCTATTGATGCAAATGAAACTTGAAACTGGTACATTCTCAAAACACAGGAATCCTATTTAAAAAAGGAGACAAACACAGGATGGTTATGAAATTTCCCAAAGCAACTAACACAGGGTGCACTTACTTTGTCTATGTGAAAGATGACACTCGCAATAGAGTCTAGGAAACTGGGGAGCTGATAAACACTGTCATCTTCTGTGTCTGCCTCCGTGAGATACATCTGTTTACAACGCTGAATCAGCTCCGTGTACATGAAGTCAACATACTGTGAGTTCACAGCCTTACAGGGCTAAAATCATAGAACAGGGAAATAAAATAAAATAATTGAGTCTGCTTTGGGACTGTAGTATTGTTGGTGAATTAATTGCAAAAGTAAAAAAGTACATAAATATACTTTCAAAATGTATTGTAGGATATACTGATCTTACATTATGCATATTCAACATTATTTCTGGTTAATTTCTGGTTAAGTTTACAGTACATAAGGAGACCACTCTGTGCATCCAGACTGTGCCAGCTCTTTCCTCACGCAATCCAAAACTAATCCCACTGTCCCACCCTCTCCCTCTAGCCCTGTATCTTCCTGTGCATCAAATATTTAACCAATTTTCCTTTAAAAGATGCAATGGTGTCTGTCTCAACTGCTCCTTGTTGCAACAACTTGTACAGAACCTTGGTTAAGCCACACTTGGAGTACTGTCAACAGTTCTGGTCTCCATATTCTAAAAAGGATATAGAGGCACTGGAGAAGGTGCAAAAACGATTTACTGGAATGATACCAGAACAGAGAGGTTATACCTACCAGGAAAGATTGAACAGGCTGGGGCTCTTTTCTCTAGAAAAAAAAAGTCTGAGGGGTGACCCGATAGAGGTCCTTAGATTATGAAAGGGTTTGATAGGGTAAACGTAGAGAATAGGTTATTGACTAACATTCACTACAAGCCCACTGACTCCCACAGCTACCTGGACTACACTTCCTCCCACCCCGCCTCCTGTAAGGACTCTATTCCATTCTCCCAGTTTCTCCGTCTCCACCGCATCTGCTCCGACGATGCCACCTTCCATACCAGTGCTTCCGACATGTCTTCCTTTTTCCTCAACCAAGGATTCCCCTCTACTGTGGTTGACACGGCCCTCGACCGTGTCCGTTCTATCTCCCGCACTTCCACCCTCACCCCTGCCCCTCCCTCCCGGAACCACGATAGAGTTCCCCTTGTCCTCACCTTTCACCCCACCAGCCTCCACATTCAACGGATCATCCTCCGCCATTTCCGCCACCTCCAGCGTGATCCCACCACCAAACGCATCTTCCCCACACCTCCCCTTTCAGCATTCCGCAGAGACCGCTCCCTCCGCGACACCCTAGTCCACTCCTCTACCACCCCCAGCACCCCTTCCCCTTCGCCCGGCACCTTCCCGTGCAAGCGCAGGAGATGCAACACATGCCCTTATACCTCCCCTCTCCCCCCTGTCCAGGGCCCCAAATACCCCTTCCAGGTGAAACAGCAATTTACTTGTACTTCCTGCAATTTAGTATACTGTATTCGCTGCTCACGATGTGGTCTCCTCTACATTGGGGAGACCAAACGCAGATTGGGTGACCGCTTTGCAGAACACCTCCGTTCAGTCCGTAAGGGGGACCCCGAGCTCCCGGTGGCCTGTCACTTTAATTCTCCGCTCCACTCCCACTCTGACCTCACCGTCCTCGGCCTCTTGCATTGTTCCACAGAAGCTCAGCGTAAGCTCGAGGAACAGCACCTCATCTTTCGTTTAGGCACCCTACAGCCCTCTGGACTCAACATCGAGTTCAACAATTTCAGATCATAACCTTGGCCCCGATCACATATATATATATATATCTTTTTATTTTATTTTTTCATCCACCCTTTTGTTTGGCCTTTTTTTTCCCCTCCCAGAAGCTGGCAGCTGTCCTTCATTCTGCCAGCGCAGTTCACACTTCATCCAGCCTCTACCTGTCACATTACCACCTCCTCTTGCCTTGATTATCTCTTTATGTCTCTTAATCTCTCCTGCTTTCTATCCCACCACTGACCTTGCCTTTTGTTCTTTCATCCCCTCCCCCTTTTCCCAGCATTATACTTGCTTTAAATCTATTTCATTTCTTGCTTTTTTCCAATTCTGACGAAAGGTCTTCGACCTGAAACGTTAACGCTGTTTCTCTCTCCACGGATGCTGCCTGGCCTGCTGAGTTTTTCCAGCGTTTTCTGTTGTTATTTCGGATTTCCAGCATCCGCAGTATTTTGCTATCGTAAACGTAGAGAAGATGTTTCCACTTTGACAAGACCAGAACTAGAGGCCATTAATACAAGATACTAATAAATCCAATAGGGAATTCAGGAGAAAGCTGCTTACCTAGAGAGTGGTTAGAATGTGGAACTCGCTACCACAAGTAGTCAAGACGACTAGCATAGATGCATTTAAGGGGAAGCTAGATAAACACATGAGGGAGAAAGGAAGAGGGATATGTTGATGGAGTTAGATGAAGAAGGGTGGGAGGAGGCTCCTGTGGAGCATAAACATCGGTATGGACCTGTTGGGCAGAATGGCCTGTAGCCTGTTTCTGTGCTGTAAATATTATGTAATACCATGTAACCCTCTACAGACATTCTCCTAATCCCCTTCGTACTTTTTAAGTGAAGATTTTAAATTGATAACCGCTTGTCGCCGACTCCCTAATCAGAGAAAATAGTGTTTCCCTATTTACCTTATTAAAACCCTTCACAATTTTTAAAACCGCTTTTAAATGTCCTCTGAGCGTTCTCTACTCTAGTAGAAATTGTCCCAGTATCTCAAGTCTCTCCTCATAACTAGCTTCACAAGCCTGGCATCATCCTGGTGAATCTATGGTGTGTGCTCTCTATGGCTTTAATGTCCTTTCTATAATGGGGTGCAAAATCTACACAGAGTAGTCTTAACTATGGTCTAACCAATGTTTTGTTCAAATTTATCATTACTTCTTGACACTTGTACTCTATGCCCGTATTTATAAAACCTAAAATGCTATAAGGGATGTAAATGTACGACTGGATGGTGTAAGATGGGGAACAGTTCAGAGTGCTGGACATTGGGACCAGTTCTGGGAGAGAAGCAACCTGTACAAGATAGACAGGCCTCATCTGAATAATTTGTGACGTGGGAGTGGAGGAGCTGTGGAGGGGGAATGGCATTTAAACTAATATAGCAAAGGGAGATAATTTTAAAAATGAAGAAGCTGAAAGGGAAGCAAAAGAGACAAGGCATATAGGAAAGAATAAAGAGAAAACAGGAAATTAAAAAACAGATCAAGAGGAGAGATTAAAAGAGTAAAATTGCCAAACAGACAGAGGCAGACTTGAGTTATTGGCCCTGAATCTGCGGTCGGAGGCTTCCCGGGGGCGGATGCCGCCAACCAGCAAAAAATTTACAAACTTACCTGATGGTCCCGGAGGTTCGGAGACTCACGCTCCTGGGCCTCTATGCGTAGAGGCCCACGTATCCCAGGGACACAGACGGTTCGCAAGCACCCCTGGGATCACATGGGCCAGCCCAACCAATGAAAGAAAGGGATCCGCATTCATACTTATGGAGATTCCGTACGTACAAAATCCCCATAAGTGTGAATGGGGATACCCCCAAAAGTACACGTACACTTCAAATACATTTTTTTTTTAAATCACATATTTAAAATTAATCAAAATGGCATTTAATATTTAAAACAAAAATTTAATTTTTTGAAAAATAAATTTACATATTTTAAAGGGGCTAAAAATAAACTTACCTTATTTCACAGGTTTTTAAATGTATAAATTATTGAAAAAAAATTATTTTGTCATTTAAAAGTCTTACGTTTTTACCAGGTGTAAGAATTTCACGGGCATTCGCTGGGCAGAAGTTGGGCAAATCTCCGCCCACAGACGCCCTTTTCCCGGGGATGCGGATGATCTGGCAAGAAGATTCTTGACAGATCGCAAGTTCCGGGTTTTAGCGCATGCCTAGACCCAGAACTTGCGCGGCCCCTATGGGTACGGGTGCACCTCATACGCATTACAGCCCACAGTTACATAAATGCATAGCACAAAAATTCATGGTTAAGAGATTTTTTTTGGATTAGAGTGGAAGGACGTAAACAGTGATGGTCCTCAGCAGTCAGTGCTGGAACCATTCTTCATCTCTGAAAATTATCTGGACTCCTGTGTTTACAAATATAGGGAGCGCAGTTAACTGTGAAGAGGACTGTGAACAACTTCTGAGGGACACAGACAAGACAGTACATTGGACAGATAGATACTGAATTAAATTTAATGCAATTATGTGATGTGATAGAATCTTACAGTACAGAAGGCGGCCATTCGGCCCATCGTGCCTGTGCACGTTCTTTGAAAGAGCTACCCAATTTGTCCCACTGCCCCTGCTCTTTCTTCATACCCCTGCAAATTTTTCCTTTTCAAGCATATATCCAATTCCCTTCTGAAAGTTACTATTGAATCTGCTTTCAGGCAGAGCATTCCAGATCATAACTCATTGCATAAAAAGAATTCTCCTCATCCACCCCCCCAACCCCAGTTCTTTTGCCATGTATGTAAATCAATGGTTTCCATTTCACTTAATGGTTAGTGTATATATCAGCACATTGGAATTTTTATGCTATTTTACAACCACTAAAGCTGCGATTTTGCTAACTTCGGTGGGTCCATGGCGGGCAATGTCAGTGGCGGGTCCCGACCCCGCTGCTGGCTCCATCCCACTGTGTAGAATGAATTTCCCTTGATTGGGCTTGTTAAACCCACCCAGCGCATTTCCCAGTCAATTAGAGGAAGCGGGTCTGGTGACGTCATTTGATGACACGTCATCAGCCGGTTTCCTTAAAGGGACCATGGCCAAATTTACTTTGACATTTGTGCTGTCAGTGTTCTACAGCATTGAGGTGCTGCAAACACTGACAAGCACTGCACAAAGGAACAGGGCTGCACCCAGGCTCTCCCATGACTCCCTCCATATCCTTATGGAGAGAGTCACAGCACGCAGGGAGGTCCCTCTTCCCTCCCCATGGCGAAGACACCTCCCCAGGAGATCAACACAGCCTGGTTGCACAATGCAGAGGAGGGCACAAGCAGGGATGTGGTCAGCAGTGCCGCAAACGTTTCAATGATCTCAGTAGATCATGAAACGTTAGTACAAAACCACACTCAACCGCATCCTGCTGTGCCTCTCATCACATCCCCATCACTCTGCCTTCCCTACCCTACTCCTGCACATTCTTACTCACACCAACTTACCTTGCACCTCCACCCATCCTCTCTATCTACATTATCACATCCCCATCTCACTAGCCACCCCTCACACTCACCCTCACCCTCATCTTAGTGCAATCATACCAACTAACAACACACAAGGGTAGGCACTTGGGTGTTTTAAGCAATGTTCATGTAAAGTTTATGTTAATGTGGTGTCAAACATTGAAACCTTTATTTTCAACACTTTGCGTTCTTGGACAAATTTGTGTGCACCTTTGGAAGTGGCTTAGTGAGTTGCAGTGAATGGTGAGACAGAACGGTACCCCCCGCAATGGTGATGAGTGTGAAAGGAATGGCTTGGGTATTGTTGGGATGTTTATGGTATTGGTGCCAACCTGGCGCATCATGTGGCAGCCAGAGTGTACAGCGTCAAGTGAAGTAAATCTGGCTATAGTGAGGCCATCCCTGGCTTCCCGGGTAGCAACGTGGTCAGGTGCTGATGCCCTCTGTCCTGTGCAGCGTCAGTTGATTGCGGAGAAGACTAGTGTTGTTGTTGGTGCTGCTGGTGTGCCTGGTGCTGCTGGTGTTGGGGCTGATCGTGGTGAGATTCTGAGGACCAAGGTGAGAGAGTATAAAGGGCACCCATGCTGCTGGAATAGATGGTAGATGAAGTAGAGATGACAGAAGCAATCTGTTAATGGTGAGAGAGGTAATGTGGTCAGACTGGATGGAGACTTGTGTAATGACTTGCAGCATGGTGAATGTGTTGTGGAAATGCAGTGAGGAAGAGCTTGTGGCTCAGGGAAGATATCTCTGTAAGGTGGGAGCTTTTACTGTACTTTTGAAGCTGTCAACTCAACAGCTGATTCAATGGCCATTGAATTCCAGCCTTAGCTTGACAATCGTGGTCGGCAACCAGCGTGGACCCCATGGGAGAGCACATAAAGTCAAAAGGTGAGCTCAACCGTGTTCTTAATGATCTCTAAACAAGGTCATAATTACCTGAATTGGGTCCCCCGCTGCTGTGTGTTGGGTCTGCTCAGCACCCACAGACCCGACATTTGGTAAAGGCATGTGGCGGCGGGTTCGCAGCAGGGTCCCAACCCGCTGGGGAAAAGAACTACTTTCCCAGCCGACCCGCCACCGATCACACCCGCTGACCCCCTGGAAAATCTCAGCCTAAGCTTTTGTAGAGGAGAGTGCAGAGGGAAGTAGGTGATGTTGATACATTTTGAGGAAGAATAAGGAGAAGACATATACACAAAATAGTAAAACTAACTGGTAGAAGGTTTACAAAACCAGAGAGAATTAGGGCTCGAGATAAACAAATCTTTAACAATGGGAGGACAAATTGATACTGATTAAAAAAGCATATGGGATCCTAGGTTTTGTAAATAAGAGCATAGAGCACTAAAGCAGAGGTAATGTTGAATCTATTCAAATCATTGGTTAGGCTGCAGTAGGAATACGGTGTTCAGTTTGGACTTTAGGAAGGAAATCAAGGCCACAGAGAAGGTACAGAAGAGACTCACTAAGATGATGCCAGGGATGAGTATCTCACTAGCTACGAGGAGAGTCAAAAGAAATTGGAGAGACAAGAGAAATTAGGCCTCTTTTCATTAGAACAAAGAAAGTTAAAAGGAGATGTGATAGAGATATTCAAAATTATGAGGAATTTTGATGAGGTAAATAAGGAAAAACTTTATGATGTTGCTTGTGTTATAACCTACGTAGTGCAACTGTATTCTTCTATAAGCCAGTACTGAGGAATCAGCTGAACAACTATATACTGCAAGAGGAAACCAGGAGAAAAGGATCGCAATGTAGTGCTAATTATTTTTAAATTCTGGGGAATGGGCTGGGATTGAAATTACAGATGTCACCAATTATAGCAAAAAAAAACATGTATTTTAAATATAATACTCCTGCTAATGTTCTGCCAAAATTAGCAAAGATATGATTTTTTTTCTTATTGGAATTGAGTTTGAGCCGTCTCAACCCAATTCATGATTGGTATGTGCCCAAAGGGGGGGAAAATCTACCTGCAATTTGGCACAATATGTTGTCTAGACTCAGAATGAATATATTCTTGTTTTTAGAAAAATATTTTTATTTCTTTTATTTGGTACGATTGGTTGGTGCCACTGTTAATATCAAGCACTACCAGTCATTGTGTACCACACTAGAAATGGAGTAAATTTTCTCTTCCCCAACAGTGTCCCAATCTTAGTAAATCATAATCTGCCCTGATATTCACATCAATCACTCCTTTGGCATCTGAGTAAGTCTGCAGTTTAACGCAGGTACATTTTACTCGTGGGATCACACACCACTGGCATTATCCAAATCATTTTCAGTTCAACTAATGCAACCATCAGAGAGGCAACTTATATTCCATCACTACTCACTAACGCAGAATGGCATCCAGACTACTAGGGCTTACATTTTTGTGTGTTACTAGAAAATGTAGTAATGTTTATGTAAACACTTCTCTCGCTTCTATACTTTGTTATGTTATACATACAAAGTAATTGCTTATATAACAAGTTAAAAAAGTGAAACATACAGCTGCAAAAAGTCCATATCCTCGTATGGCGATGGACAGCTCTTTAGTGCTCGATTCCGTTGTCCGGATAATGTCATAAAACTGTTGCATAAAGTACTGCAATTTATCTTTGTGCAAATGAGCATTTTCTGCCACTTGTAATGCAATCTGTGCATGGGAAAGATAAAAGAGTATGGGTTAACAGTTTCACCTGTTTTCAAGTACACTGCAGAAGTCTAGAAGGAGTTGCTATATCTTATAAATACAACTACTGGCGGCCATAATGTCCCATTTACATTCATGCAGCCAAACAAAATGTTCCATCCCTGCAAAACTGGATTTGGGATTCATCTGAAGCTGCTCTAATGTCAGGAACCTTAAGAATTTTTTAAAAAACTAACACTGGCTCCAATCGAAAGGAAAATCAGGCAGTGTTTATAATGGGCAGCTGATCTGATATTGCCCATTTTAGACCCCGCCAACGTTGAAAGTTCTGCCCATTATCTGAAAATGGGGCAAGATCATACAGACCTCAAAAACTCTGGCACTGATTGAACAAATTTTTTTTTTTTTTTTAAAGATACACTTAAAGCCAATACCACAATAACCAGAACATTGTGCTGCATCAAGAATTTCTATATCATCACAATTGACCAATGAAAGTTAACACAAAAATAGTAGACTAATTTTGCGTGTAATTGGTAAATTAACTTCAATATAGATAAGTGTGAGGTGGTACATTTTGGTAGGAAGAATAAGGAGGCCACATACTCCTTGGAAAATAAGTGTCTAAATGAGGTAGAGTAGGAGAGGGATCTGGGCGTACAGATATACAAATCACTAAAAGTAGCGACACAGGTCAATAAGGCCATAAAAAAGCAAACAAAGCATTGGGGTTCATTTCTAGAGGGATAGAATTGAAAAGCAGAGAAGTTATGCTAAATATGTATAGAAACTTGGTTAGACCACACTTGGAGTACTGTCAACCGTTCTGGTCTCCATATTCTAAAAAGGATATAGAGGCACTGGAGAAGGTGCAAAAATGATTTATTGGAATGATACCAGAACTGAGGTTATACGTATCAGGAAAGATTGAACAGGCTGGGGCTCTTTTCTCTAGAAAAGAGAAGACTGAGAAGTGACCTATTAGAGTTCCTTAAGATTATGAAAGGGTTTGATAGGGTAGACATAGAAACGACGTTTTCACTTGCGGGGGAGACCAGAAGTAGGGGCCATAAATATAAGATAGTCACTAATAAATCCAATAGGGAATTCAGGAGAAACTTCTTTGCCCAGAGTGTGGTTAGAATGTGGAACTCTCTGCCACAATGAGTAGTTCTGATGACTAGCATAGATGCATTTAAGGGAAGCTAGATAAACACATGAGGGAGAAAGGAATCGAAGCATATGTTAATGGAATCAGATAAAGAAGGGAGAGAGGAGGTTAGCGTGGAGCATAAACACCGACCGGCATGGACCTGTTGGGCGGAATGACCTGTTTCTGTGCTGTAAATACTATGTACAGGAAACTCTTTATTAACCGGCACCCAAATATCCGGAAATCTCTCTTAACCGGCAAAATTCTTGAGTAGGTAACCGGGGTTTTCCTTCATCTCTCGTTTAAAATTAACTTTAAAAAAAACCCCGAGGCGTTTGCCTTGTATCGGAGCGTGTAGATTGGGAGGGGAATGTGCAGCCCGGGTAGGCAGCGGACACGACAGATGGTCAGCTGGCGGTCCCCGGGGAGACGGAGCTCCGAATGCAGGCGCATGTCAATGTGTACAGGGCTCTCGTACGTTGGGAGATATAACTCTCCGTTATCCGGACTTTTTGATTAACCGGCACCACGCCGGTCCCGTCGGTGCCAGTTAATAAAGAGTTTCCTGTAATATTATGTAATAATTGTGTAGGACACTCCGTATCATATTTTTTATTATATTCAAATGAAACAATGCCTCTCCACTTCTTGTAATGTATTATAATAACGTTTGCTGAAGAAACCAAGCTATGTGACCAGCTGGTGAGTACCCTGGCGTGACTCTGCAGCTTTTGGAGAGAGAAAATTAGATGGAAAATGTTTTTATCAATTTATGGCAAATATGTATTATTTCAAACACTCGATTAGAATACTGCAGTGATTAAAGGAGAATTACCTCTTTAAGGAAACTTTCAAGAGCAGCATTGCCAGCTTTTTTCATATCAGCGTTTGTATGGCCACACCATTTCGACATTGTTTCAAACAGTGTTTGGTAGCTGTCCATGAGGCAGGTGCTGAATTGGCTCGAGTGCAATGTGAACAAGCGCAACCCAGCTGTACCAAAAATACAAAAAGAAGTTGAACTCTTGAGCATCCCCACAGGGATTTTTATTAGATTTCCTCTTCACAACCAGTTACAACTGTAGCGACTGCTTAATCCACAAATTTGCAAGCACATCTCAAAACAACCTTAAGTTGAATAGAGGGAGAAATCGATGGTCAGATAGAAAATATACTCTGTGGCGTGGTCTTGAACCATACAGGACATGAAGGTCCCAGATTCAATCCTTGGTATGTGCTAAGTTGGCAAATATCAGCCAGGGTGGTAACTGAGATGCTACAATCAACTTCACATCCAGCGCAAGAGAATAATCGGCAAGGTATTCACTCCTGATCACTATCAAGTGACTCTTGCTGGAAATGAGTATGCATGAATATCCAGTGAGGACAGGATCAATTGTGATGGGCTCGATACTTCAATAGCTGGCCAATACCCAATGGTCAACCTCACACATTAAGAATGGTCACCTGGGCAAGTTACCAAAAGGGCTGCCAACCTCTTTGAATTTGTTGCCCAGCATGCATCAACACCTTCAAATGAAAAGCCAGAAGGGGAAGCGACAAGTATCTTTGCAGATTTAAACAATGTACATAATTACTAGTTTGCAATAATTTTTTCCTGTATTTACTGTCATTAAAATCTCCTTCACTTTCACATCCTGCGTCCTAATTACATAAGGTGCAGTTTTAGATTCTTTGTGTCCACTTCCATAAATGGATGAATATTGAACCCTTTCACCTCTGCAATTACAAGAGTTTGAATTTCAAATGGTTTTTGTATCAATTTTGAAAGGTGATGTAAATTAATCAAATATATCTTACCCAAAGGAACAGCATATCTCTTTATGTCAATCTGTTAAAAGAAACACAAATATATGAACAGAGCATGCCACCCTATATTGTTATTGATTGGTAACAGTCTTCTTCAGTGCCCAGTAGCACGAGGCAGCCCATTTCTTCCACTTTTACATCCAGATGATCATGTACCAAGTTGTTTCCATAATAAGGACCCCTTTTTATGTGAACAGGTTGTTAGCCTGACCAGGGAGAACTGGCTCGATGCAACAGGGTGGCTTGCCATTCCACTCCCGTCAGACACAAGTTTGGATGTTTGGAGTGGGGCTCAAACCCGTAACAGTCTGATTCAGACGTGGGAATGGTATGAGTGAGCTACTCCAACTGGAAACAGTAAATTAGGATAATAAGTGAGGTGCTGCTGTGCATGATGTTTTACCAAGCCAATGCTCATTTTAGCATTCACCTTTTCCTTGCACCAAAACGATCACTAGCTTAGTAAAACCACCAATATCTGTGCACCTTTTGCTTATTACTACCATCAGATCTGATATCATAGCCCATTCATTAATCTGTAGGCAAAAACCAATTACAGTAGACAGAATCTTTAAGCAGAGAGAACACAATTAAAATTATAAAAACATCCTGAATAACCATTCAAGAGGTATTACAAAGTTGGGATAGTCAAATCGCAGCATTGATGAGTCCACAGTAATCAAATTAAGGCAAGAGCACGAGATTAAGTGCTTCCAAATACTGTGTTTGAAACTCCACTTTGGAAAAAGTCATGTCTTCAGATGTCAGCTACTTGTTACATATGGTCTCCAATTATTTATTTTTTTATATTCGTTCATGGGATGTGGGCGTCGCTGGCAAGACCAGCATTTATTGCCCATCCCTAGTTTCCCTCGAGAAGGTGCTGGTGAGCTGCCTTCTTGAACGGCTGCAGTCCGTGTGGTGAAGGTACTCCCACAGTGCTGTTAGGGAGGGAGTTCCAGGATTTTGACCCAGCGACGATGAAGGATCGGCGATAGACTTCTAAATCAGGATGGTGTGTGACTTGGAGGTGGTGGTGTTCACATGTGTCTGCTACCCTTGTCCTTCTAGGTGGAAGAGGTCGCAGGTTTGGGAGGTGCTGCCGAAGAAGCCTTGGCGAGTTGCTGCAGTGCATCTTGTAGATGGTACACACTGCAGCCACGGTACGCCGGTGGTGGAGGGAGTGAATGTTTAAGGTGGTGGATGGGGTGCCAATCAAGCGGGCTGCTTTGTCCTGGATGGTGTCGAACTTGTTGTGTGCTGTTGGAGCTGCACTCATCCGGGCAAGTGGAAAGTATTCCATCACCCTCCTTACTTGTGCCTTGTAGATGGTGGAAAGGCTTTGGGGAGTCAGGAGGGGAGACACTCGCCGCAGAATACCTAGCCTCTGACCTGCTCTTGTTGCCACAGTATTTATGTGGCTGGTACAGTTAAGTTTCTGGTCAATAGTGACCCCCCAGGATGTTGATGGTGGGGGATTCAGCAATGGTAATGCCGTTGAATGTCATGGGGCGGTGGTTAGACTCTCGCTTGTTGGAGATAGTCATTGCCTGGCACTTGTGTGGCACGAATGTTACCTGCTACTTATCAGCCCAAGCCTGAACGTCCTCCAGGTCTTGTTGCATGCGGGCATGGACTGCTTCATTATCTGAGGAGTTGTGAATGGCACTGAACACTGTGCAGTCATCAGCAAACATCCCCATTTCTGACCTTATGTTGGAGGGAAGGTCATTGATGAAGCAGCTAAAGATGGTTGGGCCTTGGACACTGCCCTGAGGAACTCCTGCAGCAATGTCCTGGGGCTGTGATGATTGACCTTCAACCACCACAACCATTTTCCTTTGTGCTCGGTATGACTCAAGCCAGTGGAGAGTTTTCCCCCCCCGATTCCCATTGACTTCAGTTTTACTAGGGCTCCTTGATGCCACACTCGGCCTTGATGTCAAGGGCAGTCACTCTCACCTCACCTCTGGAATTCAGCTCCTTTGTCCATGTTTGGACCAAAGCTGGAATGAGGTCAGGAGCCTAGTTGTCTTGGTGGAACCCAAACTGGGCATCAGTGAGCAGGTTATTGGTGAGTAAGTGCCGCTTGATAACGCTGTCGATGACACCTTCCATCACTTTGCTGATGATTGAGAGTAGACTGATGGGGCGGTAATTGGCCGGATTGGATTTGTCCTGCTTTTTGTGGGCAGTTTACCACATTATCGGATAAATGCCTGCATTGTAGCTGTACTGGAACAGCTTGGTTAGAGGCGCAACTAGTTCTGGAGCACAAGTCTTCAGCACGACAGCCGGGATGTTGTCGGGGCCCACAGCCTTTGCTGTATCCAGTGCGTTCAGCCGTTTCTTGATATCACGTGGAGTGAATCGAATTGGCTGAAGACTGGCTTCTGTGATGATGGAAGCAGATATGGATCATCCACTCGGCACTTCTGGCTGAAGATGGTTGCAAACGCTTCAGCCTTGTCTTTTGCACTCATGTGCTGAGCTCCACCATCATTGAGGATGGGGATATTCATGGAGCCTTCTCCTCTTGTTAGTTGTTTAATGGTCCACCACCATTCACGACTCGATGTGGCAGGACTGCAAAGCCTTGATCTGATCCGTTGGTTGTGGGATCGCTTAGCCCTGTCTATAGCATGCTGCTTCTGCTTTTTAGCATGCATGTAGTCCTGTGTTGCAGCTTCCCCAGGTTGGCACCTCATTTTTAGGTATGCCTGGTGCTGCTCCTGGCATGCTCTTCTACACTCCTTACTGAACCAGGGTTGGTCCCCTGGCTTGATGGTAATGGTAGAGTGAGGGATATGCCAGGCCATGAGGTTACAGATTGTGGTGGAATACAATTCTGCTGCTGCTGATGGCCCACAGCACCTCTTGGATGCCCAGTTTTGAGCTGCTAGATCTGTTCTGAATCTATCCCATTTAGCACGGTGGTAGTGCCACACAACATGATGGAGGGTGTCCTCAGTGTGAAGACGTGACTTGGTCTCCACAATGACTGTGCGTCACTGCTACCAATGGACAGATGCAGCTGCAACAGTTAGATTGGGGAGGACGAGGTCAAGTAGGTTTTTCCCTCGTGTTGGTTCTCTCACCACCTGTCGCAGGCCCAGACTGGCAGCCATGTCCTTCAGGACTTGGCCAGCTCGGTCACTAGTGGTGCGACCGAGCCACTTTTGGTGATGGACATTGAAGTCCCCCACCCAGAGTACATTTTGTGCCCTTGCTACTTTCAGTGCTTCTTCCAAGTGGTGTTCAACATGGAGCAGTACTGATTCATCAGCTGAGGGAGGGCGTTAGGTGGTAATCAGCAGGAGGTTTCCTTGCCCATACTTGACCTGAAGCCATGAGACTTCATGGGGTCTGGAGTCAATATGAGGACTCCCAGGGCCACTCCTTCCCGACTGTATACCACTGTGCCACCACCCCTGCTGGATCTGTCCTGCCGGTGGAACAGGACATAGCCAAGGATGGTGGAGGTATTTGGGACATTGGCTGAAAGGTATGATTCTGTGAGTATGACTATGTCAGGCTGTTGCTTGACTCGTCTGTGGGACAGCTCTCCCAATTTTGGCACAAGTCCCCAGATGATGGTGAGGAGGACTTTACAGGGTTGACTGGGCTGGGTGTGCCGTTGCCGTGTCCATAGCCGGTGCCGAGGTTGATGCCGGGTGGTCCGTCCGGTTTTATTCTTATTGTGTTTCGTAGCGGTTTCTTACAACTGAGTGGCTTGCTAGGCCATTTCAGAGGGCAGTTAAGAGTCAAACACAGTGCTGTGGGTCTGGAGTCACATATAAACCAGACCAGGTAAGGACGGCAGATTTCCTTCCCGAGGACATTAGTGAACCAGATGGGTTTTACGACAATCCGATAGTTTCAAGGTTACCATTACTGATACAAGCTTTTAATTCTAGATTTATTTAATTATTTAATGTCGCTCTACCACCTCTGTACTTCCTAAACTTCAAATTATGGATCAAATTATGTCTGAATCGATATTGATATTTCTGCTCCAAGATTTCTCAATTCCCCCAAGGCAATATTTAATCAGTTATCCTTCCAGTTGACAGGCATTTATCTACACATAACGTCCAGCAATTTAGAACTAACCTGCAGATTTATGGCTTTCACTGCATAGTCAAAAATATCCCTTGATGTTCTTGGATCTAAAAAGTATATTTGCAAATTGTTATTTTTTTTCCACATGGCTGGAGTGCATTAAGCATTTATATCTCAATATAATTTAAACAAGAAACCCACCTTCCTCTACAGATTTCGTGAAGTTTACCATAAGTGCTATTAACCCTCTAAGGCATCCCGATACCACTAGAAGCTTTGGCTCTCTTGTTGCAGAGGTCATCTGAGGAATTAGAAATAGTAAACACATTTATAAAGAATGGCTTAACAATTTTACAACACAAAAGGAACCAAGAACATCTTCCCCAGTGAGCTGCTTTCTTAAAACACTTGTTTACAGAACACTGCCACAATTCCTTCCACCTTAGCAGCAGATTGACTGTGAACTACATATCACTCCTGTCCTTATAAAACAATGTATCCTCCAACTTACCTTGGGCAAATCTATGGGAGATTGGCAATGCATTGAAAAAAGTGAGTAAACAGATCACTTTCAAATTTGTTTTTCTATGAGATAATCAACAAAAAGGCAATTTCCTATCAGCACCAAGAAAGGACAGATGGTAGGCAATTACTGCAGAGGACAAGGAAAGCACAGAACAAATTACCGCAGACCATTTTCACACACTTGTTTTTATAATTGAGAAATTTAGGTTAAGGACCAACGTCTATAGTACAGAACACTGCCAAATCTGATGCCAAGCCTGGGTTATTAAAAAGTCTTAAAATTGTAAAAGGAAGGAAAGATTGAAGGAAGTAAGGAGTTTCACAGTTTTGAAGCCATTGGAAAGAACAGGGGAATGAGGTGATAAGTCTTCCATAGTGAGGATGCAAGGAGAGGGAAGCCATTGTATTTGGAGTCCAGAAGGCACAGGCGATTTTATCCTATTGGACAGAATGGAAAAAGCCTGGAAGCATGCTGCTTGCCCACCCTCTTGGACAGAGAATGGTTCCGGTGTATTCAAGATTTTAAAGGGTACAGACAAGATAAATGTCAATATTAACATCGTCACAGATCCTACAAGACAGGACAGCATCAAACGTAGAAGAGGAAGGGTGAAATTATAGTTTAGATTTAACTAGATTATGTAGAGAGTGGTGAATGTATGGATGGAATGGACTGGCAAGGGAGTGAATAGGCAAGAGAGTGTTCAGTAAGTACCTGGAGGGAAAAAAAATGATAGAGGATTTTGAACGTTCCTAAATATTGGGACCAGTCAGATGGACTGCTATGGTCTTTTCCAGTTCTGTAAATTCTTATATCTGGTGCAAAGAAGACTTAGAGGAGAGGTAAAACAATAAACTAAGCAATGGTTGAAAACAAAATCTTACATAAAACAACAAAGGGGAGGATTTCAAACTCACCTGTGTTTTCAACTCACTTAAGTAAGCACGAAAGAGTTTTTCTGAATTATCAAGCATCTCAGTCGGCTGTACTTCTGCTAAAACCCCCAACAGCTCATATACCTTCTCCAACACTATGAAGACAAATAAATATTAATGCAATTATATAAATGTTTTATATAAATAATGTAACTGTTAGGTATCTTAAACAGTTGTAAACAGATGGGGGCCAGATTAAGTAAACAGATAAAGTACCTATACCCACTCGAGACCAAAGAGATTGCTGTTCCATCAAATCTTGCTCAGCAAGGTGAGGGATGTTTTAGTGCTGGAATGGAAGGCTTTCCAATGCACCACTGTATCATTTTTTTCTATTTCCCATGCCAAACACCCCATTCCCTCTCTGAGTAACATTGCCAGTCTGACAGCAATAAACATTCCTAAATCAACGACAGCACTGATGAATTACAACACGGACCTCCACTACATTACATGCATTAACCAAAGCTCTGCTCTGCATACCCCTCCACCTTCACCCACTGCACTGGCAGGTCACCTCCTTTTCCCACAGTCTGTCTTTATTGACCTCTGAGAGGAAGACTTGATAGTTCTCACTGTTTCGGTCAAGGAATTGTGACCAACATACATCGCTTTGAGTGCCAGTTACACTGCATTCCACTTTACAGTGCAGAGACCTAGGGGGAGGTTTCCACTGTTTAATGGCAGCAGAGGCAGAAACAGACACTAAAACTGTCAGAATACAGGAGATAAGCTGAAACTGCCACATTTTGTGTTTTTTCCATAATTATAGTTTTCCTAAACTATAATGGGCATAAACTGGCATAAAACATTATTTTTTAAATCTGCTGTTGCTTTCTAAGGCCTTGTTAGCATGATTATTCACAGCGTGAGAAAAAAAGTACAGGTATATGGATCAGAAATTTGTTACCTTTTGTGCTTCACAGGAAATATGTTTAAAAAGCAACAAAAACAAACTCACCTGTGTCTGGAAGTTTGCTCTTCTGTGCCAATTCCCCATAGAATTTGTTGAACATTTCTCCGATTTTAAATTCTTGAAGACAGGTTTTACTGCGCAACAGCTGAAATTTCAACATAATGTTACTTCACCTTTTTTTTAATTAATAAAAATAGCAAATAACATGACATGCTTCAGTTGTTAAAAGTGCTACATTTATATCTCACGTTAGTTTTTGGCATTATTAGACTTACCTTAGAAAACAAGATTACAACCCATCACTTCAATGGCACAACATGATCATAATGTTTTTGCACTGGAGCTGAATGCCAAATCTCACTGCCAAAGCACAATACCAGTGGAGTATTTTTCACCTAATGTTACGTGACAGGCATTTAACACTGTAAATACCTGTCACAGCACCATCTACAGGTGTAACAAGTATTACAGCTAAATGCTTGCACTTTTAAAATTAGTTTTCCCACTGATGAAGCCTGACTGACATAGCTTTCACTGCATTTTGAGATGGAATATTACAGCCCATTCAATATATTTAATATATAATAGGTATATTTATTTCTAACTAATGTATTCAATTTTAAGTTATTTTTTCCTTGCTCGTTTTTCCTGGTCTTCCACTGTCCATTTTACAGGTGGAAGCTATATTAATGGAAATGAACCTATCAGAGCATGTTTTAAAACATCAAAAGCACAAACACCTCATCACGTTTCAAAACTCTTCACAGACAATTATTTT
Organism: Squalus acanthias; assembly: GCA_030390025.1. Lineage (NCBI taxonomy): Eukaryota > Metazoa > Chordata > Chondrichthyes > Squaliformes > Squalidae > Squalus > Squalus acanthias. Next base: position 62,545,963 of record CM059432.1, read on the forward strand.
AAAGTGCAATCACTGTGCTTATGTTGGCAAATGTGACAGCCACTTTTCCCTCCTTTTTTAGTTTTACACTCCTCAAGATGAAGGATGTTAGTGCTGATGAACGGAACAAATTTTCATTTCAGGCATCCATGGTCAGGTACAGTAAAGCCAAATACAGGTAAAGCTCTCTCTACTCAGCCCCAACTTTCATCAGTTGCACAAACTACGATGAGATGACTGAGAAGTTGATCTGTTTAAGTGGTATTGTTTAAGGGGAGAACATGAGCTAGGAAACGGGAAGAAGTCACTGCTCTTCTCTGAATACTGCCATGGGAAATTTACTGTACAACTGAAATTAGTAGACCAGGCCTCGATTTAACATTTTATCCTAAGGACGGCACCTCCAACAATGTAATATTCTCTGAGTACTGCACTGAAGTGTCAGCCTAGATTATGTGCTCAAACCTGAGAGTGGGAATTGAATGCACAACCTTCTGCCCCAGAAGCAAAAGAGCCACCAACTTAACCAAACTGACACAAATACTAGAAGATAAATTATCTCACCCACAACATACCGAGATGAGATAATGCATATATAGCACTCAAAGGATTAACATTCATTCCTGAATTGTAATCCATAAATACTTTTTTAAAAACCATCTATTTTTTTAAAAACATAGTGACTGCACTTAGAGAAAATTAATTGCCTGTGAAACACTCCCACACTGAATGCAATGAGGCAAAAGGATCTTACCACAAGAAGAAGGTCTAAGGCAGCAGCCTTACATTTTGCGGCCCTTTCTTTGGTGTACACCACAAGACACATGTCCTAAGAAAATATAGAAAGGTATTATACGTACATATTGTTCTCTTTCACACAGAGTTTGTCATAATAATCCAGTAAATTTATTCAAGAATATGACAGCAGCTCAAAACTTTGCTTCAGTTTTTCCTACGTTAAAGAAATTTCAAGAGCAAGTCTGCATGATATCCAGTACATTTTACCACATGAAAAATGCAGTTACTGTTCTTTCCCTCAACAACATTTTGGTAACTAAATTCTACCAGACTATCATGCTTCAAACAATACGTAAAATAATCTAGTACTATTCATTCCTGGGATGTAGGCGCTGCATTTATTGCCCATCCCCAATTGCCCTTGAGGAGGTGGTGGTGAGCCGTCTTCTTGAACCACTGCAGTCCGTGCGATGAAGGTACTCCCACAGTGCTGTTAGGGAGGGAGTTCCAGGATTTTGACCCAGCGACAATGAAGGATCGGCGATATATTTCCAAGTCAGGATAGTGTGTGACTTGAAGGGGAACTTGGAGGTGGCGGTGTTCCCATGCGCCTGCTGCCCTTGTCCTTCTAGATGGTAGAGGTCGCGGGTTTGGGAGATGCTGCTGAAGAAGCCTTGGTGAGTTGCTGCAGTGCATCTTGTAGATGGTACACACTGCAGCCACGGTACGCTGGTGGTGGAGGGAGTGAATGTTTAAGGCGGTGAATGGGGTACCAATCAAGCGGGCTGCTTTGTCTTGGATGGTGTCGAGCTTCTTGAGTGTTGTTGGAGCTGCACTCATCCAGGTGCGTGGAGAGTATTCCATCACACTCCTGATTTGTGCCTTGTAGATGATGAGTAAGGAGGTGAGACACTCGCCACAGAATACCTAGCCTCTGACCTGCTCTTGTAGCCACTGTATTTAAGTGGCTGGTGCAGTTAAGTTTCTGGTCAATGGTGACCCCCCCAGGACGTTGATCTTGGGGGATTCGGCGATGGTAATGCCGTTGAATGTCATGGGGCAGTGGTTAGACTCTCGCTTGTTGGAGATTGGCATTGCCTGGCACTTGGGTGGCACGAATGTTACTTGCCACTTATTAGCCCAAGCGTGAATGTCATCTAGGTCTTGCTGCATGTGGACATGGACTGCTCCATTATCTGAGGAGTTGCGAATGGAACTGAACACTGTGCAATCATCAGTGAACATCCCCACTTGTGACCTTAAGATGGAGGGAAGATCACCGATGAAGCAGCTGAAGATGGTTGGGCCTAGGACACTGCTCTGAGGAACTCCTGCAGCGATGTCCTGGGGCTGAGATGATTGACCTCCAACAACCACAACCATATTCCTTTGTGCTAGGTATGACTCGAGCCAGTGGAGAGTTTTCCCCGATTCCCATTGACTTCAATTTTACTGGGGCTCCTAGATGCCACATTTGGGCAAATGCTGCCTTGATATCAAGGGCAGTCACTCTCACCTCACCTCTGGAATTCAGCTCTTTTGTCCATGTTTGAACCAAGGCTGCAATGAGGTCTGGAGCCGAGTGGTCCTGGTGGAACCCAAACTGAACATCGATGAGCAGGTTATTGGTGAGTAAGTGCCGCTTAATAACACTGTCGATGACACCTTCCATCACTTTGCTGATGATTGAGAGTAGACTGATGGAGCGATAATTGGCTGGATTGGATATTGGATTTGTCCTGCTGTTTGTGGAGAGGACATACCTGGACAGTTTTCCACATTGTCAAGTAGATGCCAGTGTTGTAACTGTACTGGAACAGCTTGGCTAGAGGTGCGGCTAGTTCTGGAGCACAAGTCTTCAGCACGACAGCCGGGATGTTGCCGGGGCCCATAGCCTTTGCTGTATCCAGTGCGCTCAGCCATTTCTTGATATCACATGAAGTAAATCGAAGTGGCTGAAGACTGGCTTCTGTGATGGTGGGGACCTCAGGAGGAGGCAGAGTTGGATCATCCACTCGGCATTTCGGGCTGAAGATGGTTGCAAACGCTTCAGCCTTGTCTTTTGCACTCATGTGTTGGGCTCCGCCATCATTGAGGATGGGGATATTCATGAAGCCTCCTCCTCCCGTTAGTTGGTTAATGGTCCACCACCATTCACGACTGGATGTGACAGGACTGCAGAGCTTTGATCTGATCCGTTGGTTGTGGGACCACTTAGCCCTGTCTATAGCATGCTGCTTCCGCTGCTTAGCGTGCATGTAGTCCTGTGTTGCAGCTTCCCCAGGTTAGCACCTCATTTTTAGGTACGCCTGGTGCTGCTACTGGCATGCTCTTCTACACTGCTCATTGAACCAGGGTTGGTCCCCTGGCTTGATGGTAATGGTAGAGTAACGGATATGCTGGGCCATGAGGTTACAGATTGTGGCGGAATACAATTCTGCTGCTGCTGATGGCCCACAGCGCCTCATGGATGCCCAGTTTTGAGCTGCTAGATCTGTTCTGAATCTATCCCATTTAGCACGGTGGTAGTGCCACACAACACGATGGAGGGTGTCCTCAGTGTGTAGATCGGACTTCGTCTCCACAGGGACTGCACAGTGGTCTCTGCTACCAATACTGTCATGGACAGATGCATCTGCGACAGGTAGATTGGTGAGGACGAGGTCAAGTAGGTTTTTCCCTCATGTTGGTTCTCTCACCACCTGTCGCAGGCCCAGTCTGGCAGCTGTGTCTTCAGGACTTGGCCAGCTCAGTAGGTAGTGGTGCTACCGAGCCACTCTTGGTTGAAGTCCCCCACCCAGAGTACATTCTGTGCCCTTGGTACTCTCAGTGCTTCTTCCAAGTGGTGTTCAACATGGAGGAGTACTGATTCATCAACTGAGGGAAGGCGGTAGGTGGTAATCAGCAGGAGGTTTCCTTGCCTATGCTTGACCTGAAGCCATGAGACTTCAGTCAATGTTGAGGACTCCCAGGGCCACTCCCTCCCGATTGTATACCACTGAGCCGCCACCCAGGTGGGTCTGTCCTGTCCTGTGGGATGGTGATGGAGGAGTTTGGGACATTGGCTGAGAGGTATGATTCTGTGAGTATGAATATGTCAGGTTGTTGCTTGACTAGTCTGTGTGACAGCTCTCCCAATTTAGGCACAAGTCCCCAGATGTTGGTGAGGAGGACTTTGCAGGGTCGACTGGGCTGGGTGTGCCGTTGTCGTGTCCAGTGCTCCATCCAATTTTATTCTTATTATTGTGTTTCGTAGCGGTTAGTTACAACTGAGTGGCTTGCTAGGCCATTTCAGAGGGCAGTTAAGAGTCAACCACATTGCTGTGGGTCTGGAGTCACATATAGGCCAGACCAAGTAAAGACAGCAGATTTCCTTCCCTAAAGGACATTAGTGAACCAGATTCTGTTTTTACGACAATCTGATAGTTGCATGGTTACCATTACTGATACTAGCTTTTTATTCCAGATTTATTTAATTAACTGAATTTAAATTCCCCAGCTGCCGTGGTGGGATTTGAACTCACGTTCCTGGATCATTGGTCCAGGCCACTGGATTACTAGCCCAGTAACATTACCGCTATGCTACTGTTTCCAATTTGATTATGCCTCTGAAGTGCATTGGAACATCTTTCTACATTAAGGGCGCTATATAAATGCAAGCTGTTGTTGTAGAATTCCAAGGCCAAAGATGCATTTTGGTTTTAGCATGAGGAAGCTCATGCTAATTATCAATTCCAGTCACCTATTTAAAATCTAATGCCATCACTCAGGACATTTTCACGGCAACTGCACCAAAATATCTTCAGAGGGTCTAAGCATTTTAATGAGGTGCATTGAACCCTTTAAAGCACAAATACAGCAGAACAAGAGTCATATTGCCCTCTAAAAACAGCAAGACAGGAAGAAAAAAATTCAAGAAGAAAAAACATGAAACATTGACATTCTGCTTTAGTACAGAGGTGATATATGAGCCAACCATATATTCCTGAAATTCCTGTATTTACAAAATCTAATTATCTAGGAAACAGTACTTTGATCCAATTCAAAATCTGTAATTTTACAGATACAAATTTCCAGAACTATGAACTGTGAGTCACTTCACAATCAACTAAATTGATGCTTCCCATGTCAGAACTGAGGTGACCAGGTAGTAGGTCATTACTTTGCCTCACAATTCACCAGAAGGTGACACTTTGTGCATTAAAATGTCATTTATTAGCCTTAAGGTCATCGGTACACTCTGAACCCTGCTTACAGTTACACCACAGAGCGCTCCCGCAGAAAATTCCCAGTGAAAATAAGGGGTGTTTGACCAGGAGAATCGGTAGCTGAGCTGATTGCTTTCTTTCTCTTAGCAGGCTGCTGAGCTGCAGATGTCCTATTATGTTTAATTTTGAGTGTATTTGCTCAGGTTTATTTAGAAATTAAAACACAAAATTCCTTACCTTGATTTCACAGGCATATGGTCCAACTGCCTCTTTAATCTTTTCAACAAATGCAGCAACTAACTTTAAAATGTCTTCTCTACAGTCCCGAAACTGGAAATCAAAATATGACAGATTTTCTATTAAATATATTACATAATAAAGCTTCAAAACACAATCAGCTGTTGCGGTGTCAGCCTTGGCTCAGTGGTAGAATTCTCATTTCTGAGTCAGAAGAATGTGGACTCAAGTCCCACTCCAGAGACTTGAGCACAAAATCTAGGTAGACACTCCAGTGCAGTACGGAGGGAGTGCTGCACTGTCAGAGGTGCTATCTTTGGGATGAGGCGTTAAACCAAGCCTCGTCTGTTTTCTCAGATGGACGTAAAAGATCCCATGGCACTATTTTGAAGAAGTGCAGGGGAGTTCTCCCTAATATTTGTCTGGCTAATATTTATCCCTCATCACTGAAACAGATTATCTGGTCATTATCACTTTGCTGTTTGCGGGACCTTGCTGTGCGCAAATTGGCTGCCGCATTTCCTACATTACAATACTGACCACACTTCAAAAGTACTTCATTGGCTGTGAAGCGCTTTGGGACATCCTGCGGTCGTGAAAGAAGCTACATAAATACAAGTCTTTCTTTGATGGAGAACTTACATCTTCATTGCTGAGTGATTTTCGAAGGAAGATCAGTAACCCTTCATCCTTGGAGAACACCAATGAGCTGTGTAGAGCTGCATATAAACAATAGAAATGTGATAATAAACTAACACAAGAAACAAAATTTAGGCCACAAAGAGCCCAACGCAAAAACACTTAAATTAATTTGGAAAAATGAAACAAGAGTTTTTGGAGAAAAATGTAAAAGCAAGAGGGGTACTTATTGTAATTTTATTTGATAAATTCAATCAAGTTGCTCAATACAATTTACTCACTATTGTAACAGCGAGTTTGGGCTTAAGAAGAATCTTAAACTATCAGTGCAGCTATAGATAGGTCAGCCAGACGTAGTGACAAACTGTAGTTGCATCTAGTATCACTGTAGTCTTTTGTAGTACTGTTTGTGGGGTATCAAATGTTTACTTTTCTTTAGTCACCTTCAGTTGCCCCAGGCTACACACAAGAGTCTCAGGATACGGGGTACGACATTTAGCACTGAGATGAGGAGAAATTTCTTCAGAGGGTGGTGAACCTGTGGAATTCTCTACCACAGAAGGCTGTGGAGGCCAAGTCACTGAATATATTTAAGAAGGAGAGATAGATTTCTAGACACAAAAGGCATCAAGGTATGGGGAGAGAGCGGGAATATGGTATTGAGATCGAGGATCAGCCATGATCATATTGAATGGAGGAGCAGGCTTGAAGGGCTGAATGGCCTACTCCTGCTCCTATTTTTCTATGCTTCTATGTGACCAAGACCTGCTGCCAGCTGGTTGTTGGAAGTTTCTTTGAACCAGCCATTGCCAAAAACACAACAGCAACCGAGGACAACAGGCCAAACCTCAGGGAGCGTACGGAAAAGAAAAACTCAATAGAATAGGGATCAAATCTGCTGTCACTTCAAAGCCCCACCACACTCCTACCTACAAGCATACCAACATTTCTCGCATTCTCCATTTTTGTTTCACTTCAACAACTAATACTTAAAATGTACTCGGAATATAAACTGGCTGTTGGATCGCTCACTATCTGAAATGAATGTAATGAGCTTACTGAACATGACATTACTGCAGAAAACATCAGATGCCACAAATGCACATCCAACCTGAACCAATAGCTTCTGTCATGCAATGAAATAACAAGTTAGAACCCATAATTCCCCACAGACTGAATTCTTGGCTTCAGAGACAGTGAGAGGAATATACTGAGTGACTTGAAGACAGCAGGAGGGAAAATCCGTGTCAGGTCATACCACTCTTGCATCTCCCAGTGGCCTGTTGCCAAGCAAAATAGGCATGAGACAGATGGGAGCAAACGCAACAGTGTGCATTAATATAGATTCTTTAATGAAGTAAACCTCCCATGGTGCTTCACAAAGGAGAAATTGACCCCAACAGTAGTAAAGATGATCAAATACATGACAAAAAGATGGGTTTTGAAGAGGTTTTTAAAAGGAGAGAAGTAGCAAGGTAGTGGGGGTGGGAGTGGGTTCCCGAAGGTAGGAGTGACACGGCTATAGGCTCTGCCACCGATGAAGGAATGAGCACCTGTGGACGAGGATGGTGTCAGGAGTAAGGGTACAGTTTCCAATGGAACCAAACAAGATCGATTCAGTCTTGGCAACATTATGTTGAAGAGGTGGCTCATCCACAACTTGATGTCCACAAGTGGTCTGACAACACAGAAGCAATGGTGAAACTGAGGGTGGCAATGAAGGTTTGAGCTGCATATCATCAGCTTACAGGTGGAAGCTGAGTAAAGGAAGAAGCGAAGGATCAAAACTTCGGGTACTCCAGAGGTGATCATGTGGAAGCAGGAAGAGGAGAAAAGATATTGCTGGCAAAACACTGGTTACATTAGAGCAGATAAGAATCAAACAAGTGAGGGTGGTCATGTGCAGGTGGACCATGGATGAGAATGGAGTGGTTAACCGAGTCAAACATGGTGCAGAGTTCGAGGACATTGAAGGATACTTCGCCACGGTCACAACCATTGGTGACTTTGACCAGGTCAATCTCAGTTCTGTGAGCACAGTGAAAGCCAGACTGAAGGAATTCAAGCAGGGAACTGTTGGAGAGATGAATAGAACTAGGTGGTGATAAAGCATTCAAGTGTCTTAGTTACAACAGGATGACTGTTAAAAAGATGGAGGAATCGAAGACAGGCTTTAAGAAGAGTTAAGTGATGAAGGCAGTTTTGAAGTGGAGGGGAATACTGCCTGTGTTATGGGAATTATTTACAATGTTACTGAGCATTATGACAAGGGTAATTCGGTGGTCAAGAATTGAGTGGGGAAGGGATCAATGAACAAAGAAGTGGGTCTCAGATAAGCATGGCTGTGGAAGATGTAACTTAAGTGATATGGAGTCTGGGCTGGGATGAATGAAACAATGAAGGATCAGGCACGTGTGTGAAAGAGGAAGAGTCAGTGGCTGAGGCAGCTGTGTGGATCATTTCCATCTTTGAGATGAAGTCGATAAACTCCTCACACTTTGTGTTGGAGATCAGGATCGAGGGGTGCAATAGGGAGTTTTGGAGGAGGCAGTTGGTCATTCAGTCTGGGATGGCCTTTATCTTCAAGGATAAACCTGAAGTGGAAGTTGGCTGTGGAAAGGGAGATGTGGTATTGGTTGAGGTGGTCAAAACAGACCCAATGGCCAGTTGAGAGTCAGGTGCATTCAAGCCTTTGGCTTCCAGGCATGGATGTTGAAATGAAAACTGCACTAGCAGAACAGAGACCATGAGAAACTGTGTGTGGACAAGGTCAGCAAAATCAGAATCAGGGAGTTGTTGAGTAGGTAGACAATGGCAGCAGGGTCAAAATAAGAGTACCAGAGAAAGGGTACTTGGGGGTTAGAGAATGTATTGGCCAGTAAGCTAGGTTTGGGGAGCATTGTGGGTATGTGGAGGGTATAAAGACAAGGAAGTATTTGTTGGTGGCCTTGTGACTGATCTAATAATGAGATAAGATGAAATCAAATTTTAAAAACACTATGGACACAAACTATTCCTATTTTTATAATCTTTTATTTCCAAAATAGAAATGAAAATTTTCAAGTCATAACATCTTTCCTTTCCAGATTTCCACCCCCACCCCCACTGACATTTGTTAAATTCCACTATTTAGCCTTCAAAGCCACATATGACCGACTTTCAAGCCCACACAAATGTCATCCTGAGCCGAATGCCATCAGGAACATGAAAGTAGATGGGGAACAGGCCTTTGATTTTCCATCTCCACTTCGTAGCGGTGTCTGGCTTTCACTTGGCACCTCTCTACATCAGCAGAGTAGAGATCAAGGTTGCCCAACATGATAGTGCGATAAAACTGCACATCTGTTTACATAGAATTGCAACATGGAAACAGGCTGTTAGGGCTAACCGATCCATATTTGTATTTAAGTTCCACATGTTTTCACAAAGCATGCGAGAAATAATTTTATAGGGCAGGATTAAAGAAATGCACAAAACCACATGCAATTTCTTAAACTTTGAAAAGAGGTAACAAAACTGTTTATTATTTTGGTGTAGCAATCCCACTCAAGTCCTCACTGGGTTAACATACAAGAACACAAAATAATTCAAGATTACTAAAACAACTTATTGGCATAGCCCTGGCCCAAACAAAAAACGGACAGACAGACATAGTCTACTCCTCTTAATTCATGATGCGGAGATGCCGGTGTTGGACTGGGGTGGACAAAAATGAGAAGTCGCACAACACCAGGTTATAGTCCAACAGATTTATTTAAAATTACAAGCTTTCGGAGCTGTCGCCCCTTCGACAGGTAAAGGTACCTTTACCTGACGAAGGGGCGACAGCTCCGAAAGCTTGTAATTTTAAATAAATCTGTTGGACTATAACCTGGTGTTGTGCGACTTCTCATTTTTGTCCTCTTAATTCAAAACTGCTTAATTTAAGTTTTTAGCACCAAGTTCCCTATTTGCTGCTATTTATGTTACTTAATTCATTGGGTAATTTAAAAGTTATTACCCCAAAATAACTGAATCAGGAGTAATATATATATATATATATACACACACACTTTTAATAAGATGCCTCAGACATAAATTGCATTTTTTTGTTTAGTCAAAACATTACAATTGCAAAACATTTAATAAAATACTGATAAAGATGCAGTTATGCTGTGCTATAAAGTGGTAGGACAAGGGACCATGTCCATAATTTCAACTACACACATGGAACCAGGAGAGATGCCAAAAATTAGATACTTTCCCAATAAGAAAGTAAAGAAAGTCACTACTCTCACACACCTAGTGACTGGTTACAGAACGGTTTAGGTAGTGGCCAGGAAATAGTTGGGCTCAGTCTGATGCTTTGTGTGGACAGAACCTAAAAGAGCAGAAAGATACACTTTAAAGGGTGTGTTCAGAAAAATCCAATAGCCCAATTATTTGGCAAAACCTTCAAAAAACAAGTTTGAGTGCCAGAGCTTTAGTTGGTTTGTTTTAAGCCAGATGTCATAAGATGCAATATCACACAATATTAAATCGTTCAATCAGAAAAGGAGAAAGAAAGGGAGCGCTATGACTGGTAGAACTTAACATTCTGTTTCCAAATCACACTTGTTAGCTGCCCTGCTTCAAATACATCAAGAGCCAAGGCTATCGCGTACTCCTTGTTGGAGTGTTTTTGTTAAGGGCGGGGGGTGGTGGCGGCAACCTGAAGCAGAAGAGACAAAGAAATATAAATAAAATCCAGTTAAGACCATAAATCTTCGTTATAAATTGGGGGGCGGGGGGGGGGGGGTGCGGTCATACACTAAACTGCTGCTGGATAGATGATAAAATGCTTATAATACTAAGGTACTGTTTTCAATCCAAGTGTCTCTTGAGCATGGGTATTTGTTTAGGTTAACAGAAATAGTTTAAGCCTGTACTTATTAACTAGGTTATGATGATAATAGTAGTCAAGTTTATTGCTAATATGAATCAATCAATTCTTTTACATCAATAATTGGTAATGTAATGGAATCAATCATTGGGAATAAACCCAGATTAATTGTATGATAACTTGATTAACGGCAGGCAAGATGACCCAAGAGAAAGATCCTCCTTGGCTTTTCTCAGGAAGTGACATCCCAGTGGGACTGTAGAAAGCTTTACAACATGATAAACCCAAACACCCAAAGCGCCTTTGACAAAGTGCTGCATGAAAAGCTGTTACTTAATCTTAATGGGACTTCAATGTAAAACCAGAGAATGAATAAGAAACTGGCTGATGGGTAGGAAGCATCAGGCACTGGGGGAGTGAATGAAGACAAGAATAAAAGTGCCAAGTGAATGAAGGGAAGAAGTAGTGCCAAGTATTCCAGGGATTGGTATGTTCTAATTGACATTACCAACTTGGATTAAGATGCTCAATGCAAACTTGTCACTTTAATAAAAGGGGATGGGGAAGAAAGAGGTAAATCAATCTAATAATGGCTGTCAAAGAGCTACAAAACAAGTTAAACATAATGGGACAATCAGTGGCAGATGAAATTCTATGTAGATTAGTGTAAAGTATTGCACAGGGAAGGAGGATTGGATGATATTCATACTCGGACTGCTCTCAAGCTAGCTAAGCGTGAAGATGAAAAATGTGGGGGTATTAATAGATTTGGCACTTAACTTGTTCAATCACTGCAGAACACCAAAGAAAACAGAATGCTGAACGAAACAGCCAGAACAAGAGTACAATCGGGAGGAAGTCATGCTTAAACTGTAGAGTTCTGATCCACACCTCATGTATTCTGCACAGGTTTGGTCACCAAGACACAAGGGAGACATTCAAGCTCTGCAGGCAGGGCACTGAACAGTAATGAGGCTGCTCGCAAAGAAAGACTGGAAAAACTTGAACTATTCAGCCTTGAAGCAACTAAGAGGGTACCATACAAGAAATATAAAAGATACTAAATAGGCTAGAAGTGGTAAATCCAGAACACTACTTCAACCAAAACAGTGACATTAGGACAAGGGGGCATAGACTGAACCAGAGCAAGATAAGTGTAGGACTGATGTTTTTCACACAAAGTGATCAACATTTAGAATAGTTATCCAGGTAAGGTAGTACAGACAAAAACCCTGGAATGGTCCTGTCGCTTCTTTCTGGATGGCTGAGATAAAGTGGAGCTGAGCTTTTTCATCTGTACCAATCTTAAGACCTATATTCATGTCAATTAAAAGAATTTTCTGAGAAAGACTCTCTTGCTTTTCCTATTTACCAGTTACGGGACTCCATGCAAGACTTCTCTTTCAAAATCCCTAAAAATATCTTTCCTCCCCAACTACCATACCCGAACCTACCAACGTATTTAAAATTGAAAAACATAGTGCAAACATCATACTCAGCTACAGTTTGCTAAACTTTAATTTGGGAGTTTTCCCAAAGTCTCCGGTTTCCAGCTGACTCGGATAAAGCTTTGGAGCAGCTTGAGGGGAATTGAAATCGCTGTTTATGCAACACAACATCGATAAAATATCGAAAATACCTTAGCAGCCACCACTTGCACCTTTCTTGATAACAAGATCGATGTTCACGGCAACACTCGGATCCCCGCTATCTAGAGCAACATAAGGCTGGTTTTCCCCTTCTGTTTCGCCCCAAATCATCTACAACGGAGGTATTGGCAAACTGGCCCATTCAGCATTTTTAAAACGCCATAAAAACGGAAAGGAACGGGAAAAAACTAGGATTTTAGTGCAATCAGAATAACTAAAATACCAAAGGTTCCAAGCACAACTTAAATTGGGGAACTTGGTCACAATTGTACTTAAATCAATGAAGCAGCCACTGCTTTTTATTCTGCTGGCATCTATGAATTGCAATACATGCAGTTTACAAAGTCGATGTTTTGCCTCAGATATCCAATGTTCTTTCTTGAATGCGAGTTTGTTTACTATACAGGCTTTTCTGCATCTAGACCAATTGCACAAGATACTTTTTTCAATATTCCAGAATCTGATCACTTATTTTGCAAGTACCGGGGTATAAAACTAGCAATTCCTAATGTGCTCTGAACTCGGCTCTTATTGCCGGAAGTGCAACGGTATCCCGGCGCTTAACACTTGTTTAAGGTGCCGATGGATTGACAACTGATGCCCGGGGGCGCTTCATTTCCTCGTCCAGTCGTGAATGAAGAGTGGCCCCGGGGGGTTCTGCATACCTGGCCCGGGAACTGAAATTCATGTCTTAGCTCTGCAACCCAATAGATACAAATTCAACTTTCGGTGCCTCTGATCAGCGGCCTTACTGTAGATACCCACCCAGCCGGCTTTCATTACTGGTATCCAGAAAGTCGTGGCTGAGGTTGGTGATGACATTGTGGGACTCCGCGGACGCGCTCTTGCTGTCTTTGGCTGACAGCAAGCTGTGCAACTTATGGAGCCGTCGCTGCATTCCAGCCGCCATTGTCCCGGCTCGAGACACAACTCCAGCCGCCAGCACCGCGTTCTCAACACTCCCACTCCCGGGCCGCGTGGGAGGGGGGAAGGAGGTGGGGGCGTGCACTCTTCACATTGAGCAACATTGTTCCTATCGTGATTTTCTTACATACGCAGATGATAAATATCACTATTCTACTAGAATTAGAATTCTCATAAAAACAATTTCCGGCGATGTGACTGATTTATAACCATCAATTCCACACATATCCCCTCTTCCGCTTGGAATGGATCCTTCCCTGTTATTCGAGCGCCAGCGGTGATTGGCCGGCAAAGCGCGCGCAGCAGAGGTCAGCTGACGGATTCCGCGCGAAATCCAGCCTGCAGTGTGGGGGGAGAATCAATAAGGTGGGTATTGGTGAATGAGAAAATATTACCGCTTAGAAGTAAATAACCTGCATTGTACTTGTAGTACTGTGGTGTTTGTGTTTGATGTGTTATGTTTGCACTCATAGTCGTGTAAATAAATTGAAATAGTAAACAAAAAATAGGAAATAGACAGCAGCTCAGTCGTCAGGCTTCTCTTTAGGCCAACGGATTAGTGGTAAATCCGAACGGAATTGGTTCTGTTGTTTTAAAAATCAAAATCTGTTTTTCCGACTTTATTCTAAAACAATTTCAAACAAGTTTTTGGCAGGAAAACAAGTGAGGGACCCGAGTACAGCAAAAGTGATGTTACTTTGATAATGTTTAACGTGCGAGATTTCATTTAAAATATTGTTTTGAATTTCTGATGGTAAATTTATCGCGTCTGCCAGATCTTTTTACTTGTCTTGAAGTTTCCTCACCACCCCCCCCCCCCCCCCCCATCGCGAAAATAAGTAGGACGTTTACACAAGATGGTTACAGATGAAAGCCATTCGGTCCACCTTTCTTCCATCCAGAAAGACCCTACTATCAACTTAATGTTAAATGATTCCATAGATTTTCCTTCACAGCACTGTCCAGGAATCCATTCCATGAATTGAACACTCCTTGTGTAAAGCATCGCCTAAGATCAGTCCTAAATTTGCCTTTTACTAATTTGAATCTGTTCCCACTTATCCTATTGTCACAGTTTATTTTAAATGAGTATTCAGGATTAGCCTTTTCTATACTCTTAACTATCTTGTACACCACTGTAAGATCACCACTGAGATGCCACCTTTCCACTCAGAAGAGCCCATGTTTCTCGACTCTCCTCAGAATTCTAGCACTGGGAATCAGCTTTGTGGGGCTTCTCTACAGAGCTTCACTGTCTCCCTTGTTTCTCAACCACCAGAAGGGGAAGACCAGATTAGCTTTTTATCATCACAACTCCAGACTACCTGTGAGCAACACTAGGAGAGATCTGCTATTTAAAAAAAAAATTAAAATTACTGATTTTAAGCAGCCTACAAATTACCTGTAATCAGAACCATTCTCCTTTAATAAAATCTCAGGGTTGTGACAAAATATAGGCTTACTATTACAGCTTGATCTTCTTGGAGGAGGAGGAGAGAATAATGAGTGTACCGGAGTAACTAAATAAGTATTATTTTTCATAATTCTGCTCTTGGAAGAAATTGAGAGTTGGAGTGCCAGCAAGAAATGAGAGGTGTTGAAAGTTGCACATTCTTTCTTGTGAATATATAAATTAATTTTTTGCTATAAATGTCAAATTATTTAAATGTTTTAAGGCAAGGAATTTGTGTTATGAATGTTAGTAAAGTGATATTGGTATTTTGACTCTACTCCACATTAAAATCTGTCAAACATGTTTGAATGCATAGCTCAATGTTTATGTATTTTTTCCCATCCTAGTGCTAAAGATGTCGTCGCCAACATCTACACCTAGTCGTAAAGGAAGCAAGCGTGGAAGAGGCAGTAACCCTCCCACACGTAAGTCCTATTGTTCACCGCAGCATCCATGTACATCAAGAGCTCTTGAAGCCTTTAAAATTTTTCTTTAAAGCCATTCCAGTTCATTGGGTACAAAATATTCTACTGAAATATTCACATTTTTGGACATTGTTTCTGTACAAAAATAGTTTTGTTGAATATTTTAGTTTTAATTAGATAAATACATGTGACCATTTAGATATTCTTAATTTTAAATGTCGTCTAAAGAACTGAAATGCTATCCACTAAATATCCAGCCAGTTAGTTCACCATGTTCCCAGGCCTGCTCTGCCCTTCCCCCTCAAAATATGTTACACAATATACTTAGTTCACTTCCATACAGATATTCACTTTAGTGATCGTGCAGCAAATCCTACATCAAGTTACCAGCTGGACAAGAGGGAAAAAGTTATTTGTTTCCAATAACTGACTGCTCTAAAATGTTAAGAGATTCAACTTGATAAACTATTCATCTTGTATTTACAGTACAGCTGTATAAAACGTTTACAGATCTTAAAGAGGGCTGTCCAAACAAGTTTCAAGTTATGTCACTGATGGTTTTAACTTGGAACAGCTTGCCTAATTGTTGTAGTTCATGTCCATATGAGGCCAGAATTATGTTGTCACTTGCATTTAAAAAAAAATATTAACTATGAAGACTAGAAAATGTGGTTAACACGTTAATAACAATAAGTCAACCTCTTGCAGCTCGTAGTGATGGAGTACAATCTCCACCTTCGCAAAGGCAGCGGATGGATGATTCAACATCCACTGGGGAGCTGCAGCCGATGCCAACTTCTCCAGCAGCAGATGTTCGGAGCCCACATGTGCAGGAGTCATCCTTCTTATCCAGCCCAGCACGGTCACGCCATTCAGGTTTGCTGTTTGTCATTTTAGAGCAAACTCTGCAGCAATTCGGACATTTGCAAACAGTGTAGACCACGTCCACAACAGCGACAGCAGAAATTTTACTCTCCTCCTAAATGGCTGTACTGACTAGAGGACTATGTGAAGCGTACCAGGAAAACCAACCAACTATTTTTTTTTTGCACTAGGACAATCTTGCCTTAAATTGCCTCAGAATTTTTTTTTAAGAGTGTCAGCTGTGGCTCAGTTGGTAGCACACTTGCCTCTGAGTCAGAAGTTTGTGGGTTCAAGTCCCACTCCAGAGACTTAAGCACATAAAGCTAGGCTGACACTCCAGTGCAGTGCTGAGGGAGTGCTGCACTGTCGGAGGTGCTGTCTTTCGGATGAGACGTTAAACCGAGGCCCCGTCTGCTTTCTCAGGTGGACGTAAAAGATCCCATGGCACTATTTCGAAGAAGAGCAGGGGAGTTATCCCCAGTGTCCTGGCCAATATTTATCACTCAACCAACATCACTAAAACAGATTATTTGGTCATTATCACATTGCTGTTTGTGGGAGCTTGCTGCGTGCAAATTGGCTGCCGCATTTCCCACATTACAACAGTGACTCCACTTCAAAAAGTACTTCATTGGCTGTAAAGTGCTTTGAGATGTCCGGTGGTCGTGAAAGGCGCTATATAAATGCAAGTCTTTCTTTCTTAAAGTGCTTTTCTGTTAAATGAGCAGTGCTGTATTACGAGGTCTAGCACTAATCTATTTTTATTGCTTTAGCTCCAGTTTCTTGGTGCTTATCTTTAATGTTTCAGAATTCTTTTCAGCCTTTGCGCTAGCTGCACCTAACATGCTAGAACTTCACCTATACCAGAATGTTATATATATGTGTGTATGTGTATATATGTATTTCATCACATATTTTCTTTTGTTGAAGTAACTGTCAAAATATTATAATGTTCCACAGCTGCCAGTGAATTTGACATAAGCTCTCCTTTGACCTATGGCACTCCCAGCTCTAGAGTGGAAGGTACACCTCGCAGTGGTGTGCGTGGTACACCTATACGCCAGCGTCCTGATCTTGGTTCTGCACGTAAGGCCCGCCAAGTTGACTTGCATGCAGACCAGGTAGGTACCTAATAGAAGCTATGTAGCTTAACCAGATTTTATGTGAATTCATGTATATTTGTATATATTTTTAAAGAAGTAAGTTTATTGTTATTGGCTGCTTTCATTTAAGAGTCTAATCTCTTATTTTCAGCCTTCAGCAGATGAGGTTGTGACCAGTGAGCAATCCCTTGGACAGAAGCTAGTAATCTGGGGAACAGATGTCAATGTGGCTGCATGCAAAGAAAAGTTTCAGGTAGATTTCAGATAACTGGTTTATTTTTGCTGATGTGTGTGGATCAAATTTTGTAAGTTAAAAAGCTGTTTGGATTTGCTCTTTAAATATCTGTTTGGTTCTTCCCTTGTACATATTAGGAGGAAATTCTTAGTTATCCTCCACTTGCTGCAAAATAGCCTCACCAAGATGCATCAACATCTGTCAGACAAACCTTGCATGCACACACAAGTGAACACATCTTTTGGAGTTTGTAGATCACACTAAGAACTCGTTATTTTTCTGGACCACACAACTATACAAGGCAAATGATAAATCTGCCACAGCTGCCCTATTGTGATAAAATAAAGTTGTTGACAATATGTATGGACCTGTATTTTTTGTGGTATCTAATGCTGAAACTTGGGGTGTATTTTTTTTCAATTGTAAAGTAGGCCAGAATGAGCTGGCAGTATTAAGCAAGTGTTGAGAGATGTGGTTTCTGTAACGTTCTAGAAGAGAAAGTAATCCTTGTACCATTTCCTTTCAGAGGTTCCTTCAGCGCTTTATTGACCCTTCTGCTAAAGAAGAGGAAATTACAGGCCTGGATCTCAATGAACCACTTTACATGCAACGACTTGAGGAGGTAATGCATATCTTGACCCCATCTGTATTTTTGCTAATTGTCTCTCTCTCTTGTGTAAGCATTCCAGCGCTGAAGAAAATTTAACCGTGTGCTTTTATTATAGATGAATTTGGTGGGAGAGCCGTTTCTAAATGTGAACGCTTCGCATTTGAGAACATTTGACTCTGAATTGTACAGACAGTTGATTTGTTACCCACAGGTAGTGTGATACAATAAATAATTGCTTCATAATCACAAGTTTTGAAAGAAAATTGAAATTTAAAAAATGTTAAACAGTGCTTTGATGCTAAACAAATCCTTTTTAATGTATAGGAAGTGATTCCTACTTTTGACATGGCTGTCAATGAACTTTTTTTTGAGCGTTTCCCTGACTCTATACTGGAGCATCAGATCCAAGTTCGGCCATACAATGCTTTGAGAACCAAAAATATGAGAAGTCTGAATCCAGAAGGTAGAGTATTGGTGCTAGAATAAAGGAAGCTAGTTTTAGTTGGTAAATACGTTTTATGATATATTGCATATTAGTGCTAACTGTTCAGCGAGTTAAGATTTTTCTAAGCCACCTGTAGTAATGCTATGTTTGTTAGTTCAGAGTATTTTTTCCATTTTAAAAGGGGTTTAAGGTGAATAATTATTGTTTTGCATTTTTCCTTATAGATATTGATCAGTTGATCACAGTCTGTGGCATGGTGATCAGGTCTTCTCAACTGATTCCTGAAATGCAAGAGGCATTCTTCAGCTGCCAAGTGTGTGCTTTCTGCGCAAGGGTGGAGGTTGACCGTGGCCGGATCGCTGAGCCATCTGTGTGCAAGAACTGCAACACCACACACAGCATGGCTCTAATCCACAACCGTTCGATATTTTCAGACAAACAGATGGTAAGTTTTTCTTCAGAAATACAAGCATCTCTCAATACATTTGTACAGTTCATTCTAAATAACTGTGGATTGCAACAAAATAATTTCCCCCCCTAACGGCAAAGCAATGCTTTAATAATCAATTATCTAATACTTGATACAGTTTTAATACTTCAAATACTTTACAAGGGTCAACACAATATGATGGAAATAATTGAGCTGGCACTTTACCCTGTGCTTTACCATAGAGCGATCAAAACTGTTCACCATGACACCCATGTGATAAGTGCATAAACTTGACTGCCATCAGGAGAGGTACTGAACAAGAGGCTGCATACTTCCTCACAGAGCTAGTCACCTCGGGCTGCTCATCATATACTTAGCAAATGGCTCAAGATAGGTGGTAGTCTGGGAGCAGGTTACACCATAGTGTATAGAGTGGAGGAGCCTCTGACAGGGAAGTAAAATAAACTTTAAAAGTGGATTCAATCTAGGGAGGAACGGTAAGATAAAACAAGGATTTTTTTTTGATTGAAACTAGAATCTGATGAAAATATGGTGAACTTGAATTTTAAGGTACTAAAAGTTGTTATCTTTTGGAAAAACGTGATTACATTTAAAGTGCCCTTGTGTAATTCAAATGCACCACGTGGATTTACTCGAGAAATATAGCACAATCTGCACTTGTTGGTCTAAAAATGAACGGAATCACAACTAGTTTAAACTTTTTTATAATCTTACAGGTTAAGTTGCAGGAGTCCCCTGAAGATATGCCCGCAGGACAGACACCACATACAGTTATACTGTTCGCTCACAATGATCTGGTGGATAAAGTGCAGCCTGGTGATCGAGTGAATGTCACAGGTAAATCCTACACTGATTAAACATAATAGAACATAATGTAATGGGATCTTTTGTTTTAAGGAGGAACAAAGGAAAGGTAAATTAATTTTAAGATTTTCTTTTTTTTTAAACTTGAGTGCTCAAACTCTCCGATGGTTGATGTCTGATTTTTAGACGAGGTGGAGGATTGTTTATGTGTAAAGTTGTTTTGTCCAGGCATCTACAGAGCTGTTCCTATCCGAGTAAATCCAAGAGTAAGCAACGTGAAATCAGTGTACAAGACTCACATTGATGTCATTCACTTTCGCAAAACTGATGAGAAACGACTTCACGTATGTATTGATGATGAAAAGGAACAGAAACTGTTCACAGAGGAGCGTGCAGACATGCTGAAAGACCTCTCTAAGAAGCCTGATATCTATGAACGACTTTCTGCTGCTCTGGCTCCTAGTATTTATGAGCATGAAGATATCAAAAAGGTACAAGATGTTCTTGGAACACATCTTTACAATTTCCTGTATATGACATGTATGCCTTTATTTATTAAACGTCGTGTGTGTGTAAATCACGGTAGAATCTTCTCCATACATCTACTTCTCGGGTATGCTTACCAAAAGTGCATCTTTAACGTGTGTGTGAACACTTCAGAAAAAACAATTGTTAGTTTCTGTGTTCTAAACAATATATATATATATATATATTTGTTTCCTTTTAATAAGCTCGGAAGAGTTTCCATGCTGCAATTCCATTTTCTCTCTTTTTCCCACTTTGCCCCTTTCCCCACACAACCCTCCAAATTTGAAAGACAGGTGGGCAAACTGCTCCTACCACTTGTACAACTCCTAGAGCCATGTTATAATATTGGCAAACAGCGACTCTGGGTTAGTTTTTTTATACAATGAGTAATATCTCCTTTTACTATGAAATATTCAAAACCTTCACTCTATCTCCCAGTAAGGCTTAGAATCATAGAATGGTTACAGCACAGAAGGAGGCCATTTGGCTCGTCAAGCCCATGCCAGCTCTCTACAAGAGCACTTCAGCTAGTCCCATAGCCCTGCAAATTCTTTTCCTTCAGGTACTTATCCAATTCCCTTTTGAAAGCCAGGATTGAATCTGCCTCCACCACCCTCTCAGGCAGTGCATTCCAGATCCTAACCACTCGCTGCATAAAAAGTTTTTCCCCGTGTCACCTTTGGTTCTTCTGCCAATCACCTTAAATCTGTGTCCTCTGGTTCTTGACCCTTCCGCCAATGGGAACATTTTCTCTCTTTCTACTGTGTCTAGACCCCTCATGATTTTGAACACCTCTATCAAATCTCCTCTCAACCTTCTCTGCTCTAAGGAGAACAACCCCAGCTTCTCCAGTCTATCCACATAACTGACGTCCCTCATCCCTGGAACCATTCTTGTAAATCTTTTCTGCACCCTCTCTAAGGCCTTCACATCCTTGCTAAAGTGGACAATTGGACACAATACTCCAGTTGAGGTAGAACCAGTGTTTTATAAAGGTTCATCATAACCTTCTTGCTTTTGTACTCGATGCGTCCATTTATGAAACCCAGGATCCCGTATACTTTTTTAACCGCTTTCTCAACCTGCCCTGCCACCTTCAACGTTTTGTGCACATATACCCCCAGGTGTCTCTGTTCATGCACCCCCTTTAGAATTGTACCCTTTAGTTTATATTGCCTCTCTTCCTACCAAAATGTATCACTTTGCACTTTTCTGAGTTCTGAGGGCAACACGGTGGCATAGTGGTTAGCACTGGTGCCTCACAGCGCCAGGGACCCGGGTTCGAATCCGGCCTCGGGTGACTGTCTGTGTGGAGTTTGCACATTCTCCCCATGTCTGCGTGGGTTTCCTCCGGGTGCTCCGGTTTCCTCCCACAGTCCAAAAATGTGCGGGTTAGGATGATTTGGCTATGATAAATTGACCCTTATAGTTAGTGGGGGATTAAATACGTGGGGTTACGGGGATAGGGTGGGATATGTGTCGGTGCAGGCTCGATGGGGATTCTGTGTGGAAAAGCAGGGACAGGGTACTGGATTTGGATGATCAGCCATGATCGTATTGAATGGTGGAGCAGGCTCGACGGGCCGAATGGCCTACTCCTGCTCCTAGTTTAAAAAAAAAAAAAATTCATCTGCCACGTGTCCGCCCATTTCACCAGCCTGTCTATGTCCTCTTGAAGTCTATCCCTATCCTCCTTACTGTTTACTATACTTCCAAGTTTTGTGTCTTCTGCAAATTTTGAAATTGTGCCCTGTACACCCAAATCCAAGTCATTAATATATATCAAGAAAGGCAGTGGTCCTAGTACAGACCCCTGGGGAACACCAGTCCGATAAACAACCATTCACCGCTACTCTCTGTTTCCTCTCACTTAGCCAATTTCGTATCCACGCTGCCACTGTCCCTTTTATTCTATGGGTTTCAACTTTGCTGGCAAGCTTATTATGTGGCACTTTATCAAATGCCTTTTGGAAGTCCATGTACACCACATTAACCGCATTGCCCTCCTCACCCCTCTCTGTTACCTCATCAAAAAACTCAAATCAAGTTAGTTAAACACAATTTGCCTTTAACAAATCCGTGCTGGCTTTGCTTAATTAATCCACACTTGTCTAAGTGACTGTTAATTTTATCCCGGATTATCATTTCTAAAAGCTTCCCCACTACCGAGGTTAAACTGACTGGTCTGTAGTTGCTGGATTTATCCTTACACCCTTTTTTGAACAAGGGTGTAACATTTGCAAATCTGCAGTCCTTTGACACCACCCCCGTATCTAAGGAGGATTCGAAGATTATGGCCAGTACCTCCGCGATTACCACCTTTATTTCCCTCAGCAT
The DNA here is from genome assembly GCA_030390025.1 of Squalus acanthias. Lineage (NCBI taxonomy): Eukaryota > Metazoa > Chordata > Chondrichthyes > Squaliformes > Squalidae > Squalus > Squalus acanthias. The sequence goes on from CM059432.1 coordinate 62,568,453, forward strand.
CCTAGGATGCATCCCATCTAGTTCTGGTGACTTACCTACTTTAAGTACAACCAGCCTTTCTAGTACCTCCTCCTTATCAATTTTTATCCCATCCTGTACCTCAACTACCTCCTCTTTCACTATGACTTTGGAAGCATCTTCTTCCTTGGTGAAGACAGATGCAAAGTACTTATTTAGTATGCCCTCTGCCTCCATGCGTAGGTCTCCTTTTTGGTCCCTAATCGGCCCCACCCCTCTTACTACCCATTTACAGTACTATTTATATGCCGATAGAAGACTTTTGGATTCCCTTTTATGTTAGCTACCAATCTATTCTCATATTCTCTCTTGCCCCTCTTATTTCCTTTTTCACTTCCCCTCTGAACTTTATATTCAGCCTGGTTCTCACTTGTATTCTCAACCTGACATCTGCTGTACGCCCCCTTTTTCTGCTTCACCTTACTCTTTCTTTCGTCATCCAGGGAGCTCTGACTTTGGTTGCCCTACCTTTCCCCTCTCGAGGGAATGTACCTCGACTGTATCTGAACCATCTCCTCTTTAAAGGCAGCCCATTGTTCGATTACAGTTTTGCCTGCCAATCTTTGATTCTAATTTACCTAGGCCAGATCTATTCTCAACCCACTGAAATCGGCCTTCCTCCAATTAAGTACTTTTATTCTAGATTGCTCCCTGCCCTTTTCCATAGCTAATCTAAACATTATGATACTATGATCACTGTTCCCTAAATGTTCCCCTACTGTCACTTGCTCCACTCGACCCATCTCATTCCCCAGAACCAGATCCAGCAATGCCTCCTTCCTCGTTGGGCCAGAAACGTACTGATCCAGAAAGTTCTGAACACACTTCAGAAATTCTTCCCCCCTCTGCCCTTTACTCTATTACTATCCCAGTCTATATTAGGATAGTTGAAGTCCCCATTATCACTATTCTATAGTTCTTGCACCTCTCTGTAATTTCCCTGCAAATTTGCTCCTCTATATCCTTCCCACTAGTTGGTGGCCTATAAGAATACACCTGGTAGTGTCGTGTAATGGCACTAGATTAGGACATTGCCATGTTGGGAATCATGTCATGTATGTTTCCAATCATTCCATAGCACAATGCACCAGTATACCAACAGGTTCCAGAATTGTTCCACCACCTGATTATATTTTATATCTGTGGACACTCCCTTTACTCTTGAAACATGATACCAACATATACGGTCACTTAAATTATCATGAGCATTTCCTTGTAAACAGCAATGTGCATCTAGTGATAGCTTCATGTCAAAATTAAATTTTGTGACTGTTTTTCTTTGTATTTTGTGCCAGGGTATCTTGCTGCAGTTGTTTGGTGGCACACGCAAAGACTTCAGTCATACTGGCCGTGGCAATTTCCGTGCAGAGGTCAACATCCTTCTTTGTGGTGATCCTGGTACCAGTAAATCTCAATTGCTGCAGTATGTGTACCACCTGGTGCCCAGAGGTCAGTACACTTCTGGTAAAGGCTCCAGCGCTGTAGGTCTTACTGCTTATGTGACGAAGGATCCGGAGACGAGGCAGCTGGTCTTGCAGACTGGTGCCCTTGTTCTTAGTGATAACGGCATCTGTTGCATTGATGAGTTTGACAAAATGAACGATAGCACAAGATCTGTGTTGCATGAAGTTATGGAGCAGCAAACTCTTTCCATTGCTAAGGTAGGAATTGTATAAAACCCCTCCAATGTTTTTACAGTTATGTTTAAAATTAACATTCAGAAATGGAAGTAAATACATAAACCGCATGCTAAACCTGAGGGCTATGCGATCACAAAATTTCTATATTTTTCTGTATTGCTCGCGCCTTATTTCTGTTACATTATATACTAAAAATGTCAATGATGCTTTTTTCTTTTGGGTGACTGCTGCTGTCAACCTCCAGACAAGTTTGGAAACCATTGTACACACTTCCTTTCTTCTGATTAATTTTGCATCAAATTATGCTGCAGGTGAACTTTTGAGGGGAGCTGAAATCTTTTTTTAATGATGCCCATAATTCTGTATATTTTAGGCTGGAATTATCTGTCAGCTGAATGCCCGCACATCTGTCCTGGCAGCTGCAAACCCAGTGGAGTCGCAGTGGAACCCCAAAAAGACAACTATAGAAAACATCCAGCTTCCACATACACTACTGTCCAGGTAGGGTAAACTGTTCAGATATTCTCACAATCAAGATCTGAACCCTATTAACAACCTCTAGTGTTCCCAGAAGTCTGTCCTGGAATAATCTCATTTATTCTGTGCTGTTGACTTACTATTGAGCACACTTGCAAAATTATTTATTGGTCATTTTTGCAGGTTTGACTTGATATTCCTTATGTTGGACCCACAAGATGAAGCTTATGATCGACGTCTTGCCCACCACTTGGTTTCACTTTATTATCAAAGTGAAGAGGAAATGGAAGAAGAATACCTGGATATGGCAGTGCTGAGGGATTACATTGCCTATGGCCGCACCTATGTCCACCCTAGACTTAGTGAAGAAGCCAGTCAATCACTGATTGAGGTGAGAACTCAGTACTTGGTGATATTTTAAAAGTATTTATAAGAGATTTTTACACCACCTCACTAAATACTACTTGTGCTTTTTGTCGTAAGAATGAGCCTTACGCGTGGTGAACTTAAAGTAAGCTTTAATCAACTAAAAAAGGTGCTACATACAAAAGAGGTCTTACTCTATGCCTCTCCAGGATCCAACTGATCAGTCCAGTATTTATCCTGGACTAATCACAGGAAGTGATGCAATAAAGTTTGAGTCACAGGAAGCTGTATTGTGTTACCACACTTTTTTTCCCCCTTCATTTTAAAGGCTTATGTAGACATGAGAAAGATTGGCAGTGGCAGAGGTATGGTGTCCGCTTACCCCCGACAACTGGAGTCACTGATACGTCTGGCAGAAGCTTATGCCAAAGTGCGTTTTTCTGACAAAGTGGAAAATATAGATGTAGAAGAGGCGAAGCGCCTTCACCGTGAAGCTCTGAAACAGTCTGCCACTGACCCAAGGACTGGAATCGTAGATATATCTATCCTTACTACAGGTAATCAGTTAAATGAATATTGCTTTCATTTTTGGTGTCGAGTCTAGGAAAAGGGAATTTTTGGACGTTAGGAATGTTGCCAAGTATCTTGTATAAAACTTTGGCGGTTTTAGTCGTACAAGTATGTGTAATGACTGGATTGCACAATTTACTGTAAATATATATGTAGTAGTACTAGTTTTGCAAAGCTAATTGGACAGGACGTGCGATTGGATGGTGCAGTGCTGTCCATTCACCCTTTGAGACCTAGATTTTAATCCAATCCAGACTAATGGGCAGAAACATTTCTCACTGCTGATTGTAAGGTGATGAGGTTTGGTTAAAAAGTACTTGCATTTATATAGTGCTTTTAACGACCTCTGGATGTCCCAAAACACTTTACAGCTAATGAAGTACTTTTGAAGTATAGTCACTGTTGTAATGTAGAAAACTCGATAGCCAAATTTGTGCACAAGGTCCCACAAAGAGCAATGTGATAATGACCAGGTGGTGGTGATTGAGGGATAAATATTGACCAGGCCACCGGGAAGAACTCCCCTGCTCTTCGAAATAGTGCCATGGGATTTTCACGTCCACCTGAAAGGGCAGATGGGGGGCACGGTTTAACGTCTTATCTGAAAGATGGCACCTCCGACAGTACAGCACTCCCTCAGTATTGCACTGGAGTGTCGACGTAGATTAGTACAGTCTCACCATTTCCTTGTGGTCATGTGCACAGTACAAAACTGCTGTGAATTTGGCACGGACAGTCTCATTTGGAGAAGTCATGAGGATGTTTGGTTTGTAAAATGTAAGTGTTGCACTGATCCATAGGGGTTGTTTTTCTGAGATTGAAGTTCCAGTGCATTATTTGTACAAAATGGAGGGATCTTTATCGCTGATTGTGCTACACTGGACCTTGGAAAGTTTAATGCTGACACTGAATTGTGGAAACATTCCATTACCCAGCACTAACATTCTCACCTTGGTAAGCAGCACACAGACTAGGTAGAACTACATGTCCGGCTTCAAAGGATAGAGTTAGTACATTGTATCTAACAGTGAATTTGAAAATCTTGTGGCTTAATTTGTTTCAGGAATGAGTGCCACTGCTCGTAAACGCAAGGAGGAATTAGCTCAAGCTTTGAAGAAGCTCATACAGTCTAAAGGCAAAACTCCAGCTATGAAATACCAGCAGCTTTTTGATGATCTGAGATGTCAGTCGGATGTTGTAAGTTACTTTTTATCTTGAGTAGAAAAGTTTGAAATTTTAGAATATCCTATGTGTGAAATGGGAGTTCTTGCGGTTCTCATTGTGTTACTTTTTTTCTCTCCCTCTTTTTCTTTGTTTCTTTCTCTTTCTGCTCTATGGTATTGTTTGACTCCATTCAAATAACATTGGAACTAGTATGCATGTTTATACCTGTTATTCACCAGAAGGTGGATTCCTATCATTGGCTGTGACCTTTTGTGGAAAGACAGGAGTCTCCCTAGTTAAAAAGAAAAATAATTGGCAGAGGCCTAGTAATGTCTAAAGTCAGACAGCAAGAATGGCTTGTGCTACAATACACCAAGCAGGCCAATTGTATTTACACCAAAAGACCTATTTTTTTGTTCATCTGCATATGCAAATTGTCTAATTAGCAATTTTTAATCTTCTTAGGCTATTACCAAGGATATGTTTGAAGAGGCACTCCGAGCTCTGGCAGATGAAGACTTCTTAACTGTGACTGGGAAAACTGTTCGACTGCTTTAAAAACAATAGTACTAAGAACTTAAAATCAGTAATGCTTACTTCTGATCTTGGTTACTGAAACTGTTTTGCTATTTGGCAGATGTACTTTACATTATTTTGCTTAATTATCCTATAGCCTTTTTTTTGCTTTTGTATTGCCAAGCTTAAGGTAATATCTTTTAGCATATTCAAAACCAAGGCAATCAGCTAACACCACTGCCAGAGTTGTAAATAACAGGTTAAAATTTTACACTTTTCATGTATGATGCCATTTTAGAGACTAAGGAAATGAAATAATGTTGATGAAGTCGTGTAAAATTACTGATTTGTGCTATCATTAAAAGTTTGCATTAACTGCTTTTACTGTGAAGTTTGTTTGACATGGAGATGGAACCTCTCCACTTTCCAGAATGGAAGACAGAAAACTTCCAAGTAATTTGGATTTGTATTAATGTTAGATTTTAAGCTTGAGCCTAATACACAAGATCATTAAAATCCCAAACCTTTACTAATTGTGCCACGTAAATTTGATGTTCCTGCCACCTGATAGAGTTGAGAGACAGAGCACAGACAATTTGTCAAACTTGATTTTTGGCTGTTGACAATTGCAGCAAAGCCTGTTGTAGGCAGAAGAGATGAGTAACATGAGTAAAATGAATTGGAGCCAGCAGCCACTCCCTGCTGCATTAGAAATATGAGTAAGCTTTAAAACCTGAAAGCCTAGATTTTCTGATATTAGCAGGTTTTGGACCAACTGAAATGGACGTGTGTTCTTTGCACCAGTTTTTCATGAGCTTATTAGCATAGTTTTATATGCAACTTTAGACATGTATACAGATTACGCCAGCGTGGAAAATTACAAGCAAATGAAATTTAATGGGAATGGGACAATTAAAGGAAAGTGTCACTGGAGATTGACAACATTCTGCAGATCCTCAAAAGGCATCGCAACCGATGAGTGGCTTTTTGCCAAGGCTGATGGGGCACAGGACTAAGAAGTTACTGGCAAAAACAAAAGGAATGGAATCTATAGGTATAAGTCTGCAGGATAATGATGGTGCAGTGCAGCCCAGCACCTAACCCCTATTGATGACAGCCTTGAACTGGAGGTGGTGCTGCTTGAAGTAGGCCATTCCTGTAGGCGAGTATTCCAGCATGCCTGCAGCGCATTGGAAGCAGATTAGAGGCTCCACCTCAGTGTTACTTTTACTGAATGTACCAACCCTGTGCTGCATGGTAGCTTTAAGTGGCCTTGCAGTTGATGCACTTATTTGCATCTAGCATTATACAGTCCCAGAGCTTTAGAAGAAAGTTCCCTATGGTCACTGCAAGTTCGATGTGCCAGAGCCCCTAGAAATAATTGGTAGCATCTTGGAGGGTGTGGCCAATTAGGATACATTGGTTGCATATCCTGGGATGGCTTCCTCCAGGCAATGCCATTGAAAGTAAGATTTACTGTGATAGATACTTCCTTGGAAGCACCCTAACTGTATTGTTAGTCAGGTATTTACATATCTGTGGGTCTGCTGTCCCAGCATCCTTTGTATGCAGTGATCATCTACCAAAGTGAAGTGTGTTTACGTCTGCAGATGTGGATGGTTACAGAGCATCTCTAATGCAACCAAGCCTTTCGTGCCAACTGGCATAAAGGCTCATGAGAGGCTAAGCAGCAGGCAGCAACAACTTACATTTATATAGTGCCTTTAACATAGAAAAATGTTTTACAGGTGTGTTATTAAACAAAAAGGAAAAAATGAAGAAACACAGTAAACAAATTGCTAAAATAGATTGGCCTGTGACTGACTTTTTTATTATGGTGTCCTTTCCATTTGCTCCAGTCTCTACTGCCACCCAGCAACCCTGGATACCCATTTCAAATGGGTGTGATTTAGGTTAAACATGCTGCATGCCTGAATGGTGGAAATGGTGCGCAGGATGGACATGTTCTAAATTCGTATTAAATGAAATGCCAGCCTAGTTGAGGCAGACACTGCTGCTGGTCCCACCCGCTGGAAACATGTTCGTGTATATAATGTGGGCAGAGTTCCGGCGGGGCAGGCCTGCTGCCCAATTTACATCACAACAATCCGTGAGTGGAATAAGAAAATCCACACTGAACAGTGTTTACAAACTAGTGACGCCTAATGAAAATAGGAAAAACGGTATTTGTAATCTTCAAACCAGCCATTTCAGTCTAGTTATATTTGCTTGTAACACTACATAATCAAGATATTTTGACTAGGCGCTTAGACATTTTAACCAGGAGACCACATTTTAAATCCCACCCTTAACAATCGCCACATCTGAGTTTCTACTACTTTCTCTGGAGTTGGAATACAAGTGATCTTTTCCCTAACCTTCAGGTGTAAGCCTCTTGATAGATCAGCTTAGATGGTATCTGGAAATGTACTCTTACATTTTACGTTCACAAATTTGAATCTCAAAATGGGCAGAACAATGGATTTTTAAAAATGTATTCATTCATGGGATGTGGGCGTTGCTGGCAAGGCCAGCATTTATTGCCCATTCCCTAATTGCCCTTGAGAAGGTGGTGGTGAGCTGCCTCTTGAACCGCTGCAGTCCATGTGGTGAAGGTACTCCCACAGTGCTGTTAGGGAGGGAGTTCCAGGATTTTGACCCAGCGACGATGAAGGAACAGGATGGTGTGTGACTTGGAGGGGAACTTGGAGGTGATGGTGTTCCCATGCACCTGCTGCCCTTGTCCTTCTAGGCAGCAGATGTCACTTGTTTGGGAGGTGCTGTTGAAGAAGCCTTGATGAGTTGCTGCAGTGCATCTTGTAGATGGTACACACTGCAGACATGGTGCGCCGCTGGTGAAGGGAGTGAAAGGTATGATTCTGTGAGTGACTATGTCAGGCTGTTGCTTGACTAGTCTGTGGGACAGCTCTCTCAATTTTGGTACAAATCTCCAGATGTTAGTTAGGAGGATCTTGCAGGGTCGACTGGGCTGCTTGTGCCTTTGTCCGAATCCAGTGCCTTGGTCAATGCCAGGTCATCCGTATGGTTTTATTCTTATTATTGATTTTTGTAGCAGTTTGATACAACTGAGTGGCTTGCTAGGCCATTTCAGAGTGTAGTTAAGAGTCAACCACGTTGCTGTGGGTCTGGAGGCACATATAGGCCAGACCGGGTAAAGACGGCAGATTTCCTTCCCTAAAGGACATTAGTGAACCATTACTGATACTAGCTTTTTATTCCAGATTTATTTAATTAATTGAATTTAAATTCCCCAGCTGCTGACTCATGTCTCCAGATTATTAGTTCAGATCTCTGGATCTTATGTCCAGTAACATAACCACTATGCTACCGTACCCCGTTGACCTTTTACTTTAGGACCTGGATTTAAATCCGGTTCTTGGGATGAAAGTCTCTTTCTGCCAGCTGGAAGGATCCAAAATATAATGTGTTTGGATAGTCTCAATATGGTGTATGTTCACAGAAGAATATGCACTAAACATAGAAGATAGGAGCAGGAGTAGGCCATTCCGCCCCTCGAGCCTGCTCCGCCATTCAATGCGATCATGGCTGATCATCCAAATTCAGTACCCTGTCCCTGCTTTCTCCCCATATCCCTTGATCCTCTTAGCCTTAAGAAATATATCTAACTCCTTGAATATATTTAATGAATTGGCCTCAACTGCCTTCTGTGGTAGCGAATTCCACAGGTTCACCACTCTCTGGGTGAAGAAATTCCTCCTCATCTCAGTCCTAAATGGCTTACCCCTTATCCTTAGACTGTGACCCCTGCTTCTGGACTCCCCGGCCATCGGGAACATCCTTCCTGCATCTAGTCTGTCTAGTCCTGTTAGAATTTTATAAGTTTCAATGAGATCCCCTCTCATTATTCTAAACTCCAGCGAATATAAGCCTAATCGACCCAATCTCTTCATACGTCATTCCTGCCATCCCAGGTATCAGTCTGGTGAATCTTCGCTGCACTCCCTCCATGGCAAGAACATCCTTCCTCAGATAAGGCGACCAAAACTGCACACAATACTCAAGGTGTGGTCTCACCAAGGCCCTGTACAACTGCAGCAAGACATCCTTGCTCCTGTACTCGAATCCTCTCGCTATGAAGGCCAACATACCATTTGCCTTCTTAACCACCTGCTGCACCTGCATGCTTACCTTCAGCGACTGGTGCACAAGGACACCCAGGTCTCGTTGCACTTCCCCTTTTCCCAATCTATTGCCGTTCAGATAATAATCTGCCTTCCTGTTTTTGCCACGAAAGTGGATAACCTCGCATTTATCCACATTATACTGCATCTGCCCAATCACCCAACCTGTCCAAATCATACTGGAGTTTCTCTGCATCCTCCTCACAGCACACACGCCCACCCAGCTTTGTGTCGTCTGCAAACTTGGAGATATTACATCTAGTTCCCTCGTCTAGATCATTAATATATATTGTGAATAACTGGGGTCCTAGCACCGATCCCTGCGGCACCCCACTAGTCACTGCCTGCCACTCGGAAAAAGACCCGTTTATCCCAACTCTTTGCTTCCTGTCTGCTAACCAGTTTTCTATCCAAGTCAGTACCTTACCCCCAATCCCATGTGCTTTAACTTTGTACGCTAATCTCTTATACGGGACCTTATCGAAAGCCTTCTGAAAGTCCAAATACACCACATCCACTGGTTCTCCCTTATCTATTCTACCAGTTACATCCTCAAAAAATTCCAGTAGATTAGTCAAGCATGATTTACCTTTTGTAAATCCATGTTGACTTTGTCCGATCCTGTCACTGTTTTCCAAGTGCTCTGATATTACATCTTTTATAATGGACTCTAGCATTTTCCCCACTACCGATGTCAAGCTTACCGGTCTATAATTCCCCGTTTTCTCTCTACCACCTTTTTTAAATAGTGGGGTTACATTAGCTACCCTCCAATCCATGGGAACTGTTCCAGAGTCTATAGAATTTTGGAAGATGACCAGCAATGCATCTATTATTTTTAGGGCCACTTCCTTAAGTACCCTAGGATGTAGATTATCAGGCCCTGGGGATTTATCAGCCTTCAATCCCATCAATTTCCCTAACACCATTTCCCTACAAATACTGATTTCATTCAATTCCTCCCTCTCATTAGACCCTATGTTCCCCGACATCTCTGGGAGTTTATTTGTGTCCTCCTTTGTGAAGACAGAACCAAAGTATGTATTTAATTGGTCTGCCATTTCTTTGTTCCCCATTATAAATTCCCCTGATTCTGACTGCAAGGGACCTACGCTTGACTTCACCAATCTTTTTCTCTTCACATATCTATAGAAGCTTTTACAGTCAGTTTTTATGTTCCCTGCAAGCTTACTCTCATACTCTATTTTCCCCCTCTTCATTAATCCCTTTGCCCTCCTTTGCTGAATCCTAAACTGCTCCCAATCCTCAGCTTTGCTGCTTTTTCTGGCCAATTTATATGTCCTCTCCTTGGATCTTATGCTATTCCTAATTTCCCTTGTTAGCCACGGTTGTGTCACCTTTTTTGTTTTATTTTTATGCCAAACAGGGATGAACAAATTCTGTAGTTCATCCATGCGATCTTTAAATGTTTGCCATTGCCTATCCACCGTCACCCTTTAAGTAACATTCCCCAATCCATCCTAGCCAACTCGCGCCTCATACCATCGTAGTTTCCTTTATTTAAATTCAGTACCCTAGTCTCTGAGTCAACTATTACTTCACTCTCCATCTTAATGAAGAATTCTATCATATTATGATCGCTCCTCCTCAGGGGCCTCGCACAACAAGATTGCTAATTAATCCTTTCTCATTACATAATACCCAGTCTAAGATGGCCTGACCTTCAGTTAGTTCCTCGACAGATTGGTCCAGGAAACCATCCCGTATACACTCTACGAATTCCTTTTCCACAGTATTGCTACTAATTTGGTTAGCCCAATCTATATGTAGATTAAAGTCACCCATGATAACTGCTGTGCCCTTATTGCACGCATCTCTAATTTCCTGTTTAATGCCATCCCCAACCTTAGCATTACTGTTTGGGGGTCTGTATACAACTCCCACTAACGTTTTCTGCTCCTTGGTATTTCTCAGCTCTACCCATACAGATTCCACATCATCAGAGCTAATATCCTTCCTTACTATTGTGTTAATCTCCTCTTTAACCAGCAATGCTACCCCACCTCCTTTTCCTTTTTCCCTGTCCTTCCTGAATATTGAATACCCCTGGATGTTGAATTCCCAGCCTTGGTCACCCTGGAGCCATGTCTCCGTAATCTCAATTATATCATATCCGTTTACATCTATTTGCACAGCTAATTCATCCACCTTATTACGAATGCTCCTCGCATTAAGACACAAAGCCTTCAGGCTTGTTTTTTTAACACTCTTAGACCTTTTAGAATTATTGTTTACTGTGACCATGTTTGATTTACACCCTTGATTTCTCTGACTTTCACTTTTGCTTTTCTCCTTCCTGTCTTTTGCTTCTATCCTCGCTTCCCTTTCCTCTGTCTCCCTGCACAGGTAAATTGGTAATTTCAAATAGAAAGGCTGTAATGATGGCTGGTGCAAGAAATGGGTGCAGTTGGACTCTGCGGTTTCAAGATACTGAGAGGTTCCTTTTCAAGATAAATATTTAACATTCAAATAATTAACAACATTTAAAACTTAATTACATCGAGTTACACAGAATTCACAGCACAGGAACAGGCCATTTGGCCCAACTGGTCTATGCTCCACATGACGTATGAGGAGAGATTGGGTCGATTGGGCTTATACTCACTGGAGTTTAGAAGAATGAGAGGGGATCTCATTGAAACTTATAAAATCTAACAGGACTAGACAGACTAGATGCAGGAAGGATGTTCCCGATGGTCGGGGAGTCCAGAACCAGGGGTCACAGTCTAAAGATAAGGGGTAAGCCATTTAGGACAGAGATGAGGAGGAATTTCTTCACCCAGAGAGTGGTGAACCTGTGGAATTCGCTACCACAGAAGGCAATGGAGGCCAATTCATTAAATATATTCAAGAAGGAGTTAGATATATTTCTTAAGGCTAAAGGGATCAAGGGATATGGGGAAAAGGCAGGGACAGGGTACTGAATTTGGATGATCAGCCATGATCTCATTGAATGGAGGAGCAGGCTCGAGGGGCGGAATGGCCTACTCCTGCTCCTATCTTCTATGTTTCTATGTTTCTATGTCACACACCAAAACATGATGAAATTCTAAGTACTACACTTTGGGGTTCTTTCTAATTACAAGCCCACCCTGCCTATAAACCGAAGCTTAACCTTATGCACGAAGTATATGAGATAGCGTACTGCAGGATAAAGAATTTACCCTTATACTGATGGATTACACACTAGAAATAGATTACCATCATATACTCCTGGAGGAGGTTATGATAGAGACAAGACTAAAAACAGGTTAAGCTGGAAAGTTTGATTTTTAAAGTTGAACTCCATTTTTCATTCCCTTCTCCATCCCTTGACAACAAGGGTTTAGTTACGAAGATTTTCAATGAATTTATCATAAACAAAGCAAAGCCTGTGATCTCACTGCCCCCTGTTCCATCTCTATCCTGCTCCCTGTCAAGTTCTGGACTTGGCAAAAAAATGCCACCCCTGGGTTAGGTACTGGGTGGGAGTTGGCATCCGTAAAATCATAAAACATGACACAAAAATGTCTGTACAGGTTAAAGTCACAAACAATATTCTGTGCAACTGTGACTGCAACTTTCTGTATCTCTTCATCCTCCTTGATCTTTTTTCCACTTTTGACAATATTGACCACTCCATCCTCCTCCAACTGGACCGAGTACTCAGGCTTTGGTTTCAACTGTACAGTTTTAGTATGATATTTTCTGACTTGTACTCTACTGATTTGACTATATAGTTTAGTATTCTATTTGCTTTTTTGATTTCTGCTCGATAGTGAATAGACATGTAAAGCGCCAAGTCAATTAACACCCCACATCTCTTTCAACGTCACCGTTAGCTATTTGAACACTATTCATGGAGTACATGCCCATTTTTCTTCCAGTATGCAATACTTTACAACTTTTAACATTGAATTTTATCTGCCATTGGTCTGTCCACTTACAGAGTTTATTTATCTCATTTTGTAGGTCCTTGACTGCCTCTTCTGATTCAGCTGCCTCCTCTAGTTTTGTATGAATTGCAGATTTGACCGGAATTTCTGAATCCAGGTCACTAATAGATATTACAAATAATAGGGGTCCTAATCCTAAAGCCTGGGGGACTCCACTCAGTACTTTCCCATCCAGGCATCTCTTTCCTAACAATTACCCACTGACTACTTTACTACTTTGTACGCTTCAGCCAATTTATTTTCCATTTCCAGGTTTTACCTTTAGCCCTTTTCATTTTAACCTTTTGTGACTGATGGACACTGCAAGGAGCTTTTGTATTTATTTCTCCCGATTGCAGTATTTTAATATCATACTTTTTTTTAGAAACACTCTTTTAAGCTTTTGTAGCAGACTTTTGTCAAAGGCTTTCTGGAAGGCCAGGTCACTGAAGGGATAATTACAAGTCCTAGTCCTTTTTGGGCTACCCCAGATCAGGCATATTCCCCAGATGTTCACCTTCAACTAAAGTTAAAGATAGCTGAATCCTAGAGACGCTTAATTGGGTCTAAAGGTCAGACTACCTCTCCCTAAAGGAAAGGAATGACATGAAGATGTTACCATCTTCCGGATAGCACTTTTAACAAGTTTAACTAGACTGTAACCTTCCGGATATTATGAGGGTCCGGAATACCCCCCAGAATTCTGCAACTCCTTTGAGTGTACAGAAATTGAGTTTGTGAGTTTATACAGAAATACTCTGTGAGACAATTCTAAAAATATATAGATTTATTAAAGAACCGACATTTAGTTAACAGCTGTTATGGCAATCGCAACTTTAACCTTTCAAAATACAAATAGCGTACATTTCTTATCCGAGATCCTTATTCTCAAATCTTAACTTTGTTACATTTCCACACTTCTACTTATTTCTTAATCCAGAATATCCACCAAAATCAAACACCTTGATTACCCGAGACTCAGAGTTAAAAACTTACAGAGCGTGCCTGTGAAGTTGCCAGCGATTTCTGACTGTCCATTTGAAAAGCTCTTATATTTATATCTTTTTTTGGTGGTTTATCCTTTGAAGTTTTCCTGCTGATGTAAGCTAATTGTCTCAAGTCATTCTTTGCTGACTTTCTTCTATTCTTTACTGTCATTTCAGCTGTTAGCTTTTAGAATCCTGCCTCCTGTTTAGGTGTTTCAAAAACCATCATAAAATGGTTATTATTGATTTATCTATTTGATGCTATTCTTAGGAAGTCTTTCTATTGAATTTCTAATATCACTTAACTACTTGTAAGCCAGACGTCGTGTCTCCTAACTATTCCATTTTCAATACAAACACAATGTAATTGCTTGGTGTCATCTATTGATATTATATTTTCAAAGCCTTCCTATTTGTACCTTTTACAACTTGTAAACACTTCATCTAGGGTGTTCCATGCATTTCTTATTTACTTCAATTGGTTGTATTAACAATCATGTCTCCTGTTTCTAAGTTTAACATAAAACTATTTTATGGCAGTTATTTCTTTTACTTGATGTCATTTTTTCAAAGGCACTTGGTTTTTTTAATGTTCTGTGCTCCTGTTCGACGTGTTAGATTTTGACACTTTACTTGGGTCATTCCATTGTGTTGGTTCCAATGTTGAGACATAGAGGAACTTCCAGCCTGCTGTTTCAATAGGGCCTTGTCTTTGTATTTACAAACATTTCCCATTTCAAAGCTTGTGGTGTTTTACAGCTTTGTGTTAACAAACCATTTTATCTCATAAGCCTGTATTTCTGTTTTACGGACTGTGTCGCCAAGGCTTTCATATTTTTAACCCGTTTATCATGTTTTAATATTATCAAATCTGTTTATAGGATGATGTATTTCTTGGAATATGGCTATTTCCTGCACATCACAACATCATAAAGATTTCCTCAGTCCAATTGATATGTCAAATAATCAAGTCAAGGAGGTTGGTGAGCCAGAATCTTCCTTTTCTGAAACTGCGTTGGCTGCTGTTTATAGACAAACCCCAAGTTTATGCCACCTGTTATTGATGTAAAGCTAATGATTTGTTTTGTCATCATATCTTTTAAATGGGTACGATGTTAGGTCGTTTCCATTCTCGTGGGACATCCCTGGCATTCATCAACTCCTTCATAACTGTCAGTATCCAATAAATCTCAACCTGTGTCTCTCTTAGTACACTGGAATATATATCCATTCCTAGGATTAGTTGTTTCAAGCCCTTATAGGATATCCAACTGATTGACATATAAGTTATTAAGCCTACTTTCATTATATTTGTGTCAGTCATGGCTCAGTTGGTAGCACTCTGTGACAGAAGGGTGCAGGTTCAATTCCCACTCCAGAGACTTAAGCACAAAAATCTAGGCTGATACTCCAATGCAGTACTGAGGGAGTGCTGCACTGTTGGTGGTGCTGTCTTTTGGATGAGACATTAAAGCAAGGCCCTGTCTTCTCTCTCAGGTGAATGTAAAAGATACCATGGCACTCTTTCAAAGAAGAGCAGAGGAGTTATCCCCGATGTCCTGGCCAATATTTATCCCTCAATCAACATCACTATAAAAAAGTTTATCTGTTCCTTATTGCATTGCTGTTTGCAGGAGCTCGCTGTGCACAAATCTGCTGCTGCGTTTCCTACGTTACAACAGTGACTACACTTCAAAAGTACTTCATTGGTTGTAAAGCACTTTGGGGTGACCTGAGGTCGTGAAAGACACAATATAAATGCGTTTCTTTATATTTTATTGCACCAAGCATGCCACTAGTGTCTTTCTGGTAAATATGTGTAGGAAGCAATCATCGACTATATCAGCTACTTTAATATTCATCTTCAGTTTCAGTCCCATTAGCATCATGTACATACTCCAATATTAGAAAATGTGAAATGTGTTTGGAACTGGTGAGGGGAAAGACAAAATTGAAAATAATAACACGCTGGATTGGGCTAGACATGGGGAAATGTTGGAAGTGAGATTGCTATTTATTTTATGTGGGCGTCGCTGGCAAGTCCAGTCTTTCTTGCCCATCCCTAGTTGCCCTTGAGAAGGTGGTGGTGAGCAGCCTTCTTGAACTGCTGCAGTCTGTGTGGTGAAGGTCCTCCCACAGTGCTGTTAGGTAGGGAGCTTTGAAAAGACTGAGACTGATCATAATACATTTAAATAAGGAGCTATGTCGATTTTTTTTTCAAGCTGTAATCAAAGTAGGTCACGATTAAAACCGAAGAAATGAGTGGAAAGTTGGCAGGTGTGCAAGAGTAACGCAGCCGCAGTGATCCGGATGGGGGGGGGAGGGGAAGGTCAGCAGCCGCACATGCGCACACGGCTCCCGGCCCGGAAGTGACGCGCGCGGCTATATGTGCGCGCTCGCGATCGTCACGTGAGGGCGGCGGTGGCGGCGCCGGCTTTTCCTTGGGCTCCGACAAAGATGACAGGCTGCCGAGGTCCGAGGGGAGACGGGGGGTAACGCGCGGCCCAAGGACACACGCAGCCATCTCAGCACCAGTGTACCGTGTCCGGGGCAGGCTTCATTCTGGAGTGTGTGAGCTTGGGGGCTCCGAGCGGGGCTGGGCTGGTCTCTGGCCATGCTCGGCGCCCGGCCCGGCCGTTCAGTCACCGCCGGAGGTGGGTGGGGAAGAAGGCCTGAGGGTCGACGAGAGTCTGTAACCTGAGAGCCGCGGCTCTCGCTCACCGTTCAGGCGCTGCCCGGCCTCGCCCTGCCCTGCCTGCCCGGGCCTGACTCTTTCTCTCTCTCCCCCCCCCCCCCCCCCAGCAGGGTGTGGGCCGCTCAGTGTGGGACTGGGAGCGGGAGGAGGCCAGGTTGAGGCGCTGTTGAGCGGGCGCTGGCCCCCAGCTCGCTCCGACTGTTGCCTTTCAGACCGGAAGCTGCACGCTGTGTGCTTGGTTTGTGTGGCGGTGACTCCCTGATTCATCAGTCAACGCTTTTTGAAATGTGTAGTTTGAGGGGAGGGGGCAGTTTCCTTGTCACATGTGTTTGCAATACACACACAGCCAGGCCTATATCTGCAGTGTGTTTAATTTATTACCTAGTCGAAAGCCCCGGCCTTTTTTGGCCTTTGCGTGTTTGGCCTACACGCCTTTCGGGCCACAGAAATATGAAACATTGTTTTTCGTGTTAAGTTTCAGGTTCTGTTGAGTGCTGCAGACTCTTAGTGCAGTATTCGGTTTGCTGCAAGATGTCTAATGTTTGGAGATCAAGTTTATTTACAAACTCTCCTGTGACGTATATAATAATTTGCAAATACAGCTGTGGCAAAGAGGAAGTAACTATACTATATTTAGTGTTAAAACTAAAGCTAAAACTTTTTTGCAAAATTCGTAACTTTGCTGTATTTGATTTGTTTTACAAATGAATATTTGACGCTATAGTTTAATCGTAATCTTTTCATTTTCTGCGTATCTTTTGTGGGCCATATAGTTGAGCGTGTTGAGATTTATGGTAGACATAAGGAAACTTCATTCATGCAGATTATAAATGGGAATATTAGAATAAACGTTCTAACTCATTGGTCAGGGATTAACGAATTTACAACCGTAGCATGAAATGAGAAGTTAAACTTGGTTTTGTAAGTATTTTGATGCATCCTTTTAAGAAATATGCTTTGTTGCGATATAATTTACATGGGGTATTTTTATTGCAGCACCTATTCAGTGTAACAGCTGATTCGAGTAGTTTCCTATTTCTGTCGCCTCCCAAAGTATGCTCTCTCCCTGTATAGTCTTCTCTATAGCAGCTTGGTGAGTGGCAGGCAAGCTCCAATGTCAGTCTTGGGAGGGAACAGCAATTGCAACTTCATTTTATAGAGTTTGACTCCAAGGTGGATTCAGAATATTAGTTTCAGTAAGTAATTGAAAATATTGCAGTGTAAATTCTTGATTTATTCTGCCTCGGTTTAATGTGTGATTTTTTTTCATTAAGGGGCTCTGAAATAGTTGCTGTTGGGCTGTGATCTGTAGTCTTTTTATTCATAGAGAATTCAGGTGGAATGTTAACTGGTTTGCAGTAAAATAGTGTGTTGGGTTTCAAACCTCATTCAAATATTTAACCTTTCAGTGATGTAGTGTTTAAATTATGTGGTTATAGGCTTTGTCCTAGCAGGGCTGATACTTGATCCAGTCATATGTGCTGCCAGGTAATATACAGTACATTGCACAAAGATGCTTTTATTGTTTTGCCTTGTTGAAAGCATAATTCATTGGTTGAGCTGCACAGGAATGGTAGTGGAGAATTGAGGTCTGTGTACTAAAGAATCTATTTTCTTTCTTGCCTTTGGAGCCTAGTGTCCTTCCATAGGTATTGATAACCCAAGCAATAGACAGTAAAAATGTTAAGGCTAGTTTATCAAATGTTAGGACGTTTCCTCATTGATTTGTTCTGAGGAAGAATGCATGGAACTGGGAAGGTATGGTTTATTGTGTTGCCTCTCGGGTGCCAGGATAAGGAACTCAAAGATTCATATGGGACCTAAAGACAGAAAAGAAAGTGATTTTGAAAAGGAAGTTTGAGGATTTGGGTGTGAAATGATACATCAAGGGTAGTACAGTGCTTTAAGAGAGCAGGAGTTTAACAGTTCTAATTACTCTTGGTGTTCTGTTAGGCCAGTTAAAGACAAGCATAGATGTATCAAATTGTGGCTTGTGAGATGGTGTGGAAGGGAGGGTTTCAGATTCTTAGTCCATTGGGCTGAGTTCTGGGCAAGTGTAAGGTTTATAAACTGGACAGTCCTGAACCAAACCAATACTGATGGGCTTGCAGTGAGGCTAAATAGAGTAGTGGGGAGGATTTAAACAAGTAAAGCACAGGGAAGGGCAAATCAAAACTGCAGAATTGATAACCTGGAGAGAGAGGAAAAATATTGGAAGTGGAGGTAGGTAATGAGTTAAGCAAGATAATAAATTGGGAGTACCAGTAGGTGGCGGAAAACAGTCACCAAACAGTGTAATTAACTGAGACTTGACAAACTTTGGTTATATTCCCTACAAATGAGGAGGTTAAAGGGTGATCTGATTGACTCAATGAAGGCAGTTGACAGGGACTTGGAACTGTTATTTCTCCAGTTGGAGAATCCAGATCAAGAGGTCACACAGTTTGAACGTAGCTTGTTAAATGTAAGTTTCTTCCAATGTTGAGCCCGCAAGACCATAGATGCTGAATTAATTGAGGTTCTTAAAAGTAGGATAGCTACTTAGAAAGTCTTGGCTGTGCTCTTTGATGTAGGAAAGATTTGAATATATTTTGTCTGTTTAAATTGTGAATTCTGGGAGATTCTCTCACTGCTAACTTACCTGACGAAGGAGCGAACTGTTCCGAAAGCTTGTAAAATTAAATAAATCTGTTGGACTATAACCTGGTGTTGTGCGACTTCTCATACTTAGAAAGTGAGTATTAAGGCATGTGGAGAAAGTGTGGGAAATTGGGATTAGAAAGGTAAAGAGCAGCTGAAGCTCTCCTAAACTCCTGTCTCTCCACCCCTTTCTCCAACTTCAAACACATCTCGCAAAACTTACCTCCTTGATAGGAGCAGGAATAGTGGTGTCTTTCACTCTTGTACTTTCCTCCAACTTGTTTGGCGTTCTCTGATCTCCCATAAAGCGCTTTGGAAAATTTGTTACGTGAGCGATGCCACGTTAATGAATTCATCTCTGTAATTTTTGTGAATTTGGATATTAAAGATTTATGTACTTACTAATGACTATATACCATCTCGTATATTTAAAAAAAAAAGCCTTTACCTGGATTATGCTAGTGTTTACAAAAATGGTTTTTGGTGTCTCACTTGTCTTCTGATGCAAGTGGATGTCTGTTGTGCTATGTTGTGTTGCTGCAAGAATATTTTCATGTAACCTATGGTCCATTTGAAAAAGGGTGTATTTGGTAAATCGGGTGGGTACTTTTGTCAACACTTGAAGTTCTTTTACAAGAAAATTATCAAATGGCACAGGTTAATTGTTCATAAATTATTGAAGCATTGATAGTTGCAGCACTAATAGTTTTGGCATGTAGGTGGTATTTCTGAAGCCTGTAAGGTAATTTGTTGTAGCAGCATCTGTTCTGCTTTTGCCAGGTTCTTTGATCATTGGGGGATGAGAGCAGTTGGATACAGGACTCCTATTTTTCTACATTGATCAGCACCTCTGCATAGCAATGCAGCTGAAGTTGGGAACTTGGTGGAGTAGGAATGAAACCATCTACTAGTGCTGTCAGTTTTATTTTGACGTAGCTTTCTAATATGAGACTGTACTAAGTCAGTTAGAAAGGAAACCTTCAGTAGATGCTGTTGCGTGTCTGGAGAAAAGGTTTATTTTTGATCAATTCAAACTCCCTTATTTTATATTGAACAGTTAATTTTTAAAAATTCTGTGGAACTTCCAATTCATACTAACATTTGTGCAGGAAATATTCTTGCAATTTAACTCTGGTTCCATGGCTGCCTATTGAACTTATTATAGAATGAAAAGAGTTGGCCTTTTACCATTCACTTTTCTAGTTGGGCAAATCTGATACTGAAAGTTAATAATCAATATGGGGGATCTCTTCTCTTTCCCTCTCCCCCCCCCCCCCCCCAAACTCTGGAATTGGTTCTTGGGTGCTGGTTGCCTGCTGGTATCTAACTCAAGTTGAAATTCTTCATGTGAGCATGGCCAGTAAATTTGTCATGTCAGAATAAAGTGGTCTTCTACTCGATCTGCCTGTTTGCATTCAGACATCCCTTCCCATTTTTGTGGTCCCTGGCTGACATTGATAATCGGTGCCAAACTGGGGAGTTTTGTGCTGTGGTTTTGTGCCAAAACTAATTTCTTAGTCTGTCTTTTCCCAGATTGGAAGGATTCTAATAAATTAATTTAAAATAAACTCAAATCTTAATTTATTTTGAAAGAAAGTTAGTAGAAGCGGATGTCTCGACCAGCATCTATAATAAAGTCACAACATTTGGTACACTTGTTCAGAATGATTTCAACTATATCCTTCCATTAAACCCAAGAAATTTGGGGAGTGGAACTCTGTCCTCGGGTCCTCTTTCTGTTTTGCCTCCTCGCCAGTGTAACTGTATCCCTTCCCAGATTTTTTTTGGTAAAAGCCACTTTTCCCATGTTACAGAATGTCTATCTCTACCTTTGCATCTTTTTATCCAGTAGGAGTTATGTCGGTAGCTTCCTTGATTCACATCAGAATAATGAAGTGCAAGTTTTTCTAGGACCATATCACATCTGTTATTTAAATGCAATAACTGATACATAGGGAATGGCAGCCATTTTGTGCAAAACAAAATCCCACCAACAGTAATGAAGATAAATAACCAGTGCCACATTTTGGGGTTTAAAAAAAAAACACATCTCCATAAATATTCACACATTAGGAATTAAAATGCCTCATCCATTTGAGCTCAGCAGGAATTAGCTTCAACTAGCTCTCACTTGTGTGGGAGGGGATGGAAGCTGGTTCTGGACAGTTGGAGAGTCAGGTGTTAAGCTGTTGACTTCCTGTCCAGTTATGGAAAAAAGAACACGGGAATATGTGGTTTCATTTGGTGAAGGCTGACTGGAAAAGTGAAGTTAGTCTGCAAGGAGGTTTAATGAATTAAGTTGGTGAGGTGAGATTTACTGTAAGTGTTACTGTGTATATGTTAATTGTAAAATAAACCTGTTCAACCTCATCTCACTAAGGGCTTTTGGAAGATTGAGGAAGTGCATGTGTGAATGTAATATCCAGTTCATATAACAAAGGGGGTTTAATCGTTACAACTGTTAGTCATGCTATCTTATGACTAGATACAATAGGATTTGAAATCTGCTTGAGAGACTATCTAGCACAGTCTGGACATTTCTGACTTTTTTTAAATGAGATTGGTTGAGGGAAGGAGGACAGTGGGTGAATTTCCTGCTCCTCTTCAAATAGTGGCTTGTAATTTTTGATAATCACCAGCAGACTGAGCCTTGGTTCAACATCGGATCCCTCGGTAGCACACTAGAGTGTAATCTTAAATTAGGCGCCCATGTCCTGGTGCGGAGCTCAAAAGCACAATGGCCCGGAATTTGCGGCCAGCGGCAAAGCAATGGCTTTTGCTGCTGGCCCCGAAGTAAGCTTCGCACAAAGATCTTGCGATCTGTGTTGAAGTTCGGGTTTTCTGACAAGTAATTCAAATCAACGGAGTTTAGTGGGGATCCCAGAGTGCGAGCTGCTGTGATGTCAGCAAGCTGTTTAAGTAGCCAATCAAAACACACAATTCTCATAGACAGCGAACAAGGAAGTGAGTAAGCTCTTAAAATTCTAACTTTTTAAAAATGTAAGAGCAAAACAAAGATTGGGGCTCTCACATGGGGAAAAGGCAAACCTGAAATAAAGATGAACAAATTTTCTAAAGTTTCTTTATTTTAATTTTTATTAAAATGGATAAATTTGACATAACCTTTGTTTAACAGTCAATATGCTGTTAAAACCACAGTTACAATTAATTCCTTTGGGTCTAACTTTTAGTGGGGAATTTAACAGCGGTATTACTGCGAAAGAGCCGAAGGTTTCTGTGATTTGAGAGATTACATTGATTGCTGGCTCTGAGGGGAGTGTCAGCGCAGCCTGCGTTGGAGCAGTGAATGACAGACCGCAACTTTAGGATTTGTGCATGCGCCAAATCCCTAAGTTGCGGTCAGTTTCAAAGGCAAAATGATGGCAAATGCAGCCAGTTTGCTGTCGTCCGTACCGCAAATTCCGGGCCATCGTGTTGATCCAGATACGAGTGCTACAGACTGAGCCAAGCTGACATGCAATGAGCCTCTTCCATTGATCGCTTTGATGGTTGTTCTGTGTTTAACCTTTTAACAATAGTCCCAACAAGTATATCTTGTGGTCCTTATCAATGGCTATCTTATGTGACTTGGATATGGTGCTCACTAATGCTCTGCACAAGGGTGCCACCTTCTGAGCATCAATGCCAGTGTCTACTTTGGTGAGCATTCCAATTTACCAGTCAGTGAAGAGTGCAATAGAATATGGAAGATCTTCAATTGATTTAAGCTTATCAGCGCACTGTTAGAAGCCAAGTACACATTTTTAACATTGTAGAGGAGATTTTTCATTGCTTTTGTCTGAAACCTTGGTGAAAGACCAGAGTGGTGATAAAGTTGCTTCACTCTGCCCCAACAATGTTTCTTAACTCCAGCTTCAGAGAGTACCCCTGTTGCACTAATTTGCTTTTACACCCTTCACGTATCCTACTTCAGGCATCCATAAAGCCTCTGATTGCGTTTATCATTTTGGTACCAAATAGGGAGTGAGAAATGTGTACAAAAGATCGCCAGCTTTAAAGGAGTTGCGATTTGCTTAGTTTCTCATCATGGAGTTGTATAATGAGTCACAAACCCTTGGGCTATTTTAATTTTAACAGAAGTATTGGACAATTAAAACTGTCCTTATTGGCTCTGAATGCATGCACTTCAAACCACAGATTTTGTAAAGCTGTCAACTTGAGAAAGGCTACATAGATGGTTGATGTAGGAAATGGGGTGGGTGGGGGGGGGTACTTATGAAATATACAGACCAGGAAGGTCCCAGGTAGGATACTGAGTCTGTTAAGTAAGCTGATCTTGGCTTGGGAGGCAGTGGGATGCATAACTAAACTCAGTTTCCCTGGACTAGGGTCGAAAGAAATAATCGAGTTACAATGCTGATCACACATTCCTTGCTGATGTATGGACACCATGCAAGGACAGGAACAATCTTGGCTCTTGTGGAGAGGGAAACTGAACATTTCAGGTCGGTTCTGATGAAATATCATCGACCTGAAGCGTTAACTCTGTTTCTCTCCACAGATGCTGCCTGACCTGAGTATTGTTTTTATTTAGATTTAACAACTTGATTCAGTTTATTTTGTTTTTAGGATGAGTTCATAGCACTTTTAATTAATAAATTATCAATTGGTACTTAAACAAGAAACAAAAATGTTGATGCATGTTTGGGTGAGTGAGCTTTCCTTTGTCAAACTCATTATCAAACACAATTTGACACCGAGCTGCTTAAGGAGAAATTAGAACAGGTGACTCAAAGCTTGGACAAAGGTAGGTTTTAAGGAGCATCTTAAAAGAGCAGCGGGGGTTTAGGGAGGGAATTCCGAGCTGCTTCATGCGGTGAAAATACATATTGCAGGAATCTATCTGGGATTTTGTGAAATCCATCCTGAAATTACTTTTGTCCCCTGTAGGCAAGTAATTACTATGTATTACATACACTTGGCACACTGAGTTCATTGCTGGTATGAATTAACAGGATGTGATTAAGAAACTGCTGGATTTTCTAGTTGTGGTGATTTGTTATAAATTTTAATTGCGTATCTGAGTACCATATGGATTTGTATATTTTATGTAACAATATTGCATAAAGCAAGAATGTTAATGTAATTAAATTGCAATTTCTGTTAAGCCAGTCGTAAACACTTTTTAGTGTAACTTAATTTGCAGATCTAACTGGGGGAATTTTACATTCCATATTGTGGTGTTTGAAAGGGCATATAGGTATTTTTAACTTGATAGTTCTGGTCTTCTTTTTTTTTGTTTACAAAGTATTTCAGATCTTGATGTTGGCTTACGGTTTAACTAACTCATTGTTTTATGTTGGACAGTTCCTCGCAATTTTTGTTTGTTGGAAGAGCTTGAAGAAGGGCAGAAAGGTGTAGGTGATGGAACTGTGAGCTGGGGCCTCGAGGATGATGAAGATATGACACTCACACGATGGACAGGAATGATTATTGGGCCACCCAGGGTCAGTAAATTACCAAGTAATGTCATTATTGAGTTAAAATACTATTTTCCAGATGTTCTGTCCTCATGCTATACCTTGGAGGGAAAATTGTGCTCATGTTTTTCCACTTTGCTGTAAGGGTTGATTTGCATCAATTTTGATGTAATCAATACTAAAGGGACACTTTCAAAAATAGCGATGAACTCGTGTCCTGCTGTGTAATACCTCACTGTTTAGTGCTGTGTTGATACCTTAAGCCAGTGGGTGGAAGGCTCGAAGGTAGATGGCTAGTGCTTTATAGCAGTGGTTCTCAAACTATTTTGGTTGAAGGACCCCTTTTCAAATCAATTATTAATCACGGACCCCCCCCCCCCCTCTAAATTATAATACTCATACAAAGAAAGTGCTGCATGTAAAGTGTTTAATGTTTTTAAGGAAACCGGTATTTACTTAGATATCAGTGAGATGGGCGTGCCTGCTTCTCTCTGCAGTCAGTCTATCCTTGGTGGGATGTTTGACTATTTATTTAAAGCTGTGCCTGCTGTTCATGTTCCTACTTGTTACAATAATTTTAGTACTGTCCTAAAAACTACTGCTCATCTACGGATTTTAATTACAAACCTTTTTTAAATGTAATTTGAAATTGACAAAAGCTTCAATTTTAATTCAGTGCTAAAGAAGTGAAAATAAAGAACTCCAGACGATAAATAAAACTCTCAAAAGATACAGCTGCATGAGTGATTGGGATTGTCTGCTTCACACCCGTCCGCCGACATCCACATCAAACAGACTTGTTCTTTTCGCGATCAGGGCGTTCCCAGCGGGTCAGGAACAAGTCCTTGCATTTCCAGCTCTCAGCCAGTCCGCACCCTGCCGTCTCCAGCCAGTGACACGCGAACCCAAACCCCAACACTCCTCTCCCCTCCCCCCCCAAAAAACAACAGCCGGACAACCTGACAGGCCCCGGGTCTCCAACAGCCCCGCTCCCTCCACCGCGCAACTTTCCCAGCACATAAATCAGTGTTGCCACATTCACAGGATTTTAGCTCAATTTGGCCCAGCGGTGATTTCAACTCACCGGCATTAATGATCCAAGATTATCCCACGCAACTGGTTCGGGAAAAGTTCACTCAACGAATAAAAACCTGCCAGCAGGAGACTCGTGAATGACGGTGACTCGCCCTTGGTTGAACTTTAAAACATAGCGACTTGACAACTGACAAAACTTTTATATTTTTCAGTCGCCCTTGCCAGCCAGCCAGCCAACCTCTGCTCCTCCCACAGACACCAGTGAGGCCATTGGTAGGAACCTGAACGTGAGCATTCTGGTCCCGCCTCCTTCCCGATCCTCTGGTTCATTTTTGCAGTTTGCAATTTTTCAGATCTTCAACGAATAATTGGTCAATGTTTTGTGGACCCCCTGTAATGTCTCTGTGGACAGACCCCAGTTTGAGAATCACTGCTTTATAGAAGTCTTTGGGGCCTTGGGTGGCCCTCATTTTTATGTAGCTAAGGTCCCCAGAAGGACCTGCTGAAGGCAGTGTCCTCAGCCATGGCAAAATCATCCCCTCTTTGCACTGGCTGCCTTCGCTAACTTACTCTAACGTTTGAGGGGGCTGGTTGAAGGGCATGCACATTGAACTGTCCTGAGTCAGCTCCCCTGTATATGTACACATCTGCTAGAGCATTGATGGTGGGCAAGGGTTCTGACTGGCCATTGAGCAAGGGTTCTGACTGGCCACTGGACAAATCTAGCTTCAATAGATTGGAATCCAGAATAGAGAGCCTGTGGAAATCATGGTAGTTTGTAAAACTGGGTCGCCCTTTCCTGGTTTTTTTTGCCCCTTCCATAGGGAATGCAATGAACTGGCCAGTGCTGCTCCTATATTCTCCATCAGTTCGTTATGAAGCTGTCACTTGCTCCATGTTCAGCTGCAGACCCATACATGCATCTAGCCTGGTGTCACGGAGGAATCCACTAGCTGCATCTATCAGAATCACCATTTGACACATTCCTGGATACCTCATTGGCAGCCTTGACTTAGGATTGGAAACTGTGCCAGCATCATTCTTTTAATTGGCAGACCTCAGCTGTCCTGTGGCTTCTCCGTCAAGGGCAGGAATCTTCTCCTGACAGCTACAGTTGAGTACCCATCAACAACATTGTCGTTCTCCTTACCACTCATGCGAAGTGTCTCACCAGGTGATCCTCACTAATGCAAAGCAGTCCATTGCAGGTGGGTGTCATTGAGCTGGTGCTTGGTACAGGGGAAGCAATGATCCAATGGGTGGCTAATTTTAGGAGGAAGGGAGAATTAGGGTCCTTGGTCCTGTGGCTGCTGCTCCTTTTGGTGTTGCTCTGGTTCATCTGAAAGGAAATAGAGAAGTTGGCATGGGTGCGATAAACGTCAAAATCTGAAGCAGTTTTCAAACAAATTGGAG
The DNA here is from genome assembly GCA_030390025.1 of Squalus acanthias. Classification (NCBI taxonomy): domain Eukaryota; kingdom Metazoa; phylum Chordata; class Chondrichthyes; order Squaliformes; family Squalidae; genus Squalus; species Squalus acanthias. The sequence continues at coordinate 62,595,512 of CM059432.1, forward strand.
GTTAAACCTGACGGTTCTTTATGCCAACAGATTGCAGTTGAGTGGCTGTGTCTGGCGAGACTTTATGCAAAAGGCTTCCATGATAATTGGAATGTCTACTGGTCTGCTACTTTTGCATTTGCTCTATAAATAAAGTGCAAATTCTAATGTTTTTCTTTCAGACTTGCTTTGAAAACAGAATATACAGCCTGAAAATAGAGTGTGGAACTAAATATCCAGATGCACCTCCAATTGTTAGATTTGTAACAAAAATAAATATGAATGGAATAAATAATTCCAATGGAATGGTGAGTAAACTATTACCTAATTGTTTTCAAAACATTTGTTTAATGGTTTATTGGCCGTGTAATATCTAACTTTTTGCCTTTTGACCTTTCTGTTCATTTCTCCTTCCTTCTGGCTTTTTGTATGAAAATGAGTTTATTTGCTCCCTTAATTGAGTCATGCTATATGTTGGCACACCATCCTTGACTAAGAACCTGGATAGGTGATCAGCATGTACACTTTTGTCAATGCTGCTTTAAAAACTGGCTGTTAGAGCACGTAAGGGAAGGGGAGGATGACTTGCTTCCAAAGTTTTCCCCTATTAATGTGGGAAAACACTATGTATTTGGTAGTGCCCGGCAATGCAGCTTTAATCGAGTAGAATAACAGTTGGGATCCATGTACAGTATATGGTGCTATATGCTGGACAATAGTCCTGCATAACTTTGTTTTGCTTTGTATTTCTCTTGTTCCCCTGCAACCCCCTCCCCCCAAATTAAATATCAGCTTGGCTCAATTGGAAGCATTCTCCTCTGATTTGGATTCAGCCCCCATTCCAGGGAACAAATAATCAGGCTGGCATTCCATTGCAGTACAGAGGAAGTGCTGCAATGTTAGATCTGCCATCCTTCGTATGAAATGCCAAACCAAGGATACAGGTAGGTATTGAAGAACTCAACTATTTGAAGAAAAGTAGGGTGTTGTCTCAGGGTCCTGGCTGGCATTCCTCCCTTAACCAACGCTACCAAAAACAGATCAGTTGGTAATTTGGTTTATTGGTGCTTGTGGGATATTGCTGTGCACAAGCATTTGCCAACATTATTCACTGCACCTACAAAGTGATTCATTGTGTGAAGTGGTTTGAGCTTTTGAGATGTGATCAGGTGCTACGTAAATGCTACTGATGTATGGAGAATGGCAAGATCTTTTGTAATTCGCCATCTGAAAGAACCCAATATTCTAAGATTCTGTCTGCATCATTACATCACCCAAGGGTGGGGGGGGGGGAGCGGTTATACACACAATTGTAGAATTTATTTTTTTAAATCAGGAAGTGATCTATTTTTGGATAACTAATTTATAATTCATTCCCTGCTATCTGTTGTCCTATATGTTCTTCATGGGTAATAGATAGGGAAAATAGGAATGATCAAGGAGAACTAGTACATAATGAGTCTTAGAGGAAGTAATGTGAGGAAACTGACTTGCCTTCCTTATTCCCCTCTTTCTCATTGGTATAATTGCGATCAGTAGCGCATTATGTTGGGAATTGTGAGGCCAACTCGTATCCTACCATCCCATGGTGCAGCCCATTGGGACTTGTATACTGCAGCATCATTGGGATAACCCCATTCTCCCCAAATCTCATGACTGCTACAGATAGTACAGAGGAATCGGTGAGGCAACATGACTACATTGTGAGCCTAATATTGTTAGGATTAAAATTTGGTCCAAAACAATATAGTTTTACACCTTTTTATAGAATGAATAAAATGCAACTCCTTGGTTAAGCCAATTTGTATTCTTCTATCTGATCAAGTTTTGTCTCTAGTAGGTAAGTGAAATCCTTTTCATGTTAACGTAATTCATAAATTGTACATCTACATTAAGGATTTATAGAGATTATTTGAATAGATCCCAGCAGGCAGAAAGTGGTGGACTGTAATTTTGTGTAGTGAGGTTAATTCTTGGGAGTTTTGATAAAGTTCAGCAAAACTAAAATAGACTGGATTTATTCAGTTGTATACAAGACTACATTTTCAATGGAAATTGAAATTTGTTTTAGCTAAAAGTCTTGACTATCTGATCAGAAGGTTTCACTTTCCTTTTTAGAATCCTAATTCAGAAATTTTTGTGTATTCATACAAAATTTGTGTCTCTTTCTCTTCTTCCCCCTTCTTTTCTCCCCCTCTTTCTTTCCCCCCCCCCCCCCCCCCCCCCCCCCGCCCGCCGCCAACACCTACCACCACTTTCATTGGTTGACCCAGCTACAGAAGTCTGGCAAGCTTTCAGTTTTGTTAAACTATTACATTTGACAGCTGTAAAGGATAAATTTAAATTAACTGTGTAGGTTACTATACCTTAAACTGTGGTCTTGTGACTGCTTAGTAATAGCAAAAAAAACTGTTTAAAACTACGTGTGCATTTTACACTTTTTTTTCTTGCAGGTGGATTCACGTAGCATACCAATTCTATCAAAGTGGCAAAATTCCTATAGTATTAAGGCTGTACTTCAAGACCTACGGCGTATGATGACATGCAAAGAGAATGTGAAGATTTCACAGCCCCCCGAAGGACAAACTTACAGCAATTAATTTTAATGGATCCAAAACCTTCTCTCAGAAACCTCACTTCCTATTCATGTCTTGTCAATTTTCCACAATACTAAATACCCACAAAAAAAACAGACCTGGATCTCTGTAAATCTTAATGTATGCCCACGATAATGTTCCCAGCCACAAATAAATTCAATAGTGGTGCAGAGTAACTTATTTTCTCTTATCAAGGCAATGGTGATATAAAAAGCCATTTGGAATCTTGGCTTTTATTTGGATGGGGGAGTGGTAAAGATGAGGGAGTGAAACCAGGTCATTTATTGCCTGATCATAGCAGATATGTACGTTACACAAGATTATTGGTTAATAAAGGCAGTAGTTGATGTATATAATGGCATGCTCTGGAACTTCTCAATGAAAAAGAGCTGTATTAAAAAAAATTTAGGTTGTCATGTATGTTATGCAAACTAAACTCATTCAATAAGAATTGTTGGAAGTTTTTGCTCATTATTTTGCTGCATTGTGGTGCAGATTAATTGTAATGTCAGTGTGTTGAGGATTGTTTTAATATTTGTATTTATGAAAATGACTTTCTGTTAAGCAGCTCTTGTGTATCAAGTAATGATATTGCGTTTGTTTACAGTCTGATTCTACCAAAACACGCATTTGAATTTGCGAGAAAAGAATATCGGTGTATAGTTAGGACTTTCTAAGATTAAAGTTAGTCTTGAAGATGTGAAATAAGATGCAGTGAGATGCTTTTCGTTTCAGTCTCTGAATTGGGTAATTAATTATTGTTTGACTTTTTTTTAAAGTTAGTGGTAAAATCATTTGATGGTTACAGTTGAGAACTTTTTATTGATTTCAAGTTTGAAAATAATTAAGATTGATCTTCACCCTTTCAAAACAATTTTGTTCCTCGAGGGCAAAATGACACGGCTAGCTAAAATGCTGGGCTGTTGGATTTTCCCTTTAGAATCCGATGGAAAAATCATAAATTTCTCAGACTAAAAGCTGCTAATGATCCTGTCAAAAGAAAATCAGGTAGTAATATAACTATCTGAAGTTTACTTTCTCTCGTGAGGGTATCTCACCAATTTGCTGTAATTAATAAGACTGTTCCCCATTCAAGTTTGAGAGAGAACTTAAGGTGGGTGTATTCATTTAATAAACAGAAGTTTAAAAACGTGCTAAATCTTTACACTTTTTTGCAGACCTTGGTGATTTTGCCACTAGTTTAAATTTTCCATTAGAAGACTTTTTCAGGACTCGGCTTTTTCTTTTTCTTTTGCCACATTGGCTAGCTCATCTCGGAGAATGGCAATTGCTGACCAGGGATTGAAACTGCGACCTGGTATAGTACTACATCATGCAATGTATTTACGCACTGATGCATCAATGGAGGGCTCCAGAATGAACTAACTGTTTACTGCAATGTACTCACCAAGGATAGAACTGATAGTAACTGAGAATTGTATGTTGTTGAACAAGCAACATATCTAGGGGATTGACCAGTAAGTAAAGAACTTGCAGCAAGAAAAAGTATTTTCAGATTCCCTGTATATGTAAAGTGCTTTACAACCAATTAATTACCTCCAAGCAGTTACTGTTGGGCAACTGGCAAGAAATTTTGGAATGCAAATTCCACAAACAGCAAATTAGATGGATGAGCTAAGTATTTCAAAGTTCTTGAAGAACTTCATTGCATACTACTACATAGTATTTACAGCACAAATAGGCCATTCATAGAATGGTTACAGCCCAGAAGGAGGCCATTCGGCCTGTTGAGCCCGTTGCAAGAGAACTTCAGCTAGTCCCTTTCCCTGTAGCTCTGCAATTTTTTTTTTCCAATTCTCTTTTGAAAGCCACAATTGAGCCTGCCTCCACCACCCTTTCAGGCGGTGAATTCCAGATCCTAACCACTCGCTGCGTAAAAAGGTTTTTCCTCATGTCACCTTTCGTTCTTTTGCCAATCACCTTGACTCTGTGTCCTCTGGTTCTTGACCCTTCCACCAATGGGAACAATTTCTCTCTCTACTCTGTCTAGACCCCTCATAATTTTGAACACCTATCAAATCTCCTTTGACCCTTCTGCTCTAAAGTGAACAACCCCAGCTTCTTCAGTGTATCCACATAACTGAAGTCCCTCATCCCTGGAATCATTCTCCTAAATCTTTTGTGCACCCTCTCTAAGGTCTTCATATCCTTCCTAAAGTGCAGTGCCCAGAATTGGACACACTACTCCAGTTGCGGCCGAGCCAGTGTTTTATAAAGTTCATAACTTCCTTGCTTTTGTACTCTGCCTTCCTTTATGAAGCCCAGTATCCTGTGTGCTTTTTTCACTGCTTTTCAACCTTCCCTGCCACTTTCAACGATTTGTGCACATTTACCCCCAGGTCTCTCTGTTCATGCACCCCCTTTAGGATTGTACCCTTTAGTTTGTAGTCCCTCTCCTCGTTCTTCCTACCAAAATGTATCACTTTGCACTTTTTTGCGTTCTATTTCATCTGCCAGATGTCCGCCCATTCCACCAGTGTGTCTGTCTTGAAGTCTATCACTATCCTCACTTCACTATACCTACAAGTTTTGTGTCATCTGTAAATTTTGAAATTGTGCCCTGTACTCCCAAGTTCAAGTCATTAATATATATCAAGAAAAGCAGTGGTCCAATACCGACCCCTGGGAACACCACTGTATACCTTCCTCCAGTCTGAAAAATAGCAGTTCACCACTACTGTTTCCTGTCACTTAGCCAATTTCGTATCCATGCTGCCACTGTCCCTTTTATTCCATGGGCTTCAACTTTGCTGGCAAGCCTATTATGTGGCACTTTATCAAATGCCTTTTGAAAGTCCATATACACCACGTCAACCGCATTGCCCTCCTCAACCCTCTGTTACCTCATCAAAAAACTCAATCAAGTTAATCAAGATTTGCCTTTAACAAATCCGTGCTGGCTTTCCTTAATTAATCCATACTTGTCCAAGTACCTGTTAACTTTGTCCCTGATTATTGTTTCTAAAAGCTTCCCCACCACCGAGGTTAAACTGACTGACTTGTAGTTGCTGGGTTTATCCTTGCACCCTTTTTTGAACAAGGGTGTAACATTTGCAATTCTCCAGTCCTCTGGCACCACCCCCGTATCTCAGGAGGATTGGAAGATTATGGTGAGTACCTCCACGATTTCCTCCTTAACCTCCCTCAGCATTCGAGGATGCATTCCATCTGGTCCTAGTGTCTTATCCACAAGTTCAGACAGCCTTTCTAGTACCTCTATCAAATCTTCTCATCCAGTATCTTCACTGCCTCCTCTTTCACTATGACTGGCAGCATTTTCCTTGGTGAAGACATGCAAAGTACTCATTAGTACCTTAGCCATGCCCTCTGCCTCCATGCTTAGGTCTCCTTTTTGGTCTCTAATTGGCCCCACCCCTCTTACTAACCGATTATTATTTATATGCCTATAGAAGACTTTTGAATTCCCTTTCATGTTAGTTACCAATCTATTCTCATACTCTTTGCCCCTCTTATTTTCTTTATTACTTCCCCTCTGAACTTTCTATATACAGCCTGATTCTTGTATTCTCAACCTGACATCTGTCATACGTGCTCTTTTTCTGCTTCATCTTGCTCTCTTCTTTCATCATCCAGGGATCTCTGGCTTTAGTTGCCCTACCTTTCCCCCTTGGGGGAATGTACCTCAACTGTACCCGAACCATATCCTCTTTAAAGGCAGCCCATTGTTCGATTACAGTTTTGCCTGCCAATCTTTGATTCCAATTTACCCGGGCCAGATCTGTTCTCAACCCACTGAAATTTGCCTTCCTCCAATTAAGTAATTTTATTCTAGATTCCTCCGTCCTTTTCCATAGCTAATCTAAACCTTATGATACTATGATCACTGTTCCCTAAATGTTCCCCTACTGACACTTGCTCCACTTGACCCACCTCATTCCCCAGAACCAGATCCAGCAATACCTCCTTCCTCGTTGGGCCGGAAATGTACTGATCAGGATTATGTCAGAAATTCTTCCCCCATCTCTGCCCTTTACACTATTACTGTCCCAGTCTATATTAGGATAATTGAAGTCTCCCATTATTATATAGTTCTTGCACTTTGCTGTAATTTCTCTGCAAATTTGCTCCTCTATATCTAGTTGGTGGCCTATAGAATACACCTAGTAGTGTAATGGCACCTCTATTATTTCTTAACTCTAACCAAATAGATTCTGTCCTTAACCCCTCCAGGACATCCTCTCTCCAGCACTGTAACATTCTCTAACCAATACTGCCAACCCACCTCTTCTTTCCTTCCCATTTGGCCCAACAAGTCCGTGCAGTTGTTGATGCTCCATCGAGCCTCCTCCCATCCTTCTAATCCCACCAACATATCTTATTCCTTTCTCCCTTGTGTTAATCTAGATTCCACTTAACTGCATCTATGCTACTTGTTCCACATTCTAACTACTCTGGATAAAGAAGTTTCTCTTTAATTCCCGATTGGATTTATTAGTGACTTGTATTTACAATCCTTAATTCTGCTCTCCCCTGCAAGTGGCAACATGTTCTCTACATCTACCATTAAATCCTTTCATGGTCTCTCCATCAGGTCACCCTCGGCTGTCTATTTTCTAGAGAGAAGAACTTCAGCTTGTTCAGTCTCCCCTGATAGTTCTGGTATCATCCTTGTAAATCTTTTTGCACACTGTCCTGTATCTCTATATCCTTTTTATAATATGGAGACCAGACCGGTTGACATTACTCAGTGTGGTCTAACCAAGGTTCTATACATATTTAGCATAACTTCTCTGCTTTTCAATTCTATCCATCTAGAAATGAACCCCAGTGCTTTGTTTGCTTTTTTTTATGGCCTTATTAACCTGGGTCACTAATTTTAGTGGTTTGTGTATCTATACCCCCAGATCCCTCTGCTCCTCTACCCCATTTAGACACTTATTTTCCAAGGGGTATGTGGCCTCTTTATTCTTCCTACCAAAATGTATAGTGCAGAGGATAGATGTGGGAAGAACATATCATGGGACTCATGGCTGTGAACATCTTGTTGCGAATGCCATATTGACCCCATGCTGTATGATTTGCTTATTTGATAGACTAAATATGGATGGTTGTAGAGTAGGATGAAACTGCACAATGAAGGACTAGGGAGCATATGTGCAATTTACACAGAAAACCTGTTATGTTGCTTAGTTTAGTATTTTGTGCACAATGGGCCGTATATGCCGATGCCTACGGGTGTGTACGCACCCGTAGGGACATCGGAAATGCCGGTTTCAGGCATATGAAGCGCATGCGCTGAAATCCGGCATTTCCAATCTGTCAAGAATGCTCTTGACAGATCGGACGCCTGCCCTAGAGAAGGGCCTCTGCGGGCGGATAGTTCCGCTTTCTGGAGAACCTCCGCCCACAGAAAACCCTTAGAAAGTAAGCTTATTTTTAGCCCTGTAAAAAAAACTTTCATTTTTTTTCAAAAAATAGATTAAAATATTTAATTTATTGTCATTTCAACTCATTTTAAAAGTGATTAAATGTTTTAGTGTTTTTGGGGTGATCTCCATTCATATATTTGACAGTTCTATCTGTCAAGTGTATGAAGGGAGATTCCCTTCTCCTATTGGCTCCCCATGGCCCACGTGATCCCAGGGACGCTTGCGAACTGCATGCGCCTCTGGGATACGTGGGCCCTGCGCATTTCGAGTTGGAGAGGCCCAGGAATGGAAGTATACGCACCTCAGGAACCCTCAGGTACGTCTGCAGATTTTTTCCAAATTGGAGGCCTCCGCACGCAGGAAGCTTTCTATCTGAAAAGACGGGCCTATGTTTCTAAGCATCACCTGAAACCCTAGTATATTACACCCTTGACTAACTGCCACCGCTACTACTTTAATTCAATTGCCTGTGACTGCAACCTATCGAAAGGAGGAGGGGCAATAATCTAGCCTTTTTGCAACTTGTTGCAGTACTGGCAGAGTTATAGTGCCTTTAAAGTAGTAAAACATCCCAAGGTGCTTCATAGGAGTGTTATCAGACAAAATTTGACACCAAGCCACAAAGAGGTAGGTTTTAAGGAGCATCTTAGAGGGAATTCCAGAGCTTGGGACCTAGACAGCTGAAGGCACGGCTGCTAATGGTGGAGCAAAATAAATCGCCCGAGGCCAGAATTGGAGAAAAGCAGAGTTCTTGGAGGGTTGCAGGGCTGCAGGAGGTTAGAGATAGGGAGGGGTGAGGCCATGGAAGGAACTGAACACAAGGATGAAAATTTGAAATTTGAGCCTTTGCTGGACTGGGAGCCAGTGTAGGTCAACAACTACTGGGGTGATGGGAGAATGGGACTTGATTTATATAGCACCTTTCATGTCCTCAGGATGCCCCAAATCATTTCACAGCCAATTAATTATTTTAGAAGTGTAGTCACTGTTGTTTAGGCAAATGCGACAACCAAATTGCACACAGCAAGGTCCCACAAACAGTAATGAGATCAATCAGTCAGTCTGTTCTTGGTGGTGTTAGTTGAGGAATAAATGTTAGCCAGGACACAGGAGAGGGAGGGATGAGTTAATAATAAGGAGAACACATACTATTGGTCCCCCAGTGGTACAGAAACCCAAATACTATTGTGGACGAGGTGGGATAGCTCCAGTGCATCCTGTCTATCTGCTGTCTCCACCCTGTGTCTAGTTTGGACCAGAGGTGTGTTAAGTTACTAAGAATATGCACACCTAGACTGTTAATGCACCCTCTTTTAAATGCCATGTTGAGAATATGCAAAAGAACTATATCTGGGAAAACCAGTGCACAATTTTTCTCGGGTTAAATTTTTTTTTTAGAAAATTGCTAGTTTTTCAGTTTCGATTTGCAATCTGTCTAATGTTTAGTTTCTTGAAGTAAGATGCGAGGGGAAAAAATGAGTCTCCCCATGTAGGGGAGCAGTATTTTAAAAAAATTGTGAAGGTGAGGAAAAAAAGGTAAAAATTAACCTGCATGCACCACTCAACATTAATTTTTTTCCACAGAAGCATGCCTCCAGACCCTCACCCTCAAGAGTGGTGCGATCCACATTCTTAACAAGTGTATACAATTATAAATTTGTTGCCTATAGCCCTGATTGACTGAATATTATTTATAGTGGCTAGTTGACTGTTTTAATGGTTAATGGACCATTCAGTGCGATTGTTGCAGACTGTTGTTGCTCAGTTATGCGTTAGCTGCAGCTAACGCATAACTGAGCAACAGAACAGTCTGCAACAATCTCCAAGAAAGTGCACTGAAAGCACACTTCTGCAAGCAAAAAAGAAAACTCATTTAATGTATTACTAGTATGTTAAGAGTTAATTAAACCCCCAGAGGGTTAAGTGGCACAGTCCAGACTACAGCACATTTTATCAGTTGAAGTTGCATGTCACACAGTTCAGCATGAATTGAAACCACGTGGAAGAAACACAATTTGTGCATTTCTTCAAATAAGAACAGTCCAGTGCATTAACTACATATAAAAATTAAAGTTCAGCTGTTGTTGTTTTCACTTTGTACAGTACTGTTTGTGGTCATACAGAAAAGCTAATATTGTGGGTACAATACGTTTTTGACTAGCAGTATAGCAACAGGACGAGAAAGACCTTATTTCACCACCAGGTGTAAAGAAATTAATCTAATGGATGTGACACTTAGAGCATGCTGAGTAATCTAAAGGTTGTGAAATTGTCAGTTTTGTTCTGAATAGTAGAAAATGCATTTTCTATTGCTCCATTTTATTGTTCCGTTATGCATGGTATGAAGTTGAATCCCCAACAGGTCTGGCTTTTCCTTGTTCGGATTGTTGAAATACAAATTTATTTATAATTATTTGGTTTGGTGAAACTTGACCCCGAATTTCCCTTGCATTTGCGCCAATCAAAAATGATTTGTGTCCGTCGCTGGTCAGGAGAGTTCCGTGGGGCAGCTCATTTGCCTACACATTGATGTAAATCCTGTGTAATCTGCTGGACTGCATGGAAATTTAATTGCAGTCTTTAAAAGGATAGGTCAGCTTGCACACATTGGCAGCAAGTGGGGGACATCCAGGTAAGAAGGAATTAATGCTTGGCTCAATCACTTGACTCTCATAACTTCTTTGCATATCTCATCAACCTTTTAAATCATACTTTGCAAGAATTATGGCAGAATCAACAAGAATGCTGCAGGCCATGGCATAGGAAAGAAGAATGCAGAACTTCACTGAATCAGACCTCCAAGCCCTCCTGGAGGAGAGTGAAGGCAGGCGGAACTGATGCCTGGATATGGGTGCCACCAAGCCAACCAGAGAAAGCTCGTGCCACCTGGAGTGAGGAAGCACTGGCATTAAGTGCCAATTCCCTCACCCCCCCCCCCCCCAGGACGCCAGACCACTACCAGAAAATAGTTCCAGTGATCGCACCAGGACAGGCATAACACACTGGACACAAGTACACTCTTCACTCCCTTGCAACACTTGCACAAATGACCCTGCAAAATGCATTCTGATTAAGCAAGTTATAACTGGGCACCTTGCACTATGGTTATCCAACTCCCCTAACAGCAATTGCAACAGTATAGGGGCGATTTTGTCAATGGGGGTGCGTTGGCGAGCTTGTCGGGTTTTAGTCCCACCTCCATCGACTTCTGGCCAACCCACGCTATTTTCCCTTGATTGACCTTGTTAATCCCGCCCAGCGGGCTTACCAGACCAATTAAGGGGAAGCCGGTTACAGAGAACATCAGCGTATGACATTTCATATGTGAAGCTGTCAAACACTGACATCCTATGTTGTTTGATGAGTCCTTGTATTCAAGACTCATCAAACCTCTTTCTTTTGCAGAAATTAGATGGTTGTTGCATCGGAGAATGCAGCAGCCATCTGCCATCTCTGCCGGTTAGATGCAAGAGTCTCCGCATCCCCAACTGTTGAAGCCTGCAGGAAGAAACAAAGGTAAGTAAACATTTTCTATCACTTTCCACTCACCTCACATACTTACCTCTCCACACTTGCACCCATCACTTACCTTCACAGCGCACTTTTGCACCCCTCCAACCCCCGCAGACCCACTGCTCGCCTCGGTGACCCTGGCGGGGTTTCCCGACATCAGGAAGCCCGCGCCGCTCCTGGAAAAATGGGGATTTACAAATTACAGGACCTCTGATAGTGCAGTACTCCCTCAGTAGTGCACTGAAGTGTCAGCCTAGATTATGTTCTTATGTCTCTGGAGTGGGGATTGACCTGACTCAAAGGTGAGAGTGCTACCACTGAGCCAAGACTGATATCCCTGGCCTGTGGTGTTAGTGACTGGGTATTAAAATTTGCTTCAACTGGGATGTGACATTTCCATACTGGCGCAGAAGAGATGGTCTTTTGAAGTTATAACCAAGGTTTATTTTGTAGGGAAGCTTTATTTTGCATATGTCTGTGCTGTCCTCTGGGTGCTTGAAATAAAAAAGTTTTCCATTCCCCAGCACTTGCCCTAATGAATATAAAGAGGGTATATTTCCTCACTGCAGTGTATTAGCGGTGTATAAATGGTCCCAGAATTTTTTTTAAGCAGGAAAATCAGGTGGAAGCCATTTCCACCCAATTTCCGCCATTAAAATGGTTTTCCCAAGTTCTCTCACACTTTTTGAACCTTCCAGCAATCTGCCCATTGCGGTGGAAATTGGGTCTTGCCGTGGATGGAAAGAGGGAAAATTTTGCGGGACTAATGTCATGCAACCCAAAGACACCTGAAAGGCTTTCGACCCAATATTGGAGCGGGCCATTTTAGGTGTTCTTGGCAGCCGCCTAACAATGTGTTAATGAGGGGACTATTAAATAGAAAGAAAATAATGTGCACGGAAAATGAAAGAGATCTGGGGATCCTGATTGGCAATAAATTGAAGCTATTGCAACAATGCTGAGTGGCAGTGAGTAAAGCAAATCAGATGTTGGGATGTATTCAAAGGCCAAAATTGAGTCAAAATAGTCAGGTAATCCTATCACTTTATAAACCATTGGTGCAACGACACTTAGAACACCAGTTTTCCTCACGTCATGTCTGGGTCTGTTGTAGACTAATTGCTGGAGATTGGTTGCTATGATTAGTCAACAACTCCATTATTATATCATGCAACTACATGGATGGTAGAAGGCGAACTAGGTAGACCGTGGTCTTTTTTTATCTCGCAATTTCTTTGTTCCTAAGTTACTAGGAGGGCTGTACCTGTGTTGACTCATCATCTCCTGACAATAAACAAACCTGGATAAAACAGGTTAATGGAAGCCCTCACCAGCCAGCTCTGTTCATCACAAGAATAAACCAAAGCACATGATCTAGTATCTAAATCATCTGCTTTTTTTCTCCTTCAGAACCTTGGTGGTGGTGAGCACTCAGTACTCTTTGCTGTTTCAATCAGGATCTTTCCTTTTTGAACTTTTGAAGCTGCTGATTGCTGAGGCTCTGAAAGCTACTGCTAAATGACTTCTCTATTCAAGTCTACCAAGAAATGGAGGGACTCTGAGGAAGATCCCTTGTTACGAGAAGGCAGACCTATGATAGGTAAACCGAATGTTCAAAGAAGAAATGGTAGGGATAATTTAATTAGTGTTAAATATACGCAGAAAGATCGAGAGAGTCTCGCATCGCATGAGAGTCTGGATTATCTACCTTCTCACAGCGACATTTATAAAAAATGGCTGCGAGAAATCCCTTACAGGTAATGAGCACAATTCCTATCTATTATTTAAATATTTTAATTTCAACAGTGGCAGATTTATTTGTTAAGTATGTAAATATGCTAAGAAACAAATCTATTCAAGGGCTCATTTTAGGGTGCTACCTTTGGCCTTAATGTCTTGGACTAGGAGCACATAAATCAACTAGTGTTCTTGCACCGAATGCTGTGAGTCTGTAGGACAGTATATGTGTGTCTTGTATGGACATTGACTGAGGACAGGATTGGGCTCAGATGGGATGTCTTTCACAGTGGAATAGCATACCAACATTTACTGCTTCGTCTCACACATGAAGAATGGGCACTTGGCCAAGGTTCTGGAGGGTGCCCAGTGTACATGGGGCTGTATCCCAACAGAAGTCAGTGCCTTCAGAAAAGGAAAGGGGAAATGATTGGAGTGTGGGGGGGGGGGGTAATTTTTCTTTCCAAAGATTTTTAATTTTATTCAGAATATAATGGCTTTAAGTACAAATATTTAGCAAAGGAATAATGTGGGGGTGTGATGATTGCAGTTTGTAATCAATCAGTCTCAGTAAGCAAGGATTTTCCCTGTGGTTATTCAGCTGCCTCGCAAAATTGCTGGAGGGAGTTCACGCAACAGATTTATGAGATATTGTTAGGCACCAGTACAAAGTTTTTATATTCCGCTACTTTTGAGGCAGTGTGTGTGTGAGGGTAGGTGAGGGGTTGGCAGGGGGCTTATGGAGTTGATATGTCTTTATTGGCTAGTTTACCATTATGTTCAGTACCATCACAATTAAACTACCAACATACAGACAGATAGGGAATAATTCGAGGGTTGGTTGTTTGCTGACTGATGGTAGTAGCTGCATTATACGGTATAACATTTACAGTATGATAACAACCAGATGTCTTTCAAATTGCCAAATCTGTTGGATTGTTAATTCTACTTAGTAGTTAGTTCTAATTTTTTTAATTGTTGTTTCTCCCCATCTATCAGTGGCTATTTCTGGTTCCCTTTGCATGTGGGAAAAGCTGCTGCAAATCTCTTTGGATTTAAACAGAACAGGTTGCAGCTTTAATTTGCCCATTTTACTGTTGGCCAGAAAGTCCAATCTTGTTGACAATCATTAAACTATATTATTATGAGTCATTTATCTTGCATTCTTATATGTTTTGTTTTAAGCAAGACGTTTGTTAAATGTGCAATCTAAGCTTTCTGTAAAGAACTGATAAAGCCGCAGTGGTCTACAGGATTATAGTCATCTTGGTTTCTGGGCAGCAGAAATTGAACCCTTTCAAAATTAAACAGCTATGATTGTAAGAGTTACTAAATGGAGTGACAGTTTTTATTGCAAGATAAGTTGCATAATATTTAATGAATTCAAGTGTGAATATGTGGTCCAGGGACAGTTCTCTGTAACCAGTTATGCTTAACAGGCTTTACTGTTTATTCTCAGAAATACTGTTCAGTAACCCAAATCTCAATTAGTTGTGTGATCTATCCTGTATCTGTCTTCAGGTGCAGTTTGCTCTCTCTAGGTGCAATTTTAACCCAGCCCAGCTGGCAGAAACAGGGTGGGTGGTGGTTAAAATCGTGTCTGGAGTCTCTTCACACTTACCCTGTCCCGCCCCCCCCCCCCCCCCCCCAATTTTAACTCACCAGATTTTGCATTCGGGAAAGGTGACCGCTCCGGGCAAGCAGGGACCTCTTTAAAATCTCAAAGTCGTGCTCCAATGGCATCATATCTGCCCTCATTGCATTTTAACTCCAAATTGCGGATGCGCCACACAGTCTCAGACCTGCCAGTAAAACTTGTACCTGGATTTTAGCTTGGAGGCGCATTCATGTGGGGATCCTGTTTTCAGGTCGGGAAACCAGGAAGTACGGGTTAACCGAACTGTCTTTAAATATTTTTCTGTAGGTTTCCTGCCCACAGCCAGCCTGATTGACAGGCTGGAGGCCTGGCGGGTGGGAAATCCTACAGCACAAGGCTGTAGCCGAGCTGGGCTGAGAGCAGGTAGGTATAGTGGGGAGATGGGCGAGATCATGGGGAGTGTCCGATCGCGCGGGGGGGGGGGGGGGTTCCAATTGCTGGGGGTTTTACAAACATGGGGGTGGGGAAAATGGTGGTCAAGGGTCAGGGGGCAGATGGTGGTCGGGGGGAGCAGACAGATCCCGGGCCTAGGGTATACTGGGTAGCTTGTTGGGCCCGGAAGAAACACTCCTGCTCCTCCTAGCTCACAAGCAGTGCTGTAATGCATTTACCTCAGATTCAGCTCTTCTCGCCTCCTTTCACCTGCCAGGTTTCCCGAGGGCTGGGAAACCCGGCCGCCTGTGGTTAAAAATTGAATCACAGTTAATATGAAGACACACTGCCTCATTAAAATATTTATAGACGCGACTGCTGCCAACGAACCTGAAGTGTTCTGTGCATGCGCGCTTCCGGTTTGTCACGGGAGCTTCCTCGTTAAAAAATGTTTTAAAAAGCCGGGAAGGGAACAGGCTGGTTAAAAAAAAACGGAAGAGAGCGGGCTCATGAGAAAAAGCCGGGAATGGAGCGGCCTGGTTAAAAAAAGCCGTGATGGGAGCGGGCTTGTGAGAAAAAGCCAGGAATGGAGCGGGGTGGTTAAAAAAAGCGGGGAATGGAGCGGGCTGATTAAAAAAAGCTGGAATGGAGTGGGCTCGTTAAAAAAATCCGGGAACGGAGCGGGCTGGTTAAAAAAAGCTGGGATGGGAGCGGCTCGTTTAAAAATAGCTGGGAAGGGAGTGGGCTCGTTTAAAAAAAGCCGGGACGGGAGCGGGCACATTATCGTGCTCATTTTAAAAAAGTAGAGACATCATGCTTCCGGTTGTTGGAGTGCGCAGTACGCTTCTGCGCAGCTTCCGGTCATTGGCAGCAGTCACTCCGAATATTTATTCGCCTCCTGCGAGCAATTGGTCGCCCGCCCCTTGTCCCGCCTCCGTTAAAACTGAAAGTGGGAGGGTTCGAGATGGGTTGGGTTCCTGTTTCAGATTTTTTGAAATTTAACCTCTGACTCAACCCCAGCCCACCTGTTTTTGGGAGTTAAGATTCAGCCCCTGGTGTCTGAGAGCCTCTGAAGTACAAAAAAGGGGCTCTCAACTGCAGCTCACTGGATTGCAGGATCTTTTGCTGTCTGGTTTGCCAGGAGAGTTTCTAGCTTCCAGGTCGCTGCTTCTACACTCTTTTTCCCTTACAACCCTCAGTCAGCTTTCTCTCCTTATTGGCCCAGAACTTGCTGGAAAAATAACAGCGAGTTCATGGTGCATGCCGTGTTTAGTGTGTAAAAAAACAGCAATTTGTGGCAAGGAAGAGATACAGCGTAAGCTGCAAATCGCCACAAATATCTGGGCAATTTGTGCTGTTCCGCCGTTAGCCTCACACAAATTGTAGCTCACTATCAACCTCCCCATAAGTGTCAAGAAATTGCTTGATTTGTGCCGTAAATATGAATTAAACTTGGCACAGAAAGTTAGGGCTGCTATTTCACAGTGTAAGGACCCTGTTAATGGGGTGATTTATGGTCCTGATATGCCACTCAACCTTGGAGGTCCAGAAAGGGAACAATTGAAACTGTGGAGTCTCACTCCTGCAGGTAGCAAATTTTTCCGAGAGGTTTTTTAAATTTATATTTTTAAATTTATTTTCTTACTTTTCCTTTCGGTCTCTTTTTTCCCTCTCTCTTAATCCAATCAATTTTCTCTTCTCCTTATTTCTCTTTCTGTATCTAATTTGACTCTAATTCACCCTTCTGCATCGTTTGCTCTGTTTCTTTCTCTATCCTTAAATATCATTGGTTAAGGAGATAGACGATTGGTCCCGTTGTTCACCAAGGTCCCAGATGCCCCGTTGACCGTGTTATCAATTTGCACTGCCAGAAATTTGCGGTGCAACAATAATTGGAGCTGAAGGGTGAGGAAGAAATCCAGCTCATGGTGCATGTCTGAAAATGTGCCGCTCCAGCAAATTCTGGACCATTATGTTTTTCATTTTTCCATTATTGCTACTTTATTCTGGATGGACCAAGACTTGGAGGAGGAACAGTAGCCACAACAACCATCACCACCAGCAGCTGGGCCTCTCTGAAGACAGGAGGTACAGGCTAAGAGTCACCTTCTTGGACCTATCTGAGGAGCAGTGTAAAAGAAGGCTGCGCTTCTCCAGGCAGACTGTCGCAGAATTCTGTAGTCTCCTGGGACATGATATGCTGTCTGTTGGATCGGGGGATATGTTTTGTCAGTGGCCCTCAAAGTCACCACAGCCCTGAATTTCTTCGCCACTGGATCCTTTCAGGCTGCTGTAGGAGACTTCAGCAGCATCTCGCAGTTCATAGCTGCATTAAGCAGGTGACCAATGCCCTCTTCGCCAGGGAGGAGCAATACATCACCTTCCCCACTGACCTTAGCAGTCAACAGGAGAGATCTCTGGGCTTTGCAGCAGTGGCTGGCTTCCCTTGTGTGCAGGGTATCATTGATTTCACACATGTTGCCGTTAGGACACCATTTAGACAACTTCTATATCAATTACATTCTGACAATGCAGACTCAGAAGTTGCTTTTAAACCACTCTGCAGACCAAAGTGCCAAATGTGATTAATTTAATACAAAACATAATGGCCTGGAATTTGCAGTGGGTAATAACAGCGAACGAACAGCGTTCACTGTTATTACTCCTTTGAAACTGACCGCAACTTCAGTATTTAGTGCATGCGCATCCTAACGTGGGAATCCTGAAGTTGTTATTCACTGCTCCGACACTGCTCCGACACTTGTGCTGTGGCAACCCCCCCCCAACCGCCATAGCCGGCAATCAGTATAATAAGGGAAATCAGTGAAACTGATGAAAACTTTGGGTTTTCTGCGGTAATAATGCTGTTAAATACCCCATTAAAAGTTAGACCTTTTTAAATTAGGTGTAACTGGGGTTTTAACAGTGTATTGACTGCTAAACAAATATTATGGCCCTGAAAAACTAATTTTGATTTTGTGGAGTGTCAAATTTATCCATTTTAAGAAAAATTAACATTTTTAAGAAACTAAATTTTTTTTAGTTTTTTAAAAAAGTTTGTTCATCTTTATTTCAGGTTTATCTTTTCCCAATGTGAGAGTCCCAATCTTTGTTTTGCTCTCTATAACATTTTAATAAAGTTAGAATAAAAGGAACTTAATCACTTCCTAGTTCCCGGTCTATGAGAATTCTGCATTGTCATTGGCTGCTTAGACAGCTTGTTGACGTTAGGGATTCCTCATTAACTTACACTGATTTCAACTGAAGGTCGGAAAAGCCGAACTTCTTGCTACAGAGATTGCGAGATCTTTGTGGGGAGCTTACTTCGGGGCCAGCAGCAAACGCCTTTGCTTCACTGCTGACCGCAAATTCCGGGCCATTGAATGACTTCTATTCATATCTCACCCAAGTGATCAACTGACAGTGTATTTCTTTAAAGAAGATTTCCTAACTCAGTTACTCTTATGAGGTGCTTCCCTCTTGGCCTGAGCAGAGCTGGTGGAAGGCTTCTGTTGCTTAAGTGGGGAATCTTGAGATGCTCGGGACCATTGACTTATGGGCGCTCAAGTCTGTGAGGGCCCAGCTGCAGACTGCAGCACCTTGGCTGCTGCCAGGGTGGTCTGGACAGACTGCAGCACTGCGGCTGCTGCCAGGGTGGTCTGGGCAGACTGCAGCCCCTCGGCTGCTGCCAGGGTGGTCTGGGCAGACTGCAGCCCCTCGGCTGCTGCCAGGGTGGTCTGGACAGACTGCGGCTGCTGCCAGGGTGGTCTGGGCAGACTGCAGCACTACGGCTGCTGCCAGGGTGGTCTGGGCAGACTGTAGCCCCTCGGCTGCTGCCAGGGTGGTCTGGACAGACTGCGGCTGCTGCCAGGGTGGTCTGGGCAGACTGCAGCACTGCGGCTGCTGCCAGGGTGGTCTGGGCAGACTGCAGCCCCTCGGCTGCTGCCAGGGTGGTCTGGTCCAGCTGACTTGCTGGCACTATGGTGGGTATTGATTGAGGAGAGACGAATGTGCTGACAACTTGAGAGAAGCCAACACGTCCCACTCCCACCGCCCCAGCGCCACTCCTGTGATCTACGGGAAAGCAGACTGCAGAAGATGGCTGACCCCTTAAAGTCCCAATTCAATCCACCAATCTCTTCATTGTGAAGCCTAGAGTCTGCATTGCAACCGTTTGAGCTTCTATCGAAGCTGCAAAGTGTGAAAACATGAACTCCTGTTGTGAGAGCCTGGCTGTACCATCCCTGGAGATGGCCACATTCTCCAAGGTAGACTGCAGAGTGGTGATGCCATGTGAGATGACACCACACAGGCTAGAAATGGACTCCTCCACACTCTGTCATAGTAGTGAAACTGCTTGGCACAGCTTCCAATAGCTTGTACAGCTGTTTGTGTGAGGCCAGCAGTTTTCTTCTCATGTCTGGGTCTATGAAGTCCTCATCTTTGTCCACTGGGAGAGGGCTGCACTCTTCGGCGAGCTCTTGCCTGGGCTGTCCCTGGCACCATACCTGCTACTGTCCACTGGTGCTGTGTGTTTCACCACTTGCAGACCCCTCTAGATCACCATCTTTTATTTTTATTCGTTCATGGGATCTGGGCGTCACTGGCAAGGTCAGCATTCATTGCCCATCCCTAATTGCCCTTGAGAAGGTGGTGGTGAGCTGTCTTCTTGAACCGCTGCAGTCCGTGTGGTGAAGGTACTCCCACAGTGCTGTTAGGGAGGGAGTTCCAGGATTTTGACCCAGTGACGATGAAAGAACGGCGATATATTTCCAAGTCAGGATGGTGTGTGACTTGGAGGGGAACTTGGAGGTGGTGGTGTTCCCATGCGCCTGCTGCCCTTGTCCTTCTAGGTGGTAGAGGTCATGGGTTTGGGAGGTGCTGCCGAAGAAGCCTTGGCAAGCTGCTGCTGTGCATCTTGTAGATGGTACATACTGTAGCCACGGTACGCCGGTGGTGGAGGGAGTGAATGTTTAAGGTGGTGGATGGGGTGTCAATCAAGTGGGCTGCTTTGTCCTGGATGGTGTCGAGCTTCTTGAATGTTGCTGGAGCTGCACTCATCCAGGCAAGTGGAGAGTATTCCATTACACTCCTTACTTGTGCCTTGTAGATGGTGGAAAGGCTTTTGGGAGTCAGGAGGTGAGACACTTGCCACAGAATACCTAGCCTCTGACCTGCTCTTGTTGCCACAGTATTTATGTGGTTGGTCCAGTTAAGTTTCTGGTCAATGGTGACCCCCAGGATGTTGCTGGTGGGGGATTCAGCGATGGTAATGCCGTTGAGTGTCAAGGGGCGGTGGTTAGACTCTTGCTTGTTGGAGAAAGTAATTGCCCGACACTTCTGTGGCGCGAATGTTACCTGCCACTTATCAACCCAAGCCTGAATGTTGTCCAGGTCTTGTTGCCTGTGGGCATGGACTGCTTCAATTATGCTTCATTATCTGAGGAGTTGCGAATGGCACTGAACATTGGGCAGTCATCAGTGAACATCCCCATTTCTGACCTTATGTTGGAGGGAAGGTCATTGATGAAGCAGCTGAAGATGGTTGGGCCTAGGACATTGCCCTGAGGAACTCCTGCAACGATGTCCTGGGGCTGTGATGATTGACCTTCAATCACCACAACCACCTTCCTTTGTGCTAGGTATGACTCCAGCCAGTGGAGAGTTCCCCCCCCCCCCCCCCGATTCCCATTGACTTTAGTTTTACAAGGGCTTCTTGATGCCACACTCAGTCAAATGCTGCCTTGATGTCAAGGGCAGTCACTCCCACCTCACCTCTGGAATTCAGCTCCTTTGTCCATGTTTGGACCATCTACCTCACGCAGAGTGGCAAAAAGAGAAAGAGAGCAGTGAAGTGGGATGTGAGCATATTAAAGATGGTAAGACTATAATGGATAATATGGAAATAGCCGCCTTCTTAAATGAGTACTTTATATCTGTTTTCACAGTGTAGGAAAAGGATATAATACCAACAGTACAAGGAAACCGTAAAATACATCAAGGGGAGGAGCTTAATGAATTTAATATAAGTTTAAAAATGGTAATGGAGAATAAAAGGGGACTTAAGATAATTAAATCTCCAGGCCAATGGTTTTCACCCCAGGGTATTGAAAGAAATAGGTAAGGAAATTGAAGATGCCTTAGTCATAATTTTTCAAAGCTATTTAAATTCACTAATTGTGCCTTTGGATTGGAAAATTGAAAATGCCATTCCATTATTTAAGAAGGAAGGGAGGAAGAAACCAGGTAACTTCAGACCTGTCAGTTGAGCATTAATTGTGAGCAAGTTACTGGAATCTATCATCAGAGACAGAGTGACGCTGCACTTGGACAAGTATGAGTTGATCAAAGAGAGTGAGCATGGATTTTTGAAGTGTAGGTCATGTCTGACTTTTTTGAGGAAGTCAGTAGCATAGTGAATATGGGAGTGTCTATGGA
The DNA here is from genome assembly GCA_030390025.1 of Squalus acanthias. Classification (NCBI taxonomy): domain Eukaryota; kingdom Metazoa; phylum Chordata; class Chondrichthyes; order Squaliformes; family Squalidae; genus Squalus; species Squalus acanthias. The sequence goes on from CM059432.1 coordinate 62,617,216, forward strand.
TGTTGTCTATATGGACTTCCAGAGGCATTTGATAAGGTTTTGCACAAGATATTATTAGCAAAAATGGAAGCGCACAGAATTGGAGGTAACTTTATGACATGGGCCAGTAATTGGTTGGAAGCTTGGAGACAGAGAGTAGGGATAAAGAGAATGTTCTCTAATTGGCAGGATGTGACAAGAGGTATTCCCCAGATGTGTACTGGAGCCTCAGCTTTTCCCCATATATATTAATGACTTAGATGAAGGAATAGAGAGTTATATATTCAAGTTTGTAGATGAAACTAAGTTAGGAGGCACAGTAAGTTGTGTTGATGGAAGCAGAAAGTCACAAAGGAACATAGACAGACTAATTGAGTGGGCAAAACTATGGCAGATGGAGTTCAATGTGGTGAACTGTGAGGTCATCCACTTTGGATCTGAGAAAGACAAATCAGAATATTTTATTAATGGTGAGAGACTAGGAACAGTGGGGGAGCAAAGGGTTTTGGGTGTCCATGTATACAAATCACTAAAAGCTAGTGTACAGGTACAAAAAGTAATCAAAAAAGCTAATGTTGTCATTTATATCAAGAGGATTGGAATTCAGAAGTGAGGAATAGAAGATTCAGTTGTCCAGAGACTTGCTTAGACCCCATCTGGAGAACTGCGTTCAGTTTTGGGCACCAAACCTCAGGAACGATATATTGGCCTTGGCGGAAGTACAGCACAGATTTCACAAGAATGATGCCAGGGCTTAAAGGGTTAAATTATGAAAGCAGGTTGCATAAACTTAGCTTGTATTCCCTTGAGTTTAGAAGGTTGAGGGGTGATCTAACCAAGGTGTTAAAATGATAAAAAGATTCAATAGAGTACATAAAGACAACCTATTTCCTCTGATGGGGGAATCCAGAGCAAGATGGCATACTCTTAAAATTAGATCTAATCAATTTAGGAGAGAAATCACAAAACACTTTTTCTTACAAAGGGTAGTTGAAATCTGAAACTTGCTCCCCCAAAAGGCTGTGGATGCTGGGTCAATTAAAACTTTCAAAACTGAGATTGATAGATTTTTGTTAGGTAAGGGTATCAAGGGATATGGAGCAAAGGTGGGTAAATGGAGTTGAGGTGCAGATCAGCAATGATCGAATTAAATGTTGAAACAGCCTTGAGGAGCTGAATGGCCTAACCTGTTCCTGTTCCTACTTGAGTTATTAGGAGTGGCACTCATGCTGCCTGCTCTCTTCCAGGTCAGACTGGGACTACTGGTTTATGATGGGACTTATTGGAATAGCAGTCGGGATCCTGGGATTTTTTATACATCAGGCCATTGACACTCTTATCAAATTGAAATGGAAGCTTGTTCTGCATTATGTACAGGTAAGGAACAGAAACAAAATAATTAGTGTATGTGAACTTGCTTTAGAATTTCTTCTCAGTTTTCTATTAATTGAAATTGGTTTCAATTTCTTAAATTATGTGGGGGTAAATTGGATTCGGCCCGAAAACGGGTTCGGGGATTGTGATCTGCCCACGCCCGTTCAAAGTGGTGTAGGCAGCATGCAAAATTTGTGCTGCCTGCTCATTATAATGATTGGAGTGCTGAGCTCAGCACTAAACACGCTGCTGGTTGGCTTAGCGCTCAAGAGGGGGGCCAATATTGGGTGCAGTCTACTGGCCAATAAAATTTCGCCTAGGCTCTCTGCACTTCTTAAGGGGAGGTTCTTTATTGCAGAAACACCTCATTGTCACTGTGGATGCAGCCATGTCACAACATGGAAGAGAAAGGGCACGGCCAATGTTCCCTTTAATTTCTTTTTGGGTGTGCGACCCCTTTAACGTGCCGCGCAGCTCATTCAAATTTCCGCAGGTGCGCAGTTTTTCCATTTAAAAGCCGGTGAGCCGGCTGTGTGGGACCTGCAGACAGCCACGCGGCTGCGCGGCCCCACAGCTTAAAGGGAACATTGGGCACGTCAGTGCTCAGTGGGGGTACACAGAAGAAGATAGGTTCTTTACCCATCGGGGGGCAAGAGGCCTTCCAGACAGAATGCCAGAAGGCAGTGGGAAGAGATAGCCCAAGCCGTCAGTGCCATTAGTGTTGCCCCCAGGACCTGGATCCAGCACTGCAAGAAGTTTAATGTCCTCACACGAGTGGTCAAGGTGAGTGAATGCAACTTCAAATGCCATATCCCACCAACTGCACCACTAGCCTCACACACTGCACAATGCACCACACCCCCAGCACTCGCCTACCAACAATCTCTAGCAATCACAACTCATACCTCACAATCATAGCTTCACCTCACCCTCACACACTTACCACTGCTGCAAGCCTCACACCCACATCTCACACCTTGCACACAATGTCAGCTATTCAACCATGACAGGCACATCACCCAAACACATTGCACCACACTCACTGACACACTTCCCTTTCTCTTGCAGGCCAAGACGGCTCACAACCGCCGTGAGCAGCAGCACACAGGCGGGGGTGAAGCACATCTGCAGAACCTTACTGTGCTGGAGGACACTGTGCTGGAGATAATTGGAGGGGCCTGTCACTGATGCTGTGGCGAGGTTGAAAGTATTGCAGATGACAGTATGTTCATTCCTAATCCTTCTCACATCCCACTTCCCCCTCATCGCACAATCTCTTCTCACTTACAAGCTACTGATAGTGTAAGTATGCACATCTTGCTTCCACCCCCTCCCCTCACCACAACCCGACCCATGTGCCTTTCTCCTTCCAGATATCCAAGAATTGCCAGCAGCCCAGCCTATCCCTGATGTAGCAGAGGAGGAGAATGATGGAGAAGAAGAGGCACCGTCACTCGATTTGACACTCCCAGGCACCAGCTCAGAAAATGGCACAGCGCGAACTTTAGAGGGTAGTATAGAGGCGGGACCTGCACATGGTGAGTCACCGGGCACAAATGGACTGCAACCAAGGCCAAGGGGAAAGGGTAGCTCGGGTGCCAGCTCCCCAGAGGGGGAGTTCTCACACAAGTTCTGCTGCACAGGACTTAGATGAGGACTTTGATGGGACGGCCTTCAGAAGAAGGGTGATGGGCACGCACACAGAAATGCTTGGTGCAATGGCAGGCCTGTCAGAGAGCCTCTTGTCAGTGTCAAGGAGCATGGAGGAGTCTGGCTCCAACAATGCATGGGGCTTTGCGCAGAGCTTGGAGCCCATGATTTCCAGGATAGAAGTGATGGTCAACTTCATTCGAACACTTGTGGACCCAACCATGATGCTGGGTGTGATAGGCGATGTCGTAGCTTCCATTGCAGCACAAGCAGAAGCGACGGAGTGCTGTAATGGAAGATCAAACTGCTCTCATGCAGGCTCAGCTTGCTGCCACACAAGCTCAGACCGATGCCATCGTGGCTGGGTTTACAAGTGTGGAAAGGGGCTTGCAGGGTCTCACAGCAGTCCAGCAATCTATCTTCCAACAGATAGCTAGGAATGCTGAGGCACCGCCCAGGGGGAGTGGCAGTGGCTCCATGGAGTAAGAACGTGCTGTCCTTTCTCAGGATGACAGCATTCGTACTCCCACCACTGCCACTCTGCCAGTGCCCTTGCTGCTATCTGTCAGCCAGCCAGCCCAGACTGCTGCCGCCCATGCCAAGGTGGTGCAGTCTATAGCCAGGCCTTCTAGGCCCAACGCTACTCGAGGTCATCCTGCAAGGCCATCTGGACTGTCCCCCACAGAAAGTCAGCAGCCTTCCACCAGCTATGCTGCAGCTACTGGGGTAGCACTGTATAGGAGCACTAGAATAGGCAAAGGAACATAAAAGACAGACATAAAGGGAATGCACAAGGGTGATTAGTTGACTTTATTATATGGTATTGGATTGAATCCTTTAAATATTATGTTTGGAATGTTTGTTTTGTGGTGGCTCTCATTTCAACTTTGTGCCCAAGAGGACGTTGTGATGTTCTGTGACAGAGAGGAAGTGTTGAGCAACGGGGATCTGTGGTGTAATTCCTTGAAACTGGAGTCTGTTGAGGCGTTCACGGACAGCCCGTCAGGAACGGGGCTCTGCTGCCTGCCTCCTCCCTTCCTCCTCCTCTTCTTCCTCCTGAGGTGGTCGCAGAACCCGTGGTGGCAAGGGCTGCATCTTCATGATGACCAAGTTGTGGAGGATGCAGCAGACCACCCGCTCCGGCATGCACTGGAGGGCTCCTCCCGAGTGGTCAAGGCAGCGGAACCGTTGCTTTCGCACCCCAATTGTCTGCTCGATGACATTCCTGGTGGCAGCATGGCTGTTATTATATGACTGCTGGCCACGAGTGGTGGAGTTGCTGAGGGGAGTCATCAGCCAGGTGTCGAGCCCTTGTCTCCGAGCAGCCACCCTTGGGTTCGACGTGGTGGCTGGAAGATTGCTGGCACACCAGACTGGCACAGGATGAAGGCAGCATGACTGCTGCCAGAGAGCAGGCATTCACCATCATGATGTGCTGGGCATGGTCGCACTACAGCACATTAAGTGAGTGGTAGCCTTTGTGGTTGCGGAACATCTCAGGATTGATATGTGGCCCCTGCAAAGCCACGTGTGTGCTGTCGATGGTGCCCTGCACCATGGGGCAGCCCGATATCCTGCCAAAACCATATGCACGCTCCTCCTCTTCTATCTGTTCAGAGAGAACACAATGAAGTCCCTTCTCCTGGAGTACAGAGCCTCAGTGGCCTCCCGGATGCAGCGATGGACGGCGAACTGGGAGATGTTAGCTATGTCACCTGCTCCAGACTGGAAGGAGCCGGTGACGAAAAAATTCAGGGCCACAGTCAACTTGAGGGCCACTGGCAGCGCCATCGTTGCCCTGCCTCTGAGGCTGCAGGTATCATTCCAAGAGGTGGCAGCATTCTGTGACCATCTCCTTGGTGAAGCGGAGCCTCTGAATACATTGCTCCTGGCTTAAGTGCAGGTAGGAGAAGTGCTCTCGGAAGACCCTTGGTGGGTAAGACCACTTGCTGAGAGCCCTCCTGCCCCTCCTCCTCCTCCCTCTGCGAGCAGCTTGTCTTCTTCTTTGCTGCCACTGCTCCATCTCCCTGTCATGCTCCAGCACAAGGGGGTCTGCAAGTCGAGCCCCCATAACTGGGAGCAAATGGTCTGGTCAGAACCCTTGAATTCAGAAGCAAGGCTTTCTCCACTTGCAGTACCACTCCCTGTCACCTCACCAACTTTAAATAACTGTAGAAAGCTCCAAACAGTTCCACAAACTTACACAGAGCCAATAGAAAGCAGAAAGTAAGTCACCTGCAAGTTGTTGATGATCCCTTTAAATACCACTGGTGGGGGGGTTCCCTCGTGCAGCTGAATACTTGTTCAGCTGTGTGTGCTTTGGAGAGGGCGTGCAGTCGAACGGCAACGTCCAAAATAGCAGGTCGTGCATCAAATCAGCATTGCACGCTGATTGATGTCACGATCTGCCTCATTAGCATTCTTCTGGCAAACATCCACACTACCGACCTGCCCAAAATGGCGACTGCTGTGGTCGCCATTTTTCTGCTGAAACCAGCCTTAAATGTCGGCATGAAGAGGGGGAATTTCACGGCCTGTAACTATAAAACTGGAAAATGCACAATGTCTTCTTTTGAATTTAATTTTATAGTTAAAGTAACTTTCCTGTTTATAAACTATTTCTCCCTAAAACACCATATTTTTGTTTTTATATATAAGGAATGTATTTATTGTTTCCCTTCTGTACTCTTCTCATGTCATGCACCATTCCTGGTCGAGGGCAGATAGATGGGCTGCTGTCAGTTGATAAGAGTTATATAGTGGCTGGTGTGTCTCTTGCTCTTTTCCCCCTCGTTGGGCAGACACCCCCGACCTCTGTTTAGTGCCATGATGAAATAGCCGAGACTGGTAAGTCACAGTGGAGAGTTGTCAGCAAACCTGTGTTCTTGATGGTGTGTTGACTTGGAGATGTGCCAGCCCTTTCCACAAGATCAATAAAAAATTCAATGACTGATATCTAATAGAATAACTTCAAATTTGTGTTTTTTTTTTCTACTATTTACAGAATAGTCAGTTTTTCCTCACCTGGATCTGTATAGTTGGAATTGGAGTGACGATGGTCACACTGTCCTCTGGAGTGGTGCTGGTAAGAAGCATTGTGATATAATCCTTTCACAAACAGCCACAAGGTCTTTAATAATTTGAACCATTCAATTATGAAACATGAACAAAATGCAGATTACATGATGATAGGTCAAATGTTATGCCTTTGGTGACTGAATTCTATTCAAGTTATCTCTTGTTATGGCACAAAAGAAGGAAGGGGATGGGGAAAGTCTGTGGATGGAGGAACGTGGAGCAGTACTTTCATCAGGGTCACAGGTGAGGGGCAGGCCAGCTGCAAGTGGCCTGTATAATGGGTACCACTGAAGTAAGCACTCAAATAATTAAACTTTTAAACACTTGAGTTGTCTCATTGGCTTTCACCTGTCAAGTTACTTTGCCTTTGTCAAGGCTAGAAAATAATTATTGATCCATGACAAGGTCAGTCTGTCTACTTGTCATCAAAGGATTATGATGTTGAGCTTTAGTTTTTTGCAAACCTTTAGCAGGTCATTTAAAAAATGACCACTACAAGGGTTTAAAAAGGTTCTGGGGAAAGTTGCAGTACAGAAGAGATAGTATAGTAATTTAACTAACATTATTTTATAATTCTTTTGACACTAGTGCTGCCTCCCAAAATATTTAATAATCAGAATGAAGAACATGGCTAATATCACAGTTGTGCAGCATTGAAGGATTCTTGTATAATTCTTACAGATTAATGTTATTTGTTTGATCTTCCCAGTTTTTCTGTCCGTCAGGTATGCCAAGTGGCCTGCCGGAGGTGATTGGATTTCTGAATGGTGCCTCAATCCAATATATCTTTCACATAAAAACACTGATTGGGACCTTGGTGTCTTGTGTGTTAGCTGTAGCCTCCGGGCTCTTTTGTGGGCCAGAAGGACCAATGATTCATATGGGGTAAGCAGTTCATCGCTGAGATTAAAGTGCAATGCTACTGAGTTGAAACAACAAAACTGTATAATTGCATCAGATTTAATGATTGATCTAATCACTATAATTAATTGTCAATTTCACTTTCCAAATGATTGAAGCAGTGAAAGCCTCCTCTTTCTGATAGCTGGGAGAGAGCACAAAAAAGTCTAATTCCATTTGCAATTTAATTTCATGGAAGCTACAGCATAAACTCTCAGAAATGGAAACATAACCATCTGCTGAGAGAGACCAGAGGAGATAGTGGGGCGAATGGTACACTGGTTAAATAAGAGATACAGGAAATGATTAGGAAGGCTGGGAATTCTACATACCTTTACTGAGAATAACTGAGACTGTTTTATCCCTTATGTTGAAGTCTGACCTTGTTTCTACGTGTGTGTGTACAGGGAGGGGGTAGTGCAGGGCGGGGAGAGAGGTGAGGCAGACACAAACATAGAGGTGATCATTGTTTGCAAGTAGACACAGTTAACAACAAAACATTTTCCTGATGTAACATGATAGGATAAAAGTCTCTTTTTCCTGTCAGCTACAATAAGCCTACACTTGGGCAGCCTCAACTGGATGCTACTGGACACAAGTCCACAGCACAGAAATGTCTACAAATTAGCACTAAATATCCCATCTCACTGAGTCATGCACATACTACATCTACAACAGGTGTTTGACCTCTTGGGTTGGTAGATAATGTGTGTATAAGTATGTATAACCTTTGCTTATCCTGGTTGCAAACTAGACAGTCCAGTTTCCTCTGAAACTCACAGCACCACTGTGCAGGTCAATAGATCTAGCAAATCCATGCAAAGCACTACTCCGAGTTTCACAGGAAGCCATAACACTACAAATGTTTGGGAACGAGTACAACCTGGGCTTTGCAAATGACAACACATTATTTAAAGTGTTTCACTCAATCCAACAAGTAAAGACCTGAGTGTGGGATAGGTCATAAAGATGGCCAGTGTAGGAAATATAAAAATTCACACTTGTACAAGAGGTACTCGAATATTATTGGGACATTGTAAAGGGAACTTTACTCCACATGTGGTGTATGCTATCCTTAGTCTGGTAGTTTTTGATATCCATGCTGATGCCAAAAGTGGAAAAATTGCATTTCCCATAACTGACATCTCTCACCTTGGTGTTCTTGTATTCAAAACAAATAATTTGAATCAATGAAACTATATGCATACAACAAGGGTCCATGTCATGTGTTTTGAATAACAACAATAAAAGATACTTCTGCTTTTTACTATTTGCTGATGCAGGCTATTCTGCGCTCGAATGTGCAAGTCTGTACAAGGAAACTAAAATACAAGCAAAGTGTAATGAGGTTTCTCCATAGTGATTGTGAATGCTACAGTCACACGGCTCAAATGAAGCCCTTTCCAACTGTGGAGACTTTGTGCTGTATATGGAAACACGAGGGGGAGTTATGAATTTCTATGTGGGTCCTCCCATTTGTTCGCAGTAAATTCGGCAGAGGAGTTGTGGAAATCCTGGAAACACCGCGTAACTGCTATTTATGCCATTTTCCCAGATTTCCACCATGCTTCCACTGAAGTTACGGCAGATGAGCAGGAGAAACTCCACATAAATTCAACCCCCTAGGCATTTTCTCCTCTTTCAAATAAGTTGCTTATTTATCTATAAAATTGTTTGGGCTAAAAATTGAGTAGCGCCCCATTTGGGGTTAACTTCGCTACTTTTAGCGCCCCGGAAATTGAGTGGTAGCGCCCCCGCACCGGAAATTGAGTGGTAGCGCCCCAAGAGGGCCCCGCATCTCTCTTGTGGTGCTGCGAGTCAATATCGTGGTGCTACGTGCCGCGGTATTGCCGGCCTTCCTCCCCTTCTTAAAGGGGAGGGGCCTTGCACAGCGCAACCCGGGGCCCAGCTGGGCCCCCGGGGATCGGGAGTGCCAGCAAAAGAGCCCGGCACTCAGGAGAAGTGCCGGGCTCTTGGAGCGCAGCCGGCACTCCACGGGGGGGGGGGGGCATTCAGGAGGCCAGGGACGGGAGCGCAGGCAGGTGCTGGCAGGTGGCCAGCAACAAAAATGGCCGCCCCCCACCTCGCCTTTAAATTGTGCCTCCCCAGCCACAGGAAGAGTCCCCCTGACCCCGTTGGACATAGTGTCTGGCGGTAAGTCAGGGGATGCTCCTGAAGATCGCGAGCGGGGCGCTGCGCACGGTGATGACGTCATCGCTGGCGGCGCTGCCGCGGGGCGCTACCGGTTAGCACCGCCGCTAACCTCCCGCTGAATTTCACGGGAAGTGTGGGCGGCGCCGCGCCTGGGTGCTAGTTGCTTTGCACCCTCTTAGGGCACTAACGGGAGGCGCAAAGCAACCGAATTTTTACCCCTTTGTGTTCTAATACACTTTAAGTACAAGAATGGTTGTAATTTTCCACTACAAGGCTGTAGTATGAAGGACTTCATTCAAAAATGCCTTGCTGAAGGGATGCTATTTTTCAAAAGGGCATGGACCATTTAAGTATCGTGCATTCTTTGTGCTGTGTGTGTATATATATCTGTGTGTGCAAATGCATGCATACATCTATGTCTACATATTGAAGGTTGGAGTTCAGCAAAAGGAGGGTCAACTTTGTGCCCCTGAAATTCAGCACCTTAGTGCCGGCTGTTAAGTTCTGCTTTCGGCAAAAAAATGGTGGCTGCCTCGCTTCCGCCCACTTTCATGGCTGCAGTGATCGTCATTTTGGGCAGGTCAGTAGCATGTCTGCTGCCTGTGTTCGCCAGAAGAATTCTAATGACGTAGATCATGACGTCAATCAGCGTGCAACGTTGATTCGATGCACGACCTGCTATTTTAGGCGCCGCTGCTCAACTGTACGCCCTCTCCAAAGTGTGCATTCAGCTGCATGACGGACCCCCCACCAGCGATACTTAAAGAGAGGTAAGTTGATATTTGATTTTGTACTGGTTCCTGTACCGTTTATTTGAGCAGTGGCTTGGTGTAAGACATTTAAAAAGTTGTTAAAGTGTGCAGGGAGTGCTGCTGGACGTTTGCAAGGCTTTGGCTCTTAAAGGAAGGCCTCTGAGAACACCACTTGCTCCCAGTCCTGGGGGCTCTAGTTGCAGTCCCCCTTGGGCTGCAGCATGACATAGAGATGGAGCAGAGGCAGCAAAGGGGACAAGCTGCTCGCAGAGGAAGGAGGAGGAAGCGGAAGAGGAGGAGGAGGAGGAGGAAGCAGAATGAAGGAGGTAGCAGAATGAAGGAGGTAACCCAGACAGCTCCTTTCTGGCCGGGATATCCGGGATCGAAACATCTGCCAAATTCCCCATTGAACATTAGTCCCACACCTTACCTTCCCTCTGTTATTGACCATCAAAGCGTCCTCTAGGCCACAATGCTGAAATAAAAGCCACCACAAAGCAAACTTTCCAATCCAACTTTATCCATCTATCCATCCAATATTACATCAAAAAAATGAACTAATCACCCTTGTGCATTCCCTCAGTGACTGTCTTGCATGTGCCTTTGCCTATCCTAGTGCTCCTACGCAGTGTTACCCCAGTGGCTGCAGCATAGCTGGTGGAAGGCTGCTGACTTCCAGTGGGGAAACTGCAGATGGCCTTGCAGGACGACCTTGAGGAGCTCTGGGCCTAGCAGGCCCGGCTTCAGACTGCACCACCTCGGCATGGACGGCAGCAGTCTGGGCCGGCTGGCTGACAGGCAACAGCAAGGGCACTGGCGAAGTGGCATTGGTGGGAGGACAAATGCGGTTATCCTGGAGAGGACAGCAGGGTTATCCTCCACGGAACCATTGCCACCCCTGGGGCAGTGCCTCAGCAATTCTAGTAATCTGCTGGAGTACAGACTGCTGTAACTGCCTGCAAGCCCCTTTCAACACTGGTAAACCCAGCCATGATGGCATCAGTCTGTGCTTGTGTGGCAACAACTTGAGCTTGCATGACTTCAGTCTAAGCTTCCATTGCAGCACTCAGATGTTGGGTGGCTTCTGCTTGTGCTGCAATGGAAGCTGAGACATCAGATGCTGCATGATGATTGGGTCCACAAGTGCGTTAATGGATCTGCCCAGCCCTTCCATGCTGGAAAGGATGGGCTCCAAGCTCTGCCCAGAGCCCTGTGCAAGGCTGGAGCTGGACTCTTCTATGCTTGGTGACATTGCATTCAGGCTTTCTGGCAGGCCTGCCAATGCACCAAGCATTTAATTGTGCATACCCATCAGCGTTCTTCTGTAGGCCACCCCATTGACGTCTTCATCTGAGTCCTGTGCAGCAGAACTCGTGTGTAACCTCACCATCCGGGAAAAGAGTTGGGATAAATGGTTCATTCTCAGACTGGCAATCAGTAACTAGTGGTGTTCCACAGGGGTCAGTGCTGGGTCCCCAACTCTTTACAATCTATATTAACGATTTGGAGGAAGGGACCAAGTGTAACATATCAAAATTTGCAGATGATACAAAGATGGGAGGGAAAGTAGTGAGTGAGGAGGACATAAAAAACCTGCAAGGGGACATAGACAGGCTAAGTAAGTGGGCAGAGATTTGGCAGATGGAATACAACACTGGAAAGTGTGAGGTGATGCACTTTGGCAGGAAAAATCCTAGAGCAACTTATTATCTTAATGGCAAGAAACTGGAGAGTACTGAAGTGCAAAGGGATCTGGGGGTCCTGGTGCACGAAACTCAAAAGGTTTGTATGCAGGTGCAGCAAGTGATTAAGAAGGCAAATGGAATGTTGGCTTTCATTGCTAGGGGGTTAGAATATAAAAATAGGGAGGTATTGCTTCAGTTGTACAAGGTATTGGTGAGACCGCACCTGGAATACTGCATACAGTTTTGGTGTCCTTACTTAAGGAAAGACATCCTTGCTCTCGAGGCAGTGCAAAAAAGGTTCACTCGGTTAATCCCGGGGATGAGGGGTGGTCATATGAGGAGAGGTTGGGTAGATTGGGACTCTACTCATTGGAGTTCAGAAGAATGAGAGGCGATCTTATTGAAACATATAAGATTGTGAAGGGGTTGGATCGGGTGGATGCGGGGAGGATGTTCCCGATGACGGGTGAGACTAGAACTAGGGGACATAGTCTTAGAATAAGGGGCTGCTCTTTCAAAACTGAGATGAGGAGGAACTACTTCACTCAGAGGGTGGTAGGTCCATGGAATATGCTGCCACAAAAAAGCTGTAGAAGCTACATCATTAAATAAATTTAAAACAGAAATAGACAGTTTCCTAGAAGTAAAGGGCATTAAGGGTTACGGGGAGCGGGCAGGAATTTGGACATGAGTCTAGGTTCGGATCCGGTCATGGCCCTGTGGGTAGTGGAGCGGGCCCAGGGACCGTGTAGCCTGATTCTGCTCCTATTTCGTGTGTGCAATTCTGTTAGATGCAGGAGATGGTTCTGTGATAGATAGTAGATTGGCGGTTAGGATCAGATCAGCCATGATCTTATTGAATGGCGGAGCAGGCTCGAGGGGCCGATTGGCCTACTCCTGCTCCTATTTCTTATGTTCTTATGTTCTTATGAAACTGGCGCCTGTGCTAGCCTTGCCCCTGCCCTGGCAGCAGGCCACTCGTGCCCGGTGACTCACCACGTGCAGATCCTGCGTTTAACCTATCCTCTAAAGTCCGTAGAGTGTCAGTATCTGAACTGGTGGCTGGGAGTGTGAAATCGAGTGATGGTGTTTCTTCTTCACGCTCTTCTCCCTCTTCTTGTTGACCCACTGGCTGGGCAGGCTATATTTCTTGGGTGTCTGAAATGAGAAAGGCACAAGGTTAGGGTTGTGGTGAGCGGAGCGAAGGAAAGTAAGAGGTGTATGCTTACACCATGTGCAGATTGTAAATCAGAAGAGATTGTGGGATGAGGGGGAGTGGGATGCAAGAAGGAGGGTAACGTATGAGGATACCGGCACCTCGTATTCTTTCAACCCCGCTGCTGGCCATGGGCTCAGCTATACCCCTACCCAGAATGGCCAGCACCGTCTCGCCCAAGGGGGTGATGTAAAAAGTCAGATAGCCAGGTGGTGAAGGATAGAGTACTAGAGCCCAGTCTTTACTTCCTTAGACGGCTTTATCCACAGATTACATACTGTGCATCCTCCAAGATAAGCTTGCAACCCTTCTCTAGCCTACTCCCATATACAGTATATGAAAGCAAGAGAGTCCCCAATTAATTCCCACCACCTGCATACAATTAATGCTCAATTGCTATACACCACTTAAATACAATTAACAGGTGAGGTGATGCAGGAGAGCCTGTCACCCCACCACACCAGTTAAGGTCTGCTGGCATTGGTTATGTGCCACCTTTTCCTGCAAGAGAAAGGGAAGTGTGTTAGTTTGGGTGATGTAGCTGTCATGGTTGACTAACTGACAGTGTGGTCAAACTGTGAGATGTGGGTGTGGGGCTTGCAGCAGTGTGTGATTCTATGATTCTATTCTATAAATGTTCTTTCCTGTCTGCTGAGGCCATTATAATTCAGTTTTCAAATCGCATTTATGTGCCGTGCATATATGCGATTTGAAAACGGGAGTATAACTGCGGTTTAAAGTCATGTTTGTAATCGATTCAAATTTTGGAAAGTATTATGAGACCCTCTTGAGGATGCAGTCTTGTATTGTTTGGGCTTCTCATCCACTACAGTGTAACTGCAATCAGTGACAAAAATGTGACTGAAATAAACTTTGAAAGCTGGATCGCTTATAAATTAAATTTGCATAAAATATTCAAAGTAATTTGTGGTATAGAAGGTAAAAGCGAGTGGAGTGGGGGAGTGGAGTGGGGGGGTGGAGTGGGGGGGTGGAGTGGAGTGGGGGGGTGGAGTGGGGGGGTGGAGTGGAGTGGGGGGGTGGAGTGGGGGGGTGGAGTGGAGTGGGGGGGTGAGTTGGAGTGGGGTGGGGGAGTGGGGTGGGGGGGTGGAGTGGAGTGGGGGGGTGGAGTGGAGTGGGGGGGTGGGTGGAGTGGAGTGGGGGGGGGGGTGGAGTGGAGTGGGGGGGGGTGGAGTGGAGTGGAGTGGGGGGGGGGGGTGGAGTGGAGTGGGGGGGGGGGGGTGGAGTGGAGTGGGGGGGGGGGTGGAGTGGAGTGGGGGGGGGGTGGAGTGGAGTGGGGGGGGGGGGTGGAGTGGAGTGGGGGGGGGTGGAGTGGAGTGGGGGGGGGGGGTGGAGTGGAGTGGGGGGGGGGGGGGTGGAGTGGAGTGGGGGGGGGGGGGTGGAGTGGAGTGGGGGGGGGGTGGAGTGGAGTGGGGGGGGGGGGTGGAGTGGAGTGGGGGGGGGGGGGTGGAGTGGAGTGGGGGGGGGGGGTGGAGTGGAGTGGGGGGGGGGGGTGGAGTGGAGTGGGGGGGGGGGGTGGAGTGGAGTGGGGGGGGGGGTGGAGTGGAGTGGGGGGGGGGGGGGTGGAGTGGAGTGGGGGGGGGGGGGTGGAGTGGAGTGGGGGGGGGGGGGTGGAGTGGAGTGGGGGGGGGGTGGAGTGGGGGGGGGGGGGTGGAGTGGAGTGGGGGGGGGGGGTGGAGTGGGGGGGGGGAGTGGAGTGGGGGGGGGGGGTGGAGTGGAGTGGGGGGGGGTGGAGTGGAGTGGAGTGGGGGGGGGTGGAGTGGAGTGGGGGGGGGTGGAGTGGGGTGGGGGGGGGAGTGGGGGGGGGGGAGTGGGGGGGGGGGTGGAGTGGAGTGGAGTGGGGGGGGGTGGAGTGGGGTGGGGGGGGGGGTGGAGTGGGGTGGGGGGGGGGGGAGTGGGGGGGGGGTGGAGTGGAGTGGGGGGGGGGTGGAGTGGGGTGGGGGGGGGTGTGGGGGGGTGTGGAGTGGGGTGGGGGGGGGTGTGGAGTGGGGTGGGGGGGGGGTGGAGTGGGGTGGGGGGGGGTGTGGGGTGGGGGGGGTGTGGGGTGGGGGGGGGGGGGGAGTGGGGTGGGGGGGGGGGTGGAGTGGGGTGGGGGGGGGGGTGGAGTGGGGTGGGGGGGGGGGTGGAGTGGGGTGGGGGGGGGGTGGAGTGGGGTGGGGGGGGGTGGAGTGGGGTGGGGGGGGGGGTGGAGTGGGGTGGGGGGGGGTGGAGTGGGGGGGGGGTGGAGTGGAGTGGGGGGGTGGAGTGGAGAGGGGGGGTGGAGTGGAGTGGGGGGGGGTGGAGTGGAGTGGGGGGGGGGTGGAGTGGAGTGGGGGGGGTGGAGTGGAGTGGGGGGGGTGGAGTGGAGTGGGGGGGGTGGAGTGGGGGGGGTGGAGTGGAGTGGGGGGGGTGGAGTGGAGTGGGGGGGGTGGAGTGGGGGGGGTGGAGTGGAGTGGAGTGGGGGGGTGGAGTGGAGTGGGGGGGTGGAGTGGGGGGGTGGAGTGGAGTGGGGAGTGGAGTGGGGAGTGGAGTGGGGGGGTGGAGTGGGGGGGTGGAGTGGGGGGGTGGAGTGGAGTGAGGGGGTGGAGTGGAGTGAGGGGGTGGAGTGGAGTGGGGGGGTGGAGTGGGGGGGTGGAGTGGAGTGGGGGGGTGGAGTGGAGTGGGGGGGGTGGAGTGGGGGGGTGGAGTGGAGTGGGGGGGTGGAGTGGAGTGGGGGGGGTGGAGTGGAGTGGGGAGTGGAGTGGGGTGGAGTGGGGGGGTGGAGTGGAGTGGGGGAGTGGAGTGGGGGGTGGAGTGGGGGGGTGGAGGGGTGGAGTGGAGTGTGGGGGGGGTGGGTGAGTGGAGGGGAGTGGGGGTTGGAGTGGGGGTAGAGTGGAATGGGGGGAGTGGAATGGGGAGTGGAATGGAATGGGGGGGAGTGGAATGGGGGGGTGTGGAATGGGGGGGAGTGGAATGGGGGGGGAGTGGAATGGGGAGTGGAATGGAATGGGGGGGGAGTGGAATGGGGGGGGAGTGGAATGGGGGGGAGTGGAATGGGGGGGAGTGGAATGGGGGGGGAGTGGAATGGGGAGTGGAATGGAATGGGGGGGGAGTGGAATGGGGGGGAGTGGAATGGGGGGGGAGTGGAATGGGGAGTGGAACGGGGGAGTGGAGTGGGGGGGAGTGGAATGGGGGGGAGTGGAATGGGGGGGGAGTGGAATGTGGGTGGAGTGGAATGGGGGGGAGTGGAATGTGGGTGGAGTGGAATGGGGGGGAGTGGAATGGGGGGGGAGTGGAATGGGGGGGAGTGGAATGGAGGGGGAGTGGAATGAGGGGGGTGTGAAATGGGGGTGGAGTGGAATGGGGGCGTGGAATGGGGAGTGGAATGGAATGGGGGGAGTGGAATGGGGGGGAGTGAAATGGGGTGGAGTGGAATGGGGGGGAGTGGAATGTGGGTGGAGTGGAATGGGGGGGAGTGGAATGTGGGGGGAGTGGAATGGGGGGGAGTGGAATGGGGGGGGAGTGGAATGGGGGGGAGTGGAATGGAGGGGGAGTGGAATGAGGGGGGTGTGAAATGGGGGTGGAGTGGAATGGGGGCGTGGAATGGGGAGTGGAATGGAATGGGGGGAGTGGAATGGGGGGGAGTGAAATGGGGTGGAATGGAATGGGGGAGGGGAGTGGAATGGAATGGGGGGAGTGGAATGGGGGGGAGGGGAGTGGAATGGAATGCGGGGAGTGGAATGGGGAGTGGAATGGAATGGGGGGAGTGGAGTGGAGTGGGGGTGGAGTGGAATGGGGGGAGTGGAGTGGGGGGGGAGGGGAATGGAATGGTGAGGTGGAGTGATGGGGGGTGAGGTGGAGTGGTGTGGGGTGGGGTGTGGGGTGGGGTGGTGGGGGGTGGGGTGTGGGGTGGGGTGGGGGGTGGGGGGGTGGGGTGGGGTGGGGTGTGGGGTGGGGTGTGGGGTGGGGGGTGGGGTGGTGTGGTGGGGTGGAGTGATGGGGGGTGAGGTGTGGTGGGGGGTGGGGTGGTGGGATGGAGTGATGGGGTGGGGTGGAGTGGTGGGGGGTGAGGTGTGGTGGGGGGTGGGGTGGTGGGATGGAGTGATGGGGGTGGAGTGGTGGGGGGTGAGGTGTGGTGGGGTGGAGTGATGGGGGGTGGGGTGGAGTGGTGGGGGGTGGGGTGGTGGGATGGAGTGATGGGGGTGGGGTGGAGTGGTGTGGGGTGGGGTGGTGGGGTGGAGTGATGGGGGGTGGGGTGCAGTGGTGGGGGGTGGTCAAACAGGTAGGTGTAAAGGAGCGTCTTAACGGAGGAAAGGGAGATAGAGAGGCGGAGAGGTATAGGGAGGAAATTAGAGCTTAGGGCCTAGGTAGCTGAAGGCATAGCTGCCAATGGTGGAGTGATTAAAATTGGGGATGTGTCAGAGGCCAGAATTGGAGCAGATATCTTGGAGTGTTGTAGGTCTAGAGGAGTTTACAGAGATAGGGAGGGGTGAGACTGTGGAGGGATTTGAAAACAAGGATGAGAATTTAAAAATCGAGATGTTGCTCAACCAGGAGCAAATGTAGGTCAGCGAGCACAGGGATGATGGGTGAATGGAACGAGTTAGGAAATGGGCAGCAGAGTTTTGGATGAGTTTAAGTTTATGGAGGGTGTAAGATGGGAGGCCGGCCAGGAGAGCCTTGGCATAGTCAAGTTTAGAGGTAAGAAAGGTATGGATGAGTGTTTCAGCAGCAGATGAGCTGAGGCAGGGGTGGAGTCGGGCGTTGTAACAGAGGTGGAAATAGGCAGTCATGGTGATGGTGTGGATATGTGGTCGGAAGCTCATTTCGGGGTCAAGTACGACATCAAGGTTGCGAAAAGTCTGGTTTAGCCTCAGACAGTTGCCATGGAGAGGGATGAAGTCAGTGGCTAGGGGAAGGAGTTTGTGGCGGGGACCGAAGACAATGACTTCCGTCTTCCCAATATCTGCCCATTAAGGTCCCTCTGCAACTGTACTCCATTTAAAATCATACCATTTAAAATGAACTTCCTTCTCAAGTCTTTCTTCCAAAATAGTTACCTTTACCTTTTTTTTTACATTAAACCTCACCTGCCACCTCCCTGCCCTTCCTGCTACCTGACCTATGTCCCCCTGCAGTCTTTCGCAATCTGTCACAATTTGCCATACTGCCCCATTTGCTGTCATCAGCAAATTTTGATATTGTTCCTTTAATTCCTAAGTCCAGGTAATTTATTTATAGTAAATAAAAATGGTCCCAACACAGCCCTCTGTAAAACACAGCTCTTTCTTTTCCGAGAAATTTCTCTTTCATCCTTACCCTTTGCCTTCTGCCCTCCAAACATCTCATAATCTGATTGGCCACATTCCCCTTAATTCCATGTGGCATTATCTCTTTTATGTGGTTCTTTTATCAAATGCTTTTAGAAAATCCATATATATACTACAATCGCTGCATTTCCTTTATTTATTTTCCCTGTTATTTCTTCAAAGAATTCTACAAGGTCACTTGAGAACCTGCAGCTCTGTAGAAATTCATGGTGACTGACCTTGATTAACTCATGTTCGTCCAAGTGTTTCGTAATTCCATCCTGTATGTTAGCTTGCAGTAGTTTACCAACAACTGAAGCCTAACTTCCATTTAATTTCTTGACTTGTTCAGGTCTCCTTTTTTGAAGAAATATGGCGCTTTAGCACTTCCCAGGGCTCTGGCGCAGTAAGTCTTTTCTCAAAATTTTAGCAAATTACAGTTAGAGCCTTTGGTATTTAGTTCCTAGCTTGACTCAGGATCCTCAGATGTAAACCATCAGGCCCTGGTGATGTGATTACCTTAAGTTTGAGTAACTTGTTTAGTACTACTTCTCTTAGAATGATAACCTCTGCTATCTGTTCTGCACTCACCTCTGGTGGTTTTAAATTTCAATATCCACCTCTTCTGTGAAAACTGATGCAAAGCGTTTATTTAGGATTTCTGGCATTTCCTCACTGTCTCCTACGAGTCATTAGTTCCATTGTTAAAACCTCTCCCCTTGGAGAGATAAGGGGGTGAGATTAAACTTCTGATTGCCTCTCCTCGCTCGGACTCACCTGTGGAACTTGACTGATGTCTAAGCCGGGCAAAATTGGTCAGGCCCCGACTGGTGAATTGTGTCGGAGCACCTGATTGGCACCCGCAACTCACCAGAACTATGATGATGAGTCCTGAGGAACAATTTAGGATGGTCCTCGGGCCTCTCCATTCTCGCACGCCTTGGCTGCACGTTGCACAAATCACGTCCTGTTTCAGCTGCTAATGAATTTAGGCCCAATATTGTCCACACGCTGCCTTAAGGCAGCGGACAGAGAGCTCTCTTTTTGAGAGATAGAGCGGGTGAGAGTGCCATAGCAGTCAGTAACAAAAATTTTGGACCAGTTTGTTTTGCAATAGCTTGAAAATGGACCGGCACCTAGGGAGTCAGCGCCTTTATTATTTTTCATAAACTGAGATGCATAGGAAATTGTCTGATCTCACTATGAAAACTGTATTCTGTTCATTCAAAAGCAGTCAGCAGTTCTGATGAAAGGTCATCAACCTGAAATGTTAACTCTGTTTCTCTCTCCACAGATGCTGCCTGACCTGCTGAGTATTTCCAGCATTTTCTGTTTTTATTTCTGTTCATTCATGTATTTTATGTTAAATAAACAAGTTTCTTGGTTTGAAGTAGTGCCTTGTCTCGATTGAATGCTGCCTTTATAAAGAGAGGAGAAAACACATGGTGGCAGGGCGATATTTCAGTAGTTGGTATACCGAGCAAGGGGTCTATGTTACGAAGCCGGAGTCATACTATCATTTAACTAGATATTGAACAATGAAAGGTGTATTCTGAATAGTAGGGGATGCAAGATCTGCTACAGGAGTGATCGGCAGTGCTGAACTCAGAAATTGTAACAATACTCTTATTTTCAATTAATGTTAAAATGTGACTAATTATGTTTATAATAACTGTGACTTTCTTTGTAGCTCAATTCTAGGAAGTGGTCTGAGTCAGTTTAAATCTGACACATTTGGAGTACAATTTCCTTTCTTCACAAGATTTCGAAACTGTGCTGACAGGTAATTGATTGATTTTGAAAATGTAGAAATAGATTCCACTGAATCACAAAAGCAGATTTTATAGGGCGTGATCTTGCCAGCCCTGGGGAGGCGGGTATGGAGGCGGGACTGCCGGGAAAATGGCATGGGTTGGCCAGAAGTTGATGGAGGCGGGACTGGAACCCGACAAGTGGGAGTCCCGCCTCCAAAAGCTCCCCATTGGCACAATCACCCCCATAGTGTATGATAGTGGCACACTGCCGGTTTATCTGTGTGGCACACTTATAGTTTAGAATTATGAATTGCTTGGTGAAATTGATGTGTTTAATCCCATCCCACTTTTTCTGCCTTTTATGAAAAATGTATTTGTAAATTTATTTTCCAATATTGTCTGAAGCAGAATTAAAGCAATGCCTTAAAATATGAAACATTCCTTTATTTGCAAACAAACAAAGGTAATGCATTTGTTTTTTTTTAAATTCCTGTTCAACAGTGTTTCAAGTGCATTGTACTCAGAAGGTATGTTAATCTGTTTCAGGAGAAACTTCATCACTGCAGGGGCAGGAGCAGGCATTGCCTCTGTGTTCCGAGCCCCTGTGGGTGGACTGCTGTTTACATTTGAAGAGGTGGCTTCTTTCTGGGATATCAAACTAGCCTGGCAGACCTTTTTTTGTTGTTTGATGGCTGCATTTACCACCGATCTCCTGTCCTCTTCCTTCCATGGATTTGTTTATCAGGGCCATTTTGGATTCTTCAAAGCTGAAGAAAGCATCTTGTTTGGGGTATGTTCTGCAGAGAGCCATTTGACAGAGCTCCATTAATTTAATGTGAGTTGCTGAAGGATCTTCCAGATAGTGAAACATGTCACGCTAGATAGTAGTTATAGTAAATCAATATTTTATTTCATATAATGTTAACAGAGGAACTGAAATTCACTTTGGAATCGAGGTGCATTCCACAGAATTATATATTTCACAGAGGATATTACTATATTTGCAGAACATCACTTTTATATTTATAAATCTCCTGTTGAAGTGTAAAATTACATTTTTAAAAACAATTTCCACAAACTTCTAACAATAGTTGCTTGCTTTTTTTAAATCAGCAAAGTATTTACAAATTGAAGTTACTGATGCTGAGACTTTGCTGAATGCTGAACATTTCAATTGAGATGAGGAGCTGTGAGTCAGTGCTGCTCACTCTATTGTAGAATGTTTAACCTGATACTGAGCTACTGCCAATATAAGTTACACATTGGATTGATACTAATTACATTTCATACAATTTGGATTTTATTTTTAATAATATGTAAGGGCGGGATCAGAGACCACAGCAGCTGCTCTTATCTGTTTGCTACAACCAGGAATATTGCAAGAGAATGTTTTAAGACTTCTTTAATAATACCTCGGTGATAATTGGGTTGGTTACTTCAAATCTGACACACAAGGCAGCAGTCTGAAAACCAACAACAATAAAGTTTTTATTATTGTGCAAACTTTGTTACGAGAACCAAGCGTTCGATATATCCAAAATCGAGGCCTGCTACCACCCAGGTTACAAACTGCTATTTCATTCTGGCCACCAGAGGGCAAACACTCCTACCCAGTTTTAACATTTCAATACAGTGTAACCTTCGTGTTCCCCAGGTTAGGCACATACTGCGGGGCTGAGGGTAATTGGTCTGCTCTTCAACGAGCACCATTGTACCAGGAAGCATGCTCGAGTGACTGTTGGACAGAGCCATCAAATTTTCCCTATCCCCTCTGGGCAATACTTCTCATCTGATCATTTTCTTTCTGTGCAACATAGCTGAGATTATAGCTTTAGTAGAGTGAGTTAGAAACTAACCAGTGTCTCTCCTCTCCATGTCACCACACGGTGCCTCAAATCACAGCACCATCTGAATTATAGTAGTTTTCATATATCTATAGGCGTCTGGAAGATAATCATCTTAAACTGTTAGGGGTTTGAAAATATGTTTGAAATGAACCCTAGAACGGAGACCAGAAAGCTATTTTCTTTAAAGTTATTGATTGAGAAGATTAATTTGTGCAGCATTTGTGTCACACCTGTACTGTTCAGAGCAAACAATTTGCATAATTTTGCGATTAAAAAGACTGATGAACAACAAAACTGGGTTGTTTTAGACTTCTGAGTGCCAGGGTATATTCATAAATCCCTCCAGGACACTCGGTGTTATCCTTTGAGCGTTTCAGGCAGTTCTGCATAGTTCAGTGATATTTCTATCACAGTTTAACAGTTGACACTTGAAAAGCTTTTTCTGCATTCAGTTCAATATCTCAGCTCATTGCAGTTTTTTTTTATGGCTGCCATAGAAGCAACATGTCAATCTATTTAAAACCTATTTTTCTCCCAATTTTCTCTTTTCCCTTTCTGGAGGCAGTGATTATCGCTGGGATACACTTCCATGGCTGGCAGTCATTCTACAGTCCTTCACCCATTGACCATTCTAAAACTCAGAGATCCTTCAATCATTTCATAAATTAAAAAAAACATGTTATTTAAACTTAGAATGCTGAAGAGTTTCAGTGATATAACCACAGAACTTTCTTAAGAAATGCATGCCGGGAATTTCCTGGGGTGGGTGGGGGTCCTGATTGGCAGCTGTAACCTTGGCAGGAGATTGGTGGACACCCCGGATAGCGGGATTTCTGCCGAAGTTGTGGCAGCCGATTGGGAGAACCGCCCGAAGAAATTCCTGACAACACGTTGACTTGATTTGTTTTTGGGTTTCCCCCCCCCCCCCACCTTTTTCCTCCATCATCAAGGTGTTGATTCTTTCCTGGTTCCACAGATGCTTGTCACCCTGTGAGGTCTCATCCAAGTACCCATGCGACCCCAGACAGTGAGTCTCGGCAGGTCCTTTGATCGTGGGGGCAACACAGCTGTTCTTAGCCAAGATCCACACAAGTGCACTTTTCAATAGGAGTTAGAGAACTGCAAACCTGGTTTATTTTGCCCAGCCTAGTTGAGGGGTGCTGAGGCCAATTACAGCATCTGCGATGTCACCCTGGCTGAGATCTGCTAACTCAGCACAGACCAGAGATCCAATCTAAGATCTCCTGCTCCCTATAGCTGAATTGCATATTTACTTTACCAATGGCATCATCCTCTTGATATATTCTATTTTGTACTGAAATGCACCTGTGGTCCTGAAAGGGCTAAAGGTTCTCAATTTTGAAATGCTATTGATACTAATGTGCTACTCTTTTTTTTTGACTTGTGTTCATCTAGGTTAAATATTTGCTTGACATGAATATTTTGGTCTTCATTCCGACCATTATCCTGGGAATAATAGGAGGTCTGCTGGGAGCATTGTTTGTCTCCATGAACCTGAGAGTCAACAAATTTCGGACAGAATGCTTTAACTTAATTAAACATGCGTTAGTGCAAAAAATATGCAAGCTCATGGAGGCAATCCTGATTCTGGTGAGTTTCTTGTGACTTTACTGCTGAATGCAGATTATTTGATTTGTTTTTCTTCCCGAGCGTTTTCTCTTGTGTCTTCCTATTGATTTCTGCTCTTTCACACAATCTTCAGGTGCACTGCTACACTTCAGTTTGGTGCTGATTTCTGTATCATAAGCTCTGATACACAATTACTGCTGTATCACTGGGCTATTCATTCATACTATTTGTAAGCAGAAATAGATCCACAGAAAAATCAGGTATCCCTACCCAAGGGGTGGGTGTATGTGTGCGTATGTGCACGTGTGTGTGTGTGTATATTAGGAAAGTTTAAAACCTTAAAGGCAGGATTAAAGGCCTATATAATTTGAAAAACATTGGCCTAGAAATTGGGCTACTTAGCAACACCTGTTTGTGCCACTACCCTGGCGAAAAATGGTGGTGCCACTCCAGCGCCATTCTCTGACGTGAGACTCAACGGCCGCCATTTTGGTGAGGGCCTTAGTGCTGCCGATAGCAGCGCTGGCCCTGGAGATGTAAATGAAGAGAGCATGACATCAGTTGGCGTGCAACGGCGACTTGATGCCACGTCTGCAAACTTCGATCTTAGCGCTGAGTTCAGCGCTGGGTCTTAAGCTCCTTCTGAAAAGTGAGCGTTCAGCAGACTGACAGACGCTGTTAGCACTTCTGAAAGGGACACACACATCTTTCAGGTAAGTTTGCATTTAAGCTTTTGGACTGGATTTTTTTTTAATTGAAGTAGTGGCTTGGTGCAGTACATGTTAAAAGTTTTTTAAGTGTGTAGGGAGTGCAGAAAGTGCTGCTGGACCCTTGCAAGGCCTCTGATGGTAAAGGAAGGCCTCTGAGAAGACAGAAAATGCTGAAAATACTCAGCAGGTCAGGCAGCATCTGTGGAGAGAGAAACAGAGTTCACGTCTCGGGTTGAGATGCTGCCTGACCTGCTAAGTATTTCCAGCATTTTAGGCTTTTATTTCAGATTTACAACATCTGCTCACAGAGGGAAGATGAAGACGCAGAAGAGGAGGAAGCAGAAGGAAGGATGCAACCTAGACAGCCCCTTTCTGGCCGGGATATCCGGGATGGAATCATCTGCCTGCGGTACCAGTAACCAAACCCCCAATTCCTCTTTCAACATTTGCCTTCCCTCTGTTACTGACTATCACAGCGTTCTCTTAGCCACAATGCTGAAATAAAACCCACCACAAAGCAAACTTTCCAATCCAACTTTATACATCTATCCATCCAATATGACATCAAGAAATCAACTAATCACCCTTGTGCATTCTCTTAGTGACTGTCTTGTGTGTGCCTTTGCCTATCCTACTGATGTCACACAGTGCTACCCCAGTGGTTGCAGCATGACTGGTGGAAGGCTGCTGACTTTCAGTGGGGACACTGCAGATGGCCTTGCTGGTCAAGCTTGAGGAGCTGGTGGCTGGGAGTGTGAAATTGAGTGACAGTGTTTCTTCTTCACTCTCTTCTCCCTCTTCTTGGTCACCCACTGGCTGGGCAGGCTGCATTTCTTGGGTGTGTGAAATGAAGAAGGCACAAGGGTGGAGTTGTGGTGAGGGGAGGGCGGGAAATCATGGGGTGCATGCGAGAAGGAGGATAACATATGAGGATACCAGGATCTTGTATCCTTTCTGCCCCGCCGCTGGTCAAGGGCTCAGCCATGCCCCTGCCAAGAATGGCCAGCAGATTTACAGCATCTGCTCGCAGAGGGAAGAGGAAGATGCAGAAGAGGTGGGAGCAGAAAAAGAGGAAGCAGAAGGAAGGATGCAACCCAAACAGCCCCGTGTTTGATACAGATTGTTGGTACGTGAGTGATGGGGGTGGTCGTGCATTGAGCAGTATGTGAAGACAGTGGTGCAGTTGATAGGAGATGGCTCTTGAAGATGCATTCACTGACCTTGACCACTGGTCTGAGGTCATGAAGCTTCTTTGGGCATTGGAGCCAGGTCGTGGGGGTGACACTGCTGGCAGTGACGGCCTCGGTGATCTGGCCCCACATTGTTCTTTCTGGGGGACCTCCCGGCCCCTGTGGATAAGGGACCTCTCTTGCAGTGTTGACCCGCTGCACAAAGCTGGAGTGCTGCATGTAAGACCCTGGGTACCCCTTCCCTGGCCTGTTGAGCCATTTGTGTTAGTGCTGAAGCACTTTTCCCATTTTTTTTTTAGGTGCGGAAGGAAATTCAGCTTTAAGAGCTAAAGACTCCCATTTGGGAATTATTTTTAATGTTAATTTTTTCCCCATAAGTTGAGCTGTAAGGGCTAGACACTGCCCATTTTTATATGATTTTTATTTGTTTTCATTTCAGAAGGCAGTTCCCCTTTAAGAGACCAAGCTGCTTTCTGAAATGACAACCTCACTTTAAGAGAGGCTGTCCTTGCTGCAATGACGTTATGGCCACATTATGTTGGGGCCTCCTGCCAGGACGAACGCCACCAGGATGGTGTTGCACAGTGAGTTTAGTGCTGGGATAATTTTAATTAGTCTCCAGCACCAATTTACCAGTCCTGCCACCGCGACCATTTTCAGCGGTCGTTAACACCGACCGGCCTGCAGTGGCACCAGCAGGTTTTTAGCGTTCACGAATTTCCAGGCCATAGGGTATAATGCAATTATGGCCTGGATATTAACAAGGGCGGGTTGTGTAGGCAGGGGGAAGAGTTTCATACAGGAAGTCTGGGTTTCCCTGCATGCTGTGGAGCATGCGTCTTTTCTCCTTGACAGGTTCCCCGCCAGGAAGTCAGCCTGATTGACAAGTTGGGCTTCCAGTTGGGCAGGGAGGACTCCGGAGCAGGTCGCAGGAGCAGGTAGGTCCGATCCCCGACCCTGGGGGTCTTTGTATGGTGGGGGGGAGAGCTTAGGAGGCCGGGGTGGGGGGGAAGCACTCCTGCTCCTCTAGGCCCACAAGCAGTGCTGTAAAGGCACTTAACTTCTCCATGAAGCTGGCCTCGCATCCCTTATTCTGCCGGGTTTCCCCGAAGCCTGGGAAACCTGGCTGACCACTGTTAAACCTGCAAAGCACGTTAAATCTGAGGCTGCTAGCCTCATTAAAATATTTAAATTTCCAATCCGCCTCCTGGGAACGGATTGGCTGCCCGCCCCTTGTCCCGCATCCGTTAAACCCAGAAGTGGGCGGGGATGGGGTCGGTTTGAGATTTTTTAAAATTTTGACATCTGACCCACCCATTTTGGGGGTTAAATTCACCCTTATGTGTCCCCAAAAATAGGCCTAAAAGTTCTGAAAAATGACAGTTATACAACATAGTTTGGAAATTACATTGTGTGATATTATTGTAGGAATGCTTAATGCTGCCTCTATCAACCCTGAAAACAGTGATCCTCTATGTGAATCAATTGTTGCACCATTAAGACACTGGTTAGCTTGCCTTTAAAACACAGCAGCAGTCCTTTAAGTCTGCTGCTGTGTCAGATATCCTGCCCACACATCAACTGCATTCACTGTGCAGCTCCCAATCTGTGCACGGAATGCATGAAAAGTACTTTGCAAGATATTGTGAGGTCTGCTCGGTGTGATTTCCCCGTAAACTGCGCACAGTTGCTGACGATGGAACTGCAAAATTTAGCTTTTGGTTTCTCTGCAGTTTAATGTCCTGATTAGATTGGGCAACTTACTAGGAGAACAAATGCACAGCAGAGCTCCTTAGAAATGACTGCGGCATCCTTTTTGTGCCAGTGAGTATAACAAACTGTCCCCCATTCACTTCAGAAGTAAACGACTCTGTTTCTTTCACATGAATAATCTCCATTTAGCCTCAGGCTGAGATGCACAGGTTGAGGCTCTGGAAGCAGAACAGTTCCTGGCACAGGCTGTTACTTGGGCGAGCGAGCACCCAGCTCTATATCGGTAGCTGATTGCCTGGCAAAGTTCCTTAATAATGGAAGCATGCTGGTGGTACAAAGGAGAAGAGGACCTGCCAACTGAGAAGCGATTTTGTTGACTGTCGGCCCAGCTACAAGAGATTTGTTGTGAAAGCGCCAACTAACTGGAGCGACATCCTCATCTCACAGCACCATTGCCAAGAATAGCTCCTGCTCTCATATTCACTTTTTTTGGCCCCTCACAGTGCCTCACCTGGATAGACCTCATGCTTTATAAGTGGAGTGTGTCCCACAATTTGAGAACCGGTGGACTAGAGATAAATATGGACCGAAATGATCAAATACTCTGGGGGACATGATGATCCATGTGCTGTTGGGCCTCGGGCGGGAGAGGACATGTCATCGATGGAGAGCAACCTGTTAGGATTGAATAATGGAGATGGATGAATTTCTTGTGGTTTAACTTGGTTACCTTTTGGATCAGGGATTATTTATGCTGAACTTTCATTTGGCAGATTAAATGGGTGGGTGTTACCCATGTAGAGGATTGGAAGGAGTGGGTTTTACTCTCATTCCATGCTTTCTTATGTTCTTACTGATTTTGTAGCCATGCTTTTTTCATCTCCTTCAGTTATTCATTACAGCTCATCTATTTTGAGAAAATGTTTTAATATGTTGTGCCTGTCATATATTTTAATGAAAGCTGCATGGCTGAAATCCAGTCTGCATCACTGAGTAAACACTCACTTGTCTGTCACTCGCAGCATCAATTATTGCTTTTTGTCTACTTGAGACAGGGAAAAGTAAAATGGGTGAACCAAACTCTGCAATCACAAAGGACTTAAAGCTGAAAACGACAGAATCATAAAAATTGCAAGGTACTTGTTTGGTGTGTGTCCAGGTTAGATCTTTGCAGTTTGAGGATTTCTATTGGACAGCAGAGCTTCATTAAATGTCTGCCATTTTAGCATCTTTTTTTAAAGCTCGCATGTGAAAATACTTGAAATTCTTGTCAATGAAAAGATGTATTATTTTCATATAACTTTTATATTAATCTCTTTCCAGCAAAGGTAACTGTAATCAGAAGAAAAGATAAATCATTTATAAAGTTCGGTCTTTTGTGCACACCCTGTTTTTCAGGTAATCACAATTACGGTCACTGTCTATGTGCCTTCCTTCTTCCCATGCACACCGCTCTCTAGCCACGTGCACAGTGAACCAAAAAACAGGTAAGAACACGCTTTTCTCTTTCCAATTTTCTACCTTCCCTCCACTCCCCTCTTGAAAGTTTTGGCTCCTCAATGGAGTACTATTTCACAGGAACCGTTACTTTGTCCAAGTGGCCATTATTCATGTGTGAGATTTGACAGTGAATGCTGGCTGGCTATTCGCCTGTGCAAGTCATCACAGCTGAGCCTGATCCTGTTCTCACCCATTGTTCACACACACACTTCCTTCAAGAGTCACTTTATAGTCATCTGCAAGGCCACTGGTATACAGTGACTGATTAAATCAAATACAGTTTTTAATTACATGGAATTCCAGGATTCTTATTGGTATATTAGGGATTACATTTGGAATTTTGTGATTCTGTCCCATTTTCCATGAAACCTCTGAATAAGTAGCCTTCTTGGTCAGGAGTGGGAGTCATGGTTGATTATCCCTTTCCTCTTCCAGGCTACTGCAGATGATGTTAGTGTCCCCACTGTTGTCCTTATCAGCTAACTCAGTATCCACATGGAATTGAACCTGTGATCTGAGCTGTATGGTTTAGAGATGGTGCTTTTAGCTCTGAACCAACCGAGAGCCCCAGATGGTGCATTTTTAATTACAACACCTTCCTTCATCTGGTTTTCATTGGCAAGACTGAAGCCATTTTGTCTGACTACCATCAAAATGCCATACCCCAACCCCCTCTCTCCCTAGCTGCTCACTCAGGCTGAATTCAGTGGCATCCTGATTGATCCTTAGCTGAGCTTAGGTCATTCACTTTGGACCTAAGAAAGATAGATCAGAGTATTTTCTAAATGGCGAGAAGCTAGGAACTGTGTATGAGCAGAGAGATTTAGGGGTCCAAGTACAGAAATCACTAAAAGCTAGTGGACAGGTACAAAAATAATTAAAAAGGCTAATGGAATGTTGGTCTTTATCTCAAGAGGGCTGGAATACAGAGGGGTGGAAGTTATGTTACAGCCGTACAGAGCTCTGGTTAGACCCCATCTGGAGTGCTGAATTCAGTTCTGGGCATCGCATCTCAGGAATGGATGCAGTGCAGATTCACCAGAATGATACCGAGCGAAAAGGGTTAAATTATGAGGACAGGTTGCATAGACTAGTCTTGTATTCCCTTGAATATAAAAGATTAGGATTGAACTAATTAAGATGTTTAAGATGATCAAAGGAGTTGCTAAGGTAGATAGAGAAAAACTATTTCCTCTGGTGGGAGAGTCTGAGATTGAGAGATTTTTGTTAGGCAAGGGTATTAAGGGTTACGGAACCAATGCGGGTAGATGGAGTTAAGATACAGATCAGCCATGATCTAATTGAATGGCGGAACAGGCTCGAGGGGTTGAATGGCCTACTGCTATGTCCCAACGTGCTTCACAGGAGTATGATCAGACAAATTTTGACACCAAGAGACATTAGGAGATATCAGGACATGTGACCACATGCTTGGTCAAAGAGGTAGTGTGGTAACACAATACAGCTTCCTGTGACTCGAACTTTATTGCATCACTTCCTGTGATTAGTCCAGGATAAATACTGGACTGAGCAGTTGGATCCTGGAGAGGCATAGAGTAAGACCTCTTTTGTATGTAGCACCTTTTTAGTTGATTAAAGCTTACTTTAAGTTCACCACGCGTAAGGCTCATTCTTACGACAATTTAATCAACTTTGAAAAACTTCGCACTCAAACTTTTTGGACGAACTCGGAACTAAGGATCCAGGGAATCACCCATCATGGAAAACATCCTTAAACCATCGCGTCTTGACTTGGACCCAAACACCCCAGCAGCCGGTAAGGTGTGGAAACACTGGTATCGCACGTTTGACAATTTTCTCGAATATTGCAAGGCTGATGATGACACAAAGTTGCGGATACTCATCAACTGTGTCACTCCGAATGTATTTCAGTATGTTGAGGAATGGGGCAGTTACGAGGAGGCAATTCGGACGCTTAAAAGACTATATACTAAGACACCGAATGAGGTCTATGCCAGACATCTACTAGCTACAGCCCAACAAGGGCCGGAGGAATCCATTGATAAATTCCTCCAAGAGCTTCGCAGACTTAGTATGGACTGTAACTTTCAGGCGGCCTCAGCTGAGCTGTACCGTGAAGAAATGATCCGTGATGCTTTCATCTGCGGGCTTGCCTCCCCATTTATACGCCAGCGTCTACTGGAAAGTAAGACACTTGAGCTTCAGAGAGCTTATGACATGGCTTGCTCTCTAGATCTGGCAAAAAGAAATGCAGACCTTTATACAGTGCCCAGACCTCGGTCTGCTGCCTTAACTACAGTCAGGCAATTTAAGAGGCCACAGGTGAACTCTATTAGGGAGGACTTTATCCCTGACGATCAATCTGATGACTTCACTGATGAAGAGGATGATGACCCCACTGTGGCAGCCTCTTGGCAATCTAAGAAATGCTTCTTTTGTGGTGATGAGTTTCACCCTCGGAAATTCTGCCCTGCTCGCAATGCGTTTTGCAGTCATTGCAACAAAAAGGGTCATTTTGCAAAGGTTTGCCTATCAAGAGCCTCTACGAGGGCTTATCAAGCTAAGTCCTACCGAACTGCCCCAGTAAGGGCCTATCAAGATGTTCCGGCTAAAATCTATCGTGCTTCCTCTCGGGTTTTCTCTCGAAGAAACACACCTAGAGTTTCAGCCACTCTTTGTGCAACGACACCAATTACAGCTGCTTGTCCTCAGAACCTATTCCATGCAGCTACAAAAGCATCAATTAATGGACATACTTTAGATGCCTTAATTGACTCAGGTAGCACTGATAGTTTCATTAGGGAACAGATTGTTGCAGAGTTAAAGCTACATGTTTTCCCATCGGACCAGGCAATTGCGATGGCTCAGTCATCACTTAATACCAGAATTTCTGGCTTTTGTATGGTTGAAATAACACTTAATGGTCGCAGGTATCCCTCCACCCGGCTTTCGGTGCTCAAGGACTTATGTAGTGATCTTATCTTAGGGCTGGATTTTCAAAAGCAGCATAAGAAGCTCACCATTGAGTTCGGCGGATCCAAACCTGAACTCACTATTTCTAATATACGACCTCGATTACCGTTCTGTGCATTGTCAGCAGCTTCACTGGATGAACCCTCACTGTTTACCAGTATCCCTCCTCGATGCAAACCGATTATAACAAAGTCACGACGTTTCAGTCAGGAAGACCAGTCTTTTATTGCGGCTGAGATTTCTCGGCTTTTAGCAGAGGATATCATCGAGCCTTGTTCGTCGCCATGGCGCGCCCAGGTCGTTATTGTTAAGAACCCTCTACAACCTCACAAGAAACGGCTGTGCATTGACTATTCACAGACCATCAATCAATATACGGACTTGGACGCATACCCATTGCCGCGCATCGATGATATGGTTAATAAACTGGCTGAGTACACGGTGTTCTCAACATATGATCTGAAAAGTGCCTATCATCAGGTACCCTTGAAGGTCTCAGACAAGCAGTATACGGCCTTTGAAGCCAATGGACGGCTGTATCAATTTTGTCGCCTCCCCTTTGGGGTCACTAATGGAGTGGCTGTCTTCCAGCGAGCAATGGATGACCTGGTCAAACAGGAAGACTTGAAGGATACGTTTCCTTATCTGGACAATATTACTGTCGCAGGTCGCAATCAGCGGGAACATGACGCCAATCTCCAACGATTTTGGGATGCACTCCAGCACCGTAATTTGACATTAAATGCGGCTAAATCCATTGAGTCACAACCAACCATCAACATCCTTGGCTATTGTGTGGGCAATGGCATCATTAAACCTGACCCTGAAAGGCTTCGCCCACTCCAAGAGCTCCCGCCACCTAAGAATCCGGCCTCCTTGCGCCGGGCCCTCGGCCTGTTTGCATACTATGCTAAATGGATTCCTAACTACTCGGACCGAATCCAACCTCTACTGAAGGCCAGCACATTCCCACTAGACACAGCGGCTGTTGCAGCCTTTAACCTCCTGAAAAAACAGTTGGAGAAAGCGGCTCTTCACTCCATCGATGAGAGTCTTCCTTTTGTTGTTGAGTGTGATGCTTCGGAGGTGGCGATCTCGGCCACTCTGAATCAGGAAGGTCGTCCGGTGGCATTTTTGTCCAGGACTTTTCAAGGGGCTGAGCTACATTATCCTCCAGTCGAGAAAGAAGCTACAGCCATCATAGAGGCAGTACGGAAGTGGACTCATCTCCTAGCTCGCCAGCACTTTACCTTAATCACGGACCAGCGATCGGTCGCCTTCATGCTCGATAATCGAAAACGGACCAAAATTAAAAATAATAAAATCCAGCTTTGGCGGCTGGAATTGGCCTCTTTTGGTTACACCATCCACTATCGACCTGGCAAGGAGAATGTGGCTCCGGATACCCTCACACGAGCATTCTGCTCCGCCATGGCACCCTCTACGCTCATAGACATCCATGATGGGTTGTGTCATCCGGGCGTTACTCGCATGCTACACTTCGTGCGGTCCCGAAATCTCCCATTCTCTACCGGGGATGTAAAGAAGATGTGCTCGGACTGCAGAGTCTGTGCGGAATTGAAACCTCAGTTTTTCCGCCCCTCGGGTGGTATACTCATACATGCGACCCAGCCAATGCAACGGCTTAGCATCGATTTTAAGGGGCCGTTGCCCTCTTCAACTCGCAACACTTATCTATTGACCATGGTCGATGAGTATTCCCGTTTTCCGTTTGCCTTTCCCTGCCCCAATATGCTGACGACCACGGTTATCAGCTGCCTTGAGCAGGTTTTTGCTTTCTGTGGCATGGCATCCTATGTTCATTCGGATCGGGGCCCTTCTTTTATGTCAGGAGAACTCAAGGCCTATCTCTCGGAACGGGGTATTGCTGCCAGCAGAACGACGCCTTATCATCCGGTCGGGAATGGGCAAGTCGAGCGTTTTAACGCTATCATCTGGAATGCGGTACGTCTGGCTTTGAGATCTCGGGGCCTACCCAACCAGCAATGGGAAGCAGTACTTCCAGACGCATTACACTCCACACGGTCCCTCCTTTCGACCGCCACAAATACGACGCCTCATGAACGGTTCTTCCGATTTCAGCGTCGCTCATCCTATGGGATATCTCTCCCGTCGTGGCTGACTGCACCGGGACCAGTGCTACTCCGAAGATATGTCCGGGCGTCTAAGAATGACCCCCTGGTAGATGAGGTTGAGCTCACTGACGTCAACCCTACCTACGCCTATATTCGGTATCCTGACGGTCGGGAATCTACCGTGTCATTGCGGGATCTGGCTCCCTGCCCGCCGAAACATAGAGGGACACCAGGGGATGATATTGTACCAGGCACATCTCTGGGCTCGCCAGGTGCCTCTCATCACGATCTGGATCTGACGCCGGCTGGTACCTCACTCCAGCGTGCCGACCTGGGGCAGACTGACTATGAGCCCGTCGGGGCTCGCACGCGCAGCCACGATCCACCCCGTACCATACGCTCGGAAACGGATCTGCCACAGCCCTGCCCGACACCCGTTCGGGCACCAGTACACAGTCAGGATCGTCCTGACCCCTCACAGAGCGGGCTGGATCACTCGGACTCTGGTCCACGGCCCGCGGCGGGTAAACGGGCTAGGGGCCCTCTACCGCTACGAGAACCCAAACGGGTGCGGCTCTCCCTCGTCCGGCGGCTACGAAATGGAGGGAGCATCCCGGCCTCCTAATCTTTTTGGGGGGGAGAATGTGGTAACACAATACAGCTTCCTGTGACTCGAACTTTATTGCATCACTTCCTGTGATTAGTCCAGGATAAATACTGGACTGAGCAGTTGGATCCTGGAGAGGCATAGAGTAAGACCTCTTTTGTATGTAGCACCTTTTTAGTTGATTAAAGCTTACTTTAAGTTCACCACGCGTAAGGCTCATTCTTACGACAGGTAGGTTTTAAGGAGTATCTTAGAGGAGGAGAGAGAGGCAGAGAGGTGTTGGGAGGAAATTTCAAAGCTCAGAGCCTAGGCAGCTGAAGGCACGGCTGCTAATGGAGGGGCGAAGGAAATTGCGGATGCACAAAACGGCAGAATTGGAGGAATGCAGAGTTCTCGGAGGGATGTAGGGCTGGAGGAGATTACAGAGATAGGGAGGGGCGAGGCCATGGAGGAATTTGAACACGAGGATGAGAATCTTTAATTTGAGGCGTCGCTGGACCGGGAGCCAATGTAGGTCAGTGAGCACAGGGGCGATGGGTGAATGGGATGGTGCGAGTCAGGATACGGGCAGCAGAGCTTTGGATGAGCTGAAGTTTACTGAGGGTGGAAGATGGAAGGCTGGCCAGGAGAGCATTGGAGTAGTCAATCACCCACACTGCTGCTGAAACTTTCATCTACAGCTTTATCACCTCCATGTTGAGCTTCTCTAGTGCACTCCTCGCTGGCCTCTATTCTTCACCCTACACAAATCTGAAGTCTGCTATTTGCGCCCTATCCTGCACTAAGTCCCACTCATCACCCCTGTCCTCATTGAACTCCACTGGCCCTTTGTCCCCGGGGTATTGATCTTCCTTGTTTACAAATCTTCCCATGGCCTCTTCCCACACTACTACTGCAAGATTCCCCAGCCAAATGTCCCAGTTAGCACCCTCTAATCCCGCAACTCCGGTTTATTGTGCACTCCAACCCTCTACTCCACTATTGGTGGAAGAGACTTCAGTCATCACACTTTGCACTCTGGAATTCTCTTGCTGCACCCTTGTACCTTACTACACCGCTCCCAGTTTCAAAATGCACCTCTTCAATAATTCTTCTCCTAACTCCTGCTCAGTGTCTAGTCCACTTTATTTTGCTATGTTAAAGATGTAATTTAAGTTCAAGTTGTAGTTATTGATCTCAAGTGAGAAGAATGATTATTTAATAGGTCCACTATGTTTGTTCTATATTTTAGCACTGCAATATGATCTCAGCTACTGGAATGGTTTCCTGTGGACCAATATGTGGAGGCAAATTTATGATATTTTGAAGTCTGTTACCAGAAGAAATTAAACCCTTAAGTGTCACTTGAGAGTGGAGTTCAAGCCTAGCTTACTCAAAGCTTTAAGCTACCACTTTGTACTGTTATGATTGCAAAGGGTTGGAAGTGAGACCAGGGATCTCTGGCAAAAACTATGCAGAGTACTACAGAGCTCGAAAGTTGGATGAATTAGCTTGGACTCTATTTGTCCTTTAAGGGACTTTTACGGTTGATGGGATTTCAATAATTTCATGCCAGTTTGAAAATAAATCTGTTTATAAAGATTGTGCTACTTTTCTGAATTTTGATAACCTTGTGAAGAAAAGCAGGCCTTAGCAATAAAAATATTGCTTGGAGGAGTGTGTTGCAAACATTAGAAGAGGGGCATGCCAAAAGCCACCTGTATAAATATCCAGAACCATCACATCAACATAAATGAATTTAATCAAAGTATTCTTAATTAGAAAGTGAATCTTGGATACACTATGCTAAAATCTCATTTGGGTTTATGCAGCAAAAAAATACATGTGCGGGTATACAAGTTGTAGGCTAAATTCATGCTGTTGGACATTTTCTCATTTGCATTATTTATTGAGGTGCAAGTACAAGAACTACCTTCCTAACTGCCAGTCCTAAAACCCCTGGAATTTCTGCACTTAACCTTGTGATAATAATATATTTAAATAATTTATTACCGGAATCATTTAAAATTTCTAGCTATGGCTCACCAGATACTTACAGATGCGGCAGGATATTCTGCCCATCTTAATTTATCCATCCAGAGCAACCCTGCACTCCACCTATTGCTGCATCAAATTGTTTCTTAAATGATTCCAGGGGATTTACATCCACCACTCTTCCCAAAAGTCTATTTTTTTTATTTGTTCCTGGGATGTGGGCGTCGCTGGCAAGGCCAGCATTTATTGCCCATCCCTAATTGCCCTCGAGAAGGTGGTGGTGAGCCGCCTTCTTGAAACACTGCAGTCCGTGTGGTGTTCAAGTGTCGATCACTCTTCGTTTTCTCATTTGTTCTTGGGATATGCCCATTCCTAGTTTCCCTGAGTGCATTAAGAGTCAACCACCTAGTGTGGGACTGGAGTCACATGTAGGCCAGACCAGGTAGGGGTGACATTAGTGAACCAGTTAGGTTTTTACAAAAATCTAGCATCTGTCATGGTCATTTTATTTGGTCCCTGCCCACAAATCACCAGATTTATTGAAATTAATTTCACAACTTTCTATGTGTGGGATTTGAGCTCCTGATCTCTGGGTTGCTTGTCCAGTACCATAACCACTATTCTAACATACCCTTAACCCTGTGTAAAGAAGAACTTACTGATATCAGACCTAAAATGACCTTTTACTAGTTTGTCCCACTCCCACACCTAAAAGTAGTATTCTTGATTAGCTTTTTCCACACCATTTTCTATATTATATACCTTGATAAGGTCACTGCTCTGAAGCATCTTTTCCAGACTGAAAAGACCAGGCTTTTCCAGTATTTTCTTCATAATTGAGACCCTTGACATGGGGATCAGACCATGGGCCTGCGATTTTGCCAGTGCTCAGAGGGCGGGTTTGGAGGCGGGTCAGAGATTAAATTTGTTTTGATTGACGGTGGGTTCCGATCCCGCCATCAACTCGCCTCCAAACAGCTTTCCCAAGTGTTGGGTCCCCGATTTGCGAATGGACCCGACACCTAGCGGCGGGAAGCGGATTAAAGGCAATTACCTGCCTATTAACAGGTACTTGCCAGTTGTTTTTAGCCTGTTTTTGGATTTTCCCGCTTCTGGGTCGGGTTTCCTGACATCCGGACACCATGGCAGGTAAGTGTGGCATGTTGTGAGTCTGCTGTAATGTTTGTTGAATGATGACAGCTGCAGAAGTGGTGTGAAGGATCCAATGTTGCACATGGTGAGTTTCAAAGGAAAGAAAATGTTGGGAACTGCATTTTTAATACATTTACAGATTTTTTTAGCTTACAAGTTTTTAAATCCATGTCCAGTGCCACCTCATTAGGAGAACCTCTCTCACCAGTGACAGATCGCTTCTGTCACCTCACCTGCAGCTGCCATCTATTTTAGCCTATGGAGGGAGTCATTGGAGAGTCTGGGTGCAAGAGGTCACCTTTGTGCAGTGATTGTCAGTGATTTCAGCATCTCAATGCTGTCAAACACTGAGAAATCAACTGTCAAAATAAAATTGTGCGTGGTCCCTTTAAAGAAACCGGCAGATGACGCGCCATCAAATGACATCATCAGACCCGCTTCCTGTTAATCGGCCGGCAAGCCCGCAGGGCAGGCTTAACAAGGTCAATCAAGGCAAAATCACGTCTGTGGAGCGGAAGCAGCTGGGGGCGGGACTGGAAGCCGGAAACCAGCTGACCCGCACTCAACCCACCTCCATTAATAAATCGCGGCCATGGCTTTTCTCCAGTGTTTGAATGGGTCCCTTGTATCTTGGAAACCAGGATTCATTGGCACTAAATCTGTAAATAGATTTTAACACTGTGGTCTTACTGGTTGTCCCTGCTTCAGTTCCAGTTCGCCATTTGGCAGGTCCTGCGCTTCATAATCTATATTTATTGTTCATATTTCATGTGGAGCTAGAAACTTAAACTAACTCTGTGACTAGTGTTGAATTATTAAGAAGTAGCATTTTAGAGGCGGTATCTGGCCTTTTATCTAAATTCGAGCCCCATTTGTGGGCTATTTAAGATGGCAGCCAAATTGCTCTGGACAGAGATGATTGACATAAATGAATGGGGAGCATACAACGTCCTTTGCACATAATTGTTCTCATTAAAAATGCACAAAACCTATATTTATTCTAAAATGTTATAAAGAGTTGTTGTCATTTTGATGCTGCTTCTGGAATTCATAGCACACACGAGGGAAACTTATACATCTTTCCCAATCCTACTCATTTTTAGGATAAGTTCCATTTTCAACAACCAAGTAGCAAGTATTCTTAATTTCTCTTCCATCTCTCCCTTTATTCTCTAATTATTTTTATATCTTTTGTGATAAACCTAATTGATATTTTTCTCTGAATGGTTAACTAGATCATTTTACTACAACATCTCAACAGAAGTTACTCACCTACTGAGTAAGACAGAGCATTTTTACTCCTACAACTGTCCACCAGGAACAACCTGGACCGGACCCGATGGTGTAAAACATTCAAATTACACTTACAATCAAGGTAATGCTGGAACAAACTCTCCCAGAATTTTGGAAGGGGTGGATATTCAGTCCAGTGGCAGGGGCACAGTGGTGAATATTCCATCACACTCTTGACGAACCTTGTAGATGGCGGAGAAGCTTTGATGGGTCAGGAGATGAGACACTCATCGTGGAATACTCAGTCACTGCCCTGCTCCTGTAGCTTTGTTGTTGATATGGCTGCTCCTGTTAAGCTTCTGGTCAATGGTGACCCCCAGGATGTTGATGGTGGGGAATTTCATGATGGTGCTGGTGTTGAAAGTCAGCTGGAGGTGTTTGGCCTTTTCAGTTAAGAACCAATTGGATACTACAAGGGGGGAGTCTTTAGGTTCTTTTTGGATGGATGAACTAAGCTGAGTCAAAAGGCCTTCCTCATCCATAATTATCTTGTGATCTTGCGATGAAAACGGACATTCTTGGCTCAACAATACCGCCATTTGGTTCTTAGTGCAGCTATTTGCATCATAATTTTAGTAGCAAAATATACTGGGTGCAAGATTTATATGAAATATAATAGTCAAAAATAGCTGCAAAAATCAAGGGGTCTATTATAGACTTCATATTGAAAACAATTACTTCACATAATTTTTAGTAGGTTTTGTTTTGTTCACTGTTATACATTTGCCTTGTTTTTCAATTTAATAATTTTCTTTTCTTTTCAAACTAGTTTAGATAGTTTACATGTTTTTGGTTTATTAATGAATTTACTTTTCATTCTTATATGTTTCCCTCTCCAGTTTTTAGTATTTATTTTAAAATCTAGGCTGCAGTGCTGTACTAAGGGAATGCTGCACTTTCAGATGAGACGTTAAACCAAGATAAACATCTGCCCTTTCAGGTGGACATAAAAGATCCCACGACACTATTCGAAGAAGAGCAAGGGAGTTCTCCCAGTGTCCTGGGCAACATTTATCCCTCAACCAACACCACCAAAAACAGATAATTCTGGCCATTTATATCTTTGGTGTTTGTGGGATCTTGCTGTATGCAAATTGGCTGCAGCATTTCCCTACATTACAACAGTGACTACATTTTAAAAGTGCTTCATTGGCTGGCTGTGAATCACATTAGAGGAAAGGTCCTCGACCTGGAACATTAACTCTGTTTCTCTCTGCACAAAAGCTGCCTGACCTGCTGAGTATTTCCAGCATTTTCTGTTTTTGTTTCAGATTTCCAGCCTCCGCAGTATTTTGCTTTTGTCTTCCTAAACTGTTGTGTCTGTCTTCAGCTGCTGCACTTCTGGTTGAAAACGGGAAGAATGGAATTGTGTATCTCTTCAGAAGAGGGACACATGAAGAATTTGGATATGCTGCTCTCTTCACAGCCCTTATTATTTACTACCTATTTTCTTGTTGGACATCCGGTACTGCTATGGCATGTGGACTTGTCATACCATTGCTGTAAGAAACCATTTTACTTCTGTAAACCTTTAATAGGGACTGGCTTTACCTGTGTAACTCTCTAATAAGGCCTACACATACTTGTGTATATCTTTGACAGAGCAACCTAAATCTTTGAATTATTACTTTACTGCCAGTGGAAACGCAAAGTGCACTCTTGGCCGGCCTCACATCTTCCACGCTCCATAAACTTAAGGTCATCCAATAGTCTGCTGCCTGTATCCTAACTGGTACCAAGTCCCGTTCGCCCATCACCCCTGTGCTCGCTGACCTACATTGGCTCCCGGTTAAGCAACACCTCGATTTTAAAATTCTCATCCTTGTTTTCAAATCCCTCCGTGATCTCGCCCCTCCCTATCTCTATAACCTCCTCCAGCCCTACAACTCTACGAGATATCTGTGCACCTCCAATTCTGGCCTCTTGCGCATCCCCTATTTTAATTGCTCCACCATTGGTCGCCGTGCCTTAAGCTGCCGAGGCCCTAAGCTTTGGAATTCCCGCCCTAAACCTCTCCACCTCTCTTTCCTCCTTTAAGACGCTCCTTAAAACCTACCTCATCTACCCTAATATTTCCTTATGTAGCTTGGTGTCAAATTTTGTTTGATAATGCTCCTGTGAAGCGCCTTGGAATATATAAATGCAAATTGTTGTTGTTACTGTTGCTGTTAAAATAATGCTGATTGGAAAATCTGATGCAGCCTGTCTTTACCTGTAAGGACACATTTAAGGCACTTCTTAGGGCATTTCTCCTACAGCCTACCCCCTGCTCCTCTGGATAATGATCTCACTAAGAGTGGTCCAAACAGCAGCAGAGGAGCATTATAATGAAGCACAAGATTGATCATCAAGAGGGCCATTGGGGTCTTACAGGCACACTTGCTCTCTAGGCTCTGCCACATGGGCCATATCAGTTTCCTTCCTTTGGGAAAATATATTTAAAATTTGGTCTCCCCTGTTGGTTCATCCAATGTTAGTTTCCATGTGGGAAATCAGGAGGACATTAGGTTTTTCACTTCATTCTTGTTCTCATTGTGTAATATTTGAAAACCGTCACCAGTAAAATGTAACTGGAAAACTATTTCAATTTGTGATCTGAAATGAAATAGATGTTTTAAATGATAATCTATGTGAAGTGTCCTAGGTCTGATTATCTTCTCCATTAGGTACACTGGAGCTTTATATGGCAGGATAATTGGTCTGATCATGGTGTCGATTTTTGGTGTCCAAACTGACAAGTATGGAGCCTGGACAGATCCTGGCCTTTTTGCAGTAATTGGAGCTGCCTCATATTTCTGTGGTGTTTCAAGACTGACAATCTCCCTCACTGCCATCATGGTAAGAAATGTTCATCAAAAAGTATCTTTAAATACAGTGTTTCCAAATGATTGCTTTGTTTTTGACCATTACACTGCTAGTCAGGTGTAGATACCTTAGACAACACCAACTACATACTTGTTTAGGACTGGCTCAGATTTCCCTCTATTTCTGCCTCTGATCTCTCTCGGATAGTCTTGTTCTTGTGCCCTGCTCCTATTCATGTTCTTCCTTATCTGATGGCCAAAGGTTCTTGATTTACTGCTGACTTTCAACCTGCTTCCTTGAAAAGTCATTGTAGCTTCTTTGCTCACTGGAGAATAGACCAGTTTCACAAAATACAGAATGCTGGGACTGCCCCACCCCAAAGCTATTCCCTGATTCTCTCTCGTAAAATGGAGAGTGGGAAAGTTAAGTGACAAGAAGTCAACAGTTGCGAGGGATGAGTAGATGGGGACAGAGAAGTGAGATTTGGAGAGGGACATTGCACCAGGTGCATGGAGGCAAAAGAAAACAATGTATTTTTCAGATATTCAAGTCTCCCTTGGCCACCTGTGAGCAGGTGGACTGGCAACCTGTTGCCAACCTCTGACAACGTTGCTTTTCGGCCAACTGATAGGAAGTGCATGAGAGCACTCTAGTAACAACTTGCCTTTTAATTCAACTGAGTTGGCTGTTGCTTGACATGTTCCTACAGCAATGTGGATGAGGTGGGCAACTCAGCAGATTGGCAGAGTTTAAGCATAAAACCATGTCTCACCGTTCTGTGGCATTGCACGTTGATGCTCTGACATGCTACATTGCAGCACTAGTCAAGGTGAAAACAATATTTGGGATACAATTGTTTTTCCCTATTAATTACATTCCATGATCCAAATTCCGCCTCCTGATTTTGTGCCACCATAAGCCTGAAATATTGTTATGTTTGAAAACTGGAGTTTAATTTATTTGTAAATATTAAAAATGGATAATGTTATCCAGTTTCTTTTTATTGGTACGGGTATGTAACCCTGCAATAATGGTATACATCTTCTACCCTCCAGTGATGGCTTACACTTTCTGTTTCTCTCATTCTTGTCAGAAAGCACTTCGTCACACAAAGGGTAGTGGAAATCTGGAACTCTCTCCCCCCAAAAGGCTGTTGAGGCGAAGTCAATTGAAAATGTCAAAACTGAGATTGATAGATTTATGCATGGGTATTAAGGGTTACGGAACCAAGGCGGGTAGATGGAGTCAAGATACAGATCAGTCATGATCTAATTGAATGGCAGAACAGGCTCGAGGGGCTGAATGGCCTACTCTTGTCCCTATGTTACTTTGTTCCCTTGTGAACCTCCCCAAACTATACAACCCTCACAGTTGTAGCAACCTGCTTCCTATCCATGTTGCTCTCAGCTAACTGCTAAAGTCAGGAATGTTTGGTTGAGGCACCCTATCCTCTAAGAGACATTTGACCTCTGGTCACTGCTTCCCTGTGCAGTTTGGCAGAGAATTGGAACTCAGATGACTGGGTGCTTGAAACCGCAACCCTCCAGAGAGCACCTCAATAGAGAAACCTAGAAAAAGGCATCTTGGACTGGCCTTGATCAACCTTCAAGTGCTAGAGATGGCAATAGTCAGTACCATCTGAGAACTGCTGTGCACTCAGTGATGTTGATTTTTTCCTTCAAATTGACATCCATGCCAGTCTGAGCACTTTTTCCTGGGTTTATCTCTGTAGAATGAAGTGTTTTTAACCTGCGTCATTGAATCAGCTCCCTGTTGCCAGAGAAGACTTCAAATGGCTGCTTTGTAAGAGCAGGGAATCAACAAGGGAAATTACAATAGCTGTTAGGAGCAGGAGATTTTTATACCAGTTTTGATTTACATAGTACAATCCCATAAACAGGTACATATATATATATAAAGAGAATTGTTCTTTAAGCTGAAAATGATCCCGTCTATCATTTTTAAGGAAGTGAAGGTAGATTTAGGGGAACTGTGACTGAAATTTCTTGTAGTTCGTTAAACACCAGA
This sequence comes from Squalus acanthias, assembly GCA_030390025.1. NCBI lineage: Eukaryota > Metazoa > Chordata > Chondrichthyes > Squaliformes > Squalidae > Squalus > Squalus acanthias. The sequence goes on from CM059432.1 coordinate 62,660,503, forward strand.
TATTTATAAATTAGCCAATTTGTCAAAATATTTTGAATTAAAAAGTACAGTTTTAATAAATATGGACCTGTTAGCTTGACGTCTACAATAAGAAAATATTGCAGTTTATTATAAGTAAGGCAATTAAAGTACTTTAGAGAAAGGTAAAGGCAATGATTCCATGTCAAAATGAGTTTATGAAATGCAAGTCATGCCTAACAAGGAGTGGTTTATTGAATGTTTTGATCCAGAAGTCATTTGTTAAGGTGTCTCTCAAAAGATTTCCAGCTAAACTGAAAGCTCTTGGGATACATAAGCATGTTGTAAATTGGCTAAACAATAGGAAATGATCAATAATATTCATTCTAATTGGCCAATGACCAGTGGAGTAATATTTGATTAGATGACTTATAAACCAGCAACATTAAAATACATTGGAGCTAAGAATGGAGCGCAACTCTGTGTAACCTGAATAGAAACAAGACTGTGGAACTACCTAAAATTACTTGATATCTAATAGCTTCAATTGCTCACCCTACTTATAAAAATACTTAGGGCTGGATTTTCTCAGTGGTGTCAGGATGGTGGCGGGATAGCTGGTTGTCGGGTTCCGGTCCCGTTCCTGGCTGCAGCCACTCTGTCAAAGGGATTTTCCCTTGATTGGCCTTGTTAAGCCCGCCCTGCGGGCTTCCCAGCCAATTAACAGGAAGCGGTTTTGATGATGTCATTTGATGACGCATCATCAGCTGGTTTCCTTAAAGGGACCATGGCCACATTGAATTTGACAGTTGTTCTGTCAGTGTTTGACAGCACTGAGATGCTGCAAACACTGACCAGCACTGCACAAAGGTGGACAGTTGCACCCAGGCTCTCCAATGACTCCCTCCATATGCTTATGGAGGAAGTCACAGCACGCAGGGAGGTTCTCTTCCCTTCCAAGGGCGGAAGAGACCTGCTCGGGACACTAACGCAGCCTGGTTGCACATTGCACAGGAGGGCAAAAGCAGGGATGTCATCAGCAGTCCTTAGCTGCAGTAGTGCCAACCTTTCAATGATCTCAGTGGATCACGAAATGTTACTGCAAAGCCACACTCAAACTCACCCTGCTGTGCCACTCAACACATCTTCATCACTCTGCCTTCCATACCCTTCTCCTGCACATTCTTACATAAGAACATAAGAAATAGGAGCAGGAGTAGGCCATTTGGCCCCTCGAGCCTGCTCCGCCATTCAATAAGATCATGGCTGATCTTCTACCTCATCTCCATGATCCTTGTTACATGCACCTCTAATTTCCTGATTTATACTCTGCCCTGCATTACAACTATTGTTTGGGGGCCTATAAACAACTCCCACCAATGTTTTCTGCCCCTTGCTGTTTCTTAGCTCCACCCAAACTGATTCTACTTCTTGCTTTTTGGAGCTAAGATCCTTTCTCTCTACTGTCTTTATCCCATCCTTTATTATCAGGGCTACCCCTCCTCGTTTTCTATTTTGCCTATCTCTTCTAAAAGTTAAGTATCCTGGAATATTTAGTTTCCAACCTTAGCCACTTTGCAACCACGTCTCCGTTATGGCTATTAGATCAAACCTGTTAATTTCTATCTGCGCTATTAATTTATCTATTTTGTTGTGAATGCTTCGCGCATTCAGATATAGTGCCTTTAGCTTTGACTTATTTCTATTTTTCCTTGATGTCACCTTTGTCACTGATGCCTTATTACCTTTGTTACTCTCTCTCTCCCTTCCTGACCCACTCTGCTTATTATTACCCAAAACTCTACTCTGCTCTAGAGTCTTGACATCTCGCTGCTTTTAAATTTACACTTTCCTGAATCCTCCCACCCCCTGTCTATTGCCCTAGTTATTCGGTTCACCAGGACACTGGTCCCAGCCCGGTTTAAGTGGAGCCCGTCCCAACGGAACAGCTCCCTCTTTCCCCAGTATTGGTGCCAGTGCCCCTTGAACTGAAACCCCTTCCTCCCACACCACACTTTGAGCCACGCATTTAAACCTCTAATCTGTTTGTCCCTATGCCAATTTGCGCGTGGCTCAGGTAACAATCCAGAGATTATTACCTTTGAGGTTCTGCTTTTTAATTTGGACCCTAGCTCCTCAAACTCCCTCAGCAGAACCTCATTCCTAGTTCTACCTATGCCGTTGGTTCCTATGTGGACCACGACAACTGGATCCTCCCCCTCCCACTCCAAGTTCTTCTTAGTCACACCAACTTACCTTGCACCTCCACCCATTCCTCTCTATCTACATTATCACTTCCCCATCTCACTAGCCACCCCTCACACTCACCCTCATCCTACTGCAAGCATACCAACTAACAACACACAAGGGTAGGCACTTGAGAGGTTTAGCCAATGTCCATGTGAAGTTTCTGGTAATGTGTTGTCATACAGAGAAATCTATTTTTCCAACACTGCCCCTTATTGGACAGATCTGAGCGCTCCTTGAGAAGTGTCTTACTGAGTTGAGTGAATGGTGAGACATAACTCCACCCCCCTGCTCCGCTATAGTGATGAGTGTGAAAGGAATGGCTTGGACATTAAAGGTGACGTAAGAAAACTACTAGGCACTTGGTCTAAGCGTTAAACAAAGCTTTAATCAACTGTTTTACAACATGGAGGTCTAGTTGTGTCCTTCACTAGTTCCTGTTAAGAATGTCCTGTGCAAGCTGGCCGGTGCCCGAGTATTTATACTCTCCCTGGACAGCGCCACCCACAGGCCACTCAGTATTATTTCATAAGTCTTTCTTTCATGAATGACAGATTCATGTCAAAAGGTATGCTTCACGGTGCTGGTGTGGGATGGTGTCAACCTGGTGCATCATGTGGCAGCCAGGGTTAACAGCGTCAAGTGAAGAAAATCTGGCCATGGTGATGCCATCGCTGGCCTCCCGGGCAGCAATGTTTTCAGGGGCTTGATGCCCTGTGTCCAGTGCAGCATCAGGTGATGGCAGAGAAGGTTGGTGGTGTTGCTGGTGTGCCTGGTGATGTTGGTGTTGGGGCTGAGCGTGGAAGGAATCAGAGGAGCAAGGTGAGATAGTTTCTCGGGCACTGATGTTGCTGCAATAGATGTCAGCTGCAGATGAGATGACAGAAGCGAACTGTCAATGGTGAGAGAGGTTGTTCCAATGAGGTGGCACTGGATATACAGTTGGCTCTAAAGACTTGTTAGCTAAAGAAATCTCATATGTCTTACAAATGCAGTAACCAACGGTTTCTGCGCTCTGAAACTGACCATCTGCAACATGGTATCCTTTACACCACTTCTGCAGCTGTCAGCTTATCAGAAACATCAGAGTAGACTCCACTCATGCCAAGGTGAGCTGGCGTGTTCCCCGAGCAGCGGGTAACCCGTGGGGGGCCACGTAAAATTGGAAGGAAGCCTCAAAATACCATTAAATTGGCTGTTAACAAGCCATTTAATGAGCTCAATTGTCTCCCTGCCGCTTGGTGTCAGGTCAGTTCTCCGCTGACAGACCCGACACCTGGGAGACTCGCGTGGAGGCAGGTTGACAGCGGGTTTCCTACTCGCTGTCAATCTTTGCTATTTGGACAGCGGACCCGCCTCCAAACCCGCACTCTGAGCACCGGCAAAATCCAGCCCATAGAGACAGTGAAAAGGTTTCAGGGAAGTTTAAGAAAGGTGATTTTATATCGTTGATCTAAAGAGAGGAATCATAAATTTACTTATTTTCATTTGAAAAAACACATTTTAGCCTTAGGTTAACTTGGGTTGCTAAAAGTGTCTGGTCTATTCCCAGTCTATGGGCTAAAGTTTGGGTTTTCCCTCCCATGCAGTGGGCCAGCTAAAGAGAGAAGCACTAATCCTCTAAATCAGCTGTAAACTGCAACTAAGAGGCAATTAAACACCTGAAATAGCAACGGAAAGGCAAAGCCAAAGCCAGCTGTTTACTTAGTAAAATTGCTTTAAAATTGGGCATTACAGAGTGATGGAAAGCCAATATTGAAGGCAGGTGCTCCAAGCACTACAGCTAGAATTAATTTTCATAACATTTTCACCCTCTAATTCTGCAATAGCTTTGCTGGTCATTGAATTGAATAGTTAGGTGGAGCGGTGGGTGGGCACTTAAAATTGCCCATGAGACTTACCTGCCGAGATCTCGCTCCCTTCCACAGGTTCCTATTTTAACCTGCTTTTCTGACTTCTTTAAATATGCAGATTGGCTCCGATGACATAATCGGGCCTGATTGCTATTTTAATCCGAGTCAATGGAAAGTGAAATTGGGCAGGGTGTAAAGTGGGTAGTCGCTATGATCGAGTCAGCTTCCCTCCTGCCGAGTTAAGTTAAAATGACCCCTTAGGTGTCTGTCCGCAGTGAGGGGAGGGCACAGGCCGGTGAGGGGAGAAATGGTTCTCGGTGTGGCAGTGCTGGTTTGTAAGTTTCTAATAGATCTCTGCAAACATTGAATTCAGTGTATTGTAGTTGGTTCCTGGATGTGCTTTTATCTCTCTATCTATCTTTCTGTTTCTTTGGCTGGAATATTTAGCTGCTGATGCACTGGGGTGGGGTGGGGTGGGGTGGGGGGGGGTGGGGAGGTCCGGTAGCGCGACAAACATGGGTCAATTACAGCTTAACTATTTAAAGGGACCCTGTGAAGGTGAAAGTTGAAGGATTGTTCAGTGGAGGAACAGAGGAAGCAACTGCATTAATGGAGTCCCAACGTGGCGAGGCTGCTCCTCGTTTAAATGAGGCCTCCCTAGAGCGGATGCTGCATTCTGTAAGGGCCCGCAGGAAGATTCTCTTCCCAAGCCGACTCCAGCACATCACTCCTCATACGTACTTAACTTGCAGATGCACCCATTCCTATCTGCCAGGCACCAAAAGCGCATCTTCAGCATTCCGATTGCTTGCTCGATGACAGTTCTCATGGTCATGTGGCTTTGATTGTATCTCTCCTGGGCCTCATTGTTTGGGCTCCTAACGGGTGTCATCAGTCACGCTTTTGGGGGAAGCCGTTGACTCGAAGGAGCCAACCGCTAACTCTGCTTCGAGGTCCGAAGAGCTCTGGGAGGGTGGACTGGTGCAGGATGAAAGAATCATGGGAGCTGCCTGGTAATCTTGCACGCACCTGTATGATGATCTTTTTGTGTTGCATATGAGCTGAACATTGATGGGGTGGAAGCCCTTGCGGTTGATTAAGACTCCAGGGTGATCTGGGGGCGCCTTGATTGCCACGTGTGTACAATTGATGACTCTCTGGACTTGAGGGAACCCAGCCAGAGTCGCAAAGCCGAGCGCCCGCTCATTCTGACTGGCTTCATCGATTGCAAAGTGCACATAATTGCCGGCCCTGGCAAACATGACATTGGTCACCTAAGTGATGCATTTGTGGGCAGCAGATTGTGAAATTCTGCAGATATCTCCTGCAGATCCCTGGAAGGAGCCAGAGGCAAAGAAATTGAGGGTGCTGGTGACATTGACAGCCACTGGCAAACTGTGCCCACCAGGTCCACTTGGCAGGAGGTCTTCTTCCAGGAGGCTGCAAATGTCTGCGACCACCTGATGTGATACCCTGAGCCCCCTGAGACACTGGTGTTCTGACATGTCCAGGAAGCGGATCCTCTGCCTATATACCTTGTATTGGGGGTATCGCCTCTAGTGAGCTGCACCCCTGCACATCCTCTCTCACCTGTGGAGCGGCAGGTCGGTGAGGAGAAGGCTGCTGCTTCTCCTTCTCATCTTGGTCCTCATCTGAGATCCAAGGTAAAGCTGCATAAGCGGCACCCATGCTGAACTGATGCTCGACAGATGGAAAGTGTAGATCAGACTCTCAAAAATCCAAGGTAGCAGAAATAACCTGTAAAGTACTGAAAGCACATGAGAGGAACAAGCCCTCTGAGCAAAGGCCTTTCACTTCGGCAAGGAAGCAGGTGTGAAGTCTGAGTACTTATATGATTGTTTGCCTGTGATTTGGTCAGCCCCCTCAATTTGCACTGTCAGCTTGCCTTGCTTTCACTGGCGAGCTCCAGGAAACTGGGGAAACCTGTGCATTCAGAGATAAAGCTCAAATCTGCAGTTAAAACAGCTCCTAATTGCCTCTTAACATCTTTTAATTGCCAACCCGTCTCTCCCATGGGGGTTTCTCGCATGCAGCTGAATGCGCTCCAGTTAAATGCGGAAGTCGTCAGGTTGGAGCTGGCTTCCGACGCGCTGTCAATTTCAGCGCATTTAACCACCCACCCACTCTCAAACCCACTCACTCTTTGCTGTTAAAATTCCCCTCTTTGCCTCTCTTTCTCTTTGCCTGAGAAGTTTTCAAACCAATTAAAAAAGAGCTCAAAATAGGATGAGGAAAGATTCTCTGGAGTAAATGTTCATCTTCATCGCCTCGTAATCTGGTGGAGCAGATTGCCCATCTGTTATAGAAGCTGCCTGATTTTCATTCCATTGAATTCATCTGAATGAAAATTAGGCAGGTTCTACAATGGGCAAGCGATCACTGTCTCTTTCTCCCTGCCTTGCTCTCTGTCTCTCTGAGCATATGTTGATAGAATGTTTGATTATAATTTGAACACAAACAAAAGTGACAAGTATAGAATTATCATAGCTTGTCATATTTGAAATTGATCTCTGTCTTCCCTCTCACAGACAATCTCAATATAAACTTTACCTGAATAAGGTGTTGCCGATCTTTGCGCAGGTTTCCGACCCCACACACTGACATTACACTGTTGCACTGTCCCTGCTGGCAGACAGTAGCAGAAGACTTTCCTTATTGACTCAGAAACCCCCATATAATTGGTTCATTAAATTGGAACATTACTGAAGTTTGCCCATTGATGTGTTCAGCCTCACCACTAGGTGTCAGGATTTCCAAAGTTTTAAGATTTTGGCACACTGTTTTAAGAAGATCTGAATATGTTTCTGACAGTGAAATTATCATGCACCGAATAAGTTGGGAGCATGAAATAATAACTATGTAGCAATGGTATTTATATTACTAACAATAACAATATTAGCTTCTCTCCAACTTTTGAAAGCTATGTCACGTTTGCAACAGCTGTGGAAGATCATTGCAAATATGTAGCTGTAGCTGCAGCTTCTCACAACCGTCCTGTATTAAGGGGGTACAGTCTAGTGTACAGTGACATTTTAAAATAGAGGAAGCAGTATTGTCATGATTGACAATGTAATGACATTACCGTGTCACTCATTGGCAAAAATTCTAATCCTATTTTTAATATCTGCAGCAGATGCTGATTTTTCAAATGACCACTTCATGGCATGTAAGCTGAGTTGTTAGACTCGGTTGGTCCAGGAACTGAACTTTTCTGAGAACTTTCATTATGATTATTACATTTTTCCAACATACAAGTTAGAAGCTGACATTGGTTTTAAGTTTTCAGAGGAGATGCAATTTCAGGAAGCTGATGGGTCCTTCACTCATGGTTCTGACCCAGGGCTCTGACTCGAATTAGATTAACACACAGGTGAACAGTGAAGGTCAGCAGTGTTAGTCCAGAAACTAAACATTCCTCAAATTGACTTCCCCTATGAAAAAAGGCACTAGAGTTAAAAAAAAAACAGATTCCATTAATTGCTGCCTACTAGTAAGATATAATGAAAGGGCAGGAAGGAGCTTCCAGCAGCTGGTTTGCATGTTCATCTATTACTAGGATCTTCCATGAATCCAAATACTGTACAGTAAAGAGAAAAATAAATCCAAATACTTTTTCAGTGTAAATATGAAAATGCAATAATTTGATACTTTGTAAAATGCCACTAATTGTCATTAAGGCAACCTAAACCTCAGTGAATATTTTGTGCACTGAAGTGAAGGATCTATCAAACTGTATTGTCTCAAGTGAGGTAGGCCCGGTAAGAATCAGCATGGCTTCTTACAGTGATAGCATTAATATTTCAACTGTACTGATTAAAGAAACAAAGCCAGATCAAAAGCCAGGCAACTTCCTTTTACAGTAAACCAAAAAGTAAATATTAATTGAGCCTTGTTTAGGCATTTCACTTGCCAAAATCCTTAGTATAATCATTCCAAACAACTGCAGATTTTTTGAGAGATTTGATACTGTTCTTTGTTCAAAGAAACCCACACACCAAAAACTACTACAACTTTTAGGTTATATTTCATGCATTAACCTAAAACTTTTGAAATACTAAAGGATATTGAGCAGTTCCGCTAAAGTTGTACACTTTTTGAACCAGAAACCAGAATAAGCATCATGTAATGAGAAGTGAATGAAATAAATTCAAGGACTAAGCCACCCTTGGGCAGGAACCTATTACTAGGATTAACTGGGATATCCTGTATAATTATATTGTTAATAAATATACACAAATAATGTCCAGTCGAATACCATTTTGAATTTCAGTACATAAGTTAACTCTTTAAAAAAAAAAGGGGAACTATGAAAAATTTCAGTTTCTGATAAATATCAGTTTATAAACTTATTTAAAAAATAATATTTTCAACAAAGGAGTCTTATACAGCCAAACATCTTTTGTATCCCGCTGGTTAGAACATCCTGCTACAATCTAAGCAAATCCAGAACTGATCCACTAAAGTGTAGTGCCTAATGCCATAGTCAAGAAAATTTTGGTTATTCTGATTGGGGGAGGGATGGCTTATGTGTGAACACTGCAGATGAGAACATATTACTGATATTTCATTCAAAATGATTAATCAGTAGATCTTAGTCAATTCATGCCTGTTCTTTAAAGAAATAATTGAGGCACGTTTTCAAACAATTTTTTGACTTTTTTACTTTCTCGTAGTTTGAGAAATGGAAATTAAATGCACAATAGGGGTAATTTTATGAATTTGTGCCTTTCTCTAGGGTTCCACTGGTCTCTGCCAAAGTTACGACAGGAGATCGGGAGAACCTATGTGAAAAATCGAGGCTGCTGTGGCGTGAATTTTACTCAGTCTGAAGAGATAACATATTGCTCTCTTCTAATGCAAGATAAATTAAAAAGAAAACTTACTGTAATACAATATAGACAAAAAGGACTCAATTTAAACCCAGAGTATGGCTTGTGTTGAGATATAAGCACTGGTTTTATGAGGCTTCAATAGTGGCTTGGAGCCTTGCAGGTGTCAGGAGCGATTTGTGAAATCGGGTGCCTGCCTCGCATGCCTGATTTGTAGCAGGGTAAATTTGAGGTGTGTGATTTTTGAGATCAAAGGAGCAAGCAGAACCCTAATTTAAATGCAAAAATTATTGAAATAATGTTGAGTTTCATGAGCTTGCGCAAAGTTCCAACCCCCAGAATGCAGCTCACCCATATAAAATGGGAGCGTGACAGCTCAATGGACTTTACCTGGCTTAGCCTAAACATTAAAGAAAGTTTTTTTTTCTTACAGTTGGTTGTGAATAGTAATTTTTTGCTGCAAGCATTTAGCTGCTATTATAATTAACAACTTACATAAGATTTTTGTCCTATGTATGTCTGCATTTTTGCTAAAGTCCACAGTTTGCTAGGCAGCACTTTTCTATAGTCAGTTGTAGCTAGATGTTAACTATGTTGGAAAGATTGGGTCCTTTTGGATGGTCCCTTTGGATGTTCCCATGGTGCTGCATGAATTTCACAAGGAGGATGATTTCATAAGGGTACAAAAGGACTGATTCTGTGCCCTGATGTTGCCAGTGGAGAGCAGCATTTTCAGGAAATGCATTGTGGGAAATGGCAGAGGCAGTGACTGAGCTATGCTGTCTGTTGCCGGTTAACTTACAGACAACTTCAAGGAGTCATAGTCAAAGAGTCAAAGGCCGGAATTTTGCCGGCGCTCAGGGGGTGGGGTTGGAGGCGGGACATCCGGCAAAATCGCAAAGATTGACAGCGGGTCAGAAACCCGCTGTCAACCTGCCTCCAATCAATCTTCCCAAGTGTCGGTTCCCTGATTTGCGCATGGGCCCGACACCTAGTGGCGGGAAGAGGATGATAGCCACTTAACTGCTTGTTAACAGGTTGTTAACAGGCAGTTAAGAGGCTTTTTGCAATTTTGACAGTTCTACTGCGGGCTTCCCAGGTAAGTGTGGCATGCTGTGGGTCGACTGTAATGTTTCTGCATTGATGACAGCTGCAGAAATGGTGTGAAGGATCCAATGGTGCACTGGTGAGTTTCAGAGGTAAGATAATATTGGGAAAATCATTTTTAATGCATTTACACTTTTCTGTGGGTAACAAGTTTTGATTTGCATGTGTAGTCCCACCTCATTGGGAGAACCTCTCTCACCAGTGACAGATCACTTCTGTAACCTCACCTGCAGCTGCCATCTGTTCTAGCCTAAGGAGGGAGTCACTGGAGAGCCTGGGTGCAAGAGCTCACCTTTGTACAGTGATTGTCAGTGTTTGCAGCACCTCAAAGCTGTCAAATACTGAGAAATCAGCTGTCAAAAAAAATGTGCATGGCCCCTTTAAGAAAACCGGCAGATGACGCATCATCAACTGATGTCATCTGACACCGGCTTCCTCTTAATTGGCCGGCAAGCCCGCAGGGCGGACTTAACAAGGCCAATTGATGCAAAATCACGTTTCTGCATCTGATGTCGTTGGGGGCGGACTGGAACCCAGAAGGCAGCTGTCCCGCATCCAAGCCACCTCAAACCGAAAAATCGCGGCCATAGAGTCATAATGGCACGGAAGGAGGCCATTCGGCCCATTGAGTCCGTGCCAGCTCTCTGCAGAGCAATCGAGTCATTCCCCCGCTCTATCCCTATAGCCCTGCAAGTTTATTTCCCTCAAGTGCCTATCCAGTCTCCCCTTGAAAACATTGAGTGTGTCCGCTTCCACCACTTCCGTCGGCAGCGAGTTCCAGGTCCTCACCACTTGCTGCATAAAAATGTTTTTCCTTAAAACCCCGTCTGTATCTCTTGCCCAAAACCTTAAATCTGTGTCCCCTAGTCCTTGTACCATCAACTAGTGGGAACAGCCTTTCCCCGTCTAGCCTAACCAAACCTGTCATAATCTTGTACACCTCTATCAAATCACCCCTCAACCTCCTTTACTCTAATGAAAACAAATCCAGCTTCTCCAACCTGTCCTTGTAGCTAAGATTCCCCCATCCTGGAACCATTCTGGTAAATCTCTTCTGTACCCTCTCAAGGGCCTTCACATCCTTCCTAAAGTGTGGTGACCAGAACTGGATGCAATACTCCAGTTGTGGCCTAACCAGCGCTTTATAAAGATTCAGCATAACTTCTCTACTTTTGTACTCAATACCTCTATTTATGAAACCCAAGATCTCATATGCTTTGCTAACCACTCTCTCAATATGTCCCGCCACCTTCAGGGACCTGTGCACATTAACTCCCAGGTCCCTCTGTCTCTGCACACTCTTTAAAACTGTGCCATTAAGTGTATGTTGCCTCTCCCTGTTCCTTCTGACAAAATGCATCACCTCACACTTCTTTGTATTAAATTCCATCTGCCACTTGCCTGTCCATTCTGCTAGCCTTTCTATGTCCTGTTGCAGTCGATTGGTATCATCCTTACTGTTTGCCACACCCCCAAGTTTGGTGTCATCGGCAAATTTAGAAATTCTACTTTGTATTCCAATATCCAGGTCATTTATATATCAAAAAAAGCAGTGGCCCCAGCACTGACCCTTGGGGAACACCACTGTCTACCATCCTCCAGTCTGAAAAACAGCCATTTACCACAACTCACTGTTTTCTGTCCTTAAGCCAATTCCTTATCCAAGCTGCCACTGACCCACCTATTCCATGAGCCTCAATTTTGTTAACCAGCCTTCTATGTGGTACTTTGTCAAACGCCTTCCTAAAATCCATGTAGACAACATCCATTGCATTCCCTTCATCGATCCTCCCTGTTAATTCATCAAAAAATTCAATTAGATTAGTCAAACTTGATGTGCCTTTTACAAATCCGTGTTGGCTCTCCTTAATTAGCTTAAACATCTCCAAGTGCCCGTTAAATTTTCCTTGATTATTGTTTCTAAAACTTTACCCACCACTGATGTTAAACTGACCGGCCTATAGTTACTAGGATTGTCCTTACACCCTTTCTTGAACAATGGTGTCACATTTGCCACTTTCCAATCCTCAGGCACCTCCCCTGCATCTAGGGAAGATTGGAAAATTATGGCGAGCCCTTCTGCTATCTCCTCCCCCAATTCCCTTAGCAATCTGGGATACAAGCCATCTGGACCAGGTGACTTATCCACTCTAAGCATACCCAGCCTTTCTAGTACATCCTGTCTATCAATTTTCACCCCTTCCATTGCTTCTATCTTTTCCACTGCTACCGATATTTTGTCAGCATCCACCTCCTTAGTAAACACCGATACAAAGTACTCATTGAGTATTCTAGCCTTGCCCTGCGCCTCTAAGCATATATCACCTTCTTTGTCCCTAATGGGCCCCACCCCACCTCTTACTATCCGCTTACTGTTTACACACCGGTAGAAGATTTTTGGGTTCCCTTTTATGTTAACCGCCATTCTACTCTCTTATTCTCTCTTTGCCAATCTTATTTTCATCTTCACTTCCCCTCTCAACTTATTGTATTTGGTCTGGTTCTCCCTTGAAGAATTCACCTGACATGCATCATGCACCCTCTTTTTTTGTTTCATCATCTTCTCAATCTCCCTCGTCATCCAAGGAGCCTTTGCTTTGGTTCCCTTACCCTTCCCTCTTGTTGGAATGTACCTAGCCTGTACTTGGAACATCTCCTCCTTAAAATCACCCATTGTTCCGTTACAGTTTTTCCTGTCAGTCTTTGGTTCCAATTTACCCTGGCGAGATCCTTTCGCATCCTATTGAAGTTAGCCCTAGTCCAGTTTAGACAACTCTTGCTTCAGATAATAGTCATTATAGCATGAAGGTTCTATTCGACAATATGCTTTCAAACTACCTCAGGAGACATCTGCTGAGATGTGCCAATCTGCAATTCATACCTTTATAAAGAAACTGAGTGGCTCCATGTTTGCCAGAGACAAAGAAACACCAGCTGGAGAAGACACAGAACATTTACAGGCTGGGAAGCTTCCAAAGAGTTCGGGGTGCTGTGGATGGAACCCTTGTGGCCAGCAGGGCTTCACACATCAATCCGAATGCATACATGAACAGGAAGGGATACTACTCCATAAACGTGCAGGTGGCTTCTGACTTCAGACGTGCGGTCACTCCAAGGTTCAGACAAAATCTCCAAAATCATTATCATTTGTTGCAAGCTGCACAATTTTGCTATTCAAAGATGAGTCAGCATGCTGTTGAATATCCACTTGAGCTGCCCTTTCTCCTGTCATACCTCAGGTGCTGGGCATCCCATCTGCATGGCCAGTGGTCTGCATGAGGGCAACAGCTTGCATTTATATAACACCTTTAAAGTAGAAAAAGGCACGTCACAGAGATATAATTGAAAAAATAGACCTAGAATCATAGAATGGTTACAGTACTGAAGAAGGCCATTCGACCTGTCGAGCCCGTGCCGACTCTCAGCTAGTCCCACTCCCCCGCCCTTTCCCCGTAGCCCTGCAATTTTTTTCCCTCCAGATACTTATCCAACTCCCTTTTTAAAGATAAGATTGAATCTGCCTCCACCACCCTTTCAGGCAGTGCATTCCAGATCTTAACCACTCGCTGCGTAAAAAAGTTTTTTCTTACATCGCCTTTGGTTCTTTTGTCAATCACCTTAAATCTGTGTCTTCTGGTTCTCGACCCTTCTGCCAATGGGAACAGTTTCCCTCTATCTACTCTGTCCAGACCCCTCATGATTTTGAACACCTCTATCAAATCTCCTCTCAATCTTCTCTGCTCCAAGGAGAACAACCCCAGCCTCTCCAGTCTATCAACATAACTGAAGTCCCTCATTCCTGGAATCATTCTCGTAAATCTTTTCTGCACCTTCTTTAAGGCCTTCACATCCTTCCTAAAGTGTGGTGCAAAGAATTGGACACCGTACTCCAGATGGGGCTGAACCAGTGTTTTATACAGGTTCGTCATAATTTCCACACTTTTGTACTCTATACCACTATTTATGAAGCACAGGATCCCATAAGCCTTTTTAACTGCTTTCTCAACCTGTCCTGCCACCTTCAATGATTTGTGCACATATACCCCCTGGTCTCTCTGTTCTTGCACCCCCTTTAGGCTTGTACCATTTAGTTTATATTGCCTCTCCTCATTCTTTCTCTGCGTTAAATTTCATCTGCCATGTGTCCACCCATTTCACCAGCCTGTTTATGTTTTCCTGAAGTCTATCACTCTCCTCCTCACTGTTCACTATACTTCCAAGTTTTGTGTCATCTGCAAATTTTGAAATTGTGCCCTACACCCACGTCCAAGCCATTAATATATATCAAGAAAAGCAGTGGTCCTAGAACCAACCCCTGGGGAATACCACTGTATACGTCCCTCTAGTCCGAAAAACAACCATTCACCGTTACTCTCTGTTTCCTGTCACTTAGCCAATTCCGTATTCATGCTGCCACTGTCCCTTTTATTCCATGGGCTTCAACTTTGCTGGCGAGCCTATTATGTGGCACTTTGTCGAACACCTTATGGAAATCCATGTACACTACGTCAACCACATTACCCTCCTCAACCCTCTCTGTTACCTCATCAAAAAACTCAATCAAATTGGTTAAACACGATTTGCCTTTAACAAATCCATGCTGGCTTTCCTTAATTAGTCCACACCTAACCAAGTGACTGTTAACTTTGTCCCCAATTACCGTTTCCCCACTACCAAGGTTAAACTGACTGGCCTGTAGTTGCTTTACACCCTTTTTTGAACACCCCTGTTTGTTACTTAATTTCAGTGTGTGATTAATAAAAAAAAATTTAAAAAAGGGAAATTGCTCCAAAATTGCTTCGAACAGGAGTTTGGCCTTTGTGATTTGATTTCCAGAGAAGACACTTATATCAATTTGTTTATAAGCTAGGTGTCAAGGAAGCCAACACTTTAACCGTCCCCGTAATGCTGCCCAGATTATTTAATTCTCGCTTAACCTAATTTTAAGTTAAAATATAAAACTTCCCTAACTTACAACTATTATTGAGATTTATACCAGTGATGAGCTTTAGCTTGCTCTGATCTGATATCCCCAATGTTCTTGCAGGTGGAGCTAACCAATGATGTGCAGTCCTTACTACCAACAATGGTAGCCGTCATGGTGGCCAGGATGACTGGAGACCTGTTCAACCATTCACTGTACAGTTCTTTACTGGAGCAAAAACGTATTCCATTCCTAGAGCCAGAGCCACGTGTCTTGTACCAGAAGAAACCGTAAGTATCTTCTGAACCTTCTAACGGCCCCAGCATCTCACCTGGACATAAATGCGGGCATCTATTTTATGGTGCATCTTAATGTTTGAGTTTAAATAATTGAATAAACCAAACTTAATGGACTATAATGTATAGTCCTTTTAGAATGGGATTTTAAAGGATTATTTATACTGAATTCACATTTGGAAAATAGCTGGGATTTAACAACGCATTACAAAGAGTGAACATATAGGGGCTGATTTTCCTATGCATTACGTCCTGTGTGCACCTATTTCTGGGGTGTAACACTGAGGAAAAAGGGGAGAGGCTCCTTGGGGTAGATCTTGACTTTGTGCGACAGTGTAAAACGGGTGATAGCGAGTGGGCAGCCTATTTTGCATCTCTCCCCATTTTTATTTCTATTGAAGTTAATGAACTCGATAGTAACCCTTCCCCTCCCCCTCCCCCACAATAGGTGGGAGGAGGTCAGGCTGGGGTTTAGCCCTAAAAAAATGGGGAACGTGACCCCAACCTGACTCGTATGTACCTGTCGCATTTTTATGGCGGCGGGTAGCATGGCGTGTGAGGGTGGGACACTTCATTTAACATATTTAAATCAGTAACAGTTGCCCTGTGGGTTTCCCAAGGCTCAGGAAACCCGGCAGTGAAATGGAGACGGGAGCTGCCGGCTCCAAAAAGTAAATGATTTTTATAGCGCTCCTTGTGGGCCAAGAGGAGCAGGAGTGCATCCCCGGCCCCTCAAGGAAGCCTTTGGCCTCCCTTCTGCCAATCGCAGCGCCTCTCTAGCCACTGCCGCGATCGGCGACATTCCTCCCCCTCCTCACCTCAGCCCCGATCTGCAGCCTGCCCACTGTCCGATTGCCGGGGACCATTTCTTCCAGCACAATCAACGACTGTTCAACAAACCACCTAACAGTTAGAGACAAAAGAACAGTTACTCCAACACCTGGCATTGGTGCAGGATGGGTCCCAGCCACTGAAGTCCTTCACACTGAATGTAGCAGTTGTGTAGATCGAGGTGTTTTATTGTATCAGAATCCAATGGCATGAGACAGCACCGCACAATCAATCGGGGTCGGCCACAAATCCTGAAGATTAACTGTTCCCACAGATTCCACTGGGCCCAAGGCAATCCTTTACTCAGCCTCAAACGGTTAGTGCAATGTGTTCAGGAGGTCCCTTTTACCGGTTTCACTCTCCGTGTTGCCAACCTGTCCTCCAACCTTCTCCTTCACCCAGTCAATCACTTGACAAGGGGCTGGTTTTCCTGCCCGGCAGCTGGCTTGCCTGTCAATTTGGCCAGCTGCTGGGCGGGAAACGTAAGAAAAAAATTATAATGAGGTCCTGCTGTTAAATTCGGCAGGCCCTCCACGTCCCCGGCCTCGCCGGGTTCTTCTGCCACTTTCGGCCTCCCCCCTCCCTGCCTGCCTCCCTGTAAATAACGGGGCCAATGTTACCTTGCCACCCAAATATATTGGTCAAGGGGAATTATCAGGACCTGACTGGGGCAATACCTATGATTCACCAGGGAAGGAGGGAGGGATACAGCTGCGTAACGCGCTGTAGGAGAACGTACCCCAATTTCAGGGCAGACATGTCCCAGCCAGTAGCAGTGAAAGTGTCTGCTGCCCTGAACTTCTTGCTTTGGGCTCTTTGCAAGGGGCCAGGGAATTATCAGTAGCAGCAGTTAGATTGCAGTGCATCTCTGTATAAAGTAAGCTCACTGATGCCTTGTTTGCCTGAACAAGCTGCTTGCGTGATGCAAGCATGGACAACAGGAAGTAACAGGAGAAAGCCATATTTTTTTTTCTTGGCACCCATATAACCCTGTCAGCTGTAGCTCAGTTGGTAGAACCCTCGCCTCGGAGTCAGAAGGTTGTGGGTTCAAGTCCCACTCCAGAGACTTGAGCACACTATTTCAAAGAAGAGTGGGGGCGTTATCCCCGGTGTTCTGGCCAATATTTATCCCTCAATCAACATCACTAAAACAGATTATCTGGTCATTATCACATTGCTGTTTGAGGGCACTTACCGTGGCTGTCGCGTTTCCTACATTACAACAGTGACTACACTTCAAAAAGTACTTCATTGGCTGTAAAGCGCTTTGGAACTTCCGGTGGTCATGAAAAGCGCTATATAAATGCAAGTCTTTCTTTCTATACACACCTGCCCAGTTACAATGCTGGATGTCAGAAATGTATGGTGTCCCTAGTGACAACATTGGTAAGACACAAATGATGGGAAATACACTCATTATAATACATCTGTCCATATTTGGACAGACGTATTGTATGCCCAACACCACTTCCAGTGGGAGGTGGCAGAATTTGAGTCAGATACTGGGAGCTGGCTGAAGAGCTCACTGCCCCAACCAGTTTTCCTCACCTGCCTGCCCCGAATCTGCCCAAAATCTGACAGAATGGCAGAAGGAAATCTGTGCCAATACTCTAACCATGGCCTAAATAGTGATTTGTATAAGTTTAGAATTACATCTTTGCTTTTATACTCTGTGACCCTGGCTGGATGACCAGAGATCAGCATGAGAGCACTCTTTGTGGTGTCTCCAGTGTCGGCTAAAATCTCCAACAACATTTTACTGAAGGAGGGAGTCTTTGGTGCCATCATCATTGCACACATGATGCTGAAAACTTTATTGCTCTCTTTAGTTGCCAGCAGATAAATTGCAGGCAACTCCCCATTAATGTTGAGCAACAGTTCTTTAAGAGCTACTGGCTCACTCGATCTTGCAACTCTCAGGCCAAACTCACTGCGCACATTTTTCACGTGCAGGGAACCTATTGAAATGAAAGGGAGGGGCACACCTCACTACACCGCAAGTGAGTGTAGCCCCAGTTACTGGACTTCGGAAATTGGGGCATCTGAGTTCAGCTGGCCTATTGTAGAGTTGTATTTGTTTCTAATGCCGCAATTCTCAGAAATAGGAAACACTTTACCGATCTCGTAAACTGGAGAATGTGCCAGTGGCTTTGGGTAGATGAGTATCTGACAAAAGCATCAGTTGAAGTGAAAGAAAAGATCTAAAGGCGAAAGAGTGAGACAGAGCTTCCAATGGAAAAGAAAAAGACAAGAAAATCCATCTGAAATGTTTCCTTCAGAAACCTCTGTGGATCTCAAATCTACTATGAAACGTAACAACCTTTCATGCCAGCTGGACGGCTGCCTGGACAAACAAGGCAGCTGCAAATGGATACTATAGCTACCAATCTGAAATCACTCCCTGTCTGCACACTGCTCCATTTTGTTTTACACTGGATTCGTACCAGTGGAATTATGAGTGGTTTGAATCCAAATCTAAATGTATCTGGAAGCTAGTCCCTAGTAGCACATCAACTAAATAATTGTCAATTGTTTGATTTAGGTGTGAGTGCAAAATAGATTGAAAACCTAGCCTTCTCCCAAAAGGCCTTTTCATTGTTCCGGCTCACATTTATGTGGATTTTTCTCCCTGAAGTTGACATATAAAACTATATTTTCTGAGTCCTTACCCACTTCTAGTTTGTATCAAAAAATTGCAGGAACACTGCCTATCAGCCTTGACACACTTTTGCGTCTGATGAGCCCATGATCTAGGCTGAAACTTCAATGCAATATTGAGTGAATACTGCATTGTCGGAGTTGCTGTCTTTCAGATGAGACATTAAACTGTGGCCCTGTCTGCCGGCTCAGTTAGATGTAAAAGATTCCATGGTAATATTCAAAGAGGGGCAAAAGGATTCCCTTCATGTCCTGGTCAACATTTATCCCTCAACCAACACCACCAAAAACAAATTAACTGGTTATTCATCTCACTACTTTGTGTGGAACCTTGTTTTGTGCAAATTGGCTGTTATGTTTGCCTACAAAACAACAAAGTTCTCACTGCCTTGACTACTCACTGATCTCTCCCCTCCCACCAAGTGCTCTTCCTACTCTGGGTGTCCACTGCACGTCCTCAGACTACTCACTGCCTCTCCCTCAATTTGTCACTGGCTCCAGCTCCCTTCTGAGTGCTCATAAGATCCAGATCTCCCTGCTTACTTCCTCCCTGTTTCTCTGCTTAAAGTGTTCACTGGCCCTAGCTCTTCTTCCCAAATGCTCCCAACCCCTAACTCCAGTCCTACCAAACCTCAGAGACCCTTTTTCAATGTTCCCACACTCCAGACCCCTCAGAATTCTTTCAGGTACTTTCCACATTAATTTATCCCCCCAGCTCAAGTACTCTCAGGCTCTATAGGCCACCCATTCCTTCCCAGCTACCACTCCCTCCCACGCAACAACCTTAGCCCTCACTCCCACTCCTTCCCTCCTTGGGCTGTACCTTCTCCCATTTTTTTTAATGTGTTACACAAGCTCCCAGACAGCCTGTCTCCATCTAATCCCAGTACCCATCTCCATTCTAGAACATGTTGGTAGGCATCTTCCTGTATACCCCATCACGACCATAATCTAAAAAAGAGTGGGACTCGGAATCAAAAATATACAAACACAACCAAAATGGGATTTGAAAGGAGCAGGACTGCGAATGCAAAAGAGACAAAACATGGGCTTGAAAAAGAGCAGGCAGAATTACATAGAAATTCAGCCCAACAGGTCTATGCTGGTGTTTATGCTCCACATGAGCCTCTTCCCACCTTAACTCATCTCACCCTATCAATATATCCTTCTATTCCTTTCTCCCACATGTACTTATCTAGCATCCCCTTAAATGCATCTATGCTAATCACCTCAACCATTCCATGTGGTAGCGAGTTCCACATTCTCACCTTACTTCATTTCATCCTATCAGCATATCAGAGACATAACTGGGAGGGAATTAAGAAATCAGAGGATTGGGGGATGGGACAGTCTAAAGGGCATGAGTGGGGCCTGAGGCAAATCCAGGAGGGGAGGTGGGAGAAGGCCAAACATGGTCAGTGTAAAATGTGGAGAGTGGGCTGAAGATCAGGGAGAGCAGCAAGCATGGATACTTTTTTTAATTTAAGGGACATTACACTTTAAAGTCCTAAGTTGTTTGCCCAGCAGAGGGATTTTCAGCATTTAGTTCTGTGGCCAGCAGAGGAACAGGATGTGGTTCATGCAAACAGGGGTGCATAACTACACCACTTAGGGGCAGGAGTCCTGAAATTACAACAGGACCTCCAAATGTTGACATAGGCTTTTCCCATTATAAAATGTTGACATATTGACATACAGTTTTCCCATTATAAATATTGACATATTATCAAAAATTGAGAGACTGGAATTAATATTAATGTTGACAGGAAGTGCGCACCATATGAAGCTATTTAGATATATTCAGACTTACGCCCCATGGAGCTTCATTATATGTTTGAACTTTAAACAAAACCGCTAAAATTTTACTCATGAAAAGAAAGTATAAGCTTCCATATATGTAATTCAAACCTGGTAAGAAACTGAGGAACACTTGATGCAGTGAATGAAATAGTCTTGAACAAATTTCCACATAGCATTAAGAATTGGATTAAAGTCAAAACCAATTTCCTCATGTATAATCTTTAAAGGAAACTTTCAATAAATGAATGCTATTGATTTTATTATGTAGCCAGTGAATGCCCCAAAAATGTTGTGACCAATCCAAGACTGAATTTTGGACAAGCAGTCTGACATCACGGAGGCAGTTTAGGGGTTGAAAGAAATTGAGCTGGTTGTCATCGGTATACATGTGGAAACTGACCTCATGTCTACAGATGATGCCACCACTGAGTGGTAGGTAGATGAGGGGTGGATTTTTCAGGAGGGGGTGATGATGGCAGTTTTGAATGACAGAGGGACTGTGCCTCAGGAGATGGAACCATTGATTATGTCAGCTAGCTTGGGCGCCAGGAAGGGCAAATTTGGTGGTTGGGTGTGGAATGGGAACTGATTGAGAGAGCAGGAAGTGAGACTCAGATGAGGTTAGCTTGGAGAAGGCAGGAGGAAGATGAAGGAGAAGCTGCAAAGAGATAGAGTTCAGTGACAGAATGGATGGGAGCCTGGGGGCTCGAGCCTAGGGTTCTAAAAAGTGGCTGCAGAGATAGTGGATGCATTGGTTGTGATTTTCCAAAATTCCCTAGATTCTAGAATGGTTCCAGCGGATTGAAAGGTCGCAAATGTAACCCTGCTATTCAAGAAAGGAGGGAGAGAGAAAACAGGGAACTACAGGCCAGTTAGCCTGACATCAGTCATTGGGAAAATGCTGGAATCCATTATTAAGGAAGTGGTAGCAGGACACTTAGAAAATCATAATATGGTTAGGCAGAGTCAACATGGTTTTATGAAAGGGAAATCATGTTTAACAAATTTATTAGAGTTTTTTGAGGATGTAACTAACAGGGTAAATAAAGGGGAACCAGTGGATGTAATGTATTTGGATTTCCAAAAGGCATTCGATATGGTGCCACATAAAAGCTTTCTACGCAAGATAAGGGCTCATGGGGTTGGGGGTAATATATTAGTATGGATCGAGGATTGGTTAATGGACAGAAAACAGAGAGTAGGGATAATGGGTCATTTTCCGTTTGGCAGGCTGTAACTAGTAGGGTACCGCAAGGATCAGTGCTTGGGCCTCAGCTATTTACAATCTATATTAATGACTTGGATGAAGGGTCCGAGTGCAACGTATCAAAGATTGTTGACGATACAAAGCTAGGTGGGAAAGTAAGCTGTGAGGAGGACACAAAGCGCCTGCAAAGGGATATAGATAGACTAAGTGAGTGGGCAAGAAGGTGGCAGATGGATTATAATGTAGGGAAATGTGAGGTGATTCACTTTGGTTGGAAGAATAGAAAAGCAGAATATTTTTTAAATGGTGAGAAACTATTAAATGTTGGTGTTCAGAGAGATTTTGGTGCCCTCGTACAGGAAACACAGCGAGGTAGCATGTAGGTACAGCAAGCAATTAGGAAGGCCAATGGCATGTTGGCCTTTATTGCAAGGGGTTTGGAGTACAAGAGCAAGGAAGTACAGGGCTTTGGTGAGACCACACCTGGTGTACTGTGCACAGTTTTGGTCTCCTTATCTGAGAAAGGACATACATGCCTTCGAGGCGGTGCAACGAAGGTTCATTAGATTGAACCCTGGGATGAGAGGGTTGTCCTATGGGGAGAGATTGAGTAGATTGGGCCGATACTCTCTGGAGTTTAGATGATCTCATTGAAACATATAAGATTCTGAGGGGGATTGACAGGGTAGATGCTGAGAGGTTGTTTCCCCTGGCTGGAGTGTTTAGAACTAGGGGGCATAGTCTCAGGATAAGTGGTCAGCCATTTAAGACTGAGATGAGGAATTTCTTCACTCAGAGGGTTGTGAATCTTTGGAATTCTCAACCCGAAAGGGCTGTGAATGCTGAGTCATTGAGAATATTCAAGGCTGAGATAGATAGACTTTTGGACTCTAGGGGAATCGAGGGATATGTTGATTGGGTGGGAAAGTGGAGTTGAGGTCGAAGATCAGCCATGATCTTTTTGCATGGCGGAGCAGGCTCAAAGGGCCGTATGGTCCTAATTCTTATGTTCTTATGTTCTGAGAGCAAGGGGAAGAGCCTCGCAAGAAAAGTCAGTGTCTCCTGCCCTGCACTCCATCCTCTTCCCTCCTGTGAGATCCTCCTGAATCCCCATCCCCACCACTTACCTGGAAGCTGAGGACGCCCAAGGGCTGCCCAATCTTCGCCTGCTAGAATCTGCTTTGTGCCTTCTTTCCGCTTGTCTCGGGCAGGAAGTTGACTGGCGGTATTTAACTGAGGCCCAGCGGTTAAAAATGCCATGGCCTCCTGCTGCCTCTAGGAAGAAAATGAACTCCGCAGAAACACGCTCAGAGTTAAATTCCACCACTGAGATTTTTTTCAGACTGTGTTCGTGAGAATGGTCAAAGAATGGGTTGAATAATACCAAATAGCCAGAAGTGTAATTATAGCATGATAGGCGAAACACATTCTAAATGTGAACTGCCTTTAATCTTTTGATAAACTGCCTAATTCAACTTAGAGAGCTCCTGCAGCTTGTACAGGGCTGGACTTTAATGGATGTCTTGCATGAACACAGTTCTGTGATTCCCCTGGTCTACAGACTCATTTGATTTTTGTGGTGGTTGAATTCAACAGTTCATACTAGCAATTGTCCTGGGAAGGTGCAACACCGCTTTCACTTTAAACGTTACAAAAACACATTAATAACAAATGGCATATACGTAGCATAATGGCAGGGAAAATTAGAGCACTATGAAAGGATCTCTTGACAAGTACAATGGAATAGTTGATTTCTGCATCAAATTAGTCAAAAGTACCAGACGTTTTTATTTTCCATTTTGGCTCCAATAGTTTCTACCTACTTGCCAGTATTTATTTATGGCTGCATCCCAAGTAATCATAGTTCTTCTGTACAAATTGTTCAACACACAGATACAGTAGAAAGGTGTTGTCCATAAACAGCAACTGTAAAAGCAACTGGGAAATGCTTCTGGCCACATTGATGCCTACATTGCCTTGAAATAGTAATTGAGGCCGCGCAGTATGTCAAAATTCTGGCAGTTTAAGGTGCTTTGCGGGGAGCTGCACCCACCAGAATTGTGTATCAGAAATTTTGATGCATTATTTTCCAACCATTTGAAATTAATAGTAGGAAAGGGATGCCCAAATTTCCAATATGCAGTCCCAATGGGTGAGGCTCCCTTCCCTGCCAGTAGTGCGAAGTTGGATTATTACTCCTTATTTATCACTGGCACACCCAACCTTTCCTTTCTAGGTCAATTGATACATTCACTGGAACCTGCCTTCATGGAATTTATGATTCAAATTTGCGACTGATTTTCATAAAAAGTCTATGTTTTTATAGATTAAATAATGTCGTACATCTCAGAGTGCAAATGATCTGATAAAACACTCAATGGTTATTTTGGGGTAGGAATATGTAATGATATAGTAAATACATTTGAGAAGTTCTCCTCTGTTCAGTATTTCCAGTAAAATCGTAAATGTGTTTTTTAAAAGGATGTGTCTTATGATTTTACTAGAAATAGCAAACAGAAAAATCCTCATGAACACATTTGCAATATAATTATGGACAGCATTCAGAGAAATTTATACCCATATTTGTAAAATCTTTAGTCCCGAATTTAAAACCTCGCACATGAGAGGAAAAGGACGTGTGTGGGGGTGGGGGGGGGGGAGGGGGTGGGTGTTAAGATAGCGGCAGCGTGGTGCTCACTGCATTCGAGCTAACTTCGCATTGCTCACCATTTTAACTGGCATGCTATGGGCAACATGTCAGGCCCTCGCCCCAGACAGGCTTAGGGCAGTGATAAAAACAGAAAGTGCTGGAAACACTCAGCAGGTCAGGCAGCATCGAGGAGAGAGAAACAGAGTCAAGGTTTCGGGTCGAACCATGTTGGGTGCTCCCCCCTCGGTCTTTTTCCTCTCTTTTGTTATGTGTACTGCAGTAAGACAGGGTGAGAGTTAATGAGTGTCTGTTGAGAAGGTCAGTGGAGATGTGTGGGGCTTGTGCATATAGTAGATGTGATGAGAGGTGTAGAAGAAGCAAGGTGGATTGATGATGGGGAAGTGATGAATGTAAAGGAAATGTGTATAATGTGAAGTGAGTTAAGAGTGGTGCGAGGAGTTGGTGGTTGTGTGAGTGAGAAGTAAATGGAGCTAGTGTGTGGTATGAGGAGAGGAAAGGAAGAGGTGAACGTGCTTGTAATGAGGAAGAGAGGTGTTGAAGTGTGCCCTTGTGATAGCATGTCGAAGGGTGTGATGGAGTGGAAGAAATTGTTGAGACTGGTGGGGGAAGGGGTGAAAGAAGTGTTTGAAGTGCTGCTGAGAGAGGTGGAGAGATGAAGAGGTGTATTCACCCTTGCTGCTCTCATGAGTCCATTACATTTCTTTCAGCATTGCAGCTATGTGTTGGAGGTAATGCTGGTGGCATTGACCCTGTCCGTGACCTCTGTCCAGGCTTGGATCACTGTTTCTCTTGGGACCCTCCTGCAAAGAGGAGGACCTCCCGCCTTGCCCTCATTCTCCTCAATTAAAACCTCTTGGGAGACATCTGCAAATTGGAGTGGGGGGCATCTCTTCTGCTCAGCTCTCTCGCTGTCTTTCTGTCAGGTGCTGCAGTTTAGGGAAAGGCTTGCTCCAGACCAGTCAAATTACGTTGCCCAGCAGAAACTGAAAGCGAGGATGTAACCTCGCTTTAAGAGGTGCGTCCCCGCTTTAAATACTATTCAAAAAGTGGAGCCGTAAGTAGCGTGCGAGAGTCTGGCAGGCTGCCCGATTTATGCCTGGATTGTGAGGCAGCCTGCCATGCATATTTAAATGTGACTCAGGAGTTAAAATGGCCCAAGCCTCATGTTGGCGAGCGGGCGATTGTCGAGCTCGCCCTGCCAGCTCCACACTCGCTCAGAATTAAAATTGTAGCTTTTGATTGGGGCCAATCATAGAATCATAGAAATTTACAGCACAGAATGAGGCCATTTCGGCCCATCGTGTCCACGCCAGCCGACAAAGAGCTATCCAGCTTAATCCCGCTTTCTAGTTCTTGGTCCGTAGCCCTGTAGGTTACGGCACTTCAAGTGCACATTCAAGCACTTTTTAAATGTGGTGAGGGTTTCTGCCTCTACCACCCTTTCAGGCAGTGAGTTCCAGACCCCCACCACCCTCTGGGTGAAGAAATTTCCCCTCAAATCCCCTCTAAACCTCCTACCAATTACTTTAAATCTATGCCCCCGGGTTGATGACCCCTCTGCTAAGGGAAATAGGTCCTCCCTATCCACTCTATCTAGGCCCCCCATAATTTTATACACCTCAATAAGGTCTCCCCACAGTCTCCTCTGTTCCAAAGAAAACAGCCCCAGCCTATCCAGTCTTTCCTCATAGCTAAAATTCTCCAGTCCTGGCAACATCCTCGTAAATCTCCTCTGTACCCTCTCTAGTGCAATCACATCTTTCCTGTAATGTGGTGACCAGAACTGCACGCAGTACTCTAGCTGTGGCCTAACTAGTGTTTTATACAGTTCAAACATAACCTCCCTGCTCTTGTATTCTATGCCTTGGCTAATAAAGGCAAGTATTCCGTATGCCTTCTGAACCACCTTATCTACTTGGCCTACTACCTACAGGGATCTGTGGACCTGCACTCCAAGGTCCCTTTGTTCCTCTATACTTCTTAGTGTCCTACCATTTAATGTGTATTCCCTTTCCTTGTTAGCCCTTCCCAAATGCATTACCTCACACTTCTCTGGATTGAATTCCATTTGCCACTGTTCTGCCCACCTGACCAGTTCATTGATATCTTCCTGCAGTCTACAGCTTTCTTCTTCATTATCAACCACACAGCCGATTTTAGTATCATCTGCAAACATCTTAATCATACCCCCTACATTCAAGTCTAAATCATCGATATATACCACAAAAAGCAAGGGACCTAGTACTGAGCCCTGCATAACCCCACTGGAAACAGCCTTCCAGTCACAAAAACACCCATCAACCATTACCCTTTGTTTCCTGCCTCTGAGCCAATTTTGGATCCAACTTGCCACTTTGCCCTGGATCCCATGGGCTTTCACTTTCGTGACCAGTCTGCCACATGGGAACTTATCAATAGCCTTGCTGAAATCCATATACACTACATCAAACGAGGTGAGGTGAGAGTCACTGCCATTGACATCAAGGCAGCATTTGACCGAGTGTGGCATCAAGGAGCCCTAGTAAAACAGAAGTCAATGGGAATCGGGGGAAAACTCTCCACTGGCTGGAGTTATACATAGAAACATAGAAACATAGAAGATAGGAGCAGGAGTAGGCCATTCGGCCCCTCGAGCCTGCTCCGCCATTCGATGAGATCATGGCTGATCATCCAAACTCAGTACCCTGTCCCTGCCTTCTCCCCATATCCCTTGATACCTTTAGCTTTAAGAAATATATCTAACTCATTCTTGAATATATTTAATGACTTGGCCTCAACTACCTTCTGTGGTAGAGAATTCCACAGGATCACCACTCTCTGGGTGAAGAAATTCTTCCTCATTTCTGTCCTAAATGGCTTACCCGTTATCCTTAGGCTATGAACCCTGGTTCTGGACTCTCCGACCATCGGGAACATTCTTCCTGCATCTAGTTTGTCCAGACCTGTCAGAGTTTTATATGTTTCGATGAGATCCCCTCTCATTCTTCTATACTCCAGCGAGTATAAGCCCAATCGACCCAATCTCTCCTCATATGTCATTCCTGCCATCCCAGGTATCAGCCTTGTGAATCTTCGCTGAACTCCTTCCATGGCAAGAACATCCTTCCTCAGATAAGGCGACCAAAACTGCACACAATACTCAAGGTGTGGTCTCACCAAGGCCCTGTACAACTGCAGCAGGACATCCCTGTTCCTATACTCAAACCCTTTCGCTATGAAGGCCAACATACCATTTGCCTTCTTCACCGCCTGCTGCACCTGCATGCTTACTTTCAGCGACTGGTGCACAAGGACACCCAGGTCTCGTTGCACTTCCCCTTCTCCCAATCTATTGCCATTCAGATAATAATCTGCCTTTCTGTTTTTGACACCAAAGTGGATAACCTCGCATTTATCCACGTTATATTGCATCTGCCACGCTTCTGCCCACTCACCCAACCTGTCCAAATCATCCTGGAGTTTCTCGGTATCCTCCTCGCAGCACACACTCCCACCCAGCTTTGTGTCATCTGCAAACTTGGAGATATTACATTTAGTTCCCTTATCTAGATCATTAATGTATATTGTGAATAGCTGGGGTCCAAGGACCGATCCCTGCGGTACCCCACTAGTCACTGCTTGCCACTCGGAAAAAGACCCATTAATTCCTACTCTCTGCTTTCTGTCCGCCAAACAGTTCTCTATCCAAGTCAATACCTTGCCCCCAATCCCATGTGCCTTAACTTTACACGCTAATCTCTTATGCGGGACCTTATCGAAAGCCTTTTGAAAGTCCAAATACACCACATCCACTGGTTCTCCCTTATCTATTCTACCAGTTACATCCTCAAAAAATTCCAGTAGATTAGTCAAGCATGATTTACCTTTTGTAAATCCATGTTGACTTTGTCCGATCCTGTCACTGTTTTTACCTAGCACAAAGGAAGATGGTTGTGGTGGTTGAAGGTCAATCATCACAGCCCCAGGACATCGCTGCAGGAGTTCCTCAGGGTAGTGTCCTAGGCCCAACCATCTTCAGCTGCTTCATCAATAACCTTCCCTCCAACATAAGGTCAGAAATGGGAATGTTCGCTGATGACTGCAGTGTTCAGTGCCATTCACAACTTCTCAGATAATGAAGCAGTCCATGCCCGCATGCATCAAGACCTGGACGACGTTCAGGCTTGGGCTGATAAGTGGCAGATAACATTTGCACCACAGAAGTGCCAGGCAATGACTATCTCCAACAAGCGAGAGTCTAACCACCTCCCCTTGATATTCAACGGTATTACCATTGCCGAATCCCCCACCATCAACATCCTGGGGGTCACCATTGACCAGAAACTTAACTGGACCAGCCACATAAATACTGTGGCAACAAGAGCAGGTCAGAGGCTAGGTATTCTGTGGCAAGTGTCTCACCTCCTGACTCCCCAAAGCCTTTCCACCATCTACAAAGCACAAGTAAGGAGTGTAATGGAATATTCTCCACTTGCCTGGATGAGTGCAGCTCCAACAACACTCAAGAAGCTCGACACCATCCAGGACAAAGCAGCCCATTTGATTGGCACCCCATCCACCACCTTAAACATTCACTCCCTCCACCACCGGCGTACCGTGGCTGCAGTGTGTACCATCTACAAGATGCACTGCAGCAACTCGCCAAGGCTTCTTCGGCAGCACCTCCCAAACCCGCGACCTCTACCACCTAGAAGGAGCAGGGCAGCAGGCGCATGGGAACACCACCACCTCCAAGTTCCCCACCAAGTCACACACCATCCTCACTTAGAAGTATGTCGCCGATCCTTCATCGTCGCTGGGTCAAAATCCTGGAACTCCCTACCTAACAGCACTGTGGGCGTACCTTCACCACAGGGACTGCAGCGGTTCAAGAAGTTGGCTCACCACCACCACCTTCTCAGGGCAATTAGGGATGGGCAATAAATGCCGGCCTTGCCAGCAATGCCCACATCCCAAGAACGAATTAAAAAAAAGTTGTCAACAGGAGGCATTTTATTCCTATGGTTATTATACTAGAAATTCAGTGATTGTGATGAGACAGAATACCAGGAGGAATTTTATCTTCCAGGAGGGAAGCTCAGGCCGTCCTAACATCCCACTGGCTAGCTGCCTGCCCGACACGGGCGTCCAGAGGTGTCTTGCTAGCTTTGGCCCTACAAAGATCGAGCAGCCCGAAGGCCACCAGGCCGGAGGTGAGGTACGTTGCGGGATGATTCAGGAGAGTTTCGCAAGCAGGAAGGAGGGGAGCCCAGGGCAGCAGCAGCCCAAACTTTCATTGTGGGGTGCAGAAGAGCACAGGGTGGCGGGGTGGGGGGGGGGCTACCAATATTTGAATGTACAACTCAGACTAAATGGTGAAACCCACAACAGTATTGGAGGCTTCAACTAATTATGTTGCTGTATCTTACAGCTGGAGAGAATGCTTAACCTAATTGGAATAAAAATTGTTCAAACCTTAATACAACTCGAGACAAACCACCAAGACTTACTTCACTAGACAGTTCTCAGTCATCCATAAATAAGCAGTAGGAAAACATCCTAATTTCTTCAACTATGTCCTACAATTAGACCAAACCAGTCAGTGAGTAAACTATTAAATGCCTCCCATAACGAAAGCCAGTAATGTAAAAGAAGCAAGTTTGCCATTTATCACTATAGGTAAAATAACACCACTGCAGCAAAGTTATGGCTGAGCTTATTTATTCAAAACTCAATGGTCCATCATGATAAAAGAAATCAGTTTACAGTAAGGCTAATTTAACATGAATACCATCCAGAGTAAATTGCTTTCAGTCCAGACAGTGGATAAACAAGGTTCACCACATATTTCTTCCTGAATGCCTCTTTTGTTACTGGTGTGCATTAACAATGCAGAAGTGTAGGACTATGTTTGTTTTTAGTAAGAAGAAATAGTTCTGAATGCTTATTTTAATTTGTTAAAAGGGCAATGTTGTTCAATATTTTGTAAGCTATTTTTACAAGGTTAACAAAACACCGCGCATGTAATCATAGACTGTAAGGGAGGGTCATGGCATATTAAAAACTGAGTATGTGTGTGTGGATACACCTACAGACTATGTATTGTGGTATAGCCCTGTTGCAAATAACCCACATAAAAGAAAGATGAAATTTCACTTTTTGGGATGGGTGGGTTTGACAGATTGTGGCATGAAACAGTAAATTTTATGAGGCTCTGATCTTAAGACAGAGCCTCGCTCGATGAGAATGCACACTGGAGAATTTTGTGAGGAGGCCAGCACCAAATTCTTGGTGCTTCAGATTTTCCAAGCATTAAAATGAATCACGAGAAAATCGGGAGCGCTGCAAATCGGGCTTATTGACCTCTTGACTTGATTCTCTGATCTGCACTCTAATTGAATGAGGGCCTATACCAGGAGTGGAGCCTTGCAAAATATACTCCTTGAAAGTCATTAAAGGCGCTATATAAATACAAGTTGTTGTTGTTGAAAGTCGAACTTGCATCCTGTTTGAGTTCAGATTCAGAGTAGGAATCCCGACTGAAGCATCCTGACATCCACTGATTCATGAAACTGGTTTATTTATATTGTGGGACTGGTTTCGCAAACAATGGGGGGAAAAAAATGCTACGGTAGCACAGAAACATGGTGGCTCTATTAAAGCTCCTCTTAGCCTTTTCTGCTCCACCAACACTCCATTCTTTCATATTCCCACAGAAATCAAGACATAATACTCATTCTCCCCCACACGATATTGCTTCAAAGTTGCGATAATCCAGCATTACAAAGTTTCTTTCTTGACACTGATGTTTCCAAGTCAGTTTTAAAATAATCAAAACTTCATTCCAGTGAATAATTCAGCAGGTGTCATACCGGTAACAGGGTGAGGTGTTGTACGATAATTAAAAGGAAATACAGCTACTTTCTGATGCATGGTGCTAGGATCTTATAACACCTTCTTTAGAGACATTTTGAATGTACGTACAGCCCTTTCAATTTTCCCATTGGACTGCAGGTGTCTGAGTGGCGAAGTAATATGAGATACACTGTTCTTATTCAAAAATTGAGGAAAAATCGTAAACACCTATTGATCACATTGGAACCGCTTTCAGAATCTAAAATAAGTAAAGATTTCCATGTCTTCAGCTCAACAATTTCAACATGAATATGCAGCCCTGGTTTTGTTGGCCATTGCCAAGTACCAGCTTCATCAGTGTCTACAGGTAAGTTGATCTGACAGGCTTGACACTCATGTACAGCATCTTCTATGTTGCGATCTAGGGAAGGCCACCACACCTGCATTCTAGCCAATCCTTTCATTCTTACTATACCAGGATGAACAGCATGTATTTCCTGGATCATACGCTTTCAGAATTTAGTTGAAATAACAACATAGGCCAGAATTTTCCGAGGTGGTAGCGGGCGCGATCGGTGGCAGGTCGGGTGGGAAAGTTGTTATTTTTGACAACGGGTCGAGAACCCGCTGTCATCTCACTCCCACGTGCCTTTCCCCTAAGCGTGTCTGTCATCGCAGAGCTGACCCGACCGGCAGCGACGGGTGACCCAATTGAAATCATTATCAGGTTTACAGGCACTTAAGAGCCTTTTTTCACTTACTTTTTAAATTTCCCTGCATGGCCACGGGATTCACGCGGCTCGGGAAACACATCTGTCAACCTGAGGCGGGAGTTCTGTGGCCATTGCTCCAGCTGATTACTTGACAGCATGAAATGTACAGTAAAAGCTCCCACCTGACATCACTTTCCTCAGGCAGAAGCTGTTGCTCAGTCCATTTCCAGCACAGATTCTGCAGGCTGCAAGTCTTTCCAGCAAAGTCTCCATCCAGTGTCACCTCATTGGAAGAACTCTCTCACCACTGACAGAATGCTTCTGTCATCTGTACTCCACCTGCCATCTATTCCATCAACATGGGTGCCATTTATACTGTCTCACCTTGGTCCTCAGAATCGGACCACGATCAGCCCCAACACCAGCAGCACCAGGCACACCAGCAGCACCAACAACACCAACCTTCTCCACAATCAACTGTTGCTGCACAGGACAGAGGGCATCAGCACCCGAGCACATTGCTGCCCGGGAGGCCAGGGATGGCCTCATCATGGCCAGATTTAGTTAACTTTACGCTGTACACCCTGGCTGCCACATGATGCGCCAGGTTGGCACCACCCCACACTAACACCATAAAGCATCCCTACAATGACCAAGCCATTCCTTTCACACTCATCACCATTGGGGGGGGGCTACCGTTATGTCTCACCATTCACTGCAACTCACTAAGCCACTTCCAAAGGTGCACATAAATCTGTCCAAGACCGGAAAGTGTTGAAAATAAAGATTTTTATGTTTGATACCACATTAACAGAAACTTTACATAAACATTAGTTAAAACACCCAAGTGGCTACCCTTGTGTGTTGTTAGTTGGTATGATTGCACTAGGATGAGGGTGAATGTGAGGGGTGGCTAGTGAGATGGGGATGTGATAATGTAGATAGAGAGAGAGGGATGTGTAGAGGTGCAAGGTATGTTGGTGTGAGTAAGGATGTGCAGGAGTAGGGTAGGGAAGGCAGAGTGATGAGAATGTGATGAGAGGCACAGCAGGATTAGGTTGAGTGTGACTTTGCGAACGTTTCCTGATCTAATGAGATCATTGAAACGTTTGCAGCACTGCACCCAGGTCCTCCTGACCACATTCCTGCTTGTGACCTCTGCAATCTGCAACCAGGCTGTGTTGATCTCCTGGGGGGGTCTCTTCCGCCCATCGGAAGGGAAGAGGACCTCCCTGCGTGCTATGACTCCCTCCATAAGCATATGGAGGGAGTCATCGGAGAACCTGGGTGCAGCCCTCTGCCTCTGTGCAGTCATTGTCAGTGTTTGCAGCACTCCAATGCTGTAATACACTGACAGCATTATGTTAGATTAAACTTCAAATCTAATGTGGCCATGGTCCCTTTAAAGATCTCGGCTGAAAACACGTCATGAATGATGTCACCAGACCCGCTCCATCTCATTGGGCTGGGTAATGTGCTAGGTGGGCTTAATAGACCCCATTAAGGTAAGTTCATTTTCAACAGCAGGATGGAGCCAGCAGCGGGGTCGTGACCTGACATGGCCACCGCCCACACTGGACCCGCTGAGATAAAGAAAATTCCGTCCATAAAGTCCGCAAACCAAACCTCCATCTTTGATCGACATTTCATCTCTATATCTGCCTTATAATTGTAGTTCTGCTGGCAAAACACCATCATTAGGCCACCCGTTCACCATGTACTCCATAACACGGGATAGTGCAAGGTCGCATGCTGTAGCATTACTTATGTCATTGGTCGTGATGGAAAGTGAGTTCAGCTTCTCAGTAAACAATTTCTTGATGGTCAAATCAATACATGAACCTGATATAGGAAACGGGACAAAAAATCTGAATTGGCATTCAATTTTGATGGTTATACTTGATGTCAAACTGATAAGCTGGTAAGTGAATAGCCCATCTTTGAATTTTCACTGAAGCTAAAACAAGTATTCCTCACTTTTCAGAGAATATGAAGGGTAAATGCTTATTTTCAGTATACTGAATGAAAGGACATCCAAATAGATATGTGAGAAGTTTCTTCATTCCAAATATAACTGCAAGGACTTTACATTTGATTTGTGAATAATTAGTCTCAGAGGCGTAACCCCGCTATTCAAGAAAGGAGGGAGAGAGAAAACAGCGAAACCACCGTCTGCCCCACCTGTGACAGAGACTGTAGGTCCCGCATTGGACTCATCAGTCACCTGAGAACTCATTTTTAGTGTGGAAGCAAGTCATCCTCGGTTCCGAGGGACTGCCTAAGAAGAAGAAGAAGAGAAGATGTCTGCCTTATAATCATAGATCTGCTGGGAAAACACCATCATCAGGCCACCGGTTCACCATGTACTCCATAACACGGGATAGTTAGTGCAAGGTCGCATGCTGTAGCGTTACTTATGTCACTGGCCGTGATGGAAAGTGAGTTCAGCTTCTGAGTAAACAATTTCCTGATGGTCAAATCAATACATGAACCTGATATAGGAAATGGGACAGTTCAGCTCCCAGTGATGCAGCGACACAGAGTGTCCACAGCGCCTGGTCTGCACTCAAGGCCTCCATAATCAGCACCTGTGAAGAGACGCTTGGTCACTTGACCAGGAAACACCAAGACTGGTTCGATGAGAATGACCAGGAGATCCAGGAGCTAATAAGCTGCAAGTGCAAGGCATTCCTGATCTGGAAACAGCAACAGAATCGAGAGCAAGAAAGTAGCTCTACAGACGCCTGAAGGCTAAGGTCCAACAAAAAACTCACGACCTAAAGAACAGATGGTGGGTGGAGAAAGCGCAGGAGATCCAGCAGCTAGCCGACAACCACGACGTGCGTGGATTCTTTAGCGCAGTCAAGACCGCCTACGGTCCAAGCACCCAAGGTCCTACCCCACTGCAGGCCAAGAACGGAGAGGTACTCATCAAGAACAGAGAGGCAGTCCGTGCCTGCTGGAAGGAGCACTTCGAAGATCTCTTTAGATCTTTTTAACCGAGACTCTGTCTTCGATGCGAGTGTCCTCAACTCCATCCCGCAGCATGCTACCCGCCACCATCTCAGCACAACCCCAGCCCGGCATGAGGTTGAAAGGCCATCCGACAACTGAAGAACAACAAGGCCTCAGGAGCAGATGGAATCCCTGCCGAGGCACTAAAGCATGGCGGAGAAGCAGTACTGGCACAAATTCATGAACTCATTTCTCTTATCTGGAAGGAGGAGAGCATGCCAGGGGATCTCAGAGACGCCGTAATTGTGATCATCTTCAGGAAAGGTGACAAGTCTGATTGCGGTAATTACAGAGGAGTTTCCCTGCTGTCTGCCACAGGGAAAGTCATTGCAAGAATCCTCCTCAATCGCCTT
This sequence comes from Squalus acanthias, assembly GCA_030390025.1. NCBI lineage: Eukaryota > Metazoa > Chordata > Chondrichthyes > Squaliformes > Squalidae > Squalus > Squalus acanthias. Next base: position 62,695,820 of record CM059432.1, read on the forward strand.
CTCCCAGTGGCTGAAGAGCTCATCCCAGAGTTGCAATGTGGATTCCGCCCACTAAGAGGCACAATGGACATGATCTTCACCACCAATTACAAGGATTTTGGTGAGAAATCATTGCAACTGATAAAATCAGCGGCAAATTAGGGTCATAATGTTCCAATAACAGTGCACTTGCTATTAAAGTCTTCAGCCACTCTGCAATAATGAGTGGCTTTGGGTTCAGATGTTCTTTGACCACTTGAACTAACTCCTCATACCTTTTGTCTTTAGGCTGGGCAGGAGCAATCAGATTCTTAAGTAATATATGTGTTGCAGGTCCGCTGATAGTAAGCAAAAAGGCTCTCTTTTTGGCTTCTATTGCAAGTTCATTTGCCTCAGAATAAAGATTAAGGGGGGAAAATTGGCTCGCGCCCCTTTCGGGGCGATAACTTCTCGGAGCACTGCTTTTAGCACTCTGAAAAAGTTAGCGCCCTGAGCCCGAAATTCAATGGTAGCGCCCCAAGCAGGAGGCGGGGCACGACTGGAAGCGCTCCCCCTCCCTCTTGGGGCGCTCCCATTGAATATCGCGGCGCTACATGCAGATTAAAGGGGAGGGGCCTAGCACAGTGCGCACCAGGACCCTGCTGGACCACCGGAGAGCGGGGTGCCGGCCAAAGAGCCCGGCACTCAAGAGGAGTGCCGGGCTGAGCGATTGCGGCTGGCACCCTGCAGGAGGAGTCTAGAGGGAGCAGGTGCTGGCAGGCGGCCTAAAAAAATGGCCGCCCGGCATCTTCCCTTTAATTATCGCCGCCCCGGCTGCAAAAACGCCACCCTGAACCTGTCAGACATAGCGTCCGGTGGTAGGTCAGGGGGTGCGAGTGGGGCGCTGCGCACGGCGATGATGTCATCGCCGGAGGCGCAGCGCCGCGGAGCGCTACCAGCTTCCGCTGCCGTGAACCTCCTGCTGAATTTCACGGGAGGCGTTAGTGGCGCCGCACCCGGGCGCTAGTTGCTTTGCGCCCCGTTAGCGCCCCGAGGGACGCTAATGGGAGGCGCAAAGGAATCGAATTTTTCCCAAGAATTTCTGCATACTCACTTTAGCTCAACTATATTCGATACTCTGATTTTTCCAACTAATGGAAAAAAAAGTGACAAGGTAGACCACTACCTAATTAATAAAAATGTCCAATATTCCATCTTTTTAACAATGCACTGTCCGTTATGCTTGTCATCAGTCTTGTGTCTGGATAAGCACTCAAATTGGCTAGGTTATAACTAGCTGCTTTTATTTCCAGACCCTCTAGAATATTCTGTCAATGAATGATATAAGAATACAAGAGAAATGTAATTGGTACAAAGTGCTTACTCCCATCATGGTGGGAATCTAATGTTCAGTTAACAATATTCAAGTGCTATACATATCATATACATTGTCAGCCAGTGGCTCAGTTGGTAGCACCCTTGCCTGAGTCAGAAGGTTGTGGGTTCAAGTCCCATTCCAGGGACTTGTGCACAAAAATCTAGGCTGATACTCCAGTGCCGTATTGAGGGAGTGCTGCACTGTTGGAGGTACCGTCTTTCAGATGAGACGTTAAACCGAGGCCCCGTCTGCTCTCTCAGGTGCACGTAAAAGATCCTGTGGCACTATTTCGAAGAAGTGCAGGGGAGTTATCCCTGGTGTCCTAGCCAATATTTATCCCTCACTGAACATTACTAAAAAACAGATTATCTGGTCATTATCACATTGATGTGCTTGAGCTTGCTGTGCGCAAATTGGCTGCCGCGTTTCTTACATTACAACAGTGACTATACTTCAAAAAGTACTTCATTGGATGTAAAGCACTTTGGGATGTCCAGTGATCATGAAAGGCGCTATATAAATGCAAGTCTTTCTTTTTATATCAAGCTTGATAGTTACATTGGCATATATTGCATTTACAGCTCAAGTCCTGCAGTATGCACATGGATAGCTTCAAACCCAAGCTAGTATATAGCCATTTAGCAATGAAGCAAAGATGATTTTATATAAGTGAGTTGGAAGAATATAAATGTTCCTACTTTATGCTGGCGCCAGACTGATGTTAAGCTATTTTGATTGTTTCAGGTTTCAGGTTCTTTTTAATAAACAACAATAACCACATGTGGAAATACCTTTCATGACTACAAGTTTGCTTAATTATACCTGACTTCCTTCTTCATTCTCACAGGCTGAATTTAGAATTGTTTACAGCCAAAGATGTCATGGAGCTTCAAGTAAAGGTCCTCCACCTGAAGGAAAAGGTCTCTTCCCTGGCTGAGCTTCTCCTGGAGACAAGCCATGGTGGATTCCCTGTGATTTATCAACTAGAACAAGCCCATGAGGAAGTATTTATAGGAAGCATCACCAGGTGAGCAATTTGTGTGCTAGAACCCCACTGGTTTTGTCACTTGGTGTTATGAATGAATGTTGATGAATTATATCGGCCTGATGCTTTGCACCTTTGAACAATAAGAAACCACTGAGCAGCTGCTAGTAGGAACCAACATGTCAGGAGTGTTGAAACAAACAGTTTTATAATGATGCATGAGCAAATCTAAATCCAAACCACATTGTTTGGAAAATAAATATTTCAGTTTAACTAATAGTTACCCAAAGGAACTTTTGATTAAACAAAGTACTTGTGATATTAAAAAACAGAATTATTATAAATAAGAAATGAAATGAAAATAATTCACAGGAAACAGTCACACCCAATGGCTTTGTAGCAGTTGGGATTCATTATTAACAAATTAGTTCACAGAACTCTGGCTGTAGCTTTAACTTCTGAATAAAGTGAGCCAACACTCTAATCTCCTCACTAATATGTATAACGAGCTCGTCAGTTCTTGCTCAGGATTCTGCATAAAAAAATCCCAGTGGGCGTGAGGATGAACGGAAATGACATTCTGCTTATGCTGACCTAAGAAAGTGCATTGCTGTTGGCCAATAAATGCTGTGGTGTTAGTTTGAAAACCATAGAAATATATTACAGGACTGGCCACTTTGCCAGTTGGGCAAGAATGGTGCAAGATAATCCAGCAAAGGAAGTAAAAGCAGGAAAACCAAATAATTAAGATGCATTCTGTGACACTGGTCACAACAAACTGCCAGCTGTGTTTGAAGATGAAATCCATTTTACTTTATGTAGTTATGCTTGTCATAATCTATGTGCAATTGATGCAAAAATAGATTAAATTAGCAGTAGAGACTCATTATAGTCATATGGCCTGACCCACAATCTGACAACGGTTTCTGTGTTTTTTGAAATTATTCCCTCATTTTTCTCCTCATTCCCTGATTTCTTTCTGCTATTTACCAACTTTAGCTGCAAGGGTAGGCGAATAACCTCCTTGCAAACTTCTGTGAATCTCATCAGGAGGTACATAAGAACAGTCTGGAGATGATTCTCCCTTTGAAAAGAAGAGATTTATGTAACACCTTGTTATGTCATCAAAATGTCTCAAATTACCTCCACAGTACTTTCCTTTTTGTTTTGATGTACATTGATTGTTGTTCTGTAAGGAGAACAGCAGTCACTCTGTGCTAGCAATTCCCTACTAACATCAGCTAGATGAATAGTGCTATTTAGTGAGGGTAAAATGCTAGCCAGGATACCAGGAGCACTCTTACGATTCAAGTAATGCCATGGGATCTTTAATGTCCAGGCAGATGGAACTTCAGTTTCATCCGAAGGTTTCCTTCTCCCCCCAGAGTGACACAACTGAGATCAGAAACAAAGTGAGATACAGAATCATAAAGTTATCATTAGGAGTCTACAGGAAAGACAGGGAAAATGGCAGAGGGGGAGGAGTAGCCTTAGTGATTAAGGGTGAAATCACTTCAATGATAAGAGAGGATATAATGAGAGGTAAGCTGGCAGTGGAGACTTTATGGGTAGAATTAAAAAATAGGAAAGGATTTAAGACTGTAGTGGGAGTTGTGTATAGGCCCCCTGGTAGCAGCTGTGAAGTGTTAGATTGTATAAATGCAGAGATTAGACAAGCGTGTAGTAAAGGCAGCTTGGTTTTAATGGGGGATTTTAACTTTCATATAGATTGGGATAAGCAGACTAGCACCTGTCAGAAAGGTAGTGAATTTCTTGAGTGTGTCGGGGATAGTTTTCTACAACAATATGTCTCAGAGGCAACAAGGGGACATGCCATATTAAATTTAGTAATGAGTAATGAGTCAGATTTAGTTAACAGCCTAACTGTGCCTGATCATTTATCCAATAGTGATCATAACATGATCGAGTTTAACGTAGTTTTTGAAAGAGAGAAACATGAAACAACTACTAAGATTCTAGATTTGGGTAAGGCTGACTTCAAAGGGATGAGATCGAGACTATCCACAGTAAACTGGGCAAATCTGTTAATGGGTAAAATGACAGAAGATCAGTGGGAGATGTTCAAAAAAGAATTTAATGTGATACAGAACCAGTTTATACCCCTGAGGGCCAAGAGCTCTACTTGCCAAAAAAACTCAGCCATGGACGACTAAAGCGGTAAGCGACAGCATAAAACTAAAAGATAAAGCATACAAAAATGCAAAAAATAGCACAGATCCTGGTGAATGGGAAAGATACAAAGAACAGCAAAGGGCCACAAAACAGATAGTAAGAGCTACAAAAAGGGAGTATGAAAAGAAACTTGCAAGGGATATCAAAATCAACACAAAGAATTTTTACAATTACATTAGGAAAAAGAGGGTGGTCAGGTGCAATGTTGGCCCCTTAAAAACTGAAAGCGGTGATATTATCAATGATAATAAGGAAATGGCAGACATGTTGAATAATTACTTTGCATCAGTATTTACAGTAGAGGAAGAGGATAGCAGGCCAGAAATCCCAAGGAAACTAATATTGAATGAGGGACAGGGACTCTCCAAAAGTCCAAAAATGTGTGGGTTAGGTTGATTTGGCTATGATAAATTGACCCTTAGTGTTAGGGGGGGATTAAATATGTGGGGTTATGAGGATAGGATGGGATATGTTAGGGGGAATTAAATACGTGGGGTTACGGGGGTAGGGTGGGATATGTGTACTGTGGGGATTAAAGCAGGGACAGGGTACTGGATTTTGGATGATCAGCCATGATCGTATTGAATGGTGGAGCAGGCTCGACGGGCCGAATGGCCTACTCCTGCTCCTAGATTCTATGTTTCTATGACTCAATAAAATTAATGTAAGTAAAATAACAGTAATGAAGAAAATAACGACACTACAGAGAGACAAATCCCCAGGACCAGATGGTTTCCATCCCAGGGTTTTAAAGGAAGTAGGTGAGCACATTGCAGATGCTCTAACTATAATCTTCCAAAGTGCTCTCGATTTAGGAACCGTCCCTTTAGATTGGGAGATTGCGCCTGTCACTCAGCTATTTAAGAATGGCGAGAGAGGGAAACCAAGGTATTATAGACCAGTTAGCCTAACATCTGTTGTCGGGAAATTGCTAGAGTCTATAATTAAGGATAGGGTGACTGAACACCTCGAAAATTTGCAGTTGATCAGCATGGATTTGTGATAGGTAGGTCATGCCTGACAAACCTGATTGATGGCAAGATTTAGTTAGGTTGCACCACTGCACCCATGCGGCAGCCACATGCTGAACCCACTTGTTCCCACCCCTTCACAAGCACAAAGCAGTCCTGCAATTATCAAAGCATCCCTTTCACAGACACCCATTGCTCGGATTTAAATCTTGTCTTACCATTCATCAGAAGTGAGAAGGCCACTTGCCCGGCAATAATGGGCAAGACTGTAAAGTGGTGCAAAGAAATAATTTTTATGTGGTTCAACATTTAAACATAAACTTAACAATGTAAAATTGTGTAACACACCCATGTGCAACTACAAATGTTTTATCTTCCTTTTCCTACTACTCCTATGTCGTGCAACCCCTGTGGCTTCAGCAGAGGTAGAGGCAGGCTGCTCACATACTTGCTCTGACTGCTGAGATGCTTTTGGCCGACGTTCTCTGGGTTTTGGAGCCCGTAAGGGCCCCGCCAAAGATTGCTGCACCTGCCATCGGGACACGAGGCAGCATGTGGGGCATTGACTAAGGGGGCTTGCAAAGGGTGAGAAGTGGAAGTCCCCACTTCCCTGTTTCCTTTCTTCATCTTCCCTCTCATGGCCTACCTGCACTTGCCTGCTAGCAATGAGCCAGAGAGCACTTTGCTGCACATCAGTGTGGCGATGATTGGCCAAGGCTAGGTTTTGATCAATCCTATTTAAGGTGGTATTCAGAGTGTGCAAGCCATTGGTGAGTACTAGCATGCACTCATTTGACTGCCGTGCTTGATGCTCCATTCAGGTGGCCACTCTTTCCATGGACGAGCACATCATGGCTAAGGCATGCGACATCATGCCACTCATGCTTGAGACAGACTCCTCCATTCTCTCTGTAAGCGTGCAGAGTGCAGCTGGAAAGTCTGCCAGAATCTCTCAATTTTTGCTGCTGTTCCAGAATTATCCTCTTCGTTGACAGCCCCTGAGGTTCAGTATCTGCGTCCAGCTGAGCAGAGCTTGGAGCATCTTGCCCCCTCCAATGAGGACTCTCCACTGCTGTCCTTGTCTCCACCATCTGCTCTTTCTCACATGTGATGTATGAGGCACCAGGTGACAACACAACTATCTGTCTTACTGGTCCCACCGACTTGCATGTATCTGAGCTGGTGCTTGGTCTGCATGAGTCCTGTGACAGTGCACCCTCAGAGTGAGTGACCTCCTCTGAGGAGTCGTCATCGTCCTCCGGCACCATCTCCTGCGGGACAGTTGATAGGCCTGTGGGAGATTAAAGACATGAATTAGAACTGTAATGATAAGAATGATTTAAGTGAACATTATGCACATGTTCATATTTCATTGGCTGTTGACATCAAGTCAACATGAGTGAGTGTTGTATGCCATGTGGCTGTGTGATATTCAAATCTGTCACCAGGAAACTGGGAGGCCCCCATCTCTCCATCTCCAATCAGCAGTCCGCCGACACTCGGTTTATCTCTCCTCCTCTACAGCTGTCAGTGTGGTGATGGCTGGAGGGTCACCTCTGGTTCTCTGCCTCTCCCTGGTGTTCTGTGCTCTCTTCTCCTGCAAGTAGGGAAACAAGAGACCTTTGAGTGAGAATAATGGAATGTGTGGAACGAATGGATGGACAACATTTGTTGAGGGTGACTATGAGGGAGAGGCGTGACATTGCTTTAAGATGAGGGTGAGTGCCAGTGGTGGATGGTCACATGGGGATGTGAGGAAGTGCATAGACAGAGCGGGATGGGTGCACTGAATGTTTGGAAGGTAGCAAATGTAACCCCGCTATTCAAGAAAAGAGGGAAAGAGAAAACAGGGAACTACAGTCCAGTTAGCTTGACATCAGTTGTCAGGAAAATGCTGGAATCCATTATGAAGGAAGTGGCAACAGGACACTTAGAAAATCATAATATGATTAGGCAGAGTCAACATGGTTTTATGAAAGAGAAATCGTGTTTAGCGAATTGATTAGAGTTTTTTGAGGATGTAACTAGCAGCGTAGATAAAGTGGAACCAGTGGATGTAGTATATTTGGATTTCCAAAATTCATTCGATATGGTGCCACATAAAAGCTTGCTACGCAACATAAGGACTCATGGGGTTGGGGCTAATGGACAGAAAACAGAGAGTAGGGATAAACTGGTCATTTTCCGGTTGGCAGGCTGTAAACAGTGGAGTGCCACAAGGATCAGTGCTTGGGCCTCAGCTACTTACAATCTATATTAATGACTTAGATGAAGAGACCGAGTGCAATGTATTCAAATTTGCTGACGATACAAAGCTAGGTGGGAAAGTAAGCTGTGAGGAGGACACAAAGGGATATAGACAGGTTAACTGAGTGGGCAATAAGGTGGCAGATGGAGTATAATGTGGGGAAATGTGAGGTTATTCACTTTGGTAGAAAGAATAGAAAAACAGAATATTTTTTAAATGGTGAGAAACTATTAAATGTTGGTGTTCAGAGAGATTTTGGGGCTAAAAATTCAGTTGGTTGCGCCTCCCGTTAGCGCCTTAAGAGGGCGCTAATGGGGCGCAAAGCAGCTAGCGCCCGGGCGCAGCAATGTTTGCGCCGCTCGCGAACTTAACTAGACATTTTGCGGCGGCGCTAAACTTTATCGCCGCGGTCCCCTGCGCGCGCAGATTCTGACGTCATACGAGAGTGCAACGCCCTTGTGGCGCCCTGGAGCAGAATTTCAGTGGTGCCCCCATCCTTACCGCCTGGCGCATCCAACGACCGGTAGAGTGGAACGCTAACAATCGCTGTGGGGCTGGGGGGGGGGCGCTATTTAAAGGGGGCCTCTTCCTGTCTTTCTCTGTGGTTGACATTTTTGCACCACTCGTTCTGAGAGAGAGAGAGAGATTCGGAGAGAGAGAAAGAGAGACTTGTGCATTGAGTCAACGCTGTGTGAGGTAGTTTTGCCTACTGATCCTAACTTCGCTGGTACTTTGGTTTCTGGCCTTCATAACTTTGCTTGCTAAGAGACTATGGGGGCTGCACTGATGGGGGGCGTCGTCCTGCGCCAGCTGAATCGGAGGAGACAGAGACGCAGAGAGAGAGTGGCAATGATGGCCAGACGGAGGAGGGCCAACAGGCGTCTGTACAGGAGAGCTTACCCTCCCAGGGTATATCGTGGCCAGCTCTCCTACATTCATATGTCTGATGAGCAGTGTCTGCGAAGGCTGCGCTTCAGCAAGGAGGTGGTCACTGAGCTCTGCCACCTGCTGCAGCCAGATCTGCAGCCTCAACTGAGGTCCAGGACGTCTCTGTCGGTGGCAGTGAAGGTCACAGTGGCTCTGAACTTTTATGCTACTGGCTCATTTCAATCTGCTGTTGGAGACATCGCCAATCTCTCCCAGTTCGCGGTGCATTGCTGCATCCGGCAGGTCACAAATGCCCTCTTTAAAAGGAGACGAGAGTACATCTCTTTCCCCATGACCCCAGACAAGCAGCAAGAACGCGCTCTGGGCTTTGCGAGGATAGCGGGCTTCCCCATGGTGCAGGGCGCCATTGACTGCACGCATGTGGCTTTGCGTGCTCCGCATGAGAATGCCGAGGATTTCCGGAACAGAAAGGGGTTCCATTCCTTGAATGTTCAGTTGGTCTGTGACCACAGACAGCTGATACTCGCTGTCAATGCCCACTATCCTGGCAGCTGCCACGATGCATTCATCCTGCGCCAGACTACTGTGGCAGAACTTTTCGAGGCACCGCATCAGCCAGTTGGTTGGCTTCTCGGGGACAAGGGGTATCCACTGAGCACCTGGCTGATGACACCGCTCCGTACGCCCAACACCCCTGCTGAGCTGCGGTACAACGAGAGCCATCAAGCTACCAGGAACATCGTTGAGCACACAATCGGCGTGCTCAAGCAACGGTTCCGCTGTCTGGACCATTCTGGAGGAGCCCTGCAGTACTCGCCTGAGCGAGTTTCCAACCTCGTAGTTGTGTGCTGCATGCTGCATAACATGGCAATCCTCAGGACCCAGCCAATGCCACCAGGCCTTGGAGCACCACCAGAGGAGGAGGAGGAAGAGGAGGAAGAGGAGGAGGAGGATGATCAGCAGCAGCACCAAGGCGTGAGGGCGGCCCACAATGGTGAAACTGCAAGGGCCGTCCGTCAGCGGCTGATAGCAAGCCGCTTCTAGGCCCCTGCTGTGGAAATGGCTTCTGCCATTGAGAACAGCATGAATGAACCCAACACGCAACCCCTAAGCCGGCCAAGGCACCAATGATTCCAAACACCAAACATATATATTTTGAGTACCAAAACTTATTTATTTTACAAACTCTGTGTGTGTCATTTCTTCATGACAAACTCATACAAATAAACACAAAAAAACAGTCATTACCATAACTGGTTCTCACAACCTGGAGATCATGTCCAAAACACTCAACAAAAGTTTGACCACGAACCTCGGCCTTTAATAAAAAAATGACCAGCATTTTGTCACACCTCCTACTTTTTGCCCATCGAGGGTGAACTCCTTCCCGTGCGCACTTCCCCCCTTCTAACCCTACTGCTCCTCCGTAATGGGACCTCAGTGGCTGCAGCAAGGCTGGTGGAAGGCTGCTGACTGTCAGACCCTGACAATGCAGATGCCCTTGAGGGACGGCCTCGACCAGTTCTGGGCCTGGAGGGCCCGTCTGCAGACTGCACCAACTCTGCATGGGCGGCAGCAGTCTGTCCTACAGGCGGTGGCAACTGCAGTGGAGGAGTGACAGTGTTGGCAGCAGGAATGCTGTCATCTTGAGCGAGGACAGCAACTCCCTGCTCGACCGGCACACTGGCACTCCCACGGGGCAGCACCTCAGCATCCGGAGCAATCTGCTGGAGCACAGATTGCTGGCCTGCTGCGGCGCGGTGAGAGCCCCGGGGAAATGTGTCCGAACCAGCGAGGATGGCAGCAGACAGTGCTCGCGTGGCCTCAATCTGAGTCTGCATGAGAGCAGTCTGAGATTGAATTGCAGCACTGAGCTTCAGTGTCGCATCCGCCTGCGCTGCAGCGAAGTGCTCCACACTCCTTGCCAGTGCTTCAATGCATTCGGGCACCCTACCCACTGCAGCCATGAGCTCAGTGTGCATGCCCACCGCCTGGGTGTTCATTTCCGCGATCAGCCGCTCCTCCTCTGCGTCCAGTGCAGCAGGACTCGCTGGCATACTCTCCCTCCGGGGAGAAGGCCCCCGTTCTTCCCTACCCCCATGGCGTTGCTGCAGCCCGCTGGGTCCTGGAGCTTCACCCTCATCAGACCCTTCCCCCCTGCTCCCCTCCAGGGAAGGCGTGTCCTCAGTGTCGGCATGGGCTTCCTCGGGAGAGGGTGGCACTGATGCTCCGGCTTCCTCTTCCTCCTCGGCTGCAGCCTCACTCCCACTGGCAGCTTCAGGGCCCGTCTCCTCAGCTGGTGAATCACCATCTGAAAGCAGGGAGGTACAAGAGTGGCTTTAGCGTGAGGACAGGGTGGCAGTAAGGGAGGAATAAGTGCAGCGAGTTAGTAAGTTGGATTGAAAGTGTCAAAGGCTGGTGTTGTGAGGGACAAGTGGAAGGACAGAGGACAAAAAGGTGATGACCTTACCATTGCTGTCCAGAACGGGGTCGGCGTCTCCAGTGGCGACGGGACCGATCACCCGGCTTGCCACAATCCTGTGGACGCGCTCCTCAAGATCGCTGAGGGGTTGCAGCTGAGGCCGCCCTCCACCCGTCCGTTGCTGCTGTCTCCTATTATGAGATAGCTTGGCCTGCAAGAAAAAGGACGGCGTCTGAGTAAATATACAGCCATGGTCTTGCCTGATGTGCCTCCCATAGGTGAATAGCCCTTACTGTATACAGCCATGGTCTTGCCTGATGTGCCTCCCATAGGTGAATAGCCCTTACTGTATGCAAAGTGTGGAATGTGTGTGTGTGCTTCATGAAAGGGCCATAGGTGTTGGATGAGTGTTGTTAATTGTGGTTTTAAGACCCTCTGGCCATAGAGTGAGGTTGAGATGGAGGAATGGAGAGGTATTGCAAAAAAGCCACTCACCCTGACGACCCGAGTGAGGTCGTTGAACTTTTTCCGGCATTGGACATGGGTCCTGGGCACCATGCTCCTGGAGGAGACGTGCTGAGCCACCTCCCTCCACACTCTTCTGTAGTCGCGCGGCAAAGGCCTCCTGCCACTCTCTGGGTACAGTATTGATCTTCGGCGCTCCACCGCGCCAACCAGAGCATCCAAGGCCCGCTCGCTGAAGCACTGAGCTCGTTCTCTCACCCTCTCCATCCTTGGCTGGAAAATGGAATCTCAGGTCTCTCCAGGTCGAGATTCAAGGCTGCAATGAGCAGGGTGTGGCTGGGGAGCAAGATCGCCCCCCCCCTTTAATAACTGGCCGGCGCCAGTGTGTCTCTGTTCCCTCGCTAACTGGCAGCACCTGCGCTGCGCCCGCGCTCTGAGTTAGCGCCTCACTCCTCGGCCTTTGCGCCTTAAGACAGGTGTGCAGCGCCTGATTTAGTGCTCCAATCACCTCCCGGGGCGTTAAAACTCAAGTTTCCAGTCAGTGGCGATAATTAGCGCCAGGCGCTAATCTTTGCGCCCGGCCGATAATTGCGCCCCAAATGGGGCGATACTGAATTTTTCCCCCTTGGTGTTCTTGTACAGGAAACACAGAAAGTTAACATGCAGGTACAGCAAGCAATTAGGAAGGCAAATGGCATGTTGGCCTTTATTGCAAGGGGTTTGGAGTACAAGAGTAAGGAAGCCTTACTACAATTGTACAGGGCTTTGGTGAGACCACACCTGGAGAACTGTGCACAATTTTGGTCTCCTTATCTGAGGAAGGACTTACTTGCCTTAGAGGTGGTGCAACAAGAAGCTTCCCCTTAAATGCATTGATACTATTCGCCTCAACTACTCCCTGTGGTAGTGAATTCCACATTCTCACCAGTCTCTGGGTAAAGAAGTTTCTTCTGAATTCCCTATTTGATTTCTTGGTGACTATCTTATACTGATGACCTCTAGTTTTGCTCTTCCCCACAAGTGAAAGCATCCTCTCTATGTCTGCTCTATCAAAACCTTTCATAATTTTAAAGAACTCTATTAGGCCTTCTCTTTTCAAGAGAAAAGAGATCTAGCCTGTTCATCCTATCCTGATAGGTAGAACCTCGCAGTTCTGGTATCATCCTTGTAAATCTTTTTTGCACCCTTTCCAGTGTCTCTATATCCGTTTTATAATATGGCGATCAGAATTGTACAAAATACTCCAAGTGTATTCGATACAAGTTTAGCATAACTTCTCTACTTTTCAATTCTATCCCTCTCGTGCTTGGTTTGCTTTTTTATGGCTTTGTTAACCTGTGTCGCTACTTTTAGTGATTTATGCATCTGTACTCCCAGTCCCTTTGCTCCTCTACCCCATTTAGATTCTTATTTTCCAAGTAATATGTGACCACCTTATTTGAAAATGTAGTACCTCACACTTTTATATGTTGAAATTAATTTGCCAATTAGATGCCTATTCTGCAAGTTTATTAATGTCATCATGTAATTTGTTGCAGTTCTCCTCAGTATTGACTATCCCCCTCAATTTGGTGACGTCTGCAAATTTAGAAATGATGTTTTTGATTCTAAAGTCTAAGGGGGAAAAATTCAGTCGCGCCCCGTTTGGGGCGCAAATATCGTCCGGGCGCAAAAATTAGCGCCTGGCGCTAATTATCGCCACTGACTGGAAACTTCACTTTTATCGACCCCTGAGGTGATTGGAGCGCTAAATCAGGCGCTTCACACCTGTCTTAAGGCGCAAAGGCCGAGGAGCGAGGCGCTAACTCAGAGCACTGGCGAAGCTCATGTGATGTTAGTCAGCAATGGAACACACACTCAATGGCACCGGCCAGTTCTTAAAGGGGATGGTTGATCTTGCTTTCCATCCACATTCTGCTCATTGCAGCCTTGAATCCCGGCCTGGAGAGACCTGCACATCAAATCTGCTGGAAAGAACAATGGAGAGTACCAGGGAAAGAGCTTAGAGTGCAGCCCCAACAGTCTCTTCTAAATCGATACAAGGAATGGCAAATCAAAATGAACCTGCAAAGTGCTGCTCAGTACCCAAAACTCCTTCACACAACGTTGAATCTCTCCAGATGTCTCTCTCTCTCTCTCTCAGAATGCGTAGTTCAAAAATGGCACCAACAGTAAAAGGCAGGAAGCGGTCACCTTTAAATAGCGCTCCCCCAGTCCCTTCATGACTGCAGAACGCTCCCCTCAACCTGTCATTGCTAGCGTCAGGCGGTAAGGCAGGGGGCGCCACTCAATATCCGCTCCGGGGCGATACCGGGGCGTTGCACACTCGACTGACGTCACGATCTGCCGGCGCAGGAGATCGTGGCGGTAGTGTTTAGCGCCGCCGCAAAATGTCTAGTTAAGTTCGCGAGCGGCGTAAACATCGCTGCGCCCGGGCGCTAGCTGCTTTGCGCCCCATTAGCGCCCTCTTAAGGCGCTAACGGGAGGCGCAACCAACTGAATTTTTCCCCCTAAATCATTAATATAAATTGTGAACAACAGTGGTCCTAGCACTGATCCTTGTGGGACCCCACTTCCCACTTTCTGCCACTCTGAATAGCTACCCTTTACCCCTACTCTCTGCTTTCTGTCTTGCAGCCAGCTAGCTATACATTCTGCTACTTGTCCCCTGACTCCGCATGCTCTGACCTTATTCATTAGTTTATTATGTGGTACCTTATTGAAGGCCTTTTGGAAATCTAGATATATTACATGTTCTACATTACCCTTGTCTACTCTCTCTGTTACCTCCTCAATGAATTCAATGAGGTTAGTCAAGCAAGACTTTCCCTTTGAAATCCAAACTGACTATTCCTTATTATATTTTCTGGTTTATAGGTGTTCTTCTGTTTTCTCCTTTAGTAGGAATTCCATTATATTTCCTACCACCGATGTTAAGCTGACTAGTCTATAGTTCCCTGGACATGTTCGATCTCCTTTCTTAAATATAGGTATAATGTTAACTATCCACCAGTTCTCTGGCACTGCACCTTTTTCTAACGAATTATTAAATATGTGATATGTAAGTAAAAGCATCTTTAATTCAAAGCTTGCGGAGCTTGACAGGGTAGACGTAGAGAGGATGTTTCCCCTGGCTAGGGAGTTTAGAACCAGGGGTCACAGTCTCAGTATAAGGGGTCGGCCATTTAGGACTGAGATGAGGAGAGATTTCTTCACTCAGAGGGTGGTGAATCTTTGGAATTATCTACCTCAGAGGGCTGTGGAGACTCAGTCGTTGAGTATATTCTAGATAGAGATCGATAGATTTTTGGATATTAAGGAAATCAAGGGATATAGGGATAGTGCAGGAAAGTGGAGATGAGGTAGAAGATCAGCCATGATCTTATTGAATGGCAGAGCAGGCTCGAGGGGCCAAATGGCCTACTCTTGCTCCTATTTCTTATGTTCTTATGTTACGTTCAAAGGTTCACTAGATTGATCCCTGACATGAGAGAGTTGTCCTATGAGGAGAGATTGAGTAGCTTGGGCCTATACTCTCTGGAGTTTAGAAGAATGAGAGGTGATCTCATTGAAACATATCAGATTCTGAGCAGGATTGACAGGGTAAATGCTGAGAGGTTGTTTCCCCTGGCTGGGGATTCTAGAACTAAGGGTTATAGTCTCAGGGTAAGGGGTCAGCCATTTAGGACTGAGATGAAGAGAAATTTCTTCACTGAGCGGGTTGGGAATCTTTAGATTTCTCTACCCCAGAGGGCTGTGGAGGCTCAGTTGTTGAGTATATTCAAGACAGAGATTGATAGATTTTTGAATATTAAGGGTTCAAGGGATATGAGGGTAGTGCAGGAAAGTGAAATGAGGTAGAAGAAGGGGAAACATCCTCCCTGCATCTACTCTGTCAAGCTCTGTAAGAATCTTGTATGTTTCAATGAGATCACCTCTCATTCTTCTAAAATCTAGAGAATATAGGCCTAGTCTACTCAATCTCTCCTCATAGGACAATCCCCCATCCCAGGAACCAGTCTGATGAACCTTCGTTACATTCCCTCGATGGCAAGTATATCCTTCCTTAGGTAAGGAGGCCAAAACTGCACACAATACTCCAGGCGTTGTCTCACCAGGGCCCTATATAATTGCAGTAAGACGTCTTTACTCTTATACTCAAATCCTCTTGTAATAAAGGCCAACATACCATTTGCTTTCCTAATTGCTTGCTGTACCTGCATGTTAACTTTCAGTGATTCATGTACAAGGACACCCAGGTCCCTCTGAACACCAACATTTCCCAATCTCTCACTATTTAAAAAATACTCTGCTTTTCTATTTTTCCTACCAAAGTGGATAACATCACATTTCTCCAGATTATATTCCACTTGCCATGTTCTTGCCCACTCACTTAGCCTGTCTATATCCCCTTGAAGCCTCCTTGCATCCTCCTCACAATTTACATTCCCACCCAGCATTGTATCATCAGCAAACTTGGATATATTACATTTGGTCCCCTCATCCAAATTATTGATGTAGATTGTGAATAGCTGAGGCCCAAGTACTGATCCTTGCGGTACCCCACTAGTTATAGTGTGCCAATCCGAAAATGACCTGTTTATTCCTACTCTCTGTTATCTGCCCATTAATCAACCCTCAATCTGTGCTAGTATATTACCCCCCAATCCCATGAGCCCTAATTTTGTTTCATAACCTCTTGTGTGGCACCTTATCGAATGCCTTCTGAAAATCCAAATGCACCACATCCACTGGTTCCCCCTTATCTATTCTGCTAGTTACAACCCCAAAAAACTCTAACAGATTTGTCAAACATGATTTCCCTTTCATAAATCCATGTTGACACTGCCCAATCCTATTATTATTTTCGAAGTGCCCTGTTACCACGTCCTTAATAATAGATTCTAGCATTTTCCCTACTACTGTTGTCAGGCTAACTGGTCTGTAGTTCCCCGTTTTCTCTCTCCCTCCTTTCTTAAATAGTCAGGTTACATTTGCTATGTTCCAATCCATGGGAACCGTTCTAGAATCTATGGAATTTGGGAAAATGGCAACCAATGCCCTACTCCTGCTCCTATTTCTTGTGTTCTGAGCAGCTGTTCCCACTGGGTATCCAGCTTGCTGCTGTGAGGACTGGGAGTAAAGGGGTGCCCATGGTTGCAACAGTGAAGGGGGACGTTTACTCTGCGTCTAACTTATAATGCACCTGAAATGGGAATGTTTGGTGCTAATCTTCCATTTGGCATTCGTGACATCCTTTCAATTTGGTGAGAACAATAAACAAAGAAACTCTGATGAAAGGTCTACATCAGAAACATTAACATATCTTTTCTCTTTTCAGATGTTATGTATTTCAATCATTTGCTGCTTTTATTAACTACTTCCAATTGTTGAGTTCTCAATTATGCTTTCATTTGTTTTGGGACTAGGCTGGAACTTTTTAGAATCTTGGAAAATGAAATGCTTTTCGAAACCTGGAATGAAGAGAGCTACAAACAATGTGCTCAGCTGAACTACCATGAGGTGAGGATTACCTGCAGTGATCAGTGGAAGTGATAACATGCATCTCCTCCAGTGCCTGTTTGTCTCATGAACTCAAATTATAGGTACCTTAATCCCAGTGACCTTATCCACAGTAACTATTACTTTGTCCTTGATTTTAACTCTGGGCGTGTTTTGGGTGGGTGGGAAGCAGTGTGAGTTGGAAACTCACTCACTGCTCCAGAAATGAGGCCTGTGTTATTTTAACTCCTGAGCCTCATTTAAATCTTGCCGGCCAACTTCCCACTTGTTCCAGGCAGGAAGCGACAGAAAATCACATAGCCCAAATGCTACCCGCTGACACCCGGTGGGTGGCGGGATCAGCTTCCAGGGCCATCTTTCAGGGTTCACCTGGGCGTTTGGGAAGTGGGGTGGGAGGGAGATTCCGCAGCAGGAGAGGCCTAAACTGTAACACTTTTCCAGTTTTGTAGATGTGATGGGTGGCATAACAATAGGTGTGGGCCGTACGCCTTTGGTGCTGCCATACATCCCTGGCAGCCCTTCTCTGTCATTGCCCTGCACCAAGTCAAGTGCTTGGGAAGGATGGAAAACAATTGTCATTCTCATGAGCTTCCTAAAAGAGAAATCCAGCTCCCATCTGAACCCCAGCATCTCAGGTGAGAACTTGGCTCAGCTGCAAGGTACTTTTCATAAGGACAATGGGATGCACGAAGACTACAATTTGCTACACTAGTCCCTTAATGAGCAATTATGCAAGAACCAACAAAGGTAACAAGGGTAGTACATGCCTTAAGTGACACATGTGTGTCACCTCATTGTGGAAACCGATGAGAAGTGAGTGTAACTGTGCACTCTGCACTGCCGGCCACTATTGCACATCTGCTGCTGGTGTGAAGGTGTCTGCTGATAGCAATTTCTGGGCTATTGCATTGAAAGGCTACAGCCCCTTAAAAATTAAGCATGTTTTCAATAGCAATTGAATTCATATGCTGCAGGATAAATTACTGGGTCTGTAAGCCATAACTATATTCTTAAATGGCTTTACAGTTGCATTGAACTGTGACTTACACCACATTTTTTTTATTACACTGACCTAAATGGCTAGAAGAATATGAGCCAGGATGGTTATCATTAAGTGCAGTGTGTAGCCCAACACAAGAGAGTTATTTATTAAATCTGTACACATGAACTACAGGAAACATGATAGCAATACTTGGGCGTTAGATCCATTCCCTCACTAATATTACCTAATAGATACCTTATGTATTTTGTATTTGAATGTGCATTCTGATTTTTGTTCAATTATCAATGCTCATATTCAAACAATTCATATGCAGATACTGGGGCCAAAAATCTGCGTAGTTGATGGTGCTGCAGTAACGCCCACAGGTCAGGACTTCTGCCCACTGGTGATTTGCACTATGACCCTGCCAGAATTCGCAGGGTCAGCTCATTTAAATATTGAATAGTGGGCCAAGAGTGTATCCCTTGTGCAACATGGCAGTGAATTACTGGGGGGAGGGGAGGAAACTTGTTGCTGCAGGATTTAAAAGCCTGAGTGAACCTACAGATCACATAAAGCAGCACATTTATTGTCACTTTCGAGGGATCTGTGTTGCAAAAACATTTGGAACCATGTTTCAGCAAAGATGGTGAAGTTCTTAACTTGACACATATTTTAAGATTTTAGGATTTCTTTACCCAGTTCTTGTTCCCAGTGAAGTGGAATCTGCCATTTTTTGTTAGTGTACGAGAGGCTCATGCATGAGAACTGCTGGAGTGTAAAATGGAAAGGATAACAGGCAGAGTAGACCAGCCATTCTCCAGTGCTAACTGTCAATTAAGAACAGGGCCATTATTAGGAAGCAAATGTGAGCCCTCTCCCAATATTTCCATAGACATAGAAAATACTCATTGATCTGTGGAAACAATAGTTCACTTGTGTGTTTCCACAGCCAGATACCTATTTATATTTAATATAAAAACAGAAAATGCTGGAAATACTCAGCAGGTCAGGCAGCATCTGTAGAGAGAGAAACAGTTAACATTTCGGGTCGATAACCCTTCGTCAGAACTGGAAAAAGTTAGAGATGTAACAGATTTTTAAGCAAGTGCAGGGGCAGGGAAAGGGGGGAGGGGAGGAAAGAACAAAAGGGAAGGTCTGTGATAGGTTGGAAGGCAGCAGAGATTAAAAGACAAAAGGGATGATGGTGCAAGGCAAAAGGAGATGGTAATGGGACAAGTTAAGAAACAAAAGATGACTCTAGATGCGGTGTAAATGGCAATGGCAGAATCATCAACAGCTGCCATGTGAGAGAAAAAAAAAATAGAAAAAAAAAATAGGGTCAGAGGTTATGGTCTGAAATTGTTGAACTCGATGTTGAGTCCAGAAGGCTGTAAAGTGCCTAATCGAAAGATGAGGTGCTGTTCCTCGAGCTTACGTTGAGCTTCGTTGGAACAGTGTAAGAGGCCGAGGATGGAGAGGTCAGAGTGGGAGTGGAGTGGAAAATTAAAGTGACAGGTGACCGGAAGCTCGGGGCCACGCTTACGGACTGAATGGAGGTGTTCTGCAAAGCGGTCACCCAATCTGCGTTTGGTCTCCCCAATGTAGAGGAGACCACATCGTGAGCAGCGAATACAGTGTACTAAATTGCAAGAAGTACAAGTAAATCGCTGTTTCACCTGGAAGGAGTGTTTAGGGCCAGTGGGAAGGGAGGAGGTAAAAGGGCAGTTGTTGCATCTCCTGCGCTTGCACAGGAAGGTGCCATGGAAAGGGGAAGGGGTGTTGGGGGTGATAGAGGAGTGGACTAGGGTGTTGCGGAGGGAGCGGTCCCTTCAGAATGCTGAAAGGGGAGGGGAGGGAAGGGGAAGATATGTTTGGTGGTGGGATCATGCTGGAGGTGGCAGAAATGGCGGAGGATGATCCGTTGAATGTGGAGGCTGGTGGGGTGAAAGGTGAGGACAAGGGGAACCCTATCGTGGTTCTGGGAGGGAGGGGAAGGGGTGAGAGCAGAAGTGCAGGAAATAGAACAGACACGGTCAAGGGCCATGGCAACCACGGTAGAGGGGAATCCTCGGTTGAGGAAAAAGGAAGACATATCGGAAGCACTAGTATGGAAGGTGGCATCGTCAGAGCAGATGCGGCGGAGACGGAGAAACTGGGAGAATGGAATAGAGTCCTTACAGGAAGTGGGGTGGGAGGAAGTGTAGTCCAGGTAGCTGTGGGAGTCAGTGGGCTTATAGTGAATGTTTGTCAATAGCCTATCCCCAGAAATGGAGACAGAGAAGTCGAGGAGGGAAGGGAAGAGTCGGAGATGGACCATGTGAAAGTGAGGGAAGGGTGGAAATTGGAAGCAAAGTGAATGAAATGTTCTAGTTCTTTTATATTTGATTTTTAAGCTGTTTTATAACCATTTGCTAGCTTGCATATTTGGCTTTATATACACCTAGAATTTCAGAGGCTCTGAACTGCCCACAATTCAGCACCAGCCCACAATAATTCATCCTAGAGCTTTTAGTTATGAATTATCTTTAAGTTGTGTAGTTGCATTGAAATAAATGAGGAAGCAGCACTATTGCCCTGTGCTGCTGGGCCTACCGAATTCATTGCCACAGCTAAGAATAGCACTGCCAATTCCATGCACCGACCAGGAGTCAAAGAGAGGATAGCATCAGACCAAGGATGAAAAGTAATGTAGGGGACTACAGAATTTCTAACAGAAGAGTCAAGCTAGTTTTAAACACAGTGCAAGTATGTGTAGCATCATGCGAGGGGCAGGAGACTAGCTGTTGAGGGCAGGAGGGTGGCACTGGGCCTGGGGCAGGTAGGGTGGAGCAACAAAATTACTTTGATATATTGAAGTAAAATTCAATACAATTTTGAACCAAGGGAGTAGGAGGTATTCAACATATCAAAGTTCAATATGTCAAAATTCCACTGTCTGTGTAACTGGTATAATTAAATACATTATTATTACAAAAAAATTACATATACAGCACAGAAACAGGCCATTCGGCCTAACTAGTCTGTGCTGGTGTTTATACTCCACACGGGTCTCCTCCCATTCCATCTACCTCATCTCGCCTTTCAGCATATCTTTCTATTCCCTTTTCTTTCATGTACTCTTCTAGTTTCCTTTTGAAAGCATCTAAGTTTGCCTCAACTACTTCCTGTGGTCGTGAGTTCCACATTCTAACCACTCTCTGAGTAAAGACATTTTTCTTTATTTCCCTATTGGATTTATTAGCAACTATCGTGTATTTATGGTCCCTAGTTTTGGATTCTTCCACAAGTCACAGAATCACAGAATCCCCACAGTGCAGATAGAGGCCATTTCGGCCCATCGAGCCTGCACCGACACATATCCCACCCTATCCCCGTAACCCCACGTATTTAATCCCCCCTAACACTAAGGGTCAATTTATCATAGCCAAATCAACCTAACCAGCACATCTTTTGACTGTGGGAGGAAACCGGAGCACCCGGAGGAAACCCACGCAGACATGGGGAGAATGTGCAAACTCCACACAGACAGTCACCCGTGGCCGGATTCGAACCCGGGTCCCTGGCGCTGTGAGGCAACAGTGTTAACCACTATGCCACCGTGGAAACATTCACTCCACATTTGCCCTGTCCAACCTATTCATAATTTTAAAGATCTCTATCAGGTCACCTCTAAGTCTTCTCTTTTCTAAAGAAAAAAGCCCCAACCTTTTCAATCTTTCCCAATAGCTGTAATCTCTCAGTTCTGGTGCCATCCTTGTAAATCTTTTTTGCACTCACTCCAGTCCTTTTTGTAGCATGGAGACCAGAACTGTGCACAGTACTGCAAGTGCAGCCTGATCAGAGTCCTATACAAGTTTAACATAACTTCACTACTTTTGAATTCTATACCCCTGGAAATAAATTCCAGTTCTTTGTTAGCATTTTTAATTGCTTTGCTGACCTGCAATGTGGCTTTTAATGATTTGTTCACCTGTATCCCTAGATCCCTTTGCTCTTCTACCCCATTCAGTTTCTTATTTTCTAAGGTGTAGGTAGTGTTTCTACTTTTCCTACCAAAGCACACCACCTTACATTTATCTATGTTAAAGTTCATTTGCCACTTAACTGCCCAATCTACAAGTTTTCTAATGTCTTTTCGTATTATGTTGCATTCTTCCTCAGTGTTAGCTAAACCCCCCAGTTTGGTATCATCTGCAAATTTTGATATTGAGTTACTTGTTTCTAAGTCCAAATTATTAATGTAAATTATGAATAACCGTGGTCCCACCATTGATCCTTGTGGAACGCTATCTTCCTTCAATTTGAATAACTACCTTTTATCCCTATTCTCGGCTTTCTATTCTCTTTTGTAGCCAATTTGCTATCTATTCAGCTATTTGTCCCTGACTCCACATGCCCTAAGCTTTGTCATGAGCCTACCGTACGGTACCTTATCGAAGACCTTTTGAAAATCCAAGTATATGACATCTACTACATTACCCTTGTCTACTTTTTCATTCCCTCTTCAAAGAATTCTATCAGGTTAATTAAGCATGACTTAGCCTTTCGGAATCCATGCTGACTAATTTTTATTATATTTTCTGTCTCTAGATGCTCTTCTATCATTTCTTTCAGTATAGATTCCAGTATCTTTCCTATCACCGATGTTAAGCTGACTGGTCTATAGTTCCCAGGTTTTGTGCCATCTCCCTTTTTGTACAGTATATAGAAACAACATTAGTTTTCTGCCAGTCCTCTGGCACTACCCCCTCATATATATATATATATATATATATCTATATATATATAAATAAACTAGTGCCTCTGCTATCTCCTCCCTCTTCTCCTTGAATGTGCGTGGATGCATACCATCCAGACCTGGGGTTTTATCCTCTTTTAGTTTTGCTAGTTTGTCAATTATTTTCTCCCTTTCTATCCCAACTGTATTAATGTTCTTTTTAAGCTCATCCTCTAGTGAAGTATCTATTTCGTTATCTTCTTTAGTAAAAACTGAGGCAAAGTAGCTATTCAATACTTCTACCATTTCTCTACCATGGCCTGTGAGTTTATCTTGCTCATCCCTACTTTAATTTTCCTTTTGCTATTTATGTGTCTATAAAACACTATTATTTCTTTTTAAAGTTCTTGCTAATTTGATTTTTGTAATTTCTCTTTGCTTCCTGATGGTTTTTATAAACTTCTCTCTTAAGTCCTTTGTATTCCCTTTTGTCCTTCTCTCCTTTAGTATCTAACTACTTCTTATGTATTTTTCTTTAGATTAAATTTTCTCTTTAGTTCTTTATTCATCCACAGTGCCCCATAATTAGCTTGCTTATTTTTGGCTTTTAGTGCAATACATTTCTCTTGAACTCTATTGATTACCCCTTTACAACAACAACTTGCATTTATATAGCACCTTTAATGTAGTAAAATGTCCCAAGGCACTTCACAGGAGCGTTAACAAACAAAACTTGACACCGAGCCACATAAAGAGCTATTAGAACAGGTGACCAAAAGCTTGGTCAAAGAGGTAGGTTTTAAGGAGCGTCTTAAAAGAAGAGAGAAAGGTAGAGAGGAAGAGAGATTTAAGGAGGGAATTCCAGATTGTATGGCCTAGGCAGCTGAGAGCACGACTGCCAATGGTCGAACGAATAAAATAGGGGATGCGCAAGAGGCCAGAATTGGAGGAGCGCAGAGATCTTGGAGGGTTGTTGGGCTGGAGGAAGTTACAGTGATAGAGAGGGGGGAGGCCATGGAGAGATTTGAAAACAAGGACAAGAATTTTAAAATTGAGGCGTTGCCAGACCGAGAGCTAATGTAGGTCAGCGAGCACAGAAGTGATGGTGAACAGGACTTGGTGCGAGTTAGGATACGGGCATCAGAGTTTTGGATGAGCTCAAGTTTATGGAGGGTGGAAGATGGGAGGCCGGCCAGGAGAGTGTTGGAATAGTCAAGTCTAGAGTGAGTTTAAAGATTTCCTATTGTTTTTCTGTCTCTTTGTTTTTCAAGATTTTCTCCCAGTTTACCTTCTTTAGTTCCACCCTCATTTCCTCATAATTTTCTCTTTTCCAATTTATTACCTTAGTCTTTGCCCAACTTATGTCACTCTCGATCCTAATCTTGAACCTTACTATGTTGTGATCACTACTACTAAGATGCTCTGCTACTCTTACTTCTCCTATCTGTTTGGGTTCATTACCCATTACAAGATCCAGCAGTGATTCTTTTCTTGTTGGACTTCTTACATACTGAGTGAGAAAGGAGTCCTGTATACACTGTAAAAACTCAATTCCCTTTTCTCCTTTCGTTACTTCTTCCTGCCAATTTATTTGGAGGTAGTTAAACTCTCCCATGATTCTTATTCTATGCCTGCTACTCACCGAGTAGATTTGCCTACATATTTCTTCCTTCAATTCCCTTTCCACTATTTGGTGGTCTATAGCAGGGGTTCTCACTCTCAAGGGGGTCCGGGGTCTGCAAGAAGATTTCAAGGGGTCTGCCAGAGAATGGCTAGTTTCTCGGGGGGGGGGGGGGGGGGGGGGGGGGAGGGGGGATGCCTATCTGGGGAGGGAAGGCCATGGCTGGGGGCAGGCCCTTGGTCAGGTTGAGGCACCAATTGCAGGGGAGGTTGCAGTCGGACGGGGACGTAGCAGCTCAGCGGCCTGTGGGACAGTGTCAGGTAGATGCAGGCTGGGTGTGGGGGGAGGGGGCAGTGGACAGTGC